>OX422219.1:91510224-92210224 GCA_949130495.1 Sambucus nigra | reverse complement strand
TATGTTCACGTGGTTTTTCCAAAGCGTTGTTCTTACTAAATTTATAACTCTTCCTAGAATTACGAAAGTACAAGGTCGGTATAAGAAAATAAAAAATTTCTCTCAATTGTCCTTTATTATTACAATAATCACATTTAAAAATTCTAGGATGAGGAATATGAGAAAAAAATTTGGTAGCAACCCTATCAAAATGTTGAATCTATTTAAGCATAAAGAAAATATCCTTATTATGACCTTTTTTTATTACAATAAGAGAAAATAAAATCTCTAGTAGGTCTTTTATCATGATGATTATGATCTTTGAAAATGGGAGGAGACATATTATACTTCTCTTTCAAATTATCAACCCCTTTATGATTACTTAGTTTATGAAAGTTTGAAAAACCAATATCAAATGCAGACTAATGATTTCATATCTAAGGCAGGTCATTCAAAGTTTCTCTTTTTAAAACTCACATCAATTTAATTCTAGTTCTAAAGATAGATCTTTAGCTTTGTTTAAGAGTTTGGCACTAAAATAAAGACTATTTCGAAATTTTACTTTCAAGGTATGCACAAGGATGGTCAAATAATTTATTTCCTTCTTTAAATTGGACATGCATTTATCCTCAAGTGAAGGTAACTTCTTATCTTCAACTAATTCATCAAAAAAATTTAAGAAGTCACTAAAGTCTAAATCTAGAGCTTTGACTTTAAGATAAAGGGAATGAGCATGAGCATCAAATAGATTGAAAAAATTCATTATATTTTTTAACAAAAGTAAGATCATTAAAAAGTTCAATTCACTCATTTTCAAGGTCCTTAATTTTACCAAGAAATACAGGCCTATCAAAATGTAACCAAGAAGATCCATGGTCTTCATTATGTTTTATGGTTATTTCTTTATTTAAATGTGTCACTTAGATAAAAAGCTTAACATTGGTTTTTGATAAGCTTTTATTTTTAGAAACACCCTCCTTAAGAGAAAAACGTAGATCAATATCTTCAAATTAACTAACACGAGTAGTAGAAATGTTTGTACTAGAGTGACTCAAAATGTCGGATGGGTTGATAAGTCCGAATAAAGTATAACCTTTATTGATTCCCATCATATCTCACATTTAGTCATTCATATAAAATTCCATAATAACACACTAGATCTAACTTTAGGTGATAAACCTTAACAAAGATAAGTCTAGCTCTTATAGACGTTGACAGTGCATGTGCTCAAAATCGAGTAAGACAAAGATACCCAATCTCTTATTGAATTATGAAAAGGGTTTCTTTTATGTTTAAGTTAGGGTAATAAATACAAAGCCTAAGGTCTAGATGAAAAAATATTTACCAAGAATATTACAGAAAATTTTATATTCAATTAGTTAGGTGACTTAATCTAAGTGCGAAAAAGTAAACAATATATCACAACACCAAGGCGTAGTCGGAAAAAAATCATAATAGAAAAAAACCTTGGGCAGACAGAATGACAAACCTTGGGTAGACATATCTTCCACCAACGGGAAGGCTCCAACAACTAAAGCACGCTTCACAACCGCAATCAGTATTGGTCACAACTACTGTCTTCATCAAGATGAAACCAACAATCTTCCTTTTGAAGTGGAAAAATAACTTTGTTCTCCAAATAATTGAATAAGATTGATAAGCCTCCAATGAGTGTAGTATCACTTTCTAGATGACCTAAAGTGAAAGTGTACATAAAATAATGGCTTAACTCACAAATATATTTTTGAAACAAGAAAAATCTAAAAAGAATAAAAGAACAAATTATAAAGATATTTGTTCAAGGTATAAAAAGATTTCAATGCAAACAAGTTTACTTTAAAATATTTTTAGATTTCACAAGTACTTAAACTTAAAATATCTCAAGAATGTAGATATGAGTAATAAGATATAAAACTTGGAAGAATGAAATTTTTAAAACAAATGGTTTTTTTATCATATAAGGATTTTTCTCTCCTAAAAATGTTTCTTGTGACAGGAAAAATATTTATCAAAAAGTATTTTGTCCAAAAAATAAAAGACACTTCTTTCACTCCCATGTAAAAATAAAGTTTCAAGTTAATTACATATACACACAAGGTTGCAAGAGAAGTTGAGGGGGCAAGTAGGTATGTTGTATAGTTACACAAGAAGTGACAAGATGCAAAAAGTAAATATATGGTTAGGTCTAAGTGTTCCACGAGTATCGGGGAATATGTGAACAATCTTTTATAAAAACAAGCTTTTTGTGCCTGACTAACACTCTCCACAGTTGCTTTGTGATAGAAAGAACTTTTCGGTGTATATTTTTTGTTTTGTCGTTTCTTGAAAAGCTCCTCTAATTAAAACCTCAAATACCTACAAATAATAACAATCTCAGGTGTAGAGGTAAGTAAGGGTATCAATCCACTTCCAAGGGGGTAAGCTAGAGACAAATTCAATTGTAATTCACTTTTTATTTTCTTTTTGTTCTTTTTCACTTTTCTATTTTTTTTTAGCTTTTTCAATATTAAAACAATTGGGTGGGGTGAGGAGAAATAAGACTAAACTAAATTATGAGATGAAAATAACTAACTAGAAAGTGACTAAAATGAAAAATAAAGTCTAACACTAAAATAAGAGATAAAGTGAGATAAATAATTGTTAGAACAATCAAGGAGTGGGATTATACCACAAATTTTAGCTATCCTAACTAATTAATTTAATTAATTGAATTCTCCCAAATTAATATCAACATCACAAATCAACTCTCATTGCAAATGTAATCTTAATAGTAACCTTTTAGAAAATTAAGTTTAACACCCCACAAATCTAAAAAAAAATAGATCTACACTCCTTTTAATTAATCACCCACTAGGATCGATCAATTAAAATTTATATAAATCTTAAAAAATAAATTTAGAGTTGAAATTCAAGTTATAATACCCCACTTAAGACACCCCTATCTCTTGTTCTAACCTAAAATGGGTATTATAACTAGAATTTTGATTTTCTCTCGAAAATCATTTACCCTCTCTCGAGGTGTAAATTTAAGGGTGAGGGGTCAAAATTAATATTCAAAGGGAATTTTCAAGTAATCAAACTAATTAAATTAAAATAACATCAAATAAGGGCTTCCCCCACCCCTTGAAAGGGGATTTAGCCTAAAATGGAATTAAACATATGAACAAATAATCAAAGGCATATATAATAAAAGAGTAGAGAAAGAGAACAAATCTTCAACAAGTCTCCTCGAAATTGGCAATTTGAAATCTATCATCTTCCATACAATTCAATTACTCACAATTAAATCTCACTAAATATCTATAAATAAATAAAAATAAAAACTATTTACAAAATGGTGTTTATCTCTCTACAATTCTCTCTCTAAAAAGTCCTATCTAAAAGCCCCTTTCTCAATGGGGTCTTCCATCCTCTTTTTATAGTAGGCACATGGAGCATGGGGGTATTTTTGGGAATGGACATGAGTGTGCATGAAAATGGTGGGAGGATCATGTGGTGTGAGTGTGTTGAGGTCATGTGGGTGAGAGGATTGGCATAAAATCTGATTTGATAAAAGGGGTATTTTGGGCAATGGTTAAAAGTTGGTAGTTAGGGGGTAGTTTGGGTAAAGGTTTAAATTGGTTAATTAGGCACATGGGATTTTTTAGTTTTGGTTTTTGTTTTGTGAGATTGGCTTGGTTCGATGCTTTGGTGGAAGCAGGGGCAAGGACGGGTTTCTTTGGCCACGGGTACCGCAGATTTGTGGTGACGTCGGCGGGAGCACGGCTGGGCCAAGAGCAAGGGTTTTAGGTCATCGGGGTGGCAGGAGGCTGCGGCGGGGTTGCTATAGCGGTAGCCAAGGTTGCGACACTAGGGTCGCTGGACGGAGGGGTGAGCTGGGGAGATTTGTCGCCGACAGCAGGGGTGGAGAGTAGGGGGTCCGGCACTGGGGTAGGTCGGATTCGGCGCCGGAGTTGGTTCCGGCAGGTGGGTTATTGCCGGCGGTTAGGGTAGATGGGGTTTGACGGGTTTGGGGTCATAGATGGGTTTAAGAGATTTTGTTGTTGGGTGAGATGTGTGTTAATGGAGGTTTGGTTTTGTTGTTGGGTTGGCAATAAAGGGTATTGAAGATGGGGGTGAGAGAGAATGTGGTTGGAGGTAAGAGATGACTTGGGTGAGGGTTATGTGTGTGAGAGAGTATTTGGGTAAGGTGTGGGTGAGGATGAGAGTAGGTAGTGTTATGGTCTAAGAGTGTGTATAGAAGTAGGGTGTATGTGGGTTTAGGTGCAGGGGAGTTTATGTGTGTGTGTTTGATTTGGACATCTAACTAAAAGAATAAAGGCTCAACTAAAAATAAAAATAAAATCTAACTAAAAATAAAACAAACTAAAACTAAAATATTAAAACTAAAACTAAAATAAAATCTTAAGCTTATATAAAAATTAAAATAAAACAAAAGAAATAAAAACTTAAAATCTAAATGAAAATTAAAGTCCTAAAAAATCTAAAATCTAAAAATAAACTCCTAAAAACTAATCCTAATAAAACTAAAAACTAATAAAAATCAAAAGAAAATAAAATTATAAAAAGAAAATAGAAAAATAGAAAATAAAAACTAGAAATTCTAAATAAATCTAAAATAAAACCTAAAAAATAAAACGACACAAAATAAAAATATTTAAAAGGGACAAACAAAACACACACAGGGTTTGGGGTAGGTTTAGGTTCAGTTTCGGGTAGGCTAGGATATGGGACAAGGGTATTTAGCTCCATTGTAACTGCAAATTGCTTGAAAATATAGCTTTTGACATCGCAACTGCAATTAAGCCTGCACAATGAATATTTAAGCGCATAAGATCCAAATTGCCGAGAATTAGCAACTAAAGTACGTTTATTCGGGGTGTAAAATGTACAGTTTTGGGTGCTTATCGCACCACCCCCAAACAGAGCATTTCTAGTCCTCGAGCAATAAGATAGAGAGAAAGAGAAAGATAAAAAACCAAAAGAGTACCACTTTCGCGGGCACTTGCGATTGCACTTAGCATGTGCAACAATCCTTTAAACCTATAGGTTGCCCTATAGGATGAGTTGTGTTGTAGGGAATATACCCACAAAATTCTTTATTTAAAATGATTAATTGAAATGCAGTCAATATCTTATTAGACGTAGAATAATCGCACAATCCATCATGAGAGAAATAATTTGAGAAATACAAGCTAGAATTGCATAAAATTAAGCTAAGTAAATACTCAAGGTACATCCTCCCTAGAACTCAACGTGTGTAGTGTGAATCAGTCAAAACGGGTCGAGCATCATGAGAGTAATTCCTAGATTTCCTTTTCGAAATCAACGCTTCAACTTCAAATCTCACAGGATATATCTCTCTCAAACAAACCCTCGAGATTAGGGTTAGTGTATCGCTCTTGTGTGTGAGGAGGTGAGTAAATGTATGCAAGTTCAAACGTATCACATACACATAAGAAAGAACGAAGAATTAGAAAGAAAAATGATCTCATGAAAGAAATTGTAATACCCCGTATTTTTATGCCTTTTAATTTTGAGGATTTATTAAATTTAATTAGAGATATTAAATTAATATTAATTTGGAAAATCATTTAAATGCTTACTAGCGTGATGAGAGTTAGTAATTATTTTTGTTATAAGTTACTTTATGGGTAAAGTAAGTGGTGTAATTATGAAAATTATCACGAGAATCTAATTTGATAATTTTGAAAATTTATCGGGACGCGCTTATGTCGTGTCAGGAATAAATTTGGACTATTAAAAGTAAATAAATTACAAGACACCCATATGGCCAATTTGAGTGCGTCAATCTGTCCGGAAGGGTCGATATATTTAAAATAATGTACCCGGGGGTTTAGTTTGGGTCTCGGGGCATTTTTAGGCCTAATTAACACCCCGGAATGGCGTTTTGGACATTTTACATTTTTGGGCATGAAAACCCACGAAAATTCTAAGGTTGTATCAGATGACAAGAGTCATCTTCTAGGGTTACAAACACCATAAACCAAAGACAGCTATAGGAGAGGTAGAGGAGAGGTTTTCCAAGGAGTTCTAGGCCAAGAACTCCCCCGTTTTCATCCCCGTCGCCGCCAAATGATAGATCGTGCAACGAGGATCACATCCATACAAATCTCTCCACAAATCTGAACCAAAAATTATCAGGCTAGTATCTATCTTGCTCTATTTCAGTTAATGCTCCAATCGTATTAGCCTAGGATTGATTAGGACTAGTTTTTGTGAAAGAAAAACCCATTTTGGAGATTTAAATTCGCATGTTGTATGAGTATTAGATGTATTCTGGAAACTCCATACATATGTAGAGATTGAACCAAAAAATTACAGTAAATAAAGAGTATGAAATCTGGTAAAAGAATGGGAAGAAACTAGACAATAGAAATATTAGGGTTCTTGATGTTTTTATGGATTATACCCTTTTTAATTTGTTTTTCCATGATGAAAATCCGCATGCATGACGTAGGAAATCATTTATTTGAGGTTATAATACTTGTAGTATAAATTATTTGGAGTTTTGTAATCAAAGATATCATTTTGGATGATTTTGGAAGAGGAAACTCGTAATCTGGAAATTCTACAGATTTGCCATACCTGCTTGATCGATCGATCGACCCTAGAGCATCGATCGATCGAACACCTGCCATCGATTGATCGACCCCTCCTGTATAACTCATATTCCTTTTTTAATAGTTCATTCCAACTTAAATGATTAGACATTCTTGGAAATTAATGTTAATACATTTTGGGATATAGAGAAGACTAGTAGGACCTTAGAAATATATGGACCCATTAATCTAATACTAGATTAACATCTCACGGGGGGGTTGTTTTACACATAAGGGACAATGGGAACTTGTGTTAAAGGGTGAGACTACTAAGGAAGTTATGTTGTAAAATAAATGAGTACCTACTGAAAGTACACTTGGAGAGATAGGAATCCATGAGTGTTACGTAGTAAGTTGGAATAATCCCACAAATTAGAATAAGAGACAAACCGTTATACGTGATAACTAAATAACGAGTAATAAGGATAAATATCATAATTATGGGTCGTGAGAGTGTACCTAAATTTGATATGGTAATAGTAGTATATTTATATGACTGTGTTTATGCATATACTATATACGTGTAAAAATCATGCCCGCCCTACTTGCTATCCCTGAGGTTATCGCACCGGGACAGTCTTATCTCGATGGGACCTCTATGGGGGATATTGACTCGTGCCCTAGAAGATAGAAATCCTTGGTACATGTTATCGGATCGATAGTCAGATGGTCCTAAGAGATGTAAGGGTATGTGCTGACCTCTTAGAGACTTGGAACTATGCCCCGCCTCAATATTATATGCGTTTTGTGTCAATACAGTTCGAGAGTGACTCCGAACTTGTATTTCCCTTAGTACGAGTGATACGGGGACTGGATAGCAGAGTATGCCCGCACTATAAATTTTATGTGGGGTGTCGTTAGAACATATATATTATATGAGTATTTAATATACATATTTTTAAATCTGGAATTTGGGAACCACCTACTGTGTCTATGGTATGTAAGAAATGGATAATTATTTCAACTCGGAAATAAGTGTTTGAAAAGTATGTTATATTACTAAGAAACTTTATAATTAAATAAGGCTTATGTGAGAACTTTGCTGTTAAATAAAATTAACCTCTTAAACATTTAAAATTGTCGGCATGAAATCTTACGAGTAACTTAAGATAAGATAACTTAGACTGTTGGGAAGATTAGTGCGATAGGTGTGCACATTAGAAGAGATGTGAGAATTTATCAAGGGAGTGCCGCACTAATATGTTGGTTGCATTAGCCGGTAGCATTTTAAATACTTGCTAAACTAATTTTAAACTGTTTTTACAATCGGGCTCTGACCCGTTTCCTATTTTCTCTCTTCTCTCTATATATATGTATATATTACAGGTGCCCAGCCATAGGGGCGTCTTGCATAGGATCCTCCGGAATGAATGCGCTGCAGCTTAGGTGGCAGTTGCAGGCCTCTTGCTTAGACGACCTCATTGTTGATTCCACTTCTAGCACTATTTATTCAGTTGGGCATGTGTTGCCCTTTCCATTATTCAGTTGTTTTATCAGATATTGCGATTAGTTTATTTCCAGTATTTATACTTTGGGGTTTATTCATGTCAGGATGTTTTCCTTTAAGTTTTAATATTGGAATCAATTAGTTGGATGTTTAATTATTTAGATTGTTTGTTCCTGTATTGTTGTTGGGTGATTCTTAATTTATGAATTATGTTAAGTTTTGAAATATTGGTTTTAATTGAAATTTGGAATCAATGTCTTAAAAATGGTTTTTGTCACTTAGCCTAATTAATTAGGGTGTTTAATTGGAAAAATTATGTTTACGACAGTGATGCTAAGAATGAAACAGTCATTCACCTTGATTATAATTTAATAAAGGACTTATCACCCGATATTTAATTAGGCGGGGTGTACCAGGTGGTATCAGAGCATCAGGTTCTAGTGTTCTTAGGATCAGTACGGCTTATTTCGCTTTCAGCTTAGCGTTCTTGTTATAGAGCCCTATTTTAGGATTGTTGTATTCTTGCTTTTATGATTACATCTTCGGCTATTTGAGATTTGATAATAACTATAGACTAATAAATTTCTTCACGTTTTGGATGCCTCCGAGACGTGCCCCAAAGGATAGGCGTGCCCAAGCCGAGCAGCCAGTAGCTCCGGCTCAGGGAATGATGAACGCAAATAAGGTAGCCGCCATCGTTGCTTAGGCGGTAAATGTCGCACTAGCGGTAGTACAGTAGGCTCCACCCCAAGTTCAGGCAGTGGCGCCAGTACCGGCACAGCTTCCATCTGCATGGGAGAGAGTTAGGGATACCTTTCAGAAGGCGCATCCCCCAGAGTTTGCCGGTGATTAAGATATTATTGTAGCCAGCCAATGGAAGAAATATATCCAGAGGCATCTGCGTATGTACGAGTGCACGAACGTGAAGAAACAGCTATTGGCTTTCTTTAAGCTTGTAGGGGCCGCTTTACATAGGTGGGAATCCACTACCACTCTAGAGGAGAGGGAGGTTATTACTATTCAGTTGTTTTGGGAGCGATTTGACAGTAAATACTTCCCATCCGCCGTGCAGACTGAGATGAGGAGGAAGTTACTGAGTCTGAAGCAGGAGAATTCTATTGTTGCTGAGTATGAAGAGGAGTTCACAAGACTTCTCACTATAGTGCCAGATGAGGTACCCACTGAGGGTAAGAATATACTATTGTTTATGGACGGGTTAGCTTGGAGGATCCGTCAGCACCTTATAGAAAATCTGTCTTTGAGTACCTACACAGATGTACTCAATTCTGCTTTCCTACACTGCCAGGATCACCGCTTCCATCTGCAAGGAAGCAAGCGAGAAGGAGAGTCCGGCCAGCAGAGCAGGACAGAGGGTAGTGGTTCTAGTGGAGCATCGACATCTCAGGGGAAGACTCGTCAGCATGAGCAGAGTTCCCATCAAGGGGACCCTGCCAAGTGGTTCCGATTAAGTGATTCCAGGAAGGGATTTGGGGGATTTAGGCAGGGTCAGCAGGGCCAACATCGTCAGTCGTAGGGGCAACGGCAGGGCCATCAGGGCCAACAGCGTTTTCAGCAGGGCCAATGGCTGGGTGGTAATGGCTAGCAGGGCCGTAATCAGCAGGGATAAAGGGGAGGAAATTTCAGGGGCCGATGCTTCGGGTGTGGTAAAAATGGCCACAAGAGCCAGGATTGTCCAAAGGGTGATAGGGCCCTACGGCAGCAGGGTGCCCGTAATGAGCCACATAGGCCACTTTTTCCAGCCTCCCTTCCAGCACCAGCTCAGGTACCAGCCATTCCAGCCGCTCCAGTGCAGCAGGGGAAGTTACTGTACGGACGTGTCTATAATGTCCACCAGACAATAGATCCACAAGAGCCGCCTACGATTGAGGGTATGTTTCCTATCCATGGTACTATGGGTCAGGTTTTATTTGATACCGGGGCGACACACTATTTTATAGCTACCCATTTTGCGAAGGCATTAGGGTTATTAGCCACAGTAGAGAGCACTGTAACATGTGTAGACTCCCCACTGGGAAATGGATCATTAATTTTCTTTATATGCCGAGGTGTGGGAGTAAAGATTGGTACCTTGGTATTACCAGCAGACATATTAGTCTTAGATATGCATGAGCACGACGTCATTATTGGTATGGATTGGCTCGCAGCTTACAGAGCCATAATAGATTATTTAAGTGGGAGTATTGTCTTTGCCATTCCGGGGCAAGTGATGTTTGTAGTGGCAAAGGGAGGCTCGACCGCTCATTTTTATTACATAGAGGAGGATACCTCTAAGGAGGTCGTGATTCCCTTAGATTCGATCTCAGTTGTTCGTGAGTATTCTGATGTATTTAGGGGAGATACCAAGCCTACCCCCCAGTCGGGAGATAGATTTTGTCATAGATTTATTACCAGATACTCGACCTATAGCACGTTCACCATACCGTATGGCTCCGGCGGAGATGCGAGAGCTACGAGATCAGATAGAGCAGCTGTTAGGTCAGGGCTTCATTCGAAGGAGTACCTAACCTTGGGGTGCTCCATTTTTGTTTGTGAAAAAGAGAGATGGTTCATTGAGGTTATGTGTTGACTACCGGGAGCTGAACTAGGTCACGATACGAAACAATTATCCGTTGCCTCGAATCGATGATTTGTTCGACCAGCTGAGGGGAGCAACTTCCTTTTCAAAGATAGATCTGAGGTCAGGGTACCATCAGTGACGTATTAGGGAGCAGGATATTTCAAAGACTTCTTTCTTGATGAGATATGGATCCTATGAGTTCAAAGTAATGCCATTTGGACTCACAAATGCTCCAGCCGTATTCATAGACTTGATGAATCGAGTGTTCAGAGAGTTCTTGGATCAATTTGGCATCGTCTTCATAGATGACATCCTGATATATTCACACTCTGAGGAAGAGCATGCCGAGCACTTGAGGCAGGTTCTTCAGACTCTACGAGAGCATCAGTTATATGTTAAGTACGAGAAGTGTGGGTTCTAGTTACGGGAAGTGCGGTTCTTGGGGCATGTTGTTTCTGAACAGGAATAGCAGTTGACCCGAGTAAAGTGTCAGTGGTGAGGGAGTGGGGACAGCCCACGACACCGATGAAAGTGTGTAGTTTCTTGGGATTAGCCGAATACTACAGGAGATTCATTCGGGGGGTTCTCTAAAATAGCGGGTCCATTGACGAACATGACTCGCAAGGGGGTACCATATGTTTGGGACGATGCTTGTCAATTGGATTTCGACGAGCTGAAAGACAAGCTTAATTCATCATCGGTCCTCGCTTTACCTAAGTCGGTCATGGAGTATCTGGTTTACACCGACGCCTCTTTACGGGGACTTAGGGGAGTACTTCAGCAGGAGGAGAAGGCTATAGCTTTTGCCTCCCGTAAGCTTAAGTCGCACGAGAAGAATTACCCCACACATGATCTAGAGTTAGCAGCGATCGTCTTTGCATTGAGAATATGGAGACACTACTTATTGGGGGAGGAATTTTGTTTGTTCACATACCATAAGTCACTGCAGTACCACTTCACTCAGTGAGAGCTGAATATGCATCAACGCAGGTGGTTAGAATTTGTGAAGGACTATCAGTTTGACATACAGTACCATCCGGGGAAGGCCAACGTATTTATTGATGCATTGAGCCGTAGACCGGTAGAAGATGTAGCAGACATCTGGAAAGCAAAGTGGAAAGAGTTGGGTCACCAGGATACAGTAGCCCGTGACACCCGAGATTATTACGAAGGTAATACAGGCATAGACAACAGACCTATTTTTCCAGGAGCAAATTGTACGACTTTTAGCTGAGGGAGATGAGTCATATTCTGTTAGTTTCGATGGAGGTTTAAAGTTTAATGGGAAATTGGTGGTTCCCAAAGGAGAAGACTTACGTCATGCAGTGATGACCCAGTCTCACGGGTCCCGATTTGTAGTACATCCTGGGGGAGATAAGATGTACAAGGATATTAGGCGGAAATACTGGTAGAGTGGGATGAAAAAGGATATTGCTGAGTTTGTGTCCAAGTGTTATACCTGCCAATTAGTAAAGGTAGACCACCAAAAACCATTGGGGTTGCTTCAGCCATTGGAAATACCCGCGTGTAAGTGGGTGAGTATTTCCATGGATTTTATTATTGGGTTGCCTACATCACAGCGGGGCCACGACTCCATATGGGTGATTGTGGACCGTTTGACCAAGGTGGCTCATTTTCTGCCGGTGCGGATAGACTATACCACGGGTCAGTATGCTTAGTTGTTCATTGCTGATATTGTCAGATTACATGGGGTGCCCCTGAATATTATGTCAGATAGAGATAAGATTTTCATGTCGCATTTTTTTGAGAGCTTTCAGGAGGCCATGGGTACAGAGTTGAGTTTGAGTTCAGCTTATCACCCACAGACATATGGACAAACAGAGCGTACTAATAAAATGTTGGAGGATATGCTACGCATGTGTGTCCTTGATTTTGGAGGAGGTTGGGAGCCGCACCTTCCACTGGCAGATTTTGCTCATAATAACTCTTATCAGTTCACGATTGGCATGGCTCCATTTGAGGCTTTGTATGGCAGGCCTTGTCGTTCCCCAACTTATTGGCTAGAGGTAGGGGATAACAAGTTGCTCGGACCAGAGGTGATTCAAGAAACCTCCGTTAGGATTGAGATTATCAGGAGTCGCATTCGGGTAGCTCAGGACAGGCAGAAAAGCTACGCCGATGCAAAACGGTTCTTCCAAGAGTTTAATGTGGGGGACTAAGTATTACTACGTGTATCTCCTATGAAAGGAGTGATGAGGTTCGGGAAGAAAGGGAAATTGGCCCTGAGGTACGTGGAACCATTTCCCATTATCGAGAGGATTGGGTCGGTAGTATACAGATTGGGATTGCCAGAGCATTTACATCACATTCATTATGTATTCCACATCTCGTCGTTGAGACGATACCTTCGGGATGACATGGACCATACCCATATCGCAATTAAGGAGATTGACTTACATCTAGACAGATCTTACGAGGAGAGGCCAATGGCTATCCTAGACCATAGAGAAAGGAGATTGAGGTCAAAGGTAGTCCCACTTGTCCGGGTCCAGTGGGAGCATCATAATGTGGAGGAATCCAATTGGGAGCGTGAGGCGGACATGCGTGAGAA
The DNA here is from genome assembly GCA_949130495.1 of Sambucus nigra. Lineage (NCBI taxonomy): Eukaryota > Viridiplantae > Streptophyta > Magnoliopsida > Dipsacales > Adoxaceae > Sambucus > Sambucus nigra. Next base: position 92,197,025 of record OX422219.1, on the reverse strand, counting down.
GTACCCAGAGTTATTCTTACTAGGTACACCTTATTTTTTGAATTTCAAGACGAAATTCCGTTATTAGGGGGGAAGTATGTAATACCCCGTATTTTTATGCCTTTTAATTTTGGGGATTTATTAAATTTAATTAGAGATATTAAATTAATATTAATCCGAAAAATCATTAAAATACTTACTAGCGTGATGAGAGTTAGTAATTATTTTTTATATAAGTTACTTTATGGGTAAAGTAAGTGGTGTAATTATGAAAATTATCACGAGAATCTAATTTGATAATTTTGGAAATTTATCGGGACGCGCTTGTGTCTTGTCGGGATTAAATTTGGACTATTAAAAGTAAATAAATTATAAGTCACCCGTATGATCATTTTGAATGCGTTAATGTGTCCGGAAGGGTCTAGATAGTCAAAATAATGTACCCGAAGGTTTAGTTTGGGTCTCGGGGCATTTTTAGGCCTAATTAACACCCTGGGGGGGTGTTTTGGACATTTTACATTTTTGGGCATGAAAACCCACGAAAATTCTAAGGGTATATCAGATGACAAGAGTCATCTTCTAGGGGTTACAAACACCATAAACCGAAGACGTCTATAGGAAAGGTAGAGGAGAGGTTTTCCAAGGAGTTCTAGGCCAAGAACTCCCCCGTTTTCACCCCTGTCGCTGCCAAACGATAGATCGTGCAACGAGGATCACATCCATACAAATCTCTCCACAAATCTGAACCGAAAATTCTCAGATAAGTATCTATCTTGATCTATTTCAGTTAATGCTCCAATCATATTAGCCTAGGATTCATTAGGACTAGTTTTTGTGAAAGAAAAACCCATTTTGGAGATTTAAATTCGCATGTTGTATGAGTATTAGATGTATTCTGGAAACTCCATACATGTGTAGAGATTGAACCACGAAATTACAGTAAATAAAGAGTATGAAATCTGGTAAAAGAATGGGAAGAAACTAGACAACATAAATATTAGGGTTCTTGATGTTTTTATGGATTATACCCCTTTTAATTCGTTTTTTCATGATGAAATCCGCATACTTGACGTAGGAAATCATTTATTTGAGGTTATAATACTTGTAGTATAAATTATTTGGAGTTTTGTAATCAAAGATATCGTTTTGGATGATTTTGGAAGAGGAAACCCGTAATCTGGAAATTCTGCAAATTTGCCATACCTGCGATCGATCGACCCTAGAGCATCGGTCGATCGATGGTTCGATCGATCGAACACCTGCCATCGATCGATCGACCCCTCCTGTATAACTCATAATCCCTTTTTAATAGTTCATTCCAACTTAAATGGTTAGACATTCTTGGAAATTAATGTTAATACATTTTGGGGTATAAAGAAGACCAGTAGGACCTTAGAAATATATGGACCCGTTAATGTAATACGAGATTAACATCTCACGGGGGGGTTATTTTACTCATAAGGGACAATGGGAACTTGTGTTAAAGGGTGAGACTCATAAGGAAGTTATGTTGTAAAATAAATGAGTACCTACTGAAAGTACACTTGGAGAGATAGGAATCCATGAGTGTTACGTAGTAAGTTGGAATAATCCCACAAATTAGAATAAGAGACAAACTGTTATACATGATAACTAAATAACGAGTAATAAGGATAAATATCATAATTATGAGTCGCGAGAGTGTACCTAAATTTGATATGGTAATAGTAATATATTTATATGACTGTGTTTATGCATATACTATATACGTGTAAAAATCATGCCCGCGCTACTTGCTATCCCTGAGGTTACCGCGCTCGGACAGTCTTATCTCGATGGGACCTCTATGGGGGATATTGACTCGTACCCTAGAAGACAGAAATCCTTGGTACATGCTATCAGATCGATAGTCTGACGGTCCTAAGAGACGTGAGGGTATGTGTTGACCTCTTAGAGACTTGGAACTATGCTTCGCCTCAATATTGTATGTGTTTTGTGTTAATACAGTTCGAGAGTGACTCCGAACTTCTATTTCCCTTAGTCCGAGTGATACGGGGACTGGATAGTAGAGTATGCCCGCACCATAAATTTTATGTGGGGTGTCGTTAGAATATATATATATTATATGAGTATTTAATATATATATATATATATATATATATATATATATTTAAATCTAGAATTTGGGAACCAGTTACTGTGTCCATAGTATGTAAGAAATGGATAATTATTTCAACTTGGAAATAAGTGTTTGAAAAGTATGTTATATTACTGAGAAACTTTATAATTAAATAAGGCTTATGTGAGAACTTTGTTGTTAAATAAAATTATCCTCTTAAACATTTGAAATTGTCGGCATGAAATCTTACGAGTAACTTAAGATAAGATAAGTTAGACTGTTGGGAAGATTAGTGCGATAGGTGTGCACATTAGAAGAGAGGTGAGAATTTCTCAAGGGAGTGCCGCACTAATATGTTGGTTGCATTAGCCGGTAGCATTTTAAATACTTGCTAAACTAATTTTAAACTGTTTTGGCAATCGGGCTCTGACCCGTTTCCTATTTTCTCTTTTCTCTTGTATATATATGTATATATTACAGGTGCCCAGCCACAGGGGTGTCTTGCATAGGATCCTCTGGAAGGAACGCGCTGCAGCTTAGGTGGGAGTTGCAGGCCTCTTGCTTAGACGACCTCATTGTTGATTCCACTTCTAGCACTATTTATTCAGTTGGGCATGTGTCTCCCTTTCCATTATTCAGTTGCTTTATCAGATATTGCCATTAGTTTATTTCCAGTATTTACACTTTGGGATTTATTCATGTCATGATGTTTTCCTTTAAGTTTTAATGTTGGAATCAATTAGTTGGATGTTTAATTATTTGGATTGTTTGTTCCAGTATAGTTGTTGGGTGATTCTTAATTTATGAATTATGTAAAGTTTTAAAATATTGGTTTTAATTGAAATTCGGAATTAATGTCTTAAAAATGGTCTTTGTCACTTAGCCTAATTAATTAGGATGTTTAATTGGAAAAGTTATTTTTACGACAGTGATGCTAAGAATGAACCAACCGTTCACCTTGATTATAATTAAATAAAGGACTGATGACCCGGTATTTAATTAGGCGAGGTGTCACAGAAATGCTAATCACTATAGTGAGAACGTCGAGTTATTCACCACGTTGACTTTCATTTGCCCGAACACCTAAGGGAAATACGGATGTATATGGATGAGGGGGAAATGAAATGAGGATGAATATGATATGAGGTAGGATGGTGAGGGATGGATGAATGATGAGTGATGGATACACGATGGGTAAAAGATAGATGCGAAATGGATGCGAAAGAAGAGTGTATACACTTTAGGCACAAATGTATTTATTTTAAAACCAACTACTAACAACAAGCTCTCTTTTTTTCTTTTCTCTCTTTTTTTTCTTTTTTTTTCTTTTTTTTCTTTTTTTTTTCTTTTTTTTTCTTTTTTTTCTCTATTTTTTTTCTTTTTCGTTTTTCTATTTTTTCTTTTTTTGCTATTTTTTTCCTTTTTTTTCTCTCTCTCTTTTCAAACCAACCATGAAGACATTTAACATTTTGAATCAACACTCTTTTTCTCAAAAATGAAATATGATATGGAGATGATAGGTGATGGTGTGGGAAAATATGTGAGAATATGGAAGAACATGGAAATGTAATGGGGGAGTGAATGGAAATGAAAACCTAGTGATCGGGACAAATTTAAAGACATGAGTTTCTTACAACTCAAAAGTGATGTCGTTCTTAGTGATCAAGACAAAATTGAAGTATAATGAGATCATACAACAATTAAAATGCAGACCCGAACGAAGATGAATCAACTTGTGACTCGGTGATTGCGTAAAACTCTCTGAAAGGTAAAAGGCACGAATCTCACAAGCTAAATTCTCTACTAGTGATCCTTAAGGTTTTCTTTAGAATTTTAGTACTCTTCAACTTTAAACCATAGTGACGTGATAAGTGCGTAAATTTTTTTGAGTCTAGAAATTCATGGTGCAACATGCCTTTGGACGTATTACATAAGCTATTTATAAAAAGATAAATCCTCTAGCTTGATTCCTAGACTTAAAAGATGGATGATTGAAAATTCACATCAATGATTGAGATGATAGAAACTGCACGAAATTTTAAAAAATTTGGTTTAAAAATCAAAATTTTTCAAAAGAGGTGCAATTTTGATCAAACTCCCACCCCCAAACAAAAAGGAACATCGTCCTCGATGTTAAGTAAAATGATTTTAAAATTGAGAGCATAAGGTAGGAAAGAGATTACCAGAATCAACCGCTAATGAAGTGGAAAGATGAAGCCAAAATAAAACCTGAATAAATGATAAGAGAAAAAATGTGTACAAGTCTATAAGCATGATAAAGCATTGGGTGGTGTGACACACCACCCCCAAACAGGATGAGACTTGTACAAGAAACGCGGTTTGCCTCCCGGTAGCGCTAATTTAATGTCTACAGCCAGACCGGAGGGATCTCACCCTAAAGATAGGAACGAGGAAAGTGCGAGGCGGCAGAAGAATGAGTGATGAGAATCACCCCCAAACAAGACTGAAGCGTCAGTCTTGCTGGATCAGGGCTAAGAATGGTCAATGCACTTGTATGGAAAAGTGCATCACATGATGCAAAGCATCGATGGACCATGGGTGGGTGGGTATTAAGGTAAAGGTGAGGGTGAATAGGTACCGGTCACGGGCCTTAATGAGCTGAAAGGTGAGGGAAACTAGGTTCCTATAAGCATGATGCTCTAGTTGGTGAGGAAGGCGAAATGGTGTAGAAAGTGGAATGGGGTGAGGCTCATAGAAATCACACGACCGTTCTATGAATGGACGATGATAATGGTCACCCCGTGACACACTAGGGAGCTGTTGAGAAGAAAAATCAACACCGCAAGGAAGCGGTGTGCATGGAGGAACAAGCTCGGTGTCACGGAAGTGGAGAGTAGCACCATAAATACTCTCATAATTGGTGGATGGTTTTAGGTGAGGATCTAAAACTATGGATGGAAACATGAACTATGTAAAATCAAGATCCAAACCAGGTGGTGGGGTGGAAAGGATAATGGGTGGGTCGGGTGGGATAAACGGTGGAGGAAGATGATCCAACTCAAGCGTGGGAGACACACACTCATTGGGAGGAGTAAAGGAATACCCACAAGGGAGTGTGGTTTCTAAAGATAGAGTGGTCAACTTCTCCACAACAGTAGCATCGGTGAATGTGGTGGTTGGGTAAGGCGAGGAACCAAGATCTAAGATAGAGGAATCACTAGAAATATTGGGCTCAAAGGGAGCCAAGCATGGTGGAACAGGATCCATATCCGGATAGTTAGGAACTATCACGGATTCTATGGCGGGAAAATGGTGAACACTCGTAGATGGAGCTAACCTAGGATAAATTGGTTCCTCGGGAACACAAGGGTGAAGCTCGATAGGTGTAGACTCAGGCATTGTTTTGGATTCAGCGGGAGTGGGAAGGTGAACCGCAATGATGGGTTCATGTGGACATGGTGGGATCAGATTAGGCTCACTAATGAAAGGTAAGTCAACACAATTGTCAACTTGGGGCCTGGACCATGGGATGGTCTTAACTTAGAGATTCTAGAGGTGGTAGGGTTGGTCACACTCAAAATTCGTGTCATAAGAGGACACATCATCATCACACTCGGTTGCAATGATGGGTGGATCCATAGGAATGTCTGACTCTCTCGCACACTCCAATTCATTTAACCTTTGTTCAAGCCTTTGGAGAGCTTGAGTTTGAATTTAAGTGGCTTCCTCTTGCTCGAGTATGAACTTTTGCAAGAGGCTTTCGAGAGCGGATGTGGATGGTGGTGGTGGAGTGACGGGTGGCGGTGGTGGTTGAGGTGGACACAACGCGCTACTATCATGAGTGTATGGAGAATACTCAAATGGGGGTTGTGGAGTGGGGCCAAGTTCATCATACATGAAAGGATCACTTTCGTGATGGACAAATTGATACTCATGTGGTGCGTAGTGAGGGAACTGATCGAGATTGGGTGAACAAGATTTCCATGATAACTATTGGAATGTGTGAGGATCCATAATATCGGGCTGGGATTCGTATTGCGTGGAAGGGTGATCAGGCCTCCACGAATAACTCAGGTACTCACACAACTCGGGATTGGGTGTATCGAAATAGTAGGCCGAGGTGGGTTCTGAAACAGTGTCATTTGGATACACAGGCTCCATGGTGGGTTCAGATGGATATGGAATGTATGGGCACTCATGGGACATGTGATTGGCATAGTAACAGTGGGTGCACAACAAAGGATGAGACACGTCGACACTTGACACCGAGGGTGATGGAAAATGAGGTGCGTGCATAGATGGGTCAAGAGTATCAAGGGAACTCGTGAGAGAGGTGAAACCACGAAAAATCTCATAAAGAGACGATTCGGGCTCACTCTCACACGTGTCGCGTGACAATGGAAAATGACCAAAGTAGTCCCGTAAAGGACGTTCTTCGGCCATGTAAAGAGAAATATATTATTTTTTGGATTTAGAAAGGAAAGAAAATATTTTTGGATTTTCTAAAAATAATGGAAGAAAATATTTTTGGAGTTTTCTATAAAAATAAAGAAAGAATTTTTTTTTTGATTTTTTGGAAGAAAAGGTGGGGAAAAGTATATGGACTCTTGATTGGATGAACTAACTAAAATCGACTACCGAAAAATGGAATTGGACACACACACAAGTCAAGAAAATTTCCTCACTAGCACATAGCCAATTTTTATCTTCAAATTTAGTGAAAGGGTAGTAAAATTTTAATTAAGTCCGCGGGCAATAAAAAAATCACGGAATAATCTGAGTGATCGCCTTTGCAAAAATATTCTCCTAGTGGGCTACCTAGTTGATTGATTTTAAAGTTAATGATGGCTAGGGTAGCACACAATGGTAAGCGAATGAGTCGGGTGATGAAATCCCTTCTCGTCAGTGACCGGGTGTAGGTATTAGTAATTTAATTCATCACACCATTCAAAAAAAATGCGAGAATAAAATCACACAAGAGCACACAAGTACACACAATAATTGACTCGCTAACAGGAGAGGCACGAGTGTGTAAGAAATGTACCTCCCACGGTTTTTAGGCCGTGGTGTTCCGAAAAATTTAAGTCGATCGGGGGGAGATCACGCCTATCTCAGTCGTCCCCGGGAGTCCTACCGACCCAAGGTAGAGAAGCTTATAAATCTTCGCCTTTGGACGCCCTCTCTCTACCTTTTTCGGTTTCCCTATCACGCTTGCTTCGATTTATTACAAATTTAAATGAAAAATAAATGGTGTCTCTGAGCACCGCAATACAAGCCAAGAATAAAATAAACCTAGTACAAGTTTTCTAAAAATATAAAAATGGTACAAAAAATAATAAAGTTAAAAAAATAAATGAACTACAAGTTGAAATCCGCTCCAAGTGCTTCACGCTCCCAAGAATGGCAACGCTGCCATTTGATAGAAAGAACTTTTCGGTGTATATATTTTGTTTTGTCATTGCTTGAAAAACTTATCTAATCGAAACCTCAAATACCTACAAATAATAACAATCTCAAGTGTAGAGGTAAGTAAGGGTATCAATCCACTTCCAAGGGGGTAAGCTAGAGACAAATTCAATTGTAATTCACTTTTTATTTTCTTTTTGTTCTTTTTCACTTTTCTAATTTTTTTTAGCTTTTTCAATATTAAAAACATTGGGTGAGGTGAGGTGAGGTGAGGTGAGGTGAAATAAGACTAAACTAAATTATGAGATGAAAATAACTAACTAGAAAGTGACTAAAATGAAAAATAAAGTCTAACACTAAAATAAGAGATAAAGTGAGATAAATAATTGTGAGAACAATCAAGGAGTGGGATTACACCACAAATTTTAGCTATTCTAACTAATTAATTTAATTAATTGAATTCTCCCAAATTAATATCAACATTGATATACCCGTATATACCCTTGGGCATGCCGAGGGCGCCCTACGCCTCACTAGGCCCAGACGACCCCTCAGGGGCCGACCCTTCAGCAGACTCCGGACGACCCCTCAGGGGGGCCGACCCTTCAGCAGACTCCAGACTACCCCTCAGAGGGGCCGACCCTTCATCGGACTCCGGGCGACCCCTCAAGGGGCCGACCCTTCATCAGGCTCCGGACGACCCTTCAGGGGGCCGACCCTTCATCAGGCTCCGGATGACCCCTCAGGGGGCCGACCCTTCATCAGGATCTGGATGACCCCTCGAGGGTACGACACTACGAGGCCCAAATTAGGCCAGACTCATTACCGGAAGGAACTTTGCCCTCGGTCTCATATCAAAGGCCGAGGGTGACATCATCACAGCGCGTGGTTTGGGAGACGCGTGGAATAGTGCTCGTGAGGCTCACATGGCACATGGGAGACCGTTATAACAAAATCACACCCTCACGTGAGGGAATATTATGTCATCATTTGGCATCTACAGGTGTCAACAGGGGATTGGCTAGATCGTCATTCACATGCACCATGCATACTTGGGGGGTACACTACACCCCCAAGACCTATATATACTTGTCACTTACAACCCAACAGGGAATGAATGATAATTGTAACCCTAGCAAAAACTCTGCGTATACACACAGTAGAGAGAGAAAGTGAGCTTATGTGCATTGTACCCAAGGCCATTAGTGCCCATACTTAGTGGATCACGCACTCACAGTGGATGTAGGCCAAATGGGCTGAACCACTATACATCATTGTCTTATTCCTCTTATACTCATCTCCTTCTACACACTTATACACTTACATCTCTATGGATGCCATGGTTACTGCTGTTTGAGCTTATCATCACTTATCTGGTGGTGCTAGATTTCAGCATCATCAGTTTAGCGTCGTCTGTGGGAACGAGAAGACATCTCTTCCATTGTACAGCTTGACCTCGCTGGGAACTCTGGTGGTGAGCCAGTTCTCCCCCTGAGAGGAGATGTTTCACCATTAAAAGAGACCCACTAAGGTTCTCCAGCTCACCAGTCTTTTCTTCAGTTCATATTTTCATAGCTCAAACACATGGCACTTGAGATGCAACCACCACCACTTCCCCCGCCGGATGATGGGGGAGGACCCAGTTCCAGTCAGCCACCACCTCAGTCTGAGATGGCTGATGTGGCGACAGCGTTAAAGTCTCTGGCAGCAAGCCAGCGAATGATGCAGGAGCAGTTCACAGCTCTAAGCCAGAACATACTAAGACCACCAGGGGTTTCACCTGAGATGATTACTCCGGTAGCAGCTCTAGGATAGCATGAAGCCAGGGGACCACCCCAGGCACCACGCAAAGACCTGCCACCCCCTCAGCGGCATAGGGATGTTGCTGACCCCCGGCGTCTACGCCTGGGGAGGCAAGGAAATCCTTGCCCTGAGGGAAGGTATGACGACCTGGAGGGAGAGGAGGCCCCTATAGAATGCTAAGAACCATATGAGGTCTTCAACAATACTGTACGACCTCTCCAGGAAAGTAGAGGAAAGTGCGGAAGACCAAATCCTAATGATCGCCCGAGAGGCTCTGCTTTTGATCGCTTGAGCAGGGGGTCAGCCTTTGAGAGGTTGGGCCCAGTAAATGACCTGCGGGAAAAATTATCCAGTCAAGGAGTGCTGCGAGGTCCAGGAGGGAGGCGGAAGATGGCCGACCCCAAGGACGGGATGAGGTTCAAAGGGAAGTAAACAGCTGACACATGCCTTCCGCAGCAGAACCCTCCGTCCACTTTAAAGAGGCGGCAGGGGATAACATCGGCCAAGCCGACCCTGCGAGGCCCTGGAATGACTCGATCCAGCGACTAGAGGATAAGATCGGTGATATACTGAAGAGCCAGGACCCTCTTCAGAAGGGATACACCATAGGCTCACCCTTTGTGGCGAACATAGTCAACTTCCCTACGCCATCAAGGTTCAATCCACCTGTGGTAACTCCAAGATACGACGGGAGCACCAACCCTGTCCACCATGTTGAGATGTATCAATCAGCAGCAGACATATACTCTATCTCAGATGAGATGAGGTGTCATGCCTTTTCTGGTACCCTGACTGGGGCTGCACATATCTGGTACACGTCTCTTCCAAAAAATTCCATTGGAAACTTTTAATAGTTGGCAGACCGGTTCATCCACAACTTTTGCTTTGGGGTGAGGCCACAGAAGAAGACCACCCACCTGCTCTATGTTAAGCAGGGGAAAACTGAGTGTCTGAGGGACTACATAACCAGATTCAATAAAGAGAAACTGGAGGTGGAAGACTATGAGGAGAGCATAGCTATAACAGCCCTGATTGGAGGACTCCAAAAGGGGAAGCTGTTATGGAAGCTTGCTGAAGACCCTCCGAGAACGATGGCTGAATTTTTGTCAACAGCAGGAAAGGTGATGAACGCCGAAGAGGCGATGGCCGCAAAATACGAAGACGAAAAAGGAGGCGCTAGTGGGGGTAAATACCCTAAGAAGAACAAAGAGGGGAAGAAGTGGTCTACGGATGACAAGTTCGCTGGTTACATCCCTCTAACGGTCAACTAAAAACAAATTCTCCATGAGATAAAGAGTGACTGGTCCCTGAAGTGGCCTGAGAAGTTAAGGGCAGCCCCCAACAAGAGGAACAAGAACCTGTGGTACGAATTTCACCAAGACCACGGCCACATAACAGACAAATGCTTTGCTCTGAAAGATGAGATTGAGAAGATGCTGAAAGAAGGGAAGCTCAGAAAGAACGTCGACAAAGGTGCCTTCAAGAGGGGCCGAGGGGGCTACCCCAGAAAGAAGCGAGGCGATGTATGTAGAGAAGGTCCTCAAAAAAGAGGGGACGACCCTTCTGATGATGAGGACGACCCTAACCTACCGCCGAGAAACGACCAAGGTCCTGTCAAGAGGATTAATATGATCTCGCTCCGAGTGGGAATGATCTCCGGAGGTCTAGCATGAGGAGGGTCTGAGGTCACTGACAGGAAGGCCCGTGTGACTGAGGCCAAGGCAGTGACGAAGACGGTACACTCAACCTCTCTGGAGGTTAAGTCCGAAAAGAGGAAGAAGGTTGATATGGACACTCTGATAGTGGGGTTCTCGAGAATGGACTTTAAAGGCCTCCTAGCCCCACACGATGACCCACTCGTCATCACAACTAGGGTGCACGGGTGTGAGGTGCCTGGTCGACGGGGGCAGTTCTGCAGATGTAATGTTTTGGCCGTGCTTCAAAGCCTTAGGTCTCAGTCGTGCTAAACTCGTCCCATACCATCACACATTGATTGGGTTCAGTGGGGAAAAGGTTCATCCCCTTGGAGTGTATGAGGCCGATGTCAGGATGGGGGACGAGTGGCCGAGATGGCTTACCAAGAAGGTTAGTTTCTTTGTGATGGATGAGCATGTGTTTTCATCCTACAACATCATACTGGGGCATGTGGCCCTCAAGGAGTTTGAAGCTGTGCCATCTACGGTCCATCAGATGATTAAATTTCTTACCCCTTACGGGTTGGGCGAAGTTTAGGGAGACCAGACAACAGCGCGAGAATGTTACTACAACACCGCTGAAGAAAGGGAGGCGCACAAGAGGGCTACAACCACTTACAATATTGATACCCTAGACCCCAAGGATGAGACAAAGCTAAAGAAAGGAGAGGCCGCAGAAGAGGTAGAATCCATCATCCTCGATGAGGATGACCCAGAAAAAACCGTCCAAGTCGGCTAGTCTCTGAAGCCCAATATCAAGGAAGACCTCATTAAACTGTTGAGGAGAAGACGAAGCGTCTTCGCATGGAGTCATGTAGATATGCCAGGGATTGACCCTAAAATCTTGTGCTACAAGCTCAATGTGGTAAAAGGAGTGAAGCCGGTAAAGCAGAAGAGGAGAATTTACTCTAGACAAAAGTATGAGGTCATTAGGCACGAGGTCAAGAAATTAGAAGACGCTGAGTTTATCAGAGAGGTCATCTACCCTGAATGGCTGTCCAATGCAGTCATTGTCCCAAAGGCCAACGGGAAGTGGAGAATGTGTGTGGACTTCACCGAACTCAACAAGCACTATCCCAAAGACAGCTCCCCCCCCCCCCCCCCCGCATTGACCAGATGGTAGACGCTACCGCAGGCCATGAGATCATGAGCTTCATGGATGCCTATTCAGGGTACAACCAGATCTTCATGAACCTTGAAGACTCGAAGAAGACATCCTTCATTACTGACAAGGGGACATACTGTTATAGGGCCATGCCCTTTGGCCTAAAAAATGCGGGGGCAACGTACCAACACCTCGTAAATAAAATGTTCGAAGAGCAAATTGGGAAGTCTATGGAGGTCTATGTAGATGACATGCTGACTAAGAGTTTGAAGGCAGAGGATCATGTGGAAGATCTAGAGAGGACCTTTAATACGATGGACAAATACCAGATGAAGCTTAATCCGGCCAAGTGTGTCTTTGGGGTCGGAGCAGGGAAGTTCTTGGGGTTTATTATCAACCAAAGAGGCATCGAGGCCAATCCTGAAAAGATAAAGGCCCTTGTTGAGATGAAGACCCCCAAGTCCATTAAAGACGTTCAGAAGCTCACAGGGAGAGTTGTTGCCTTGAAAAGGTTCGTATCTAGGGCCACAGACAGGTGTCTACCATTCTTCAAAATTCTTAGAAAAAACTTCGAATGGAGTGAAGAGTGTGATGAGGCCTTCAAGGAATTAAAATCATACCTGGGGTCTCCCTTGCTGTTGTCACGGCCCGTGCAGGGTGAACGACTTTATGTATACCTCGTCGTCTCAGAGTCAGCCATCAGTGCAGCCATTGTGAGAGACGAAGACGGGGTATAGAACCCTGTGTACTTTAACAGCAAGGCACTCCAGGCGGCAGAGCAAAGATATCCAAGGATGGAAAAGTTGGCCTACGCCTTGATCCATGCATCGAGAAAGATGAAGTCGTACTTCCAGTCCCATACAATGGTCATCCTCACTGACTCTCCCCTTAGGCAGGTTTTGTACAAGCCTGAAAAATCAGGGAGGTTAATGGCCTGGGCTATAGAGATGGGGGAGTTTGACATAGTGTTTCAGTCTAGGACGGCCATTAAGGGGAAATCATTGGCAGACTTTGTGGTCAAGTTTACTTGGGAAGATGATGAAGCCGAGGGTGGGAACCTCGGGAAGATAGATACCCGACAGGGTGAGCTCACCGACACACCTGCAGATAAGGCTGAGACGAGCACCGCTAGAAGGAAAGTGGTTGAAAATTAAGAGGGAAGATTTATCTTTAGACAAGGGTCACTCACCGAGGGAGGTTTCTCAGAAGAACACACCACGTGGAGTCTCTTCGTTGACGGGCCCTATTGCGAAAGCGGGAGCGGAGCTAGATTAATAGTATCATCACCCGATGGCATAGACATTGAGTATGCCCTGGGGTTCAACTTTAAGGCCTCCAACATCGAGGTCGAATATGAGGCCTTGATAGCAGGCCTCTCCTTGGCCAGATCTCTTAGTATCGGCCAGATTTTGGTTCATAGTGATTCAAGGCTAGTAGTGAATCAGATCCTAGGAGCCTACGAGGCCAAGGACGAGAGGATGGCTAGGTACCTTGAGAAGGTGAGGGCGTTACTGAAGGGCTTCAGAGAAGTGAAATTAAAGAGGATACCTAGGCTCGACAATGGCCGTGCTGATGCCCTTACGAGATTGGCCTCGGCAACTAGGACAAACATCAGGAGGACGGTCCCAGTAGAAATTTTGCTTCGGCCAACTATTGAAGATGCTGAGGGAACACTTAGCAATTGCCTAAATGTTTCTTAGGAAGCTTCGTGGATGGACCCCCTGATCAGGTATATTAAAGAGGGGGAGATGCCAGAAGCAAGGCAAGAAAGGAAGAAGTTGAGATACAGGGCTGCAAAGTTCACTGTCATTAGGGACACCTTGTACAAAAAGGGATTTTTACTCACCTTACTTAGGTGTGTGCACCCATCTGAGGTCCCATCCCTTTTGCAAGATGTGCACGAAGGATCGTGCTCAAGCCACATTGGGGGCAGATCCTTAGCGAAGAGGGTGATCACCCAAGGGTACTGGTGGCTGACCTTGGGAAAAGACGTTGCGACATATGTAAAAAAGTGCGATAAATGCCAGAGATTTTCCACCATCCCTCACTAAACCCATCATCCTCTTACCTCCATTACATCCCCATGGCCTTTTGCAGTGTGGGGAATCGACCTCGCATGACCCTTACCAAGAGCAGTCAATAACTATCGGTTCCTCATCGTAGCTATTGACTACTTCTCAAAATGGGTGGAGGCCGAACCGAAGGTCACAATTACAGAATAGAAGACCTTTCAGTTCATCTGGAAAAATGTTATATGCAGATATGGTCTCCCCAACACCCTCATCTAGGATAATGGGACTCAGTTCAAGAATACCTCTCTACAGAAGTACTGTGAAAGGGTGAGTATCAAACAATTTTTCTCCACCCCAGGCCGACCTCAGGCCAATGGGCAAACAAAAGTTACAAACAGGACAATCCTAGATGGAATCAATAAGAGGCTTGAGGAGGAAAAAGGAAGATGGGTCGAGGAGTTATATGCCGTGTTTTGGGCATACAGGACGACAGTGAGGACATCTACCGGAGAAACCCCATTCATGCTAGCATATGGCTCAGAAGCCGTCATCCCTACCGAGATTGGGTTTCCTACTCATAGGGTCCAAATGTATGACCCCCAGAGAAATACATAAGAGAGGAGACTCGACTTAGACCTGATTGAGGAAAGGAGAGAAGATGCCGAGATAAGGCAGACCGCCTACCAGCAGAGGACCGCAAGGTTTTACAATCAGAGGGTGAAGCAGAGGCCAATTGCAGTGGGGGACTTGATCCTCAAAAAAACTTGGCAAAAGACCAACAAGCTCCATCCTAATTGGCATGGCCCATATAGGGTCATCGATGAAGTCGTCCCTGGGACCTATAGACTAGAAAACCTAGAAGGGGAACCCTTTTTCAACCCCTGGAATGCAGATCATTTGAAAAAATACTATCAGTAGTGTTGTAAGGTCTTGATAGACCATAATTTTAATAGGAGTTGCTCCAACAGAACACTTGGAAAATTAATGAGAAATATCCGTGTTTCCCCTCATCCTGTGTTTATGAGTTCTAGTACGCATGAAAACATTTTCAGAGAACGGCCCTCGGCTATAATGAGGGTCAATGGAGGGGACGACCCCACCATTGCCCTCAAGAAGGACGAGGGAATACTTAATGAAAAACCATTAGTTTGGTTATTGGAACCCTCGGCTATAATGAGGGTCAATGGAGGGGACGACCCCACCATTGCCCTCAAGAAGGACGAGGTAATACTTAATTAAAAACAATTAGTTTGGTTATTAGAATCCTCGGCTATAATGACGGTCAATGGAGGGGACGACCCCACCATTGCCCTCAAGAAGGACGAGGGAATACTTAATGAAAAACCATCAGTTTGATTATTGGAACCCTCGGCTATAATGAGGGTCAATGGAGGGGACGACCCCACCATTGCCCTCAAGAAGGACGAGGGAATACTTAATTAAAAACCATTAGTTTGGTTATTGGAACCCTCGGCTATAATGACGGTTAATGGAGGGGACGACCCCACCATTGCCCTCCAGAAGGACGAGGGAATACTTAATTAAAAACCATTAGTTTAGTTATTGGAACCCTCGGCTATAATGAGGGTCAATGGAGGGGACGACCCCGCCATTGCCCTCAAGAAAGACGAGGGAATACTTTATTAAAAACCATTAGTTTGGTCATTGGAACTCTTGGCTATAATGAGGGTCAACGGAGGGGACGACCCCACCATTGCCCTCAAGAAAAGACGAGGGAACACTTGATTAAAAACCAATTGTTTGGTTATTGGAACCCTCGGCTATAATGAGGGTCAACGGAGGGGACGACTCCACCATTGCCCTCAAGAAAAGACAAGGGAACACTTGATTAAAAACCATTAGTTTGGTTATTGGAACCCTCGGCTATAATGAGGGTCAATGGAGGCGACGACCCCACCATTGCCCTCAAGAAAAGACGAGGGAACACTTGATCAAAAACCATTAATTTGGTAATTGGAACCCTCGGCTATAATGAGGGTCAATGGTGGGGACGACCCCACCATTTCCTTTAAGAAAGACGAGGGAATACTTGATTAAAAACCATTAGTTTGGTTATTGGAACCCTCGGCTATAATGAGGGTCAACGGAGGGGATGACCCCACCATTGCCCTCAAGAAAAGACGAGGGAACACTTGATTAAAAACCATTAGTTTGGTTATTGGAACCCTCGGCTATAATGAGGGTCAACGGGGGGGACGACCCCACCATTGCCCTCAAGAAAAGACGAGGGAAGACTTTGTTGAAAAAATCATTAATTTGGTTATTATAACCCTCGGCCTATAATGAGGGTCAAGGGAGGGGACGACCCCACCACGGACCTCAAGAAAGGCGAGGGAGGGGTTAGTGATAATATAAAAAATTCACAATGCAAATCACATAAGAGACGAGTATGGAAGACAACAAGAGGCATTATATTACAAAATGATGTTCGTTTTACAAAAATAGAGTACAAAAATATTGATTACACTAAAAGGGTATAGGCTACAGACAGCCACCCTATTGAGCAATATTAGAGCACAAGGCCTCAACATCAATGGGAGATTCTTCTATGACCGTGATAGGCCGAGCCTCAGACGTGCCCATGCCTTCAATGTACTGAGATTCCACTTGGGCTAGGGCTTCAGAAATCAATGGATCGTCCAGTTGAACTACCTCCAGAGCGGGGTGAACGGACGACACTGCATCAGCGAACTTTAAGACAACCCATCGACAGGCTGTCCTAATTCCCCTCTCCAAGTATTCAAGGCCGAAGCCTTGAAACTCGTCCGAGAGTTTGTAGGCCTCCACAGCATCGGCCTCGGCTTTCTTGACAGCCGCCTCTAGATCGGCCTTGTGCTGAACCTCCAAGTTGAGCAAAGATTCATCCTTATCCTTTATAAGCAGGTCCTTGGCTTTCTGTTCGGCATCGTGCTGTCTCGTCAGCTCATCTAAGACCCTGGCATGCTCAGTCCTGGCACTCTCCAGTTCAGCCCTTACAGTCTCGAGCTCTGTCTACAGGTCGGCCTCATGCTGAATGGACCTCTCGGTTTCATGAAACTTCTGTTGATTCTCAGCCATCCACTTAGTGGTCGAGGTAAAGGCACAGACAGACTGCACAGAAAAAGACACTTGTTAAGAGGCTGAGGAAAGAGTTAGTGAAAAATTCAACTAGATGAAGTAAAAATAAGTACCTGAGCCAGTGCGTGCAGACCATAGTCATACACCTTGGCCGGGGGCATCTTTGACAGAAATTCATAATCAGCAGCCGAGGGGGCAGAAAACATGGACACCTTGGCTGCCCTTAGGTTCGTGATCAGGGAAGATAGCTTGGCCTTCAGTGATATCAAGTTTTGGGACCAGAAGGCCCCCATGCTAGAAGAGGAACCAGTCCCCTCAGATGAATCCACCCTCGCCCTCGTCCTAGAATCCGGCTGAGGGTCAGCAGGGACTTCAGGCTCTTATCTTTTATGACCGTCGGCTGTCGGTTCAATAACTGTCGGCCCCACGGCCTTTTTTTTCCTCGAAGTCTGCTGAGGATCCTAGCCCTTCTTCTTGCCTAAGCCAGATAGCAAACTTGGGGCAGTCATCTCCCAGAGTTGATCAGATATACCAGAGGGACGACCTGAAAGGAGGACGATACGTTAGAAAAATGCAGAGGCAAAGATGAAACACTTGAAAAAAGTAAAGAATGAGCAAAAAACAATGTAACTCACATAGCTCTGTCAGGGGGCCGACCCTCAGACCAGCTTCTTTGAGGAACTTGGGCGGTCATCAGATCTTCAAATTTTGCAATCTCACCCCCTCTCCCTCGTTCACTCAGGTACTCAACTATGTCTTTCTCATCCAGACTAAGTCCGGGATCAGACCTGGCATTCATCGAGGGGTTTCACCATCTTCTAGGAACCCTCGGACAATCGTCCAAATGTTGAGACTCGGCGGAAAATTCCCACTCCCCAGAAATGAAGAAAAATCTCTTCTTCCAATCGTGGTTGGAGGTCTGTGCCACATGGAGAAGTTTTTTGTCAGGCCTCCTCGCCCCTAGGTGGTAGCACCCAGGCTGTTTGGATGAGGAGGTGATATTATAATAGGCCAAAAATACGTCGGCTGATGGCTCATTAGTGAAAGAATTCTTCCACAAGGAGATGTAGCCAAGGATCGTCCTCCAGAAGTTGGGAGGAAGCTGAGAGGGGGCAACGCCGAGGGCTGACATGATATTTACGACAATAGGATGCAGAGGGAATCTGACACCAACCTTGAACATTTGTCCGTATACTGCAACCTCTCCCTCTTCACCCTCGAAGACCCTCTCAGACTCAGAGGGAACCCTCATAGTTATATTTGGGTACAGTCCATAGGTATGCCTCCACAGCAAGAGGTCACGATCCCTAACTGAGGAGATATAGGACGAGGCATGGGAGGTGTCAACCTGGTCATCATCTGAGTCCTCACCCTCGTCCTCTGTCCCCTCTCCCTCGGCCTCATCACCTGCCAGAGACCTCTGGGGAAAAGCCATCTGGAAGGCATGTGGGGATAGGGTTGTCACAGGGACAGCCTCGGAAGTAATCATACCCTCGGCCTGTCGGCTTGAGCTTAGGTCAGACGCCTCGCCTCTCCCAGAAGGTCCAGCGCCAGTGGGCGACGACGCTCTCTCATCCATCTCTCCTGAATAACTCTCAGTTGGACGATGGGACGACCCACAAGACTTAGATGGCTCAAATGGTTTTATGGTGGCTAAAGGAATGGGAAAGATGGGTCGTACCCAATTAGGGTCAGCCCCTCGTCTCCTCTCCTCCTCTTCCTCTATTCGTCTGATCTCTATGAAAAGCTTCTCTCGCAAGGATGGGAACTCCTCGGCTAAATTATAAAGCCTCCTAAGCATTAAGGGGGAGACCCTACACTTAGAAGAATTTGGGAAGAATTTGGGTAACCTAACCTAACTACAAACAAATATCACAATTGACCAAGGTGGACTTTTCGATCAAAACCTAAGAATTGAAGGGTTTTCTATCAAGAACAATTCACGAACAACTTACCGGAGGTTACACCGGAAAAGCTATGGAACAGCCTAAGAAAATCTACCCCTTTGAGCTTAAAACAGGAAAGCAAACAGAAATGAAGATAAGTAGGGCACTAGGGTCGAGGTGTTACCTGAGGAGGAATGGCAAAGCTGCTAAGCTTGAAGGTTCAAAAATAATAGAAATGGCAAGAAGGTTGGAAGCGAGAGAGAGAGAGCTTGGGCGCGAAGAAGAAGAAGAAGAGAATGAATGGTTTCAAAAATTGCTTATATACCTTAGTAATGAGTGGGCCCATTACCCAAGCCAAAGAACAACCCACGAGGAGGACATCATTAGGGCATAAAGCCCCAAGCAGAATTCAGCCGCCGCGCCTTAAAAACTGGAACAACATTGGATAAAAATTTGACAACTGTCACATCAGCTTGACAGGTGTCACTCATCAAACAGACCATACATTTGGTCTCAAAAGCAACACTATCCCTCAGCCATCTCAGCATCATCTATGGCTAAGGGCTGGGGGTTATTGATATACCCGTATATAACCTCGGCCATGCCTAGGGCGCCCTGCGCCTCACCAGGCCCAGACGACCCCTCAGGGGCCGACCCTTCTATAGGCTCCGAATGACCCCTCAGGGGGGCCAACCCTTCATCAGACTCTAGACGACCCCTCAGGGGGGCCGACCCTTCATCGGACTCCGAACCACCCCTCAAGGGGACGACCCTTCATCAGGCTCTGGACGACCCTTCAGGGGGCCGACCCTTCATCAAGATCCGGATGACCCCTCGAGGGTACGACAGTACGAGGCCCAAATTAGGCCAGAATCATTACCGGAAGGAACTTTGCCCTCGGCCTCATATCAAAGGCCGAGGGTGACATCATCACAGCGCGTGGTTTGGGAGACGCGTGGAACAGTGCGCGTGAGGCTCACATGGCACATGGGAGACCGTTATAACAAAATCACACCCTCACGTGAGGGAATATTATGTTATCATTTAGCATCTACGGGTGTCAACAGGGGATTGGCTAGATCATCATTCACATGCACCATGCATACTTGGGGGGTACACTACACCCCCCAAGACCTATATATACTTGTCACTTACAACCCTACAGGGAATGAATGATAATTGTAACCCTAGCAAAAACTCTGCTTATACACACAGTAGAGAGAGAAAGTGAGCTTATGTGCATTGTACCCAAGGCCATTAGTGCCCATACTTAGTGGATCACGCACTCACAGTGGATGTAGGCCAAATTGGATGAACCACTATACATCATTGTCTTATTCCTCTTATACTCATCTCCTTTTACACACTTATACACTTACATCTCTATGGATGCCATGGTTACTGCTGTTTGAGCTTATCATCACTTATCTGGTGGTGCTAGATTTCAGCATCATCAAACATCACAAATCAACTCTTATTGCAAATGTAATCTTAATAGTAACCTTTTAGAAAATTAAGTTTAACACCCCACAACTCTAGAATAAATCTTTGGATAATAAATCTTTGGAGAAGGGCGCGGCGCGTGAGAAACCATCATTGCAGCAAAGAAAATTTTCGACGTGGCGATGCCTCAGCGATAGACACAATAGCCTTATTAGTTGTTTTTTCATAAAAGATAAAAAAAAAGGCAACTCAAAATATATAAAATTTAAAAATAGATTATTTCCAAAACGTTTTTTGCATTTCATGTAAAGATAGTCTAAAGAACCATATAAAGCTCACAAACGCACACCAAAAAGATTTTTTTTATAAAAGAGAACATGTGTGATAAAATGTTCATGAGTCTAAGTGTCCTTTTACATTCCTAAGAGTGGTATAAAAGGATGCAGATCGAGGATGAGGATGTATGTTTGAATGGTTTTCAAAAGATTTGCCAGAACAACCTTAAGGACAAGACTCAAAGGACAGTTGGTCAATGGAATAAGACTATCTACTCCTATCGGGGCACAAGAGTATAATGAATACTCTTACAGTTTGAATGAGTGATGGTTTTTTCTGGTCCGACATTGTGTATTTGATGGCGATGGGTCTGTATGGTCCAGAACTACATAGTAGGTAGAGATAGGTATGTGCAATGGTTATTTATAGGCATACCGCATG
Organism: Sambucus nigra; assembly: GCA_949130495.1. Lineage (NCBI taxonomy): Eukaryota > Viridiplantae > Streptophyta > Magnoliopsida > Dipsacales > Adoxaceae > Sambucus > Sambucus nigra. The sequence goes on along the minus strand of OX422219.1, from coordinate 92,175,843 downwards.
TTTTTTTAAACAGTTGGGGAGAATGGTCACATGTCAGTTATATTGTAATTTGATTAAGAGGGTATTTAATTATTAAAACTAATGAGTTAATTTAATGGATGGTGAAGTACCATGACATATGGTCATCTATTGAGGTAGGTTAGTATCTATTGATATGTTCGGGCTTGTGAGAGAGGATAATTTATTAAAACGAAGTTAATGATTTTCTGATGGCTTAATTGAGATAAGAAATAGATAATTGGCCAACAGGTTACCAAATGTGATAATTGGTAAGACGATTTCCCAGAATAGAAATAAGACATAAAGTGATATGATTGAAAGTGAATTGTTGTCATTAAAAAATGTAAAACTGGAAGGTGGGTGAAAATATTTTAATGATATTATGATTTGAAAATTATCTTATTTTCAGGCCTATGATAGGGGTCAGATTATTAAAACGAAGTTAGTGAATTTCTGATGGCATAATTGAGATATGAAAGACAAAAGTGGCCAACGCGTTCTTGAACATGATAATTGGTAAAGGCGATTGGTCAAAATAGCAATGACAGATGAAATGATATGATTGAAAGTGAAATGTTGTAATTAAAAAATGTAAAATTGGAACATGACTGAAAAGATGTTAATGATAGTGTGTGTAGACACCCCATCCTAGGACACCCCCCCCCCCCCCCAAGAACCTCCTTAGGTCCTCAGTAATCACTCGTTCATCGCAAACCCTAGGTGATACTCCGATTACTGATCTAGCGGCCACTAGGCGCTCCCAGGCCCCATTTGACTCCGATTAAATTTCTCGTTAGATAAAAAGCTTAATAAATATTTGAAGGCTCTGAATCACCTTTCTAAATACTCATCCTACACGTGAATCATCCTTACGATTCGGACAAACGATCCATTTTACTATCAAAAATTGATCTAGAGGCCACCAGGCGCTCTCAGGCCTCATTTGACTCTGGTCAACTATCTTGTCTGAGTGAAATCTTATTGAATGTTCAAAGGGCTTAGAATCCCCTTTCCAAAGGTTTTCCCCGTGAATGAATTGGCCTTATGGTTTGACAAACAATCCATTTTATCCCAAATATTGATTTAGAGGCCACCGGGAGCTCCTAAGCCCGTCTGACTCCTGTAAACTCTTCATCTCAAATTAAGATGAATGAATCATTGAAGGGATCTGAATACCCTTTCCAAATGGTGAACCCGTGTGTAAGTCAGCCTTACTGTATGAACGAATGACCCATTTTACCCCAAAAGGTCACTGGGCACTTCCGAGGCCCATTTGACATATGCCAACTCTACGAATCGAATGAAGCTAAATGAAATATCAAAATTAACTAAATACCCTTTCAAAATCCCGTACAGGAATTGGTCTTACGGTTCGGACGAACGATCCATTTTCCTTCGAGAATTTCTTATTTAGTAACTAATACACGCTTTGGGTCCCCGTTTGACTTCGGTAAACTCCCAAACTCGAGAGTGGCACAATGGATTCTTAAAGTCTCTAAGCACCCTTTCAAACGATCCATCCTATGTGTGATTCTGACATACGACTTGCCTTTTTCGAACGTTTTTTCAAAAAACATGCCTTAGACTGCCAATTGGCAACCCCAGGACCCTACCAATCGGGAGTGTGTCAGGTGTTCTATTCCTATAGGAAGGTATAGGACCATGTCGTTCGGCATACCCTTTGGATCTATAAATTTATTCCATTACCTCACTTTGAAATGCACCCCCTGAACATCCCTTTCAATAATTTAGAGAGAATTCTCTCGAATTAAAAGGTGTTCCTTCCTTAAAACCCCATTTCCTACATTCCTTCCATCCTTTTCATACTCTTTTGAGTAAATTCCCACCCACCTCCTCAAACCACCATCATCTCATCTTGATATCAGTGCATCTACAATCAAGATCCACTTCAAGTCATTATAACAAGGTCTAATTCATCCCCTTTGTCTTTCAATTCTCTTATTTTTTGCATTCGTTACTTCATTTTCACTTTAGTACTTTACTTCATTACATCACGCATCTTAATTCCAAACTTTCTATTATTAGTATTCGCACATACTTTATTTTCATAAAAAACCCAAAAATAAGAAAAAGAGGGTTCACTTGTAAATTCCAAATGGGGATTTCTCATCACATTTTCTCACAATAAAACACCTTTTTCTACACATGAACACACATACACAAATAAATAAATAAAGTCCCCGATTTGATTTATGGATTAAATCCCACCTCATATTGTCTTCGAACAGTGTGGATTTTGATGCCTCCTCGGGTTACGTAGGCATATTGGGTAAATCCCTAGACTTGAGTCCTCCCATATACATTTATTACCTTGTTCTTATTATATATATATATTGCTTGTGTCCTATCCGATATACACAATCATTCTTCTATAACGGCTTGTGAAGTGAAAAATACTTACATTATATTTTTAATTATTATTTTGGGAACACTCCTAAGGATGACCTCACTCCGCCTTTATCCATGACGCGAGTCGAGCGATTCCATGCTCCATTTATATTAGGCACATAAGTACACACATCCCGTACGGAGTTTTACAACAGAAGATTAACACATGCCCATGAGAGACCGAAAGGGCAATATGGGTACCTAACACCTTCCCATTCTGTAACTTAGTCCCCGGACCTTTAAACTACATGGTTTCGCAAGCATTAGTATTGTCCTTGATGTCATTATCTCAAACTAGCAACATTTATTTTGTCCGTTTTGGGCAAAATAGGCTTGAGACTCTATCTCTACAAATCACCCCACATCGACGACGACCAAACGCCCCGATAAAGGGTGCAATCCTGCGCGCATGCCCAAAAAAATTCAAGGAAGGAGGTATCCACCTCGACAGATGAATTTCCCCGGGACCCCATGAAAAACCCTCGGGATGACCATAGTGTGATTTGAACATTTTGTGATTATTTGTATGGTTGAAATCTCTTTAACATCTCTTTAAAAAGACTACATTTGGTGAAATAGTAAAATAAGTACAAGACCATATATAAGAGAGATAAGACCACTGACGGGAAAACATTGGGATGAAATTAATAAAAAAAAATCATTATGGTAGTGTTTTACCACTAGAAGAAATAGACTTGCAGCCTCATGATTTCATAACCGACTAGACACTCTGTCCCACACATTATCCATAGAGAGAACCATTAGTTGGTGTGTGTTTCACAACTGTGATCGATTTTGATCAACAACCCGTGCCTTTTGAATCCTTTGGCCAAACTTTTCTTTTTTCAAAGTAAAAGAAACTTTTGTTGTTCCGGGATGTAACCTTTAAGCAACCAAAATGATATACCTAGGATCTTTGAAGGAATCATATATATGTGTGTTGGGGTGTTTGGAAAAATGTTTGCCTTTAAATCTCAAAAAGTGTTTTTTCAAGTCAAGGAAGATAAAATATTTACACACCAATGAAGATTATATTTTAAAAATATGGTGAAAAAATATATCTCTATTAAAAACAATGACTTGAAAGAACTCGACGAAGAGTAGTGAAAAAATATGCTCTCAAATACATAAAATGTTTTTATTATAAAAAATATTTATCAAGACTTTCACTATTGGTTTGGAAGATAAGACAACATATTAACATATAGCCTTTTAATTTGAAAATATATAAAGGCCCAAATTCTAAGTGTTATACTCTTAAGGTGTAAAGTAGTCACATCAGGGTCTTAGTCACCCAAAACATTATACTTGACACACTGACTAAGAAGATCTTAAAGAAAGATCATGTAAAAAGTGACTTTGGCATTATAAGATGCATGTCGCCATAGGGTCACTACGGTGAGCTATTGCATCGCTATGGTGAACCTGAAGCGATACAGCTCACGTAGTAGTTTAGACTTTTTAAACGGGGACAAAAAAACCAGCAAGACAGTGTTATTGCACCAAGGAAACCCTTCCTTGTTATGGAACTGCTATGAAGCAAGTCTCGCCTTTGTCTAGAGATTTTGAAATATGTCCAAGAAAATTCCAAATAAGTTTCACTACAACGAGGTAAGCCATCGTTGCGACGAAGGTGAGACGAGACAAGTTGCACATGTGTCCAGAGATTTTATCTAGTTTGCCTTAGAATATTTTCAAAATAGTTTTTAGGCAAACCCTAAGTATGTTTGTTTCTCATATGAACACGCAAAAGTAAAATACACAAAATGTTGTAGTTCTTTCTAGAATATTTTTCTATATGAAAAATATATTTGCATGTATATTTGACAAACTAACAAAACCATGGTTAATTAAAAATATATTTTTATTATACAAATATATTAACCAAGGTAAATCTAAGTCTGCTAAGTCTTATACCTTTACCTAAGTTGTGTGCTTAAGGTTAGGTGTTTAATTAATCAGGTTTGTTAATGAAGCTCTATGGTGACCTCTTGGGCGAAGATTCAAATACGTTTTGGTTAAGGAATTCAGACAATCTATTCTATTGATCACATCGCATTTACTATACTTTTACAATCTCCCCCTTTTTTGAATTCTTAGACAAAACATAAAAGGAAAAATTACAACAAAATGAAGGAAATCTACCATTTTAAGACTCTCCTGGACAAGGGAAAACAAAAAAATAGAAAATTACGTTTGTGGAAAGTGACTAATCACTACAAGAGACTTAACCATCTTCAAGAATTTCTTGTTCAAACATTCCTATCACACACTAGTAAACTCATCAAGGTACCAATGTGAAGAAATATGACATGGGAATATGAACATGTGAATATAACATCGTGAATATGAATATCATATCTATGTAAAATAACTCCCCCTGAAATATACATTCCCTCTCAATAAACATGATATATAAACACATAACTCTAATAAACCTAATATGCTTTAATAACTATACTCACCCTATCTACAAACTTCTTCTTCTTTTGTCACAGAAAGTGAGAAAGGAAAGAACTAAGCATGTAGTAAGAACAAATTCTTGAATCTTTTTAAGAGAGTAAAACATGATAATCTGACGAACAAATAAAGAAGAATCCTATAGTAAGTGAATAATTAAAATATTAGTCTAGGAAAGATATTATCATGAGAGTAATAGGCCTAAGATAAAAAATTTAAACTACACATGAAAAGATAAAATTTATCAAACAAAGATATACAGAATGCTACAAGCTGATAATCATTCAAAAGTTAAGAGTTTACAATGAATTTGATCCATTTGAACCTAACTCTAAACAAAAACCAAAGAAAAAAAAACTACATCACTTATTTTTCCTTTTTAACATCCTAAAGACACAAATCAATAAGCTCGCTATTATCCTTATGCATTGCATCCCTACTTTTTGTGCATGCATATCAAATGGTTGTTGAGTGTTGTCATAGAAGGAAAAGTGCATCGAACCAAATGATGATAGCAAACGAGAACCTGGTTGAGTAAATATTCAAGAGACGGTGGAATCCAACTCATTTTTAGCTACAGGGTATGATCTAAATGCTCGTGATGTAGGGGAAGGATGAGGAGGTAGTGGATGAACGACATAAGGGGGTATAGTGGGGTCATCAAGTAACTAAGTTGAGCAATTGACTTAAATATGAATGAATAGTCAATGTAAACATCAATTTTTCTTCAACTTCTTTTGGAAGTAAGGGAACTCCACACTCCAAAAGAAAATGCATGACCATAGGGAAATACCTGATCTTTAAATTTATCCTTAGTGTGATAAAAAATGCAGTCCAATATCAAGTCACACAAACACATACCAACACCCAAACTAATGGCGTATAATAATCATTCACGATTGGAAGTTACATTGTGAGGGTGGTAACTATAAAAAAATACAAGAATAAAAAACCATATATAGGATTTAGAAGTCTTTAGATATATAAACATGAAAAAAAGTCCTATTGTTCCACTCATGTGATAGTGCGCTTTTTGTTCAACAGGAGAAACAAATTTAATTAAATCCAATTTCTACATATCCAAATTTAAACACACACCAAAGTCATGCATCTAAACGTGGTTGATTCGACATTCAACAGATTCACATCAAGCAAGGATCAATAACACACAACAAATTAGAAAAAATCCCCCAAAGGGGAAAAACCTTTTTATTTCAATATGGTTTATAAAAACTTACATACATAAAGAAACACAGTTTGACAAGCAAAGACCCTCAGACATCGGTTCATTGGCGTCAGCAAGAACTCCCTCAAGAATCTCCAAGCTTAGCAGTGTAGACAACCCTCTTCTTAACACAAGATACTCCACGAATGGGTATGACTGGATTTAGAACAATTCACACATATGATTTTTAGTGTTTGCGAATCTCAAAGTGATTGTATTTAAAACATATGAATAATTTATGTATTAGGTCAATAAAGTGTTTCCTCAAGGTCTTAAACAAAACAATCTCCGAAGTGGCAATTTATAGAAGCGAACAAAATCTGATGCGTCGGATTTTTCTGAGCCCGTCGGACCGGTCCGAAAAGTATCATCGGATCGATTCGATATTATTTTTAAACGAATCGTTCGAACATATGACTTTTCCTATATAAAATTACCAACCATATCGGTTCATTTTTCTTCAACTCCGGCTCGGTCCGGTCAGAACACATTTTCTGTATAAAAATGCCATCCGTATCGGTTTAATTATCTCCTGATCTGGATCGGTTCTGATTTTGCTTTCTTTCTATTCCTATATGAGAGAACTTATGAATCCAGAAAATCAATACCAATAACCCATGATGTAGGTAATGATCACGACACACGATTTTGATGATGATGATGATGGGCACATGGAACACAAAATTTGGATTGAGGCCGTCAAGATATGATCGTGCTGAGACGAGCCGACTGTAACGGTATACAACATATATGCTGAGATCTAGGATAAAACTAAAATTCCTAGATACCAACCCGTACATTTATAAAACATGTCCTTACAAATCTCCCCTTATGTCTATGCCGGTACATACATAAAAAATACGAATTATGTTCCCAAAAGAAAAACAAATGTCATACAAAGTAATATCCCCATTAAACCCAAAAACTAGAAATAGTAAATGGATGACATGTGTTCAAACAAATAGCAACATCTTCAAGTTTTTTTTTTCTTTGTCCTCATCAGGGTGTGCTAAAGAATTCCAAATTTGATACCTACACACATGAGGCAAGACACAAATACCCATAACACACAACATTTTGAAATATAATGATAAGAAAATATAGATAAATATCAATTATGAGCAAGCAAATCATTATTTGGAACAAACAAAACTCTCCCATAATTCGTTCTCCCCCTTTTTATGATGTCCCGAAATGGACACATAAGGAGAACAAACATAGATGCACATGGAGATTGTCACAAGAAGAACCACTTTCTCTTTTTGAATTTTCAAAAAAATTTCTTACAAAATATACAATAAAAATCACACCATGAAAGAACACTAAAACAACCAAGTCGATCATAGCGGAAATGAAGGGTTGTGAACAGATTCGATTGGAAAATCAACACATACAACCATAACATATGTGCACGATGAATGTTGGATATTCCTAACGAATGAACTCAATATCTTCCTTAGGTGTAAAAATTATGGAATTAAAAGAATATAACTCAATCAAATCAGCAAATCAAAGATCAAAGTGATTTCCACACCAATAACGTCCAAAATGTTTGAACGCTTTTTCATGACTTTCATGGATGTGCAAACCTGTTTTTCATTTCTTTCCATCCAAACTCCTTCAGAAATAATTAAGAATTATATTTTTCTTTTGAGGTGATGAAACTAAAACCTATTGGGCCATTTGATTTGGCAAATTTTTCTTTTTATTGCCACTTAATTTTTCGGGCTCTTTATCAAACGGTGGCTTCACGACGAGTAAAATTTGAACTTTCGCAACCCATTTCCATGATTCACTCATCATATTTAATGCAATTAAATCGTCACGGTAAACGGTTTTTATATGCACTACTATCTTGTCAAGTTTTATCGCATTTTGGTCGTTGTATAGACAGAATTGAGATGGGAACACTTAAGCCAATATGTGAAAGACAAGTACAATATTCAATAAACTCCATGCATGTGTGCAATAAAGGAGATAAGGAGTCAAACATGTAGAAAATATCACTAATCACATCTCAAAGAGTCCAAATAATGTAAAGCACGTGGATGAAATGATGTAGCATCTCAAATCACTATCAAATAGTCATGTGGAATATGAAATGAAATTGTGACTATGGCTATACTAAATGTTCATCCACAAATGGTGTAAAAAATACAAAACACTTTTTGTGTTTTTCAAAAAATTTATAAAACGAAAAACTTTTTGTCTTTTTCTAAAAAAATTTAAAAAATAAAATCTTTTTGGATTTTTTCAATTTTTGAAAAATAAAAATCAAACAAACAAAGATACACATGATACAATCTACAGATAGGAATCAGATGATATGAACATGAAAAATGCATCCTACTCTAGACATGGTGACCACCCCTAAGTCAACTGTGCAAATACCTAAAGATCTCCTAAGACTCTCGAATCTAAGGGCTTCTAAAGGCTTCGTGAAAATATCGGCTAACTGAAGGTCGGTAGATACAAAACTCAAGGATACGACCTTTTCTTCTACAAGCTCACGGATAAAGTGCTAGCGTTTCCTAATGTGTTTTGTGCACAAGTAATGGAAAGGATTATGGGATATGCGTATCGCGCTCGTGTTATCACAGGAAATGGTAATGGTTTCCTGTGATATACCATAATCCTACAGCATCTGCATCATCCATAGAAGTTGCGAGCAATAACTCCCGACGGGTATGAACTCAGCCTCTGCAGTGTACAAAGAGATAGATTTTTGCTTCTTGCTCAACCAAGAGACAAGAGCATAACCAAAGAAGAAACATCCACCAGAAGTGCTTCTACATCCATTTGCATCCCCGGCCCAATCGGTATCCGAATAGACGAACAGTTGGTCATTAGTATCAAAGGAATACCAAATGCCATAGGAAAGAGTCCCACTCACGTATTTGATAATATGTTTTAGAGCGAGTAAATGTGACTCTTTAGGGGACACCTGATATCGCACACAGACTCCAACACTAAAGTCGATGTCGGGATGACTAGCAGTCAGATAGAGAAGACTGTCAATCTGTGACACCCTGCCTAATAAAATTCCACGTGATCATTCCTAAATTAAATTAAAATAGATTTTTCAGTTGGTTCATTCTTAGCATCACCGTCGAAAACCTTTTTAATTACTAATCACCTAAGTGAAATGAGACCAGTGCCAAATTTTTTATCTTTCAATAACCCAAGGATAATACTCATGCGGAAAATAAATTAAACAAACACACCATGCAATAAAATGAAACCATCTCACAGTATATAATGCATAAAGTCTTGTCCAGTCAACATTCGGCTAAAGATCTACAACTGCTAGATGAACCGAAATAATCCAAAACTCAAATCTGAAATAAAGATAATGGATAACATGTCCCAATAGAGAATACTGAAATGGAGATCCTACACTAGATCAGAATAAATGAGTCGTCTATGCAAAGTCCTGCTAGCCTCCAAAAAGTTGCAGCTACGAGTCCCTGAACAAAAACCTCAAGTCTGGCGTCCATTTAGTTGGGCACCTAAAATGGTTTTTAAAATATTTTGATAGCAAGAGTTAGTACTCAAAACATTTTGAAAATATTTAGCAAAGGATTATCACAGTAAAATGAGTTATTGATTACACATGTTAAGATTTTGCGCACACTCTCTTGAGTTTCCTCACCCCTCATCTAGTGCATGCCTAACATCATGTACTTAGCCCACCTAGTTGTACTACCCAAGCAAACTAGACTATAGTATCAAACTGAACTTATCTACGCACTAAGTTCCCATACCTCCCATTTTGTATGTCATAATAACCATATCTCATGATTTATATACTTAGATAATTATTCACGCTTTGTTATCCTTAACTGATTTATAATTAAGTTTTCCTACTTAAATTGCTTTTATATGTATTCACGGCATCTCAATAGCTACTAACCCGCATAAGTAGATTATTAATACAGTATACATTTCACACACAATATGTACTTACAAATTCATTCCTTACTAATATGTCCTTTTAACACACATTAAGGACTCTTGATGTGGAATGGTCCATTGAGACCAAGTAAAAGGTTTGGAACGGAATGTCACCTCGACCCCAAGTTCAATTCATGTAGTAGTTCGGAATATCACCTCGAACCCACTAATGAAACTTTATACATTTCAGAACTCTTTCATCACCACCCCAACGTACTAATTCCATATATTAGTGTGGAATCCTACATCGACCCTAATATAGGCAATTATACTTTAGGTATTCTCCCCACCTAAGTATCTATATAATTCAGTAGGTATACACGCAACCTAATAATAGTGCTCATACGCAATATTTCCTCTTTAATATTCACCGTACTTATTTATTTACGATTTATCTCACTATTATATTTTAATTGAGTATTCAAACAACTCTAAGGGCCCTAGTTACCCCTATATTCATTTCAGTAGTTAAGTTATCTCTAACCTACTGGTATACTCCTTGGAATGACGTTTACTCTCTCCGAAACTCAAATCCCAAATTCCCGATACACTACTCGATCGGTTTACCCTCGTCGGTCCATCACTTCAAATATTGCGTTCAATGATTATAACGGACCCTCACTAAACACCTACTGGTACTCTTTAATTACCTACATAGGTATAAAATCATCACTAAGTTTCCCCTCAAGCATTGGCCATCGAACCGAAATCAACCAACAAAAGAACTCGAAATCAGTCTCGGTCGATCGATCGACCAGGATCTTCGATCGATCAACTCCATCGATCGATCGACACTCAAGGGTTGATCGATCGATCGAGCAGTGCCACACGCAGTTCTTCTTCTTTATTTGTTTTCCACCATTTTAAATTACCTCACTCCCGTGATAATTCACCAAACTTGTAACTAACGATACCTAGCCATTCCTACATGAACTAGGATGATTTCTAACAAATTAAGCATTATAAATTCTTCCAATTTAGCACAAAATAATTCAGATCTTCTAATTATTCAAGAACCCTAATATGACATGTTCTTCCCATATTTTCAATCATCAACCCAGATTTTAATTCGTTTTAACCATTATGGTTCCTCTGATTTTCAATCCTCTACATGTATAAATTTAACTACATGTTATCCCTACCCAAACATGCAATTAATCAATTCTTTTTCTCCCAGAATATTCATCAAAGTCAATTATATGAAAATCCTACGCATGGATATTATAACTCAAAATAATTTGCAAATGGCCACTTGCCTTGTTCAGAGATGATCTGATTTCGTGATTATTATTGGTGATTGATTGTCTTTCTCCTCCAATATACCTTCCCAACTAGTTTGTGGTGCAATACCTTTTGAATCCTTCACCAATTCTTCCTTAGGCTTTGAGAATGATCTCTCTTCTCTCTCTAATGGTTTTCCTTTGTGTTAGGAGGTTTCTAAACCTAACCCCACTTTTAATCAGCTGATAAAACACTCCAAAACTCGTAGGTCTCCTTACCCCCCATGTTCCAAAAGACTAAAACGCCCCCATACGGTCCCGGTTTAGCCCAAATATGCTCCGGTACCCTACTAGTACCCCCGGATATACTATTTTGACTAATTCGACCTATTCGAAATCATCTGTGACCTCTAAATCATCATTTGAGTCACTAAAAATATATTTCCTATCTCATCCTCAATTTAGTCTACATCCGACACTCGGTTGAGATATAATCAAGTACGCCCATATTACTCGCTATGTCGTACAAATTTACTATCAACATTTACTATTCAAACTTAGTAAATTTGAATTATAATAATAATCAATGTCTATCTCTCGATTAATATTTAAGAATCACAATTATTATTAATTCGCTTAATAATCATAATTATCATTAAATCATATTAAATTACTCTACTCACGTAATTTAAATTTAAAACGTAGTTTATATTTTATTACCCAATTATTTAAATTCTAAATATCCAGAAATACGGGGTGTTACATACTTCCCCCCTTACAAAGGAATTTTGTCCTCAAAATTTAGGATATATACCTGCCGTGAATAACTCTGGATATTTCTCTCGCATATACTCCTCCCGCTCCCATGTCGACTCGTCAACATTATGGTGTCCCCACTGTACTCGCATTAACGGTACCACATTGGATCGAAGCTTACGCTCGTTATGATCTAGAATAGCCACAGGTATCTCCTCATATGAGACATCTAGATGCAAATCAATCTCCTCAAGTGGAACATGCCAGAAGGCTCTCTCACTCCTCCTGTATTTCTTCAATGACGCCATATGGAACACGTCGCGTATCCAATGAAGATGCTCTGGGAGTCCAAATCTGTATGCTACCGGTCCCACCCTCTCAATAATAGGGAATGGTACCACACATCTCGGCGCTAACTTCCCTTTCTTACTGAACCTCATAATCCCCTTCATAGTAGATACTCGAATCAATACCTGATCGCCCACCTCTATCTCCACGCATCTCTTACCGGCATCAGTATAACTCTTCTACCTATCCTGAGCTATTCATATACGTCCTCCAATCAACTCTATCTTGGTAGAAGTTTCATTTACCATCTCTGGCCCCAATAGCTTGTTGTCCCCCACCTCTAACCAATAGGCAGGCGAATGACAAGGCCTCCCATAAAGTGCCTTAAAAGGATCCATATCGATAGTGAATTGGTAAGAGTAGTTATACGTAAACTCTACCAATGGGAGATATCTCTCCCATCCTCCCCCAAAATCTAGGATACACATCCTCAACATATCCACAAGCATCGAATTCACCCTCTCAGTCTGCCCATATGTCTGCTGGTGATACATCGTACTCAACCGCAAGGCTGTACCCATGGCCTCCTAGAAACTCTGTCAGAAGTGCGACACAAATATTTTGTCTCTGTCAGACACAATATTAATAGGAACCCCGTGCATCTCAATGATCTTTGAAATGAATAGATGCGTGTACTACATCGTATCAAAATCAGTATGAACTGGCAAGAAATGAGCTACCTTGGTCAACCAATCCACTATCACCCATATGGAATCGTGACCCCTTCGAAATGTCGGTAGCCAGTAATAAAGTCCATCAAAATGCTCTCCCATTTCCACACGGGAGTCTTCGGTGGCTGTAGCATTCCTGAAGGTCTCTGATGGTCATCTTTCATGAGCTGACACGTAACACACTTCGAGAGAAACTATGTTATGTCTCGCTTCATACTCGACCACTAATACTATCGTCACATATCCTGGTACATCTTATCCCCACCGGGATGTATTGTATATCTCGACCCGTGTGACTCTGTCATGACTACATGTCTCAAATATTCATCCTCAGGTACTACTATTCTGCCATTGAACCATAATCCACCCTCGGAGCTCATGGAGTAGGAATATGCCCCCTCAGCTAGTAACTGTCGTACTTTGTCTTGAGAACGGGTCCTCTACCTGTGCCCTCACCACCCGCATAACACTCTTAGGAGTGATAGCTAAAACTACCATACATGTTGTGTCTTCCTCATCCTTATGTCGAAGTTCACTCCACTTCGCTTCCAAACCTCTACCAACTCTCTAGTATCTCTTAGTCTCAATGCGTCTGCCACCACATTAGCCTTACCGGGATGATACTGTATATCAAACTGGTATTCCTTCATGAATTTGAACCATCTCCTCTGCCTCATATTCAGATCCTTCTTTGTGAAGATATATTGAAGTGACTTATGATACGTGAATAGAGTGAACTTCTCACCCAGAAGATAATGTCTCCATATCCTCAAAGCAAAGACGACCGCTGGCAATTTGAGATCGTGGGTGGGGTAATTCTTCTCATGTGGCTTTATCTTTCAAGATGCATAAGCTATCGCCCTCTCCTTCTGCTATAACACACCCCTAATTCCCTATAAGGATGCGTCAGTATACACCTGGTACTCCAATCCACTCATAGGTAATGCAAGTATGGGTGCTGATGTCAACTTGTCCTTTAGCTCATCAAACGCTAACTGAAAGTAGTCTCTCCACATGAATGGTACTCCCTTCTGAGTCAAGTTCATCAAAGGTTTAGCAATATTTGAGAAACCCTTGATTAAGCGACGATAGTAACCGGCCAACCCTAAGAAGCTCTGAACCTCGGTCAGTGTGGTAGGATGTCCCAACTCCCTCACCGTTGATACCTTACTTAGATAAATAGCAATGCCTCTGTCGAACACAATGTGGCCAAGAAACTGAACGTCCTGAAGATAAAATCCACATTTTTTGAATTTATCCTATAATTAATGGTCCCGTAATGTCTGAAGAACTATACGTAAGTGCTCAGAGTGCTCCTCCTCCATACGAGAGTAAACCAGAATATCATCGATGAATTCAATCATAAAATGATCCAAAAACTCCCTGAATACCCTATTCATAAGATCCATAAACACTACAGACGCATTAGTGAGCCCAAACGGCATCATCCTGAACGCGTATGACCTGTACGGTGATAAGAAAGCGGTCTTAGGTACATCCTCCTCTCGAATGCGCAACTGGTGGTAACCTGACCTTAAATCAATGTTTGAGAAGTACGCATCCCCTCTCAACTGATCAAACAAGTCATCAATCTTTGTTAACGGATACTCATTACGTATCATCACCATGTTCAGATCCCTGTAGTATACACACAAATGAAGCGAACCAACCCTTTTCTTCATAAATAACACGAGTGCACCCCACAATGATGTACTCCATCGAATGAAACCCTGTCCCAAGAGCTGCTGAATCTGCTCTCTCAATTATTGCATTTTTGAAGCGGCTATGCGATACGATGCTCTGGCAATCGGTCTCGTCCCCAGTGCTAATTCGATAACGAACTCAATCTCCATACTGGGTGGTAACCCTGTTATCTCCTAGAAGACATCCCCGAAATCCCTCATGACTGGTATTGAATCCAGAGAAACAACCGTCTCTTGTGAGGTCTCCACGTCAATATAATACAAGTGAGTGCGCGATCCTCCCTCGGTAAGAGGCATCGCTACTAGGAACATCTCCTATCCCGGAATGGCAAAAATGATACTCATCTCATAACAATCTACCATCGCCTTATAACCCGCCAACCAATCCATGCCTAGGATGACATCATAACCCTTTATATCTAAAACCAAAAGGTCTGCCGCTAGACTCAATCTCCTGATCATAATGCCCACACCCTTACAGTTCGAGTGTATAAGGGACCCACTACCCACCGGTTACTCTACGCACATAAGGTGAGTGTCAGATGTCTCTAAAAGGCCGGTAGTTTGTGCAAATCTAGTGGCAATAAAAGAGTGTGTCGCATCCATGTCAAACAAAATACTACCCCCATGCCCATGGATAGGAAACGTACCCGCGACTATCGACGGTACCGAAGGTACTGGCTGAAAAAGAACGTCCAGAACGTTGTACACACGTCCGTAGTGCATCTGGCCTGACTGCTGTTGTGGGGCCTGTGCTGGTGCTGGGGCTACTGGAGCCTGCTGCCCCTGTTGGTCACCCTACTACTGTGCCCTATCTCCCTGTGGATAATTCCTATTCTTGTGACCCTGCTGGATGCACATGAAACAATGACCCTGGAACTATCTTTGTCCTTGGCCCTATTGGCCCTGACAGCCTTGGCACTACTATCATCCCCCTTGGTTCCCTTGGCCCTCTGAGGAACCTACTTCTGGGAACCTTGTTGTCCCTTCCTATTAGATCGATGTCTACCATGCCTAAATATCTTGGCCGAGTTCCCCTACTGGGGATCCTGCCCCTGCTGACCTGCAGTGTGCTGCGGCGGTGTGCTACTGTCACTACCCCCATTTGCCCTGCCCGACTAGCTAGGCTCACCCCTCTTTCTTCCCTTCACATGGAAGTGATGATCTTAATAGTGCACTAGTACGGCATTGATGATGTCTATATAAGTCAATAGTGTTGGGTTATCGATCAAATGTTGCCTGATCTTCCAGGTCAAACCATACATAAACTTGGACTTTTTTCACTCCTCATTGCTCACCTCGTCTGGCACAAAATTAGCCGGCGGGTGAACTCCTCCTCATATTCAGCTACTGATTGATGACCCTGAACCACCTTAGTGAATTTCTTCCTCATCTCTGGCTCTACTGCAGGCGGAAAATACTTGCGGTCAAACCACACCCAAAACTCAGAAATCGTCATCAAGTCCCTCTCCGTTACGGTGGTAACTGACTCCCACCACTATAAAACTTCTCCCGATAAATGAAAAGTAGCAAGCATATGCTTCTGCATCTCGGTACACTCAAGCATGTGCATATGGCGCTGAATATTCTTCTTCCAATTGCAAGCCTCCACCATGTCAGTACTACCCTGAAACTTGGGCAGATGGCCCTTCTGAAAGGTCTCCCTAACTCGTTGCTAAGAAGGTGGCCCTGTCAGGGCCTGAACTGTTGGTCCCATTGGAGGTTGTGCCTGGGGATGAGGAAAATGGGTTTCCATGGACCTCATAGCTGTCTCAACTACCTGACCCACTATCACTGCCACCTGAGTAGTCAAAATCAACTCAGGTGGGGGTGGGGGTGGGGGTGGGGGTGGGGGTGGGGTGGCGGTATTTGGGGCTCTCGATGGGCCTCCCTCACCTCATCTCTGGCCTCGGCCCTCTCCTCTCGCTATCTCCTCAATGGCATCCGAAAACAAATCGAATTACATAAGTACACAGTTTATAAAAAAATATAATAGCAGAAGTACGATATCTTAAGTACCCAAGGACAAAATCAATAGTCCTAACATAGGGCTCTAAATATCAAAAGAACGAAAAGCTGAAATCATAGTAAGACGCTCAGATCCTATGGACACTAGAACCTGATACTCTGATACCATCTGTGACACCCTGCCTAATAAAATCCCGGGTGATCAGTCCTAAATTAAATTAAAACAGGTTTCTCAGTTGGTTCATTCTTAGCATCACTGTCGAAAACCTTTTTAATTACTAATCACCTGAGTGAAATTGGACCAGTGCAAAAAAAATTATCTTTCATTAACCTAAGGACAGTACTCATGAGGAAAACAAATTAAACAATCACACCATGCAATAAAACAAAACCATCTCAAAATATATAATGCATAAAGTCTTGTTGAGTCAACATTCGGCTAAAAATCCACAACTGCTAGGTAAACTGAAATAATACAAAACTGAAATCTGAAATAAATACAAAGGATAACATGTCCCAATCGAGAGTACTTAAATGGAGATCCTACACTATATCAAAATAAATGAGTCGTCTATGCAAAGTCCTGCTAGCCTCCACAAAGCTGCAACTACGAGTCCCTGAACAGAATCCTTAAATCTGGCGTCCATGTCGCTGGACACCTAAAAGGGTTTTAAAAATATTTTGATAGCAAGAGTTAGTACTCAAAATATTTTAAAAATATTTAGCAAGTGATTATCACAGTAAAATGAGTTATTGATTACACATGTTAAGAGTTTGCGCACACTCTCTTGTGTTACCTCACCCCTCATCTAGTGCACGCCTAACATCATGTACTTAGCCCACCTAGTTGTACTACCCAAGCTAACTAGACTATAGTAACCAACTGAACTTATCTCGCACTAAATTACCATACCGCCCACTTAGTGTGTAATAATAAACATATCTCATGATTTATAACCTTAGATAACTATTCACGCTTTGTTATCCTTAACCGATTTATAATTAAGTTTACCTACTTAATTTGCTTTTAGATGTATTCACAGCATCTCAATATCTACTAACTCGCATAAGTAGATTATTAATACAGTATACACTTCACACAGAATATATACTTATAAATTCATTCATTACTAATATGTCCTTTTAACACACATTTAGGACTCTTGATTCGGAATGGTCCATTGACACCAAGTAAAAGGTTTGGATCGGAATGTCACCTCGACCCCAAGTTCATTTCATGTAGTAGTTCGGAATATCACCTCGACCCCAATAATGAAACTTTATACATACATTGGTTCGTAACTATTTCATCATGACCCCAACTTACTAATTCCATATATTAGTTCGGAATCCTACCTCGACCCTAATATACTCTCCACCTAAGTATTTATATAATTCATTAGGTATACACGCAACCTAATAATAGTCCTCGTACGTAATATTTCCTCTTTAATATTCACCGTACTTATTTATTTATGATTTATCTCACTATCGTATTTTAATTGAGTATTCACACAACTCTAAGGGCCCTAGTTACCCCTCAATTCATTTCAGTAGTTAAGATATCTCTAACCTACTGGTATACTCCTTGGAATGACGTTTACTCTCTCTGAAACTCAAATCCCAAATTCTCGATATACTACTAGATTTGTTTACCCTCGTCAGTCCATCACTTCAAATCTTACACTCAATGATTATAACGGACCCTCACTAACACCAACTGGTACTCTTTAATTACCTACATAGGTATAAAATCATCACTAAGGTTCCCCTCACGTGTTGGTCATCAAATAGAACTCAACCAACAAAAGAAACCAAAATCAGCCTCGGTCGATCGATCGACTAGGATCATCGATCGATCGACATTCAAGGGTCGATAGAGCAGTGTCAGACGCAATTCTTCTTCTTCTTCATGCATTTTCCACCATTTTAAATTATCTAACTCCCGTGATAATTCTTCAAACTTGTAACTAACGATGCCTAACCATTCCTACATGAACTAGGATGATTTCTAACGAATTAAGCATTATAAATTCTTCCAATTTAGCCCAGAATAATTCAAATCTTCTTCAAGAACCCTAATATGACATGTTCTTCGCATGTTTTCAATCAGCAACCCAGATTTTAATTCATTTGTACCATCATGGCTCTTATGATTTTCAATCCTCTACAGATATAAATTTAACTACATGTGATCCCTATCCAAACATGCAATTAATCAATTCCTTTTCTCCAAGAATATTCATCAAAATCAATTATTTAAAAATCCTATGTATGGATATTATAACTCAAAATAATTTTCAAATAACAACTTGCCTTGTTCAGTGATGATCTAATTTCGTGATTGTTGTTGGTGATTGATTGTCTTTCTCCTCCAATCTTCCTTCCCAACTAGTTTGTGGTGCAAGAACCTTTTGAATCCTTCACCAATTCATCCTTAGGCTTTGAGAATGATCCCTCTTCTCTCCCTAATGGTTTTACTTTGTGTTATGAGGTTTCTAACCCTAACCCCACTTATAATAAGTTGATAAAACACTCCAAAATTCTTAGGTCTCCTTACCCCCATGCGCCAGAAGACTAAAATGCCCTCGTAAGGTCCCGATTTAGCTAAAAAATGCCCCAGTACCCGACTAGTAGCCCCAAGTATACTATTTTGACTAATTCGACCTATTCAGAATCATCTGTGACTTCTAAATCATCATTTGAGTCACTAAAAATATATTTCCTATCTCATCCTCAATTTAGTCTACAAACGACACTCGGTTGAGATATAATCATGTACGTCCATATCACTCGCTATGTCTTACAAATTTACTATCAACATTTACTATTCACACTTAGTAAATTTGAATCATAATATTAATCAGTGTCTATCTCTCGATTAATATTTAATAATCACAATTATTATTACTTCGCTTAATAATCATAATTATCATTAAATCATATTAAATTACTCTACTCACGTAATTTAAATTAAAAAGTATTTTCTATTTAATTACCCAATTAATTAAATTCTAAATATGTAAAAATACGGGGCATTACACTATCATACTCTGATACAAGGTTTGTTCAATGTCCTTGCCTGAAGTGTCCTTACTAAGCTTTATTGATGTACTCATAAGTGTATGTGCATGCTTAGCGGAGTCCAAACCAAATTTCTTCATAAGGTCTCTAACATACTTGAATTGGGAGATAAACATCCCATCCTCTAGCTGAAGAACCTGGAGACCAAGGAATAATGTAAGCTCACCAACCATGCTCATCTCAAACTCACTCTTCATCTCCTACTCAAAGTTGTGACCATGTTGGGAGCATGTGCATCCAAAGACTATGTCGTCCACATAGACCTGGGTAACCAAAATAGCACCGTCATCTCTCCTGACAAACACCGTCTAATCAAATCCCGCTCTCTTAAAGCCAAGGGCTAAGAGATAGGAAGTAAGTCTCTCGTACCAAGAATGGGGTGCTTGCTTCAAATCATGCAGGGCTTTTCTTAGATAATAGACGTGTCCTGGACACTTAGGGTCTTCAAACTCTTTTGGTTGTTCCACGTATACTTCCTCCTATAGAATGCCATTCAGAAAGGCACTCTTGACATCCATCTGATATAACTTAAAGCTCATATGACATGCGATGGCGAGTAATAAGCGTACGGGCTCAAGCGTAGCAATAGGAGCAAATGTCTCCTCAAAGTCTACACCCTCAATCTTTGTGTAGCCCTGAGTGATCAACCTATCCTTGTTACGAATCGTACCATTTTCATCCATTTTATTCTTAAAAATCCACTTGGTACCAATCACGTTAGTCTCACTAGGTCGAGGGACAAGTTCCCATACATCCTTCTTTCTAAATTAAAGTAACTCATCCTACATAACAGATATCCAGTGTTCATCCTGAAGTGCTTCTTTGTAGGTTTTGGGCTCGACTTTGGACGTGTAGTAGACATGGCTAACAACGTTCTCAAGTTGGGCACGAGTCTTACCCCTAGGGTGGGATCTCCTAAAATTATAGTAGGATCATGACTCTTACGAACCCAAGCAGGTGTGTCCCCTAAGATAGGAGTAGGGTCCACCCTGGGTGTGTAAGGGACAAGGGTATCATTACTAGAAAGGTCTTCATCCTCACATAAATGGTTGGTGTCAACTAACACCGAAGGTTAGTCATCTTTCACGGTGATGTTAATTGACTCCATAACCTTAGAGATACTTAGGTTAAACACCCAGTATTATCTATTGTTCGATGAATATCCTAACAGTATTCCCTCATCGCTCTAGGAGTTAAACTTTCCTAATTACTTTTTATCCCGTAGGATGTAGCATTTACTACTGAAAACACAAAAATATGCCACGTTGGACTTCTTTCCAGTACACAATTCATAAGGCGTATGAAGTGTGTGTGGACGTAACTAAACCCTATTCATCGTATGGCATGCGGTAGACACCGCCTCTTCCCAAAATCTCCAAGAAACTTTACGACCAAGAAGCATAGATCTATCCATCTCCTGGATCATTTGATTCTTCCTCTCAATGATCCCATTTTGTCGAGGGGTCTTTACGGTTGAAAAATCGTGTTTGATTCCAAGGCTATCGCAGTAAAGATCTACTTTAAGCTCCGTAATTTCATTACCATTGTCACTACACATTCTATTGATTGTGACACCGTATTGGTTTTGTAGGACACAGCACTTAGTCGTTAGGAAGTCTACAAGATCTGATTTCTCCCTCAAAAAACCTACGATGGAGTATCTAGACAAATCGTCCACCATCATGAGGATTCTGTATGAGTAGGACCCATAAGATCCATGTGAATTAACTTAAGTACTCTGGAGATAGTAATGGAATTCAACTTCATGTGGGGCCTACGAATTTGCTTTCCCAACTGACGGGGTCCACAAACTGTGGAAGTTGGTCTTCCAAGAGATGTTAAGCCACTTACTAGGCCTTTTTTTACTAATCGATCTAAATCTCTAAAGTTCACATGACCTAGACATTGATGCCACAGATCCATAAGAGTGATCGTGGCGTTGTTGCAGATAAATAAGGACTTAGGAATTATCCCATAACAATTATCTTTTGTCCTTACCCCTTGCAATACAAATTTACCATCTTGATCATAAACATTATAAGCATCACGTTAAAATTTAACTACAAAGTCAGTGTCGCACAACAGGCTGATGTTGAGAAGGTTTACCTTCAAACCTTTGACGTGCAACACATTCTCTAGCTTAGGAAATCCGGGTATCTCTATAGTACCTCGTCCTAAAATGCTAGACCTGCTCCCATTACCAAAAGTCACTTTACCTTCCTTGCGATCCACTAAGGAGGTAAAAAAACAAGACGTCACTAGTCATGTGTCTAGAACACCCACTGTCAAAATACCATTGTGAGGTATTCTGAGCTTTCGGAGCAACATGAGAAATAAGAGATTTTTTGTCATTTTTAGGTACCCAAGTGGAGGTTACCTTTTGTTTGCCCTTGTTGATGGTGGTTCGAGTCGCAAAGTTGGTAGTATCCACAGACGGTCCAGATAACCATTGGAATTCTCCTATTAAACTCTGAGAAGTCGAGACTAAAAACTGAACTTGCTCTCTTAGTCTCATGAGATTACTCATGGGGTGTGATGGAGCATAAGTACGTCTTATCCGACTCAAAATATAGCAAAACTCTCTCATGTGGCCTTTCCTCTTACAATAAGTACAAAAGTTCACAGTCTGAGGCCTACCTTGATTTGCTTTTCTTGGCTGAACAACGTTCTTGGATTTTGGTGGATGGCCATAAGGATTCGTCGTAAACTTAGGGACTGGTCTAGGTACAATTTTTGATGTGGATACACCATCGAAACCAATTCCAGGCCTCTCACCAAATCCTAATGCAGGGGAGAGGAGCATCTTTCCAAATATATCTTTGATTTGAACCTTGACTTCCCATGCTCTTTCAAGATCGTGAGTGAGCTGGGCAACAAGGGCTACTGGAATCTTACGAGCCTCTTAGGATGCATAGAGGTCTCTCATCAGATTATCCACTTACTTTGTCAAGTTCCCTTTGACTTTATCAAAACACTTATCTTCCTCTCCAAACAGACTCTCACTCTCTCTCTCTCTCTCTCTCTCTCTCTCTCTCTCCACAAATAGACTATCTCTCTCTCTCAAAGCGGTGCATAAGGAGCACTCAATCCCTCTCATCTCTCCTAACTCTTTCTCTAACTCAGCAATCCTAATAACCAAACCTTTATTTTTCTTTTTGGTTTTAAATGAATCAGTATATAAATCAGCATAGGCGCGACTAAGGTCACTCTCACTCTCACTCCCTACATCCTTTCTTTCACTCTCAGTGTCGAGGTATCCATGTGGAGAGGCATCATCATTGTCGTGAGCTGCATCACAATATCTCATATGGCTAGCCATGAATGCGGTGAAGTTGCACTCATACGGTGATTCTTCTCCTGACTCCACCCACTCAACCTCGCTATCTTCACTCAAGGTATCATTAAGAACATCTTTTCCTTTTTCTTTGGCTAGTCTGTTCATCCTTGTATCACACTCAAAGATATATGACCCTTACCGTCACACTCATAGCATCTCTCAGCATTTCTCTTGGGTGTGTCTTTCTTTTCTTTTTCAAAATTCTTGACATTTTTATTTTTCTCAAATTTCGTCTTATCATTAACTTGGCCACTATTTTTGAAATTGACAAATTTCTTAAAATTCTTTGCAAACAAAGCCAAATCATCTAAATCGAAGTCGTATTTTCCTTACTTCGTTTAGATGATTCCACCCTCCTCCTAGCTGACTCAAAACTCTTTTTGGCTTAGGCTTTAAGAGTTATCCCTTTATCTTTTACTTTAACAGATTTAGGAAACATATCTATTTCATTGGTTTGAATATCACCTACAAATTCTTCAAATTTAAGAGTGTTCAAATTTCCTAAAGAATTTAACACATTGACTTTGCGGATAAACTGCTTAGGAAAAGAACGCAGGATTTTCTTAACTACGCGTGCATTAGGAATGTGCTTACCAAGGTTGAAACTAATGTTAACTATATCAGAAAATCGTGCATAGAATTCATCAAAACATTCAGTTTCAAGCATAGTTATAGTCTCAAACTGTGTAGTTAGGTTCTGCAATTTAGATTCTTTAACAGTGTTCGTTCCTTCATGGGTAAGTTGAAGAACATCCCATGCTTCTTTAGACGTGGAACACGTCATTATGCATCGAAACTCGTCAGAAGTGACGGATCCAGAAATGGAACTAATCCCTTTAGAATTATACGTGGACCATTTAAATTCATCCTCGGTCCATTGAGCCACAAATTTTAAACTTGTCATGTTATCAACAGTGACAGAGGGAGGTGTCCACCCATTTTCAACAAGAATCCACCCACGTTCATCAATGGCTTTAAGAGCGGATTTCATACTAGATTTCCAGTATGCATAGTTAAAGACGTCCAAATCTGGAATTTTATTAAATGATTTTTCCATTTGAACAAACGCCTTTTCAAGAAATCAATTTTTAAAGAATTGATATTCAGGAAAAAAATTTTGTGGAAAATTACACGGTGAAATTGTGTAATTGGCTCTGATACGAAATTGAGTTTGTGCTTTTTGTTCAACCGGAGAAACAAAATTAATTAAATCCAATTTTTAAATATCCATATTTAAAAACACACTAAAGTCATGCATCTAAAGATGATTGATTTGACATTCAACATATTCACATCAAGCAAGGATCAATCATACACAGCAAATTAGGAAAAATCCCCCAAACGGGCAAAACCTTTTTATTTTAATATGGTTTGTAAACACTTACATACAAAAAGAAATACATTTTCACAAGCGAAAACCCTCAGGCACTGGTTCGTTATCGTCAGCAATAACTCCCTCAAGACACTCCAAGTTCAGCAGTGTAGAGAACCCTCTTCTCAACACAAGATGCTCCACGAATGGTTATGACTGGATTTAGAACAATTCACACATATGATTCTGAGTGTTTGTGAATTTGAAAGTGTTTTTATTTGAAACATATGAAGACTTTACGTATTATGTCAATAAAGTGTTTCCTCAAAGTCTTAAACAAAACAAGCTCCGAAGTGGCAATTTATAGAAGCGAACAAAATCTGATGTGCCGAATTTTTCTGAGCCCGTCAGACCGGTCAGAAAAGGATCATCGGATTGGTTTGGTCATCCAAATTGGTTCAATTTTCTTCTTAAATGGATCGGTCCAGATAGATGACTTTTTATGTATAAAATTACCAACCAGATCGGTTCATTTTTCTTCAGCTCTGGATCGGTTCGGTCAGAAGACATTTTCTATATAAAAATGCCATCGAGATCGATTTGATTATCTCCATATCCGGATCGGTTCGAATTTTTCTTTTCTTTCTGTTCCTGTATGAGATGACTTACGAATCGAAAAAATCAGTACCACGAACCTACAATGTAGGTAATGATCATGACGCACGATTTTGATGATAATGGGCACGTGAAACACATATTCAGATTGAGGCCGTCAAGATATGATCGTGTTGAGACGAGCCGACTGTAGCGGTATACGACCTATATGCTGAGATCTAGGATAAAACTGAAAGGCCTAGATACTAACCCAGACATTTATAAAACATGTCCTTACATCATGTGAATATTTATCGCTACAAAGAGTGAAAGCATCCTAGTTGCTAGGTCCACTCGATTATTTCTCAGAAGGATATTTAGGATATGTTTCTTATGGAACATAAAAGTGGTTGCTTATCCACTTAGGAGAATGTTTCAATTGAATTTCCATCACTTGGTCATAAATTGTTCTATAGCCTTCGTGATCCTTACCTTCTAAAATAATAGAATAAAATTCCCTCACCATACTGGGGTAACATGATCTAGTTTGAGAGAAAATACTAAACCAATCTCTTTTATCCAAAAACTCGTATAAACATGTGTCAAAAAAATATTCCAAATAAATTGATCTCACTGAATGCAGGGAACATGTAGCAAAGAATTCATCAAATATGGAGTATTTGGGGAAGTCAAGGCACGTGAGCTTGATTTTGGATCCATAAGTTAGCACAAGCCCAAAAATCCTATGAGATATGGAAATGAAAGCCAAGGATCATATACTATGAGTAGACAAATACCCAAAAATGTAAATCAAAAGATGTACACATTAAAATCTACTCAAAATATTCAATCTAAACTCAAGATAAATAAAAACTTGTCAATCATAGAGAACATTTCATCAAACTCTATCGAAACAACTATCACAACGACCTAACCTAAAAAAACTGAATCGGAGAATTTATGGAACAGAAACTTATCAAGATGATGATTTAATCTGCTAGAGTGAGGTAAAGACAACCTAAAGGACTTCCACGATCTAAAGTGGGAGGAAGGCGGGAGGTATCTCTAATGGTGAAAGTGGTTTTTAGAGAAAGGTGGGTACTTGATTAAAATATCCCAGTTTGGAGTTTTTATCATTCCCGCGTTCTTGCGCTACAACGAGAGAGTTCTCGCATGCCATGCCAGCATCACTGCAATGATGATCCGGAGAATTAGTCTACGGTAGCATCCAGCGAACAAAAGTTCTGCAAAAACAACATAAGCAAAGAGAAAATGCACATGTAGATTCTTAACTATAAAGCATGTACATTTTAATTCCTAAAATACCATTTTGAATGACCAAACAAGCTATACAAATATCATAAAATATTTCTTGGTTATATCAAATACTCTATAAAAATAATAGTTTTAGCATTCAGTAGCCTAAGGACAAATTAAATCCATACAAAAAATATAGTGATTTCAAAGACATAACTCTTTATAGAAAGTGAATGAAATGAACATTAACCCTTAAAATTGAAGAATAAAGAGCAATGTTTGAACTCATGTTTGAAAAAAGTTTACTTTATGAAATAAAGAGAAAGTCTCATTTTTTCTTCAAAACAAATAAAATTTTCAACTATCATTTTTCTCTTTCAAATAGCGATTTAAGATTAAAATATTCTAAGTCTCATATCGTTGATGTTACTCAATTTTGGATAAATAAAATTTTTTGAGACATCTCTTTTACCCAAAGTTACATCCCTTTTAACAAAACATCGCATAAAACTTTTAATTTTCGGTAGAAATAGAAAATAAATCCCTTCATTTTATTTTTGTGTAAATGCTCAAGTTTAATGTGCGTTGTAAAAGTGCATGAGTTATGATTAATACTCTAAAATAGTAAGCTCAATTTACCAAAGCAATTCAAGCTATAATATTTAATCATGGAGTATTAAAAGTCATAAATAGAACGATGTGTACAATAACTAAGTATGTAGGTTTGTATTTATGTTTATGGGATAAAATATTACCTAACAAGCATAGAAGACTAATATTGTACAAGGCCAGAAATATAAAGGTATGGACAAAAACAAAGATCATATTTAAAGAGTAAAAGTAGTGATAGAGAGAAATTAAGATACATTTCCAAAAAGAGTAAACCAAACACTTTAAGACACAAACCAAAAGAATTCTATTTGTTTTCACATAAGGACCAAGCCTTAACACATTTTTCTAAGGACGCTAGTTCTCCTATATCAATAGCTTGTTTAGGAACCCTATTCGATTCAACTTTTAAAGAGTGGGATCTAGGAACTGAATTGGAAAGTGTGGGAGGATCAATCATTTTTTATTTACCATGTCCTTTGGAAGAAACCTTTTGTGGGGCATCCACATTTATATTCCCTTTCCTAACGACCTTTTTACCATTATAATAATCACCAAAGTGTGAAATAGGTTTAAGCAAAACACAAAACTCCTTAAGGTGTACTAACTTATGACAATGTTTGCTCCTAAAGGGTTGTGGGTCGAGAGGACACTTGAGTTATTGCATCCCAAGTCTAAAGCAAAACTCATTTAAGTGTCCTTTATTGTTTCAATAGGAACACATGAAAGTTACCTTCCCTTGTCTTTCTTCGAGTATAGAATGAGTTGAAGATTCACCAATGGGGTATGGAAAATTTGATTGTGTTGCTTTAAAAGCTTAGTTAGACATAGAACCATCACTTTTAAAATTGATTACTTGTTTATCCGTATTGGAAAACTTGTCTCCAAGAAGAATTTCATCCGACATTTGAGACCTACCCGCCATATTCATCTTGAAAATGGTCGAGGATAGTATCTTGGTCTCAAGCAAAGAGATTTGGTTCCCTATGAGTATTCTTGAGTTTTCACTCTTATATAGGAAAAGTCTAAGGAAGTCTATCTCCGTATGAAGAAACTCAATGGAACTTCATTCAAAATGTGGTGCTCTATTCGCCACGTGTGGAGAAATAAAATCACTCACACAAGTCTTACTCACCATAGCCATTTAGTTCTCAGCATTGGCTAACATGGTGGAGAGATCCACTTTATGCCTTTTGAGGTCTATGGACTCCTCATAAATCCTAACATAGTCTGCTTGAATATCATTTTCTTCTTCTTCCTTAGTACTACTCCATAAAGAGCTAGGAATAGCTATTTCTTCACTAGGAGAAAAAGTAACATCAAAATCATCTAAATCATCTAACTCGTCAAATTTCTCTCTTGACATAAATGTAGCATAGTTGCATTCTTGAGATTCATCTTAGGAACCTGAGTCATCATCACTAAAAGTGGATTGATATGCATTGTTTCCACCATCATGAATCATATTTGAGGGAAATTGCTTCAACATATGCCCTCAACCATCACACATAAATCTCATGAGGGTCCTTGGAGATTTATGATGGGGCATAAATTTTGTACGTAAAATATGTTTCATTGGGTGTTTAAGCCCTATACAAAAAAAATAACATAACTTCGCATGCTATATATGGAAGTGTGGTGACAAATAGGGATCTAATCCATATGGAAGGCTATTTAGGATTAAATTGATTTGACACTTAGAAAAGGGAAAAATACAAAATACTATATGATGAGAATATAATTAAACACTAGGCAATAAGTAAACTAAATTAAATGACAAAAATGAGATTAGGCTCATGTCACCACCATGGGCTAATCAACATGTACGGATCAAAATGCACTAAACCAAGCATACTCAATTGATTATAAACATCAAACTTAAAGAAATTTAATTCAACAATGAAAGATTAAACTTTCACTTGAATATGGTTACGAATGGATTAAAGTCGCAATATTTCTATAAATACTATTGTTGCGTGACAAAGGAAGTTAATCGCCGAATATTTTGACTTTAATACATAAGGTTTCAATTAGAAGTGTTTAAACCCAAAAGATAAAATTTTAAATCTCAATACTTATCAATGGTGGAAATACGATCCCATCCTATAAACTATTTACAACACATGATTAAAATAATTAATACAAATAATTAATGAAAGCAAACAACAAAGTAACTAATACAAGAAACTTATATTAGAAAAATACTAGGTTACAAAGAAAGAATCTAAGATAAAAAGCAAGAAAACAAAATGAAAAAGATAATGAATAATAGCAATACATACCAAACCCTAGGAGAGAGAGGGGAGAAAATTTCCCGCCAAAATATATTTCCTAAACTATAAATATGAAGATATGTCCACAAGAAAACCTTACTTACTCTTTATAGTAAGTGGGGATGAAAAATAGAAAAATAAAGATGAAAACTAAGAGGAACATCCTTGTCTTCCCTCACAGCACCAGCTCAATCTCCCCAGGAATGAATGGGGCCGCCCAAAACCATCTCGAGCCGGTTTTGCATTTTTGATATCCTATTGCTATGGCCTAAAGAAGGACCAATTTCGTGTGTCGGTACGAGAGTTGCTATAAAATCTACATACGAACTCGAAATGGTGCAAGATCAATAGTCACAAGAATATGATTCAATTATTTGCATGTTGGTATTTTTAAACCCTACAAATTGTGCAGTATGAAAGGACAAAATTACTCTAGAAGTTGAAGCAAATGTCGAAACTTTCTAGAAACGACCATAACTTCCTCATTTGAGATCGGAATAATGCACAGTTGGTGAACACATGAAGATAATTTGATGATCAACAAGTTAATAATTTTATGCCATCCAAAATATAGAGTTTGAAATGACAAAATTTTCCTTGAGATTGCATTTTGCGACGAAACCTTCCTGAAATGCAACCAAACTTCACGATTAGCACCTTAACACCTACAGAAGCTCAATTATAATTGACAAATCATATAATCATACATAAAATATGTTTATAGCTAAAGAGAAAAAAACATATCAGTTAAAATTCATGAGAGAGATAAAATTCAGAAGAATAAAGGGGTTAAAATACAATATTTGAGATGAATCACATCACCTAACTTACATATTGTTAGTCCTTAGGAATGAAGCCGAATGAAAATGAGCACAAGAAATAGACAAACCAAAATGGAAATATAAAAAAATAATAAAAAATCACTTTTATGTGGAACACGATTGCATTTAGCATATGCAATAAGCCGTTAAGCCCCTAGGTTACCCTAGTGGATGAGTGTTGTCTCATGAGAGTTTCCAAGGATGAAACCCACAAACAACAAATTTCCTCAAAGGTATGCTTAATAATTCAAAAATACAAGATCAATAATAATGAAAAGGATTTAACAAGTTATTTAGCATTATTATTAATATAATAACTTCATATAATTGAAACCTTAAAAGTGAGAGGAAAACTGAGCATGTGAAACTACTGATTTGGCAAAACTTCCACAAACGAGATAAACAGTAAAGCATATCATGATATCAATCATCTTAGGTGTTTACACTCAACAAGTGAAATCACTAACGGGGTGTAAAACACATAGGAAATGCAGGCATAAAGAGTAAATATATAGAAAACTAGGTTGCACATACATCATCAATGAATAACACTATATATAAAATGAAAAATATGCAATTTTAATGAAAAATACCGCTCATTAAGGGAGGCAAAATGAATTTTCACGGATTATCACAATTATTATGACATTTGAATCAAATTCATCATAGGATCACATAGGACTTTATAGGGTTATAATGTAGGCTTGGGGTTAAGGTTATGAAATGAAGAGAATATGTATGGGTTCGAAGTGTTCGGGGAGAATACTCGGGATAGTGGAAAATTACGGGCAATTTCAAAATTCGAATATAATTTGCATAAAATCAATGGATATGACATTACAGAGTGAATGTTTTTATTGAACACTATGTACATCAAAGGAAATACCTTATCTTTCATTTCTTTTCTTTTTTTCCTCATCTTTTTCGTTTGTTTTTATTTTTTTTCTTTCTTTCTTTTCCTTTTGTTTTTCTTTCCTTTTATTTTTTTTCCTTTTGTTCTCACTCTCACATGATCAATTGCAGCCACATAAAAAAATCATTTAATCCCAAGTATCATTACAAATAAAGGTATGGAAGGTGTATATATGGTTTAAAAACTCCGATGTGGAGTTGATTATGGGATTTTGGTTTTGAAGCAAAAGGCTATATTTATGATCAAAGGTCTTGACTAGGGGAAAAATATAGAATGAGGTCAAGATTAACATGGGTAAAATAACAAAGAGGGACTATGATCCTTTCCTAAAGCTTACCCGATTCTCTAGTCAACACAAAGTTTAAAATGATGCTCAAGTAGCATATTTCAAAATGAACTCAATTAATGAATGTTCAATGAAAGAATAGTGAGATTATCGACGACTTTAACATTTTCAAAATGGAAAGATTAATGTATAACACCCAAAATGAAGAAAAACACAAATATCACTTTTTGTAAGTATATATAAATGCAAAAAAATATTATCGAGTTATAAAGGTCTTAAACCACATCATTTTTATAAGAAAAGCGCATCTGCTCATGGCTTCAAAGTTCAATTCATGAAGTTTTTCATAATATCAATGATTCGAGGACTAAAGTCTAATAACTTATAAAATTGAGAACATGCATGATTGAACTATCTATTGGATCGAGAATTTATCAGAAAGATCATCAGAACAAGGGAAAATGACCAACAAAGGAGGAAAAGAAAGAAAATATTTTTTTAAAAAATCAATTTTTGAAGAAAAATGCATATTTGGGAAGAATATGTAATCAAATTATTGAAACTCAAAAAACAATGGGAAGCATATCACACACCCACTAACTTAAATCTTTCATTATCCTCAATGTGAATTAAGAACCAAGATAAAGAAAGGAAAAGAGGGATATTACCCAAAACAGAGTGATTTTCGAAAAGTACAAGTGAAATATTATGCAAAATATATTACCACCAAGCATTACAAAGAAAAATATTATCTAATTACACTAGTAAAAGAAACAATCAAGAAAACTACTGTGTACAACCTACAATTTTGACTTTTAATTAACCATCCACTAGAAGTTGAAATTTTTTAGGATCCGTCAAAAATACGATTTGACTTTGAGGGATCAATGATGTATTATCATTTAAGTGCATACTTTTGAAAAATAGGAATTCCGTTCGAAGAACAGAAGGCATGTGTAAGGCATAAGAAATGAACCATCACCAATTTAAATTTTTTGGAGGATGATGGGGAGTTTGGATTCAAACGAGGACAAGCACAAGTAGGATAAAAATAGAATTTCCTTCCAAAGATTTTTCAATTAGAATGGAAGGTGGGGAACACATAAGGGAATATCCCCTCAAAAAAATAAATTCGAGTAAAAAATTCCTCATAAATAAGAGGATTGTACGTTTTAAAGTTTTTAACCAACTCATTGGACTCTTGTAATGGTTCGATAATGGAGAACGAGAATTGGGATGAAATAAATCCAACCTCATCATCGCTTGAAGATTGAATTCCAAAGGAGAAAGATTCACTTTCAATGAAATTTTCTTCTAAAAATGTTTGAGGTGAAACACAAGTATCAACCTCCTCTTTTTTCCGAAGAAGAAATCATCTTATTACAAATTGCCTCTGTTTACAAATTATCACAATTAGCGTTATCCATTATGCTTTTGGGGAAAAGAGGCACGGTTTCTTCCAAAGTAGTCTTCCTTGGCTCATGAACCTCGGATTCCTCATTTGATTAAAAATGTTCTTCAACTTCAGCAGTCTGGAAAGAAAAATTATCGTTGGATTCGAATAATGCATCCACCTCTTGTTCCCAATAATGATTTTCTTCCCGATAATAGTTTTTAAGCTTTTCATTCTCAAGAATGTGAAGGTACTCACGCAATGTAATAAGTAGAGTCGCGGATTCTACCAATTAAAAAGTTTGGGAACTATTCCCGAAACTATTTTCAAAATTACTATTATAAGAATTTTGAAAGTTATTGGAATAATAGTTAGGAAAACTATTATCATTATAAGTTTCAACTTCCTTATTATAAATTTTGATGGCCAATATCAGCAAAATCATTCCCGTCATTAATCAAATTCTTTACTTGACTTTGGTAATACAAACCCAAAGTCACTTTAGATGTAAGTAATCACTGAAAGTCTTCGATTTTGGGCAATTTGAGAATTATCGTTGCGATTCAAACACGAATCATTATAATTATCGAAACCAAAAGAAAATACATGCTTACCCTGATTGCTCAAGAAGGAAATTCCACGAAGTGGTCTGCGATCAAGAATTCAATGTTTCTTGGAGCTCAAACGTCCAACTCTAAAAAAAATTAAAATAAAAAGAACAATGAAAAAATATATACAAAGCATTACATAAATAAAATTCTAAATACATAGCTCCTCGACATCGATGCTATTTTTTATGAGGATTAAACTTCGTATGTAAAATACGTGTCCCTGAGTCTTTACGCCCTATACAAATAAAATACCACAAATTGGCACGTTATATATGGAAATGTAATGGCAAGTAGGGATCGAATACACTCGGTATGGTATTCAGGATTAAATTGATTTAACACTTAGAAAATGGGAAAATGAAAAACATGATATGATAAGAATAGAATTAGTACAAGGTAATAAGTAAGCTAGATTAAATGACAGAAATAAGATTAGGATCATGTCCCAACCATGGGCTAATCAATATGTATGGATCGAAATGCACTTAAACAAGAACACTCAATTGACTATAAACATCAAACATGAAGAAATTTAATTCAATAATGAAAGATTAAACTTTCACTCAAATATGGTCACGAATGGATTAAAGTCACAATATCGCTATAAATACTACCGTTGCATAACAAAGGAAGTTGAACGCCTAATATTCTGACTTTAATACACAAGGTTTCAATTAAACGTATTTCAATTCAAAACTGAGATTTTAAAGCTCAATACCCATCAATGGTGGAAATATGATCTCAACTTATAAAGTAGTTACAAAACATGATTAAAATAATTAATACAACTAATTAATGAAGGCAAAAAACAAAGTAACCAACATAAACAACTTATATTAGTACAATATTAGTTTACAAAGAATGAATCTAAGATAAAAATATAGAAAATAATAAAAAAGATGATGAATAGTAGTAATATATACCAAACCCTAGGAGAGAGAGAGGAGGAAAACTCCCACCAAAATATCCTTCTTAAACTATAAATATGAAGATATATCCAAAAGAAAACCCCCACACTCTTTATAAAAAGTGGGGATGAAAAATAGAAACATCAAGAAGAAAATTCGTGGCTACCCTCCTAGGACTAGGGCCAGCTTCGACCAATTTTTCATTTTTGAGATCCTGCTACCATGATCTACATCACGTCCACTTTTGTGCATCAGTATGAGAATGGCTATAAAATCCTCATATGAACTCGAAATAATGCACGATCAGAAGCCACGCGGAGATAACTCAATGATCTACATGTTGTTATTTTGAAACCCTCCAAATTAGGTAGTATTAATAGAATAAATTACCCTTTAAGTTGAAGAAAATGCTAAAACTTTTCAAAAACGGTGATAAATTCCTCATTCGGGATCGAAATGATGCACGGCTGGCAGCCACACGAAGATAATTTGATGATATAAATGTTGGTGATTTTATACCATCCAAAATATGTAG
Source organism: Sambucus nigra (assembly GCA_949130495.1). NCBI lineage: Eukaryota > Viridiplantae > Streptophyta > Magnoliopsida > Dipsacales > Adoxaceae > Sambucus > Sambucus nigra. Next base: position 92,141,196 of record OX422219.1, on the reverse strand, counting down.
TTTCAAAAGACTAAATTTCCCTTGAGATTGCATCTTGCAATGAAACTTTCCCTAAACGCAACCAAATTGTACGCTTAGCACCTTAACACCTACAAAAGGTGAAGTATAACTCACAAAGCATATAATCATACATAAGATAGGTTGTGTAGCTAATGAGCATAAATATAGGAGATAAAGTACACGAGGGGATAAAATGCATAAGAATAAAGGGGTTAAAGTCTAATATTTGAGATGAATCAATTCATCTTTTTTCTGCACTTCCATGAATAATATCAAGTTGAGGTGGATAGTTTTGGAGTGCGCCTTTAGACTGATATAATTTTTTCCATTTCTTGGCAAACTTAGTGAGAAATGCCATATCATCTCATTAACATCATGGGAACTAAAATCAAAAGATGCCTTATTATCCTTAAGAGCTAGATTTTTCTCATTTTCTTTAGGAGGAACTCCTTGGCGATAAGATTAATTCACCTCATAGGTTTAGAGACAGACAACCTATTAGTCTACATGAATTAGTTTTGAAAGTATGGTTATAAACTCTTCAATGTCATCCATATTGCCATAGAACGTGGGAGAAGATGTCATAATATTTTATGAATAATATTATTTTCTTTTACATTCTTCCCCAAAGCAAAGATAGAGGTAACTATATCGCTTAACTCGACATAGAAATCGTTAAAAGATTTGTTATTCTTTGTGGTAAGAAGTTCAAAATGGGTGGTAAGACGTTGAAGCTTGGAATGCTTCAGGGCGAAGATGCCTTCATAGGTCATTTATAAGATATCCCACGCCTCTTAAGACATTGTCCAAGTGGATATATGTCTAAACTCACTTGCGAACATGCAACCATTAAGTCTCTTCATGTTCCACCCACTCTCTTTTAAATCGTTGTCTTATTAACTTGGATGTTATGAACAATGGTTTTAGGATAAGTCCATACCACAAGAACCCTATTACATGTATGGTCATCTATAGAAATTAAATATGTTTTCATACGAGCTTTCTAATGGGAATAATTTCTACCATCAAATGGAGGAGTTCGGAGGGTTAAACTTTCATCCATTGCACACAAAAGGATATATATCTAGGTTTTTACACTTAAAACCTAGAGACCCATTATGATACCAATTGAGAGTGTGCCTATCGACAGTCACTACCCAAATAAAATATTAATTCACCGAATTCAACAAAAGGCTTGTTAATTTATTATTACAAAAAGGTTTAACAATCCAAGATTCTATGTGATAAAATATTTTACTATGTTATTATCTTCTTGATTAAGACAATGTTTCCAAAAGATGTGGAAAGAGTAAAATAAGCACAAGACCGAATGTACGAGGGAAAAATCAACTAACGGGGAAATCTCGAGATGATAAGAACAAAAAATGCACTGTGGTAGAGTTTTATAACTAGAAGAAATAAACTTACAACCTCATGACGCTATAACTGACTCAACACGCTTTCCCACCATATTCTCTCAAGAGAGTTCTAATAACTAGAATACGTTGCATAACCGAGATCATTTTTGGTCTGCAACCAATGCCTTCAAATCCTCTGGACAAACGTTTCTTCTTCAAAATAGAAGAAACTTTTATTGTTCTGGGAAGAAACCTTCAAACAACTTTAATTCTAAACCTAGGATCTTTGAAGGAATCCTATAGATATGTGTGTTAGAGTGTTTGTAAAAGTGTGGTACTTTAGATCTCAAAACGAGTTTTTCCAAACCAAGGAAGAGAAAATCTGTAATCACCAATGAAGATTAGATTTTTTAAATAAGGTGAGCAAATATATCTCTATTAAAATTAATGGTTAAAAATAACTCAAAGAAAAAGAGTGAAAAATGTGATCTCACATATGTGAAATGTTTTTAATAGAAAAAATATTTTTTCAAGCTCTATTGGTTTGGAGGAGAAGAAAATATTTGAACTTATAGAATTTTGATTTCAAAATGTTTAAATGCTCAAATGATAAGTTTAACACTCTTACGTTATTCAGTAGTCTTATTAAGGTCTTAGTCACTGAAAACATTATACTTAACACACTAACTAAGAAGATCTTAAAGAAAGATCTTATGCAAATGTGAATTTTGGCGCTATCAGATGCGTGTCACTGCAGGGTCACTACAACGACCTATTGCATCATTACATTGGACCTGAAGCGATACAGGGTGCAAACCAGTTCAGATTTTTTGAACGGGGACAAAAGTATCCAATGAGACAATTTCGATGCAATGAGGAGGACCATCCCTGAGGTCAAACTACTGCGAAGAAAGTCATACCTTTATCTAGATATTTTGAAATAGGAACAAGAAAATGCCAGCGACAAGTTTTGCTAAAATGAAACTGAAGCACGGATGGTTATGCATGTGTCTAGAAATTTTGTCCAATTTTCCTTCAAAGATTTTCAAAATAGTTTTTAGGCAAATTCCAACTGTGTTTGTTTCTCACATACGAACACGCATACTTAAAATACATAACAGGATGTAATTATTTATAAAATATATTTTTCTATACGAAAAGTATGTTGGACAAAATTACAAAACCAGGCTTAATTAAAAATATTTTTCAATTATAGAAACAGATTAACTAATGTGAATATAAGTCTGCTAAATCTTATACCTTTATCGAAGTGGTGTGCTTGAGGTTTGGTATTAATTGAATTCTATTCGTTGATGAAGCTTTTCGAGGACCTCTTGGATGAAGACTCAAACATGTCTTGGTCAAGGAAATCAGACAATCTATTTCTATAGACCACATCAAGTATACTATACTCTTATAGAGGAGTGTGTAGTTGGACTTTATATTTGGTAATCATTCATATTATTGTCTCTCACATCTTATATTGCTGGAAAGTTCTAAATGTCTCATATATATGTCACATCACTACAAGAAAAATTACTTTCCACGACATATATTTGACGACACTTTATAAAAATGTGTCGTGGAAAGTATTTAAAGACGACATAATCATCTATAGTGTCGTAAATAATTCGATTATAACAAATACCACGACATATAAAATAAATATGTCGTGTTTTTTTAAAAGACGACACTTTATGAGGTGTCATAAATTTTTACACTACTTTTTTTAGAGAGGTGTCGTGTAATGAAAAAGAAATGAGGGGAAATTTTTTGGCGCCTCTTTATCAATTCACTTTTAGCGCCGTATCCAAAAAATGAAAAAAAAAACTATTTGCAACAAATCAGTCGGTAACCTCCGAATAAATATTTCACCTCTAACCTCCCACATCTACAGCCGTAAATGAAAAAATCTCTCACCTTTAACCTCCTCACGTCTACATTCGTAAAGGAACAAATCTCTCATCACCTCTAACCTCTGCACATCTCATCTTTGTTATAAATAGTAAATTTTGAAGCTTAATTGGCATCGTCCAGAACTTTGTTGGCACATCTCATCTCTATTTGGCTATTGTTAATGGGACATTGCCTACTTTACCTTTGTGGGTGGTCAGTTCTCTCTGTCTCTTGTTATTGTTATTGATGCTATTATGTGATATAGGAATAGATGGATAAAATATTGGCTTCTTATAAACATCGGTGATTGGGTTCATGAACATGTTGATATTGATTGTAACCACAAGTGGTCAGTTTCTCGAATATTTTTCGTCTGCTATTTTCCCTATTTATAGGGCAATTACCAGATTGGATTCTAGATGGCATGGATTTGAATATTTTATGCCAATAATATTAGTTGATGGCTATTTATCTTGAATTGAATATTATTTTCTTTTCATTTTCACTTCCACATTTAGATCCGACAACTGGGGGGTGATAGAGAAAGAGGAAGAGGGGTATTAATTATGTTGTTCTGACTAAATACTTGTATTGGAACTAGAAATAATTTATTTCGTTTTGTTGTTTAATCCATTGTTATCGAGTATGTTGTATATTTCGTTAATAGAATATATACTATTCGTTGATAGAATATATAATAATGAATCATCCATGTATAAATGTGGAAGGTCCAACGTTTTTCCGATGAAAATAAGAAACAATAGATATTGAGTTCCTTATCAATTAAAATAAATAGTAATAGATATTTAGTTCCAGATTTCAACCTAGTCAACTTAGAATTTTTTTATGTGTTTTTCCAACTCTAAATCCCCCACAACAATTGTGTTTTTGATACTTAAGTATTTGTTTCCTACCACCAATATGTTGCAAATAGATCAATCATCAAAATGATCAATATTTCTTGGACGTTGGGTCAACAACAACAACTTGATTCGTCCATTAATAACTCCTAAAGTATTGGACTTGTTCTAGGGGGTAGGTTTAAGCTGATACCAAGCTTATCAGTTAATTCATCTGAGACAGCCTTTCCACAGTGTTATAGCTTATCAGTTAATTCATCTTTGAATTTTTGTGTGTTTTTGCAAGTTTAAATCCCCCACAATTATTGTGTTTTTGATAGTTACGTATTCGTTTCCTACCAGCAATCTGTTGCAAATAGATCAATCATCAACACGATTAATATTTCTTGGATGTTTGTGGTTAACAACATAAGTTTACTTATATAGTTTTGACCAGTGGGTTCTTCAAGAATAGGGCTTAAGAAAGACGAGTTTGATCTATTTAACAAGATGAACGTTAATGGGATGTTGCATGACTTGTGTAAATATAATTCCTTGTTTAATGTATGTAGGAATAATGGTAATGTGACTAAGGCATTTTAGTTGTTCGATGAAATGTGTGAGAGAGGAGTGACATGTAATGTTGTGATATATTTAGATAATGTGATGTGAGGGAATTACGTGGAGGAATATGATAGAATATCTTGAATATGGGTTCAATTTGTGTATATATTTTCAACTTTAGTATTGGCAAATAATAAATTTATTCCTAATTCTTGTATTACAAATAATCAATCAAATTATATGTATAAAAAAAGTTCTTAAGACAATAACTAAAAAAAATATTATTTGATGAATATAAGTGTTAGTATGTTTATAGTAAATTCAACGGGGGATGTTTCTTTATGTTGCAATTAGCTAACTATATGTTTGTTCTTTTGAGAGAAATTATTCACCTCACTTCACTATTTAAATATTACTTTGGTGTATTTCATAACACATCAGATGTTATTTCTGTATTTGGCTTTATTTTTTAGGATTGAGTACTGATCTAGTTAGGTGGGTATATGATTCAATTGGGCAGACCCTTGTTGCCTTATCTTATTCTAAGCCCGTATGGAAAAACATCGACACTTCTTAGCAGACCAATCTCCATCCCCTTTACATCTTTGACCGACTCAAAGTTGTTATAGGATTTATCTGTTTGGTCAAAATTTTAAGAAAAAGAATGTTGTATCCTATGAAAGTAACTTTTTTAGCTTTATTTTCTGTTTATTTAATCTATTCAATTGATAAATATCTTAATGGAAGCAGCCATGGTTCTCTTCCTTCATGCTCTTTTTATCTTCCAATATCTCTCTCTGGCTCTCTCTCTCTCACATACACACAAATACACAAATGAAAACATAAGCACACACGAACGCTGAATTAAGGGATTTGCCTTGTGATTTTTGATTTGGTAGGGGATGATGGTGGTGGTGGAGGGGTGGTTGGGAGTGGTGAGTTTAAATGATTTTTTTATTTACTCTATTCTAGTCTTTGGTTTCTAGTTTTTGATTTTTTGGAGGCTTGATAGTGGTTATGTAAGGTTTGTGGAGTCGATCGATGGTTGGAGAAGGTGTTGTCGACACCGATTTGGAATTTCAGATCTGGTTTCGAGTGTTTGCAGCACTGATTTCAGATTTAGATTTAGGTGATTCTTAATTTGTTTTATATAGGTTAGAATATGTTTTTCTAACAACAAATATCTCACTTGTTGGAATATGTTTTTAGTGATCTCATAGTAGGAGATAAATGTGTTATTCCTCATTTAAGTTCCGCTACTATGCCTCAACCGATAATATGATATTAGAGGTTCATCTTCCTCTTATTCAAGCTGCAGACATGCTAATTTGTCCATTTAGTATGGAAGGAAACTTAAAATTCAAGGATGCTTAATCCATCCATGTATCTCCTGAATTGTTGGACTTGTTCTACGGGATAGGTTTAAGCTAATACCAAGCTTATTAGTTAATTCATCCGAGACAGCCTTTACACAATGTTGTAGCTCATACCCTTCCTCAGAGGTAAGGTAGTTCTATTTTAGTCCGAAATTTCCCTGCCCCCCACCAGTGGTACTTGGATTCAACAGGACGGGACTAGTGAGAATTAAACCAACACCAACATGAGGGCTCCTAATTTGGCCATCAGGGCTCTTAATATTAAGTATGAATTACAAGAGAACAAGATCCTCTTTAAATAGGCATTACAAAATCAAGTCCCGAAGACTCCTAATAAAAGAAGAAACTAGAGAATTATGTACCAAAAATATATCTACTCATTAGTTAACTCAATTTAATATATCATTCAAAAAGTAATGTTCAAATATCCCCTCTCTTTTGCTAGTTTTTCCCCTGGCCCAAAATTCTTGTCATTCTCCCACTCGAAAGCTCGGCCTCAAGCTTAGAGGGGCTTACCTTCTGTCTTATGTGGGACAAGATCATGGTCTAATGACACCTCTTTCCGAACTTATACATTCATACCATTGCTGACGAGTAGGGTGCGCTGTTTCTTCTTCTTCAGGCAATAGACACATTCATAACACTTAAAAAGTTATCTGATACGGTGGTATTGCATCTGTCATCATTGCCTTAGTTTCCTATGTTGTGGGTCCTCGTCCCTTATTTGATTCTAGGATACCCCATTTTTAAACCGTGAAAATAACAACCATCTTTTATTCCCTACTCGCATTCAACCTTTTATGTGTGCTCAACAAACAAAAGTTTTTCACTTCTCTCTTGACCGACGTTAAACCTTGCACCCAAACAAACAAAACTCACTCGTAAGGTAGGGTAGGAATTCCAAGCATATGTGTTGCTTCATCACGAGTAATGATCTGATTGGTCCCTCTTCTCACCTCGTGATCCTGTAAAAATTCATCCCACCATACAAAATCATACCCTTTTTTTTACTTGAGGCCAACTTTACACAGTATACCTGATGATGTTCTTGCATTTGAACAATTTGTGTATAGCGTTAAGCCAATCATCAGAGGAGTCCGAATTGATACTGTTGTAGTGTGACTCAATTGTGTGGTTGATGGATCCAGACTTTTAATTAGAAGGACTTATGTTTACAGACTATGAACCACAACGTTCCCAGATATCTTATGGTGTTGTGGATCAGTAATAGGTTGCTTCCCCTCTTTTTCTGGCCTTAAATGTTGATTGGCATTAAAGGCCACTGAGAGAGACTGAATGGAATGTTGTTGTTCAAATATAAGCCTTATTGTAGCAAGCCGATGACCAAAACGGACCCCATGACTCCAGACCCCCTCTCGTCGGCACCACATCCTGCATGCGCAACTAAATGTTTCGTTACTACTGGGTAATTGCATTTAAGATTTGTGATGTGACAAAAAGATGACCCGATACCATAAAAGGCCTAAAATATGGGCTCAAAGCTAATCTGATATGTTGTAGACTTTTTTTTATTATTTGTTTTATAAGTGTGTTGTATTTTTAAATACAGTTTATATGTTCATCACAAAACTTGTTAAATTGAACAGTGTGTTTGATGATCTATGTTCAGTAGACTCTTGATCATGGGTTTCACTGAGACTTTTTGTGGGACAGCTCAGTTGATAGGAAGTTCCACTTCCTCGTTCATTAGAATTTTGATGGTGGATTATATTTGATTTGTATGAGACCTCAAAATAGTTTTTTTTCCTTAAATTAAAATCTCATTGGTCTGGAAAGTAAGAACCATCCTGATTCAGGGCTTATATAAATGCCCACTAGGCTGGGTAGGTGGGGTAGTCAAACAGGTGAGCCAAGGAGAAATAGGATAAATTTAGAGTTAGGCATGCTTATTTTAAACAAAAAGAACAGGGCCTGAATTTAATTTATACTGATCGTGGGGGTACAAATCTCTAACTAAATCATCCATTTAACTTTAGATTTGGTGGCTGAATTAATACATACATATTGAATTGCAACAGACGTGTATAAAAATCTAAACTAATCTTTATTTTTATCTTAGGAGAAACTAAATTGAAATGCATTTGTTGGGGTAGCAAGTGATCTTAGACCTATTGTTATTGGATTCAAGGGCACTTAGGAATTCATTACATCTAGTTTTCTTTTCAAGATTTGGAACCCCACTGGATACTTGTGATTTCTTTCAAGATTTCGTTCATTACATCCAGTTTTCTATGCTAAATGATTCTTCATGTTCTTTTAGGCCTATTGGCATATTTCCATGAATAGAAAATACATACACATATACTGGTCAAATGTGAAAATGATACTCGTACCTATATTAATATGAGATTAAATTTGAAAATGCCAAGCACGTAATGTTTGTATCCATTTCAGTTAGTAATATTCAATGAAAGTTTTTTCCTTTTAGTGAGTGTGCTTGAGTCAACTGCAGGTAGAGGGCATCAATACCACTTAACTTACTGGTCAAATTACGGTCGTTAGAATTGCCTGCATCCTCAGTACTATTATTCTTGTTCAGTCTGACATTCACAAAATTTGGGTTAACCATTTTACTCCCTTTATTTTGATAATGGATCTGTCAGGTTGGATTAAGCTCAATACTAATGGATTATTTCTTGATAAACTAGACAATGCAACTACTTTCTATACAGAGATGATGGCAGTTATTCATGGTAATGACCTTGATCACAAAAAATGGTCGGAGCAATATTTGGTTAGAGATTGACTCTATGTCAGTGTTGTCTTGTATCCATGCGCATCTGTTCGAACTCTTTGGCATGTTCATATGCTTTCTTTCATTTGTAGCACTATAGGAAAAGTATTGGGAATCGTGGTAGTGGTGATGCTGAACTTTTGTGGAGGACATGATTTAGTTCTCATTTATTTCGATGTAATAAGCTTTTTTCCCTCTGTTTTTGTGAGATTTTTCGGAGGGAATTGTGTCGAACTTTCGGGGGATCCTATTAAATGATCTTATGATAGAAAATATGTTGATTCCTTGGTTTTTTATTTTATATATTTATACATATATACATACATACATATACTTATTTTGGTGCAGGCTTTCAGCGGATATATGTTTATTTTGAACATTATCTCGAGAATTTGACTTTTCTAATCTGCATAGATTTTCCTTTCCTTTGAGAGTTGGGAAACTTATAGAATTGTTTATTATCGCGGTTGGCAGAAAACTCTGAGAGCTGGGAAACTTACCGATAAGATTTTAAAGCTTTTCATTGCGACCGGCAAAGAAGTCCTAACTCTCATCCACGCGCTTAATATTCAACATGTCATCACCCTTGTCCTTCCCACAAGTAATTTTTTTAAAATTTTTTTGAAAGGCAACTAAAATCCATCTCCAACTATTATTGGTGCTAGAAAACCGTTTAAGTATGAATTTTGTTACAAAGACCCCCCTAAAGTGTGAAAATTTTGTTTCCAAAAAGTCCCCAGAAGGGAGTATTTGAAGGAAAATGTGTAGTTCAGGGGGTTTCTTGCACTTTAGCCTTTAAAAAATATCCATCCTAGTCGAATATGGGGGAACTCTTCTGGGATATTTAGAATATTATTGACAGAATATTTAGGATTGTAAGACCTTTATCACATCAATTTGAACTTTCTAATAAATGTTATTGAAGTCCATATAATTTACACTACATTCCATGTATATTGTGTGTATCCAAAATAGGTTGCTAGGGGTAAGAGATCGAGACGAACTACATACAAGGAGAATGAGGGTGCAAGATTAATTCGTTTCAAGGGATAAGGTGAAAATTGACATCAAGGATCAAATATGGGAGTTTGTTACCGTGAGTATTTTATTTCTCTACTCTTTGCGAGTTTTTAAAGATAGTGTATTTGTTGACAACTCTTGGATATTTTAATTCGTTTTTCCTTGACAACTTTGTTTAACATTTGAATGAAATGAATTTCTTAACAATCAAACCTTGGTAATTATTTGAATTGGCTTCAGTATGGTATCTAACTTTGAGCTTTTGGATGATAATTTGAAACTTATTTTACTTTGTTATGGATAGAAACAACCCTCCAAAGCTTTATCCTTCCTTTAATTGTCATGCTAGTACTTTATAATTAGTTTTTTAATGCCTCTGCACTATTGTGTAATATTTTGAAAGTAACTTTATACATATTGAATTGTAACTAATATAATGTATTTGTTTTGAATGATGCAGCAAAAATATAACCTTGAAGAATGTTGGAAGGCCATTGTTTTGGGTCAGACGGGTAGAGATTGGAAAGATTTTAAACGCATATACGAGAAGAAGCTAAAGGACCAAATTCCACTCGCCATCTTACATTGCTCAAGCCCCCGGGAATGAAATCAAATGAATGGGATGGATTTGTTCAATCTCGTTTTTCACCTGAATTTGATGTAAGTGAATTTTATTTTTTATTTCTATCAATGGACTAAAGTCCCCTTTTAGTATTCCCGTATTTCTTGCAATTATATATGTTTTCACTTATTTTAATAGGAAATAAGTGAAAAGCATAAGGAGGCTAGAGCAAAGCAAATCCATCTACCCATAACTAGTTGTAGAGGCTCTGCAAGACTTGAGAAAAACACGGTATGTTTCCCCTCTTGAAGTTGTATACTTCATAAATAGCTTACATTATTTGGTAATTCTATGTTATCGAAAGCTGAAGACCCAAATAAAACTATACGTCTTGTTGATATTTGGATAAGGGGACATAGGAGAGAAAATGGCGATCCGGTTAATCAAGTTATTAGTGAAGCAATACTAACGATTTAAACACTTACACAATACTTTACGATTTATTATTTTTAGCTACAATGTGTTTATTATATTTTTTAATATGTTGAATTCTTATATTTGTTTTAGGAAAAGATGGAAAAAATTTCATCCCATGACTCAACATCATTGAGAGATGATGCAGTAGTAAAGGTGCTTGGTCCTGAACGTCCAGGCATGTCCGAGGTCTTGGATTTGTGGTGACGCCTACGGAGGTAGATGCATCATTACATAGCAATGCAAGGGTAATGGCTTTTGAAAATCAAATTCAACAACTTTTGGAATGAAAGATGCGAGAATGGAAAGTCGAATGACATAACGAAACGAACAAAATGTCGTATTTTTTTTTTAAATTAAACATGATTCAATACGTATTATTTTTCCCTTATTTTGCTTTTATCTACTTCACTTGCATTTTCTGTAGGGTCAACATGAGGGTGGGGGACGCCATGCGTAATCACGCACATACTCCAAAGGTTATTTGTTAATGAATTATTTAAGTGTAAATTGTTTTACTAGTTCCATTAATAATTATTTTGTTTGTACTATTTGTTAGTTCAATCAAGACTGTGCATGTGTACAAAGTGTTCCACAAAGTAATTCTCCTTGCAAATTGTTACATTGGTTGGGGACTGGAGTGTAATACCCCGTATTTTCGTGATATTTATTTATGGGATTAATTGAATTAAATGCGTATTAATTGGAAATTAATCCGGATTAAAATACTAGCGAGATGCGAGTTGGTATTTGAATATAATGTGCATATATGATTATACATGAATATTGAATTATGAAATTTGTCGTGAGATTGAAATACGGCAATTTGGAAATTTTGTTGAGACGCGTGTGATAGTCGCGTCAGGTTTATATTATGATAATTAAAAAGTGAATTTTAGTTATATTAACCGTATGGTCGTTTTGAGTGCGCCAACGCATCCGGAAGGGTCGAAATAGTCAGAAAACACTATCCGGGGGTTTGGTTTGGGTCCCGGGACATTTTTAGGCCATACCGACAACGTATAAGGGTAGTTTGGTAATTTTGGATTTTTGGGAATTAAAACCTACGAAAATTGGGAATTAATATCTGATTTGGCAATAACCCACTAAGCCCACTAATAACCAAAAAGACTACGGAGGTTATTGAAATTTGTTCCAAAGAGTTCCTAAAGCACAAACCCTAGCCTCCATTACCACCATTAGAGAAGAAAGCTTGGAGAGAGAGAGAGGAGGAATTCTGCAGAGGAGAGAGAGAACCATTCATCAGATACGTCATCAAATCCAGAGTTACCCTTAAGGCAAGTGATTTAATTTTGTTTTTATAGAGAATGATTCTTCCATGCGTAGGAAACCCAATTAAATTGTATGTTCTTGGGAGTTAATGAAAAACCCATTTAAATTGGAAGTAGAAATTTCATTTTGATGGGGAATCGCATGTAGATTGGTATTTAGATGTTTATTCTGATGATATTATAATTTGGATGAAACAAAAACGGATTTAATTTAGGCTCTTTGATGATTTATAAATTTTAGGGTTCATGTTCTTAGAATTGGGGGAAAATATGAAGAGATTTGATAATTGAATGAGGATAGAATGAATTAACCTCACAAATCATGTTAGTATATGACCTAAATTTGTTTAGGAATGATTAGAGACTTTAATCAATCGTTGGATTAATGTTTGGATGAGATTTGAGGTGTGGAGAAGTTGGAAAAACGAAAATAGGAAATTTGGGCTCGAAACTGGCCACTCGTTAGAAGACCTGCCCAGGTCGTTCGAACGAGCTCGTTCGAACGAGCTTCTAACGAGTTGACCTTTGAATTCTAACGAGGGTGAAGTTCATTCGATGACTTCGTTCGAACGAGATCTCGTTAGAAAGCCCACTTCGTTCGAACGAGATCTCGTTAGAAAGCCCACTTCATTCGAACGAACTCTCGTTCGAACAGCCTCGTTCGAACGAGACTTCGAACGAGTTGACAGTTTAGGCTTTTTAGCCTATTTTGATCCCGAGTGTCCCGTAACCTTGTGTATATGTAGAGATAACCTTCCCTTGATGATTAATTGTTATATTTGGGATGTTTGGGATATAATGAGGAGTCAAACCTATAAGTGTAGTTTGAACCTAAGGGAAAATGTGAAGTAGGACGTGAGTGTCGATTTCGATGCGAGAACTATTGATGACCTAATTATTTATATTAATCGAGAACATATAAATTGTGTAGTATTATATGTCGGTACGAGAATGAGAAGTGTACCTCCAATATATTATGGTAATTACTAAGATGTGTGCATACTTAGTATATGTATTGATTTTATGTGTATGACATACCTATCATACTTGCTATCACAGGAGGTTTACGTTTTCTTAGGGCCTTCTAATCCTTGTGTTGCCCGGATTTAGATTGGTTACCTCGATGAACATAGGTCAGAGAAGGACTTATTGGGATATTAATAAGTCTGCTGATCGTGGGAGCGTAGGTATGTACGTGACCCATATGATGTGACTGTGTTCGCCTCCATTATTTACGATGTTGTTATCTGAGAACGATTCCTAAGAGATTCGGAATGCGTGACCCTTATGTACGTGATGTACCGGGATGGATAGCAGAGTATGTGTGCACCGCAGCTTAGTCTCGGGGTGCTTGTATTGTATATTTATAACGTGAATAATATACTCTTAATTAATGGGAACTTTCATGATTGGTATTGTGAATAATATTATGGTAATGATTTGAGAAAACAAAACGAGTTAACTGATAGTGAATGGTATTTCTAATTGAGAATCTGAGAGTAAGTAAAGCCCTCTATTTATTTGATAACGCTACAATGTAATATGGGAATCGAGTAGTAAGGGGTAGAACTTATTATGGTTTGGTTAGATACGGATGTCTTATAGATGGGTACGGTACGTTAGGAGTGCACATGTAGTTGAGAGGTGAGAATTTCATGTGAGTGCACGTCCTAACATGTATTTTGCATTTAATGTTTTAATGTTATTAAAACACTTGTTGTTTTTAAAATGATTTCCACTTTCGGGCTCTGACCCATTTGATTTCAAATCTATTTTTGTAAAAACCATTTAGGTGCCCAGTCACAAGGACACCATGCTTAGGATTCTCATTCAGGTGACGAGCTGTAGCTGTTTGTGGAAGTTACAGGACTTTGCTTGTAGACGCTTCATCTATATTGACTCGATATTCTTCAGTTATCAGTTGTAGGGCATGTCGCCCATTTCTTTTAGAGGCATTTCATTTATTTCAGTTATTCAGACTTCTGGCATGTAATTATTCAGGATTCAAACTTGTCTTATTATTTTCAGTGGTTGGATTGTTGTGAGGAGTTTTCCTCCGGACTCTTATATTTAATTGTTGGTTATCTCATTACTTCGTTATGGTGAATGGATTATGTTGTTCTTCCATTATTCTTTTATTGCATGTTAATAAGACTTAACTTAAAATTTGGCAACTTACTTTTTAAATACTAGGTGGTTAGTAATTATTAAAATGTTTTCGACAGTGATGCTATTAACTGAACTAACTTGGCATTTTATATTGATTTAATAAAGGAGTAGCTACCCGGTATTTAATTAGTCGGGGTGTCACATGGAGAAGAAGTGGCAAGCGTAGAACTTGATTCTACAGACCCGAAGTCACTAGTTCACCATCAAATCCCTGGACCTGATTGCTATAAAGTATGGTTTTGGTTAAATTTTAGTGCCAAAAGTGCCATTTTTCGGTACTTGGATGCGTTTTCCACACTTGATGATGCAAAAGGAAGTGCCATAGCATGGCCACACCGATACATTTATTTTTACTAATTATATGAGTGAAATAATTATAGTTCTTGAACTTTATTGTAAGAATTTTATTTTGACATTCTCTTATATCGATGTCAGGAAAACTTAAGGAATTAAGTGGGTATGGTGTTTCTTCATTACTTTTTGGATTGAAGGTATATTTTGATTTTTAATTTTTTTTATTACAAGTATGTTGTTAATTTATGAGAGTATTTACTAAAATTATTTTCTGAACAGGTACTTATATTTGGAAGATGTTAAAGAGATTTTGGGAGGCATGTTTTTGAAGGATTCTATTAGTTGTGTTTTTGAAGGGAGATTGAATTTTTAACTTGTTAGGTTATGCTTTTTTCATCCTAATCCCATGTTTCTATGGGACTTTACTTCTACTGTTTTGGTCATGACTTTGTTATTATGATTATGAGTTCCTCTTAATTATACAAGTTTGTTTTAAATTCTAATAATCATGGAACTGCAAATTGTGATACAATCATATATGTGGATACGTTAATGTTAGTATAAGCAATGGGTATTTAAAAAGCTAATTTTCAAAAAAAAATTATACACCTTTAACGACATGTTTTATATATCGTAAAATGATAATTACGACTTTTATATTTAGTTGTGTACAATATTAACGACATGCAGGTTCAGTCGTAAAATAGCATTCACGACACATAATAAGTAGTCGTGGAAGTTTTTTGGGGGGAATGACTTTTACGACTAATAACAAGGTGTCGTGGATATTCATTTCAACGACATTTGTAAGGTGTCGTGAAATAGTTTTACGATACCACAAAGGTGTCAATGTAGCAAGTAACTTTCTACGACACCCCCCTTCAACGACTACAGTAAATGTGTCGTGGAAACACTTTCACAACACATATCCGGTGTCGTGGAAAGGACTTTTTCTTGTAGTGCATGCTAAGAATGATATTTTAAATTAAAGTAATTTGTATATTTTTAGTATTGGAACTTGATCAACATTGATATTAAAATATGTTGTTTTTAAAACAAATCTTTGGGATACGTAGTTGGTCCTATAGATCTCGTTGGTACATTTTATACTATTCATAATTCTAAAAGTATTGGGAGAGCATTGAGCAAAGACAATATCAAAAAATTGACAAAAGTTTATGGAATAAATTGTTTGGGGATGATGATGTGATTTTGGCCTCAACTATAAATTAAGAGGCGAGCTAGTGGCCATCGTCAATATTGAAAAGTGCATGGGCCCTGAGTTTAACTCGACGCTCCCCGGTGAGAGAATATAATGTCCTTTGAAGGCCTAAATGGTGTTTTCATATTTTATATAAATCATTTTCACAGCAAAATAACAAAGAGTAGATGAAAGAAATTATTCTTTAAAAAAGTACAGAAACGCATAGTGAAATAGGAGAAAGAATACTTACGAAGTATGGTAAGGATGTGTGTTTATTCAACAAGTGTTCACTCTAACCAAACCTAAAGAGGGTGAAAAGGTTTAATTGCAATTTTCATCAATTTTAAATTTGTAACCAATTTTAATTGACCTATAACATGGAATCCCTATGTGATATGGTGAAAAACGTTGGATCAATAATTCAATGAGTTCAATTAGATAAATCTAGCACAAATTACTAGAATCAAATAGCTAAAACCAATTTTAGTGAATTACTCTATATTTAGGTGAGATATGAGTGTAGTGTGTGATCAAAGTATGTAAATCAACATTTTAGTAAATTACTCTAGATCTAGGCAAAATATGAGAATATAGAGGTTTCGACAGTTTTACCTTTTGGGAAGTTTTTCCAACCTTTTTTTCTCATGTCATTTCACATATTCTCCTTTTTCATTCCAATATTTTTATGTTGCGGATAATTTGTTTTACAACTTCTTTCTTTCTTTCCACACATCATTTCATCCACTAAACCTTTTATTTGGCCTTTCCTACCAACATTTTACCCTATTAGCTCCCTCTTGGAGTTAGGTAGGAATCAGGGTTTTCAAATGATGGGCTTAAATTTTTTCGTTTGCCTCAAATTGTCTTGCAATGGAATGATGTTAAAGGTCAATTACGGACTATTTTTGGGCTTTCAAAATGATTGCCTAATAACATTGCAAAAGTTTAATTACGTTATTCATGTGCCTTAAGTCGATTTCTAAGGCTTCTAATGTTTAAGATTCATATTTTTTAATTTTAGTTTTCACTAATCGAACAAAACAAATAATACAAGATCGTTAGTGACGTACACATTCAAAAAAGTTGAGATAATATTTAGCTCTTGATAAAATTAATTCTCTCATAAATGAATAATATCACAATTTTAACCGGATTAAAACTCTACATTTATTCATTAAGTTCATGAACTTTTGTATCACCTTGCCACTTTTGATCATATTATATGGATTATGTGTAACATTTCCATAATTTGAGAGATTCATGAACTGATTTTATATAAATAAATCGTTTCAAAACATAACTACATTGAAAATATTTTTGGATTTTTTTGGAAGTTTTTCCTTTTTCCTTTTCATTTTTATTTTTATATGTAAAAAGGAGAATATGATTTTACATTATCGTCAACGTAAAAGAAAAAAAGTGAATAAGGACGGAAAATATGAAATGATAATATCGTATCAAAGGACTTCTCCATAAAAATTTGATATCTCCGGAATAAATCTGAAAATACCATAAAAAAAGAACGTTATCCACTTCCCGATATCTCAGTTCAAAATATGGCATCCATCGTTAACCATTATCTTTAAAGATCTCTCAATTAGTTGGGTTCTCTATTTTGATGGCCCTGTGTGCGTAGACTTTATTAATGACGAAAGGATCGGATCATCGTGACCTTAACTTCTTGGGGAACATATGTAATCGAGAATTATACAAGAGGACATTTTATCTAGTTCGAGCGACTTTCAAATGATGGACTCGTCATGGAACTTCTTTGTTTTATTTTTAAAAAATTTTGCGTTTGGTATGAATCATGCCTAATCTCCTATAACTCGTTGAGATGGATATTTTTGATCTCGTCGGTAGTAGGTAGGTCAAAGTTCAAGGTTTTCATGGACCGATATGCTTTATGATCTAGTTCTATCGGGATATGGCAGGCCTTTTCATAAATAAGCATGTACGGGAACATTCCTAGTGGAATTTTGTAGGCAGTACGATAATCCCATAGTGCATCTAATAATCCTAAGAACTAGTCATTTCGAATCGGTTTTACTATATTCTCGAGTATTTTCTTCATATTCCTATTCGATATTTCTACTTGACAACTAGTTTGCGGATGGTAATACATGGATACTTTGTGGGTGATATAATACTTTCGCATTATGATCTCGAAGGATCGATTTCAAAAATGGGTTCCTTGGTCACTAGTTATGGCCATGGGCTTTACAAAACAAGAAAATATATTTTCTCGAATGAATTTGACCACTACATAGCGATCATTTATATTGCAATGTATCACCTAAGCCCATTTAGACAGGTAGTCTACAACTATAAGGATATAGATATTACCGTAAGACGTTGGGAAAGGCTCCATGAAGTTGATGCCCTAATAGTCAAAGACATAGATAATCAGAATGGGATGGAAAGGAATCATATTTCTACGGGTACTTTTTCTACGATATTGACAGCGGTCACAACCTTTATAATACTTTTACGCATCTCAAAAGATAGTTCGACAATAGAGACTGCATTGAATAATCTTTGTCGCGATCTTATTAACACTAAAGCGACCTCCACAAGCATGGTTATGGACAAAGGAAATAACACATTAGATTTCATTATTCGGAATGCAGCATCAGACAATCTGATCAGGGCAATACTTAAATAGATACGCGTAATCCAAAAAGAATCTCTTCGCCTTTGCTATTAATTTGGACTTATATTGCTTGGTCCAATGCGAAGGCATCATGCCTATGGCAAAATAGTTCACTATGCCAGGGTAATATGGCAGTTAAGTGGTGAGCATCAGTTGCTCATCAGGGAATGACTCATTTACTGGAAAAAGGTCTGCGGTGGACTTTAGGGTTATCCTAGACAGATGTTCAGCCAGTACATTTTCACAACGCTTTTTATCTTAAATTATAAGATTGAATTCTTGAAGCAACATAATCCATCGTATGAGTTGGGCTTTGCATCCTTGATAGACAAAAGGTGTTGTAGGGACGAATACTTAGTGAATATTATGAATTTAAATTCAATAAGGTAGGTTCGAAACATTTTTAGCACAAATACTACGACAATGAACCGTTTCTCAGTGGTGTAACAATTCAGTTAGCCATTATTTAAAGTCTTACTAGCATAGGATATGATGTATGGGCACTTCTCATTTCGCTATCCAAGAACCGCTCATATAGCGTAGTTGGAATCATCACACATGATTTTGAAGGACTAACTCCAATCATGTGGTCGCATAATGGGTGCAGAAGTCAATTCCTTTTTAAGACGCTCGAATGATTCCAACCATTCCTTGATAAAATCAAAAGGGAGCTCCTTAGTGAGACAATGGCACAAGGGTCGGGCAATCTTATTAAAATCCTTAACTAATCTCTAGTATAAATCAGCATGTCCTAAGAATGATTGGACTTCACGCATGGTTTTTTGTGGCGAGAGATTGGTAATGATATCAATTTTACCATTGTCTACCTTAATAACCTTTTCCAAAGTTATGTGCCCTATCATTATGCCTTGGTTAACAATAAAGTGACATTTTTCGCAGTTTAGCACAAGGTTCTTCTCCTTACACCTTTTTAGGATAAGGATGAGGTAAAGTAGGCACTCGTCAAAGATATACTCGAAGACAGAAAAATCATTCATAAATAGCTCGAGATACCATTAAATCAGGTCATAAAATATGCTCATCATGCACCGTTGAAAGGTAGCGGATACATTGCATAGCCTGAAGGGCATGGTCGATAGGCAAACATGTTGAATGGACATGTGAATGTAGTATTTTCTTGATCTTCAAAAGTGATTTAATTTTTTTTTTTGTAGAAGGAATAATAGTCAAGGAAATAGTAAAAAGGATGTACGACTAACTTTTCTAACATTTGATCGATGAACAAAAGGGGAAAATGATCCATCAGTTTGACAACATTTATCTTTTAGTAATTAATTCACATGCGCCAACCGGTCTATATCCTGGTGTACTAACTCATCATCATCATTATTCACCACCATAACACCGAATTTCTTGGGTACAACCTGCACGGGGTTAGCCCATTGGTTGACAGAGATGTGGTAAATGATACCCACATAAAAAAGATTGATCAATTCGAATAGGATAACCTCTTTTATATTAGGACATAGTCTCGTTTCTACTTCACAGAAGTTCATAGAATTTTCTTCAAAGTGTATCCTATGCATGCACACCAAAGGTGAACTCCTTTTATATCGACTATGTTCCATCGAATGGCTTTTTTGTGTTCCTTCAGAGCATGAAGTAATTTACCTTCATATTCTTCTTCCAAGTTAGATGCTATAATGATAGCCAAGGTATCAATAGGTTATGCTATAATGATATCCAAGGTATCAATAGGTCCTAAGAACCTTTAAATGAGAGAGTTGGGAAGTTATTTTAGTTCCAGCTTAGGCACTTTCTTGACATACGGTGGGGTGGGTGACGTAGGGAGTAGTAGCGGCTCAGGTTGAGATTTCCATTTCTCGGTGTCAAGAAAAGTGTTGACCACTGATAGACTTATATATGTCAAAATTGGGATTGAAAAGTCAAGGAATGCCTCTAAAGGATCACCATTATATGCTTTCTCAAAGGTTTCTTGAACGATCGTGTTAATTAAGTTAACATCAAATGATAATTCATCAATCGTTGGATGTTTAGCCAAGTTAAACCCATTTAGATGCATTGAAATGTTTTCGACGAATATTTTTATCTGACCACTTAGATGCTTAATGATGTCGTCCGAAGTGGCAATGAATGGACGACCCAAAATAATAATTTGTCCAGTAGGGTTCTACACTTGTTGAGTGTCCAATATGACAAAATCAACGGGGAAAATAAAATTTTCTACTCTTATTAGAACATCTTCAATCACTCCTCTTGGGATTTTCACGGAGAGGTCATCTAAGTACAATGTAATCCTAGTGAATTTCAACTTCCTAAAACATAAAATCTCATGTACATTTTACGGTAGGAGGTTCACACTTTCTCCCAAATTTAAGAGTGCCTTCTCAAAATGATGATCCCCTATCTTGATCAAGATCGTCGGGGGTCTCTAGATCTTTGAATTTGATAAGGGTCTTTCAAGATATAAACAAACTTTATTCGTCAACAAGAAATTCCTTCTTAGGCAGGTTCATAGTCCTTTTGAAGGTATAAAGATCATTAAAAAAAACTTGGCGTAAGATGGGACTTAATTAATTGCATCAAGAAGTGGGATATTTATTGAACTTATTCATCATCTTATCTATTTGTGACCTTTTCTTTTGTGGGTCTAATCATTCAGGAAATGAATCTTTTGAAACATATGTCTCTACCTCATCCGTTTTCATGGTTCAGTGGGGGCCTTACTTCTTCTCGACTATTTCAAATTCCTTTTTGGTTGACTCTTGGACCTTAGTTTTAACTTCTTTTACAGTCCTAAAGTATGATTATAGCTTTTGTATGCTTTTCGTTGGGGTGAACTAGCAATATCTTACACAATATATTGGATTTTAGGTAGATTACCCTTTGGTTTCGGTTCTGTCTAACTCGAGAACTTCCCCTTCTCTATATCTCTCTCTAAGGCATTGAGCTAGCTAGCTCATTTGTACGATCTTGGCAATCAATTTAGCGTTCACATACGTTAAGTTCAGGAATTGGAGCTCATTTTGGTTGATCAAGGCTAACTAGTCCTCTAGATATTTCATGTTTGGGGGAGGAGGATATATAGTACTAGGAGGAGCCTTTTGGAAACTCGTAGGTGGGTTATTGAAATCTTATCCTCCTTAGTATTGAACCTTATACCACGAAATATCGGGGTGGTCTTTCCACCCTGGGTTGTAGGAGTTCAAAAACAGGTCGTGCGTTGGCCTATTTTAATATATAGCATTTTCTTGCTCGGCGAAAGCCTTAATAGTCGGGAGTGTTGGAAAATTTTCAATCAAGGGATCGAAGGTGTCACATCATAGCCACATTACGATACGCACATGCTGGACGTTCTCCGGTGCGGCTTGGGTTCCCACTTTACTCATTTCAATTGCTTCCCATTTCAGCACTTATGTTTAAGTTCTTAGCAACTTGGTGTACAGTACCAATATTGGTTGAGCTAGGCCTAAATAATCGATGGGGTTCCTAACGTTAAGAATTTTTAGTTATGACCTATAAAAAGTACTTCAAATTGATTTCATAATTTTTTTTAAATACTCTATTACACATTGATTATAACATTGCTCAGGTGTTAAAGTCAAACCCTTCGTAGAGGATTTGGACTCGATGTCTCAACCCTATCATGTGGTGTGAACATTAATGTAGTAAGTCCATAAACCCACTCTAAGTACATAGATAGTGATTATACCCCACGATGGCTAAATGTGTTTATGGCATAACATATAGACGATATCTTTTGATTCCGAAAGAATTTCTGGAAAAACACTATACTCATTTGGTTCGAACTAGTGATGTACTGGGATTCGAATGACAAGATCTAGCTCTTCACCTTCTATTTCAAATATAATGGGAACTATTCAAGTCGAACAACATCATCGGTAAATTGTTCATATTACATTGTCCCTTAAATAACCTCTAATTCACTTAATGTGCAAATAGGGGTTTTTTTTCTCTGTACTTTTAAATACTGGAGGCATTTGGATGGTCCCAAACTTTAATTCAAAGTTATTGGCATTAGGGGAAGGAAGCTGAATACATGAGAGTTGATTAAACCTATTTGGGTATAAATAGTCCTTTAAATACCAAGGAGTTGTGTCTTTGGCCATTTCAGAAGAAATCCAGACTTTTTTTATAGAGGTGATATGGAAATAGGTGGATGTTGCACTCTCAAATCGACTAGTATTGTCTCAAAACAAATTAGGCTACACGATGCGCCTTGCTTGAATTTTTATTCATTTATTTATTTATTTAAACTTCTCTCTCTAGTTATCTCTCTCTCTTTCTCTCTCGATCTCGATATATTTATATAATAAAGTAGTAAACTTATGTATGTCATAAGCTTACTTGATGATGTCATCATATGAGTTTTTTAATGTAATACCCACTTTGCCCCTTAAGTATTTGGTTTCCCCCTCTTTTCTTTCTCATTAATAAGTTCTCAAATTCAAACAGAAGGCTATTTTGGTAAACACACACCAAAAGCACAACTTCTCATTACACTCTCGCATACACTCACCCAAACCCTTCGTTTCATTTTCTCACATTCCCCCATTAACCCTCTCTCTCTCTCTCTCGGCAATAACCAATATACAACGCATTTTGCTTTTTGTAAACCCTAAGTATTAGGGGGTTTTGCATTTTTAGGGTTCATTGTTTGTTCGTTTGTAGTTTATTGTGGAGATCTGAACTTTTTTGGTTCGATTTTTCAGGGAAACTCTGAGCTGCTGTGCTGCTCACTGAGGCTAATCAGCAACAACAATCCACACCCCCGCTTGGTTACAAAGCTCCAGTTGTGCCAAATCGGCGCTATGAGAGTAAGAACATACTTACCTAAAATCTGCTACATGAACATACATACCTAATATTTTGGTTCAATCTATCTATTAATGTCTTTTGTTTCTTTCTAACTTCTTTTGCATTTACTGATTTATCTGATTTCACTAACATGATATGTATATTGAACTTTATGGTTTGAGTGGTGGGCAGATTTCCTGATTCAAGAATGGTGGGTTTTGAATTTTATGTTAAAACCTTACATCTCATTTAGGTTTTATGTTATTATATATTCATATGGTGCTGTCCTCTTTCCCCCTTTGAATTTTTACATTTATCTGTTGTTTGTTCTTTCTGCAGATAATTTTGCATGGTATATGTTTGGATAAATGTTCGAATGAATTTTATAACTTTGTTTGTTGAATTTGTTGGGTTGGAGGTTATTGTAACTTATTACTCTCATATTTTTTCCAGTTCCATGTCGTAAATCTGCAACTAATAATATAAAATGCCCAAATGCTTCGTACTAAATGGGAATATGCATCCATTTTTTTTACTAATTGTGGCAGTGTTTATAACTTTTGTAGTTCCAGTTTACCTTTAACTTAATTCTTCAGACAATTTTATACATGTTCGAGTAATGTTAGATTTTATACATGTTTGTTCAAATTTTGCCCTCGATTATATACATGTCCGAGTATTTTACATCTAAAATACGATTGTTCAGATGTTTAATCAATTTATACCCATTTTGAAATACGATTATTTAAGAGCATTGACACTCAATTATTCATGAGCATTGACACCTGTTTTGGCTATGTTTATTAATATGTTTATTAATTTTAGGTTCTCAAACAGCTTTATTTTTTTTCTATGTAAACTTAGCTAATGCGTGTTTACTTTCATTATTTTAACTACAATTTATTCTATTTTTACAATGGCAGTATATGGACCTTTCGTAGTGTTCTTACCCAACATT
The DNA here is from genome assembly GCA_949130495.1 of Sambucus nigra. Lineage (NCBI taxonomy): Eukaryota > Viridiplantae > Streptophyta > Magnoliopsida > Dipsacales > Adoxaceae > Sambucus > Sambucus nigra. The sequence continues at coordinate 92,116,982 of OX422219.1, read as the reverse complement.
TGAATTCAAGCTAAAGTAATGAGGAATTTAATACATTATAGGCTGCAATCCCACAAATATTGGTATACATGTTACTGTACCTTATTTTTATCAATTAAGAGTTTTATTTTTGTTTTTATTTTTGTCTGATTTTTTTTCATGTCACTGTAACAATCCAACTTCATTTTTTTCATGTTACTGCAAAGAGCCACCTAGCAGAGAAATTGGTTATTTGACAAATTTGGCACCCAATGCTAAAACAATTGTGACAGAACTGTAGCACATTGATCGTTGAGAGATACGAGTGTTAAAGAAGAAGATTGATCAGTTATCTGTGTGATTCATTGAGGGGTTCATCCTATTTACCTTAGATTGATATTATATTGTGAAGTTTTGACCTTTTATGCCTCATTTTTTGTTTATGTCTACAGACTAAACTGGGAAAAGTGAACAACTTTTTGAAATTTTGAATGAATGTCTACATATCACTTTTTGGACTTATGAATTAACTCTGAAATTTTCATGTTTTGTATGTCTTTTACCTTAATGTTGATATCTACATTTGATAGATATTGAAAATCTTCCAATAATATGTATGATTGGAGATGCGTGCAAGTGCGTTTTTGGATTTAGGCATTGATTCAATGATTATTAAATGTATTACATCATATCAATCAATACCATTTTGATTTCAGTTTCTGAATGGAAGGTCGACAACAATTGAAGCAACTGCCATTACCGTTGGGCCTGTGAGAAACCTTACTACCATGGCAAACACAACCACCGAATTATCGCATGCGAGTTGTAGAGCCATAAATAGACCTAAGCCGAACAGAGCCATTCGAAGACCACCATCAGATAGCTTTTTGACTATTTATTGTGTTCTCTTCATGCAAATTCATTGTGCTCCTGGTCTCATGAACATTTTATATATATGCTGCCACAAAAGGTGCTCTGTGAGTTGGGAAATATGTTTATGGTTTTTAATTTGTCTTGATGGCCCAAGTTTGAAGCATATATTTGTTTTTTGTTAATTTGATTTCGTCTATGTTGTTCATTTCTATTTTTATTTTATTGGGTTTAGACATTGAATGGAAATATTAATATTTGCATACTCTGCATATCTTAACAGGTATAACTGCTCATAAAACAGAGCATACATTGAATGGTGGAGAAGCTTACAAAGCATACATTGAATGGTGGAGAAGCTTATAATTTTAGTGCTTCAATTGAACAATGTAACTTCTTAATGTATTTATTTATTTAGAAATTGTTCTGTATATATTATATCTCTGTTTTATACATTCATGTTGATATGTATATTGTTTGCTTACTTTTTTTAGCATATCAGAGGTATGTATTGTACATCAGAGGCATATCAGAGGCATTTTGCTCACTAATTCGTTGTGGAATGTGTATTTTGTTCACTGATTCATTGTAGGTTATATTTTTCAGCATATCAGAGGCATGTGTGAAGTGAATATAGGTATGTGTGAAGGTATTTCGTTCGATTATAGGATTTTTGCTTAACTTCATAAACTAAGGATGTGATATGTGAAGGGATTTTGTTTGATTATAGGGTTTTTGCTCAAGTTACCCACAATATCTTTAGAGAATGCAAGAGTAGTTGTTCAAGTTACCCAGGTCAATGGATGAATACTTTTAACATTTTTATTCTTTTTTCATAGTGGGATATTATGCATTTGCCATAAGTGATCGAAATTTTTATATTTTGGAAATGGAGATAGTTGGATTTATCTGGATGATTAATATAGGAATAATAAGTTTCTTAGGTGGCCATCCTGTCCAAAACAGGGCTTTATGTAGGATGGTCAAAATGAGTGGTGATGTGTTGTGTCAAAAGTTCTTTTTTGTAATTCGGTAATGTTGTTAGCTGAATTATATAAAATACGAAATTCTCCTCACTTTTATCCCCTACGCACCCCATTCGTTTGGGGTTGGCCTTGAGCTTATCCATATTCTATTATCAAATCATGAACTCTGCTAAAAGTTATGGATGTATTTTTATCTTTTCGAATTATATCCGCTGAAAATCCATGGATTATTCGTTGAGTTGCCAATATGTATCCCATGCCTACCAACTTGCCAAGCAAGCATTCGATGACGCTATATCAGAATTGGATACTCTCAGTGAGGAATCAAATCAAGATAGCACATTAATTATGCAGTTTTTGAGGGACAACCTCACCTTATGGACTTCTAACATCCCATAGGATGGAGGTACTCTTTTTCTTCTGTTAGAACTTATGGCATACTTTGATCTTTGCTTCTTTGTGAAAGTTTCAAGGACTGTTAACTTTCCACGATTAGCTCATGATACATTTGTTTAATCTCTGTTTCATGATACATATATGTTGTCTGACTATGAAGATCAACTAAATGGATTTGGGATGGAATATTCTTTGATAGGTTTGGATTTACATAATCTTTTTTTATTCTCATATGTAGATTTACCAATTATTGAAGTTTAAAATGTCCACTGCATAGCTACGTGTTTAAGTCACTTTTTATATGTTTGTGTCAGTGTAATTGATTTTAGACCTTTATGCAATGGTATTATACACACTCCATATCCCTACAGAGTGTACAATGTAGTTGATTTTCACAGATCGTTCGATTTACAAACGTACAAAGTGTACAGTTAAGATTGTTGATTACCTGCCATTTAAGATTGTTGTGGTATTACTTATGCTTTAAGAATCATCTTTTGCATTGTTTACATTGATGAACATAGTGATTATGATCCAATTTAATTTTTGTTGTTCTTTTATATTGGGTCTTTTAACTATTATTATTCATTTTTCAGTCTCTCAATTGTTATTGTTCGGAGGTATATACTCCTATAGTTCAAGTGTGAACCCGAGTATAGGTATGTGTTATTAGATTTTATTTTGTAATATGCAAGTGAGAAATTCTAATATCTCTACTCTTTTGTTTTTACTAAAAAATAGTGACTGAACTCTTATGTCTTATAAATATAGTGTAGTTTGCCTCTTTTTTCCAGTTCCACATGATATATATTTTATATCTCAAATGGATATTCCGTATTTGAGATCTTTGTTTTGATATTATGTTGAACGTCAATGAGTGCTTAAAGTTTTTTGGGGCTCTTTTAGATCATCCAGTATTATAACAATGGGTCAAAATTTAACATTTAAGTTGAATATGCTCCTGTCAAAATAACAAGCTTGGTACTCGCAACAAATAATTGATACAAAAGGTCAATAAGGAGGTAATTCCCATAACCTTCACAGAATTGGTTACGATTTGATGGTATTTTCCGATATTTAACATGTGTGAGATGAAACACATTTTCATTTTTTCCGTTGTTTTTCAAATGTCAACTAATTTTTTCGTCTAAATAGAACTGGAAGCTGAAACGAACCTTCCTCATGATATGATGATGATTTGAATTGTGAGAAATGATTGATATGGGGATGATTCAGTTTTATCGGGTATGTTAATCTTCTGCATAGGTTCGGCAGCAAATTTGAAGTTTGAATACAATTTAAGATATCATCACTTAATATGCAGAACAAGTGATTCAAATTTGATGTACTATCATAAGCCTAGATGTGCTATTTTGGACTGTCAAATTTGATGTACTGTCAAATTTGAAGTCTGAATACAATATTGTTTTGGACTTTATTCATAAGCCTAGATGCATAGTTTTGTCCTTTATTCATAAGCCTAGATGCACTGTCATCCAATTTTTGTTACAAAATTTGTCTTAAAAATAATATTGAGTGTTTATGACACGCACAATAGTCACGGTGAAAATAAAAGGTTCGTTAAGATGGGTTGCGTTGAACAGTAAGATTTCTTTAATTCATTTATGATATATTGCTCCAGTTTAGATACTTAAATTTAGGAATGCTTGATTCACTTAAGTGCATTTATGTTTTTAGTATAGCACTGTTTATTTCGGCAATCTTCTCGAGAGGTTACTTCGGTTGTCTTGAAATAAAGTTGTTTATGTTGATTTTTTAGTAGAAGGTTAGCTGCAACAACAAATCAGTTTTGATAAAGTTGTTTATGTTGAGGTGTAGTTGTTTATACAGTTAATGCCATTTGTTTTATACTGTACTAAAAATCATTTGTTCTTATGTGTTAATGCCATTTGGTTTATACTGTACTAAAAAGCATTTGTTCTTATGTGATCTCAAGCTTGATAAAATTAACAATTCGTGTTGGTAACAGTTGTTAAAAAGCATACGTTTTGGGGACATCTGCCTCTAGATCGGTCTTCAATGGATTACAATTCGTGTTTTGGGGATGTATGTTTTTACCCAACACATGAACAACACCGTTTTGACATGAAGATGAAACATAGTGTTTTTTTAATCTAAAAGAAACATGTCCCATTGAAAACACACGACGTGAATAAAGCGTACACCCAAATATTTTCTTCACTGAGTTTCTGTGGGGAGAGTTTTTTTTTTAATTTCCCCATTCTTTCTCTTTTGCTTGATTGTATACTTCTTGAATATAGGGTTTCACATCTCGCAAGAGAGTCTTCACACGAATATATATATGATTACTAACAAAAAAAATAAAAATGAATGAGAGCATATACATTATTAAATTTTAATGTATTTTCACTCTAGCTCAGAAAACTTCTTTGATAGCACAGATTGACACTCAAATAGACTTGAATGTTTATGTCTAATCTCAGTAAGGATTAGCCGCGCCAAATTACCTATGTTGGGGTCCAAGGAATGGTTTTCTTTATTATGTGTTATTATTTTCCTTTGGAAATTCATCGATTAATGACATTGAGTATGCTCCTTGATATTTACTATCATTTGCAGTGTGTTTTTTACCTAAGTATATGATATTGTTGCATATTTACACGCTAATGCTTTTATTGTTCTTGGTTGTTCTATGTTGTCGGACCACTGGATTTCATGGATTTTAGGTGTTTTGGAATGTTTGCAACTAACCTGGATCACCTGAATTAATAAATAGCAAGCGGTACATGCGTGACACAACGTGCTGAAAGTGATACGAATAAGCTTCAATGATATCATTGTTTTAATTTATAGGAATACATTTGTACCCCTTAAAGCTGGTGGTTTTCAATATGAAGAGCACAACAGGGTTAAATACGCAGCAATTCATTGAGTAAGTGGTTGAGATGATGTCCCAAACTATCTGCACTATGGCGATCTGTAGGTGATCATTGTGTACCTGTATAAACGGTAGACTATATACCTCACACATGGGATTTGTCTCTATGTTTTGGGTCACATTTTGATTCTTCTTTCTTTAATTTTTACATCCTTTTATATTGGGACCATGTAGCAACAAATTATATTTGTGTAATAGAGTTCATGTGGCATAACATATGTGAGTAAATTGTTGCGGTTGGAGGGGCTGAATTTTGACATCGACCCAAATTTAGCATTGTTATTCTTAAATAGAGTGGATTTTCTCATAAACGAAGGAAATTTTGCCCATTTTTAAAAATTAATATGTTCTCATTTATTTCAAAATTGTTTATATGTTGTCAATTGAAGACGACGTATGGTCCTATCAATGAAGAACACTTTCGAAAAATAGCATCGTGCCTTCAGGCACGGGCATACCCTAGTATATATATATATATATATATATATATATGTGTGTGTGTGTGTGTGTGTGTGTGTGTGTGTGTGTGTGTGTGTGTGTGTGTGTGTGTGTGTGCCCGTGCTGATGACACGGTGAAAATTAAAAAAAAAACTATTTTTCATATTGAAAAACAAAGTTCATGTCATAAAAACAATACAATCTTCACTCAAACGGGTAGTTTCAGAAGTTAAAGTATGAATTATTAAATTTGGATATTAATTTTTCGTATATTAAAATTATTTTGAATTTGATTAACGATTCAATATTTTAGACACAACATAATAATAATAATAATAATAATAATAATAATAATAATAATAATAATAATAATAATAATAATAATAAAAACACGAAATTGATACAAAATATTATGTTTTACAACTGTCATAGTTGTAACATATATCAACGAGTTTGACTCCAAGTTATAACACCACTTGATAACAAATCATATGGGTAAGCATGTATTACCCCCATTAATGTGATTCAACTACTATTTTTATTACATAACTAGCAATCCCCGACACAATGCGCGAGCTTTTTTAATATAAACATATGATTTTTTTACGGATGGAGGGAAATGATTTAAAAGAATAAAAAATGTTCACAAAGTTGATTAAAAAAAGATAACTATTTTTTTATGAAAAAAGCACATACATGAAGATATTTTTCTCTCTCCTAATCCACCAAATCAAAATAGAAAAATAGGTATACTTAAAATTTATTTTAATTGCATAGAAATTTAAAAATTGATTATATTAGACTTTTGGTTTTAACGATAATTTATTTTTCTTAATGAGTTTTCGAGACTGTTGAGAAATTTTTTAATATTATGGGTTGTGCACTATAGCTACTTGGATTTAGGAGAGAAAAATGAAATAAAAATTGAATATTGAACATATGGGAATTTATTTAACTTTCTTGCAAAATAATTTTCATTTGTAAACTAATCTCTTTTTCATTATCATATATAACAAAAAAACTTTTTATTCAAAAACACTTTTTAAGAAACTTTGTTTATAAACACTTTTATACAACATGTTTTTATTTTATCTTTATAAATATGTTATTAAGCGTTTTATAAAACCTTGTTTTATAATAATACAATTTAAAAAAATCATGTCCAACTATTTTTTTTAAATAACAAAAAAAGTTTTTTAAATAACTTTAACACAAAATAATAATTTTATAAACGGATTATTATTATTATTATTATTATTATTATTATTATTATTATTATTATTATTATTATTATTATTATTATACATAACAACAACAGTTCTTTTACTATTTTTTTCACAAAAACAATTATTTTGTAACATTTGAAAAAATTATAAACAATGTCCATTTATTTATTTTTATAAAAACATTATAAACTTTTTTATAAAATTAGTTTTTTAAACTTTTTCACAAAATAAGTTTTTGTAACATTTTTTTTAAAAATTAATAAAATATGTCAATTTTATTTATAAAGACAGTTTTTTCTAACTTTGTCATAAAACATTTTTTTTTAAAAGCTACATCCGACTATTTTTTTTTAAATATGGAAAATCCTTTTTTTTTTATTTTTTGACGATACAACTTTTTGTAACATTTTTTCCTGAATTTTATAGATAATGCCCACTTATTTTTTCATAAAAATTTGGAGTTGTCTTTTAGTTGACCAAGATCGCAAAAGAGATTTTTGATTACACAAAATCATTATTACATTTAAGAAAAGAGAATTCAGGTATTAATTTGCATTTACACCTCTAATACTATCGTATTAGAGGTATAATATAAATAATAGTATTTAGATCATTTTAAAGGGAGAGATATCATTTCTTTGAATGATGTTATCTTGTCCTTTTTCATATAGATCCACCCAATTTTCATGGTCATTAACCAATTTCGAAGCATGTCATGGGCACATAATTTTGGTTCAATTTCTATTATTATTATTACTAGATTTAAACTCCGCGTGATGCGCGGGCAATTTGTAATGTTGATTCTAATGCAATAGCAATTGCTCAAATGTGATACTTATGATCATACGGGACATATTTGGAAATGATAACTACAAATGAAAAAAAATACAAAAGCATCTAATATGATAAAAATACGAGGATGTGTAACCATTTTTAAATAGATATATTAGATAAGCTATATTAAAAAAGATACTACTAAACCTTCACAAACTAAAACTTCGATAAAATAAACAAAGGTTTGACCACCTCACGCGACAAATTCTCACCAGTTTTTAAAAAAACAAGGAGACAATTAAAGAAAATAAATTATCAATGAACAATAACTTTAAAACTAATCATATGCAAAAAAAGTAACTTTGTGAAATTTTTAATGGTGGCCTCCATGTTTTTCTTTGAAAGTTTATGCAGTTAAAAAGATTTAAATAAGAAGTTCTTGTTTGAGAGTTTGAATATTCATTCAAATAGTGCAGTCAATCCAATCTATATACACTAACTGATGGGACAACATCATCACTACTGAAACTTGACGAAATCAAATTCCCTAGACTAATATGTTATTTTAAGTATAAACATTACCTCGAAAAGCAAAACCCAAATGAAAAAGAAGAGAAAGATAACTCGTTTCCTTACATGCAGCTGAAAGCCAAGTTGACACAGAAATATGCATATAAAAATGTGTTGTCAACCAAAGAAATACACTGAAAATCCATGTAATAATGTATTCATCCATAATGCTCTATTGCGAACATTCAGTGCCTTTGTTTAGTACCCATAATATTTTTCCATACAATATAAATACTCTAACTTTGAATTTGAGCATCAGGTGGGTTCTTCTTGGAGAGAATGTTCTTATTATTAGCATCCAAACCTTGAGGACTCTTCTTTTGACTCCAATATCTTAGTAGAATTGTTGCACCACTGATTCCTCTTGCTTCTAAATCAATTTTGGTTGTACAAAGATAAATTTGATTTCGTCTTTGTGGGTGAAGAAGAAGACATGATCACCAAGTGTGAAGAATAACAATAAATGTAAACACTCGAACAGATGCATAAGAGCTTTCGTTAAAGACAAAGAGACGATTCCATTTGGGAAGTGAGAGGGGCGAGTGGCGTAGTAGTATTTATACTGAAAGAGAATATGAAGGGTATAAGAATATGAAACCATCGCTCCTAAATGGTGAGAAAGAGAAAGCTGAAATTACTTGTTTAATAAATGTTGAAAATCTGCTATGACACATGTCATAAATTCGGGAGGAGACACTATTTTTTACATTATATTTTAGACTAATTGTAAACCCGCGCGATGCGCGAGTAAACGATTGTAATAGTTATTTCACACGCATAAAATATATTTGAATATGAAATAATCAAATAAGCAATTAAAAAATAACATTTATATAGTCTCAAAGAGTGAAAACCTTAAAAAATATTTCAATGATAAATTCAAAATTGAAAAATACGTCTAAAAGAAACTGTGAAATTTTAAAATCAAATTTCTTTCATGAATATATTTTGATATTTCTCGAGGAAATGTGGGTGAGGTAAAAAAAAGTGACACGATTTTTAAGGTTTTCTCGAAATGATTAGTTGGACCATTAGTTTGTTTCTGAAGTTCTCTACATACTCATCTCTGAATATTTTTTATTTAGAGTTCTTTCTAGACTATAATACCTTTGGTTGGGTAATTTTTTTTACTGTGGTTCTCTTTATTTTTCACATGATTTACTATTGTATCCTTAACACCAAACTTTGAACCACACAATTTTCACAGGGAGTTAAAACTCCAATTCTATTGGAAAACATTATAAAAAAAATACATTAGTAATATCGTAACTATAAAAACTGAACTGAATAACACATCCCATTGGTAACTTTGATTACACAAACGTTCATTAAAATCATATGCCAAAGAATCATGATTTTGTCAATTAGTCTAATTTAAGCATAACAATTCATATAAAATCGCATAATCATTCTCATATTTTCTTATACATATGATTGTGTTATCGAGTCATATATAGCAACTAACATAAACCACCTAAAGCAACAAACCCTTTCTCAATTTGATCTAGACGTAATGAAATCTTTCACTTCAAAGTAAAATCACAAAACATTCATCAGACCCTTCTTTTTCTTAACTTCTGAAATCTACAATTTTCTATTGCAGTTTCTCATAGGCCCAAACAAAGTTAATTTTGAATCTCTAAAACCAAAGGAATACTACAAATATAACACATCTCTCAAGATATTGAAACTCAAATCATCAACACAAACAAACTTCAAATGATTTCTAGTTTACCCAGTGCCTGGTACAAAAAGTATTTATCCTTGTCATTTCCACCATTTGATTTTTACCTTATGCTTATTATAGAAGTCTTTTCCAAATATTAACCTGTTCAGTGTCTCCATAAGCAGCCACCATGACATTAATTATGTCTGATGCCTTCACATCCAAGATTTAACAAACATCAACTTGTATTAATCCACTTGTATGTTAGGCATTAACCCATTTACCCACTTATACCTTATGCTTTAGGGCACTTATAACCTATGCATTAACCCACTTATACCTTATTCATCAATATACATGTACGTGATGCATTAACCAATATGTACCTTATGCATGGGATTAAGTTCAATTATATCTTCATTTAACTCAAGGGGTAAAATCAAAACAACCCTAAAAGTAATAGAAGTGAAATTAACATAAAAGGGGTATAAAAATCCGAAATAGAAAAATTAAAACCAATTAAATTATATCTACCCAAACTTTGAAACATAACATGGACAATCAAATCCTTTAATAGCCTAAAATAATACTCACCTTAGTTAGGTCTATAAGGAAGAAAAAAATCAAAACGGGTCTGATCCAAACTACTTACTCAATAATAAAAAAATTCAGATAAAAATGTATTTATAAAAATAATTAATATTTTAAAAAAGTTTATTTTATTAAATAATTTTTATTTTTGCAAAAAACAGTAAAAAAAATTTGTTATGTAAAATAGTTAAAACTATTATTTACATTTTAAAACAATGTAATTTTTTAATTGTATTTTTATTTACACTTTCAAATAATTTAAGCACTTTTTAATCCACTTTTTAATATCCTTTTGGAATATTTTTTATTTTGATAGCATTATTTTTATTGAGAGAGATGGAGAGGTAGGAAGAGAAGATATGGATGGAGAGAAAGGAAAGGACGGAATATAGAGACTAAGCATTTAATAATGGATCATATATCAAAAAATTTCTCGAACATTTTTTAATAAACGTTACATATAAAAATACTAAAAAAAAGAGCTCTGAGTGTGAAGGGGGGAAGTGGGGTGGGGTGAGGGTGCCACAAGCGCATACCTTTAAAAATAAGAGTATTAATTAAATGGGAGTTTAAGAGAAATTCTGATGGGGCATATACCAAATAGTTTCTCGAATATTTTTTAATACATGTTTAGTCCAAGTCTTTTTATTTTGTTACAAAAAGTCTTTCACCATACCGCTGGATTTTGACCTTTAAAGATAAGAGAATAAGAGACTTTTGATACAAAATAGAAGGCTTGAACTAAATGTGTATTAAAAAATGTTTGAAGGACTTTTTAGTATTTGATTCAATTATGATATAAAATAAAAAGGTTCGAATTAAATATATATTAAAAATATTTGAAAAACTTTTTCATAATTAATCCATTTTAAAACCCACAAAAATCAATCAGATTTTCCATCTTCTCTTTCATCTCCCTTATCTCTTTTTTTCCTCCATAACCAAGAAACGCATTTGAACCAAGGTTCTAAAAAACGTGGGGCGTGATTGAGGCGTGGAGGCCAAGCCTTAAGCCTTAGAAGCCTAGGCGGGCCTAGGCGTAAAAAGGCGTGAAAAGGCGTTTAGGCCTTCTTAATATATTTTAACATTTTTCAACCATAACAAGGCTATTAAAATACATAAATTGCACATATCATAAAAATATGTCTGAATATATGCGAATTAAAATACTATTTGATTATTTTGGATAAGATAATGGTCCGGTTTGTAAACAAATTCTTTAAAAGGCGACATCGTTTCACTAAGGCATTGTTATTTTTGGAAAAAAGTGCGCCTTAAGGGTTTTACCAAGAATAAGGCGTGAAAAACGTAAGACGAGGCGTTTCTCCCAAGCCTTAAGCCTAGGCGTGCCTAGGCGGAGCCTAGGCGGGTTTTTTAGAACAGTGATTTGAACCAAACCCATTTGTTAAACCACCCTTAAAAGCTGCCGCCAACCACCACCTTATAACCTCTCCCGCGACCCACTTAACGTCCTTACCTATCTGCCTTAAAAACCCGTCGGATAATACCCACTCTGGCGGCCAAGCCGCAACCACCCTTACAACCCCGGTGACCTCCAATCATAACTTCGACCACCTTCATCACTTAAACCCACCGACCAACCTTACACCTCCCTCACCCAGTGATCTGCAACCCAACACCTGCTAAACTGCCAAAAGACCATATGTCGGCAACCCTTTACCAACTCCGACCACAAAATCTCTGACTCTCAAAAACCATAACCCACATAAGCCTTTTATACCCTTTCCAAATCACATTTTCTTCCACTCATTATTTTTAACCCCAAAATCATAACCCATATTTTCTTCTACTTGTGTTTGAAAATAATGAAGGTAAATTAAAAAAAAAAACAGAAAAAAAAAACTCTCCACGGAGATAACAGAGGTCACCTGAAGATGTCAAAGCGGTGTCATGAAATGCAGATAAATAAAAAAAAAAGACAAATTCTACATGTATTTGTACAAAACTGTATTAATATCAATGCTTATGAAAAAATCAGAACAAGGACTTGATAGACTTGGGTTGCCTAGCCATTAACGACGTTGCTTTCTCTGTCCTCCTCGCAGCCTTAGCCATTTTCTTTATAGGCTTCACCGCTTTTTGAGCGGAGGTATCTTTACAATAATGAGATAAGCTTCTTGCTGAACATTAGGCCTACTGCCTCCTCTGTAGATGATAGCAATTATTGTGAAAAAAATTAGAAATTAGACATTGAAGAATTGGATTGATCTTCACGTAAGGTTTCTTATTCAAGTAAAAAGATAAGTGCAACTGATTTCCTTTACCATTTAGTTCTAGTGCAACTGAAAGCCATTGATCCCTTGCCTGAGTGTTTATTCTTCTTTTGTACCTATATTATGTAAGACGTTTGTATACCAAACGGGAAAGTGAAGAGACTTTTTTGGTATAAAATTAAGAGTTTATGAATCGACTGTAAATAAAGACTCATAGATAAAACGAGAAAAAGGAGATGAGTAGTTCTATGGTAGAAGAAAAGGAAAGGTCAGAATATTTGGGTCTTGAGAACTGAAATGGCAGACATAGATAAAATGAGAAGACACAAGGTTGGAGTGAGAGAAATAAAAATTAGAATTGATTAGTGGCATTGTACACGTGGAAGTCCGAATGAAAAGAATAAATAACTCGTGTATTCAACCGAAAAGGTTTCTTGGAGAAAAATCTAAAGAATCAATTTGATATCAATTTGTAGCCAGCGTACGTGGATAGGGGGGATGGTTTACACTTTTAATGCTTGCATAGTATTTTAGAGATATATATTAAATGCTTTGCTTATGCAGGGCCGGCCCCGTAGGTTTTGGGGCTCAAGGCAAACTTGTAAAATGGGGTCTTTTATATAATAATTTTTTTTATGTAAAATATATATTTTTGTATTTTTACAAGATAATAGGAAATGACTCAATTATATAACCTGCCAGAATACTAATGATAAATATAATGTCTCATTTTAAACAACCCACCCTGGCCAAAAGACCTAAAATTATCACTCAAGTACTCTTCCTCGTCCCCCCTAAAAAAAAGTAAACAAAACAAGGATAATAAACTGAAAATATTAATTAAAATATGATCTTCTCGCCTTTTTTGTTGCAAAATCACTAATCAAGCTTGGATATTCAAGTTTTTTCCCCATATCCTTTTCAATTGATAATAATGCTAGTCCATTCAACCTCTCTTGTGACATTGTTGATCGAAGGTAAGATTTGATTAATTTCACCTTTGAAAAGCTTCTTTCTTCAGTTGCAACTGTGACTGGTATAGTCAATAATATTCTATAAGCTATCCACGCATTTGGAAAAGTCCCATCCATTGTATGCAAATAATTCAACACATCAACGACTTTTTTCGCTTCCTTTGGCAAGTATTCTCTCAACAATTTTAACTCCAAAAATAAGTCCTTACCATCAATATCATAATGGCTTCCATGTTTGAGTTTTTCTTCAAGGTTGTCACACTGAGTCTTCTAACTATCATCATCCATGGACTTAAGCTTCTTCAAATCAAATAAAAACCCAAAAAATCCTTCATAACATTGGAATTGTTCAAACCTATTCTTGAGTGAAGAAATAGCTTGATCCACTACATGTAAAAAGTAATTGATTCGAAATGATTCTTCGGCTGAAAGTTCCACCTCTTTAGTAACACTCTCATCAAATTGCTTCTTTCTTTGAATGACTCGTTTTTCACGAAACACCGCTTCAATTTCCATATCCATTGCTAATTGTTGTGCTTCAATCATGGCTTTTTTGAATCCATTCTCTCTGTAGTCTTGAAAGTATTTAATTAGTCCTTTCAATTGATCAATGGCAATATCAATTTTCATATCTTCTTTTTGTAGAAATTTACTAACAGTGTTGACAGCAAACAACAAATTATGCCAAATAACCATACTTAATAAAAACTCAAAATTCTCCATGTCATTAATTGCCAATGATTTGGCTTCGCTTTTTATTTTCGGTTCCCGATCCACATTTGCTAAGTGAATTAACGCATCTCTTAATTTTCTAGCTTGAAATCTTACTGCTTTAACACTGTCAATGCGACTCTCCCATCGTATTTGTGACAAAGACTTCATAGTTAAACCTTCAACATGTTCTTTCAAAATATCTCATCTTTTGGTAGATGAAGAAAATAAAGTATAAAGTCGTTGTACCACACCAAAAAAAGAAACAGCTTTAGAACAAGAGTTTGCCATATCACAAAGTGCAAGGTTAAGACTATGACAACCACACGGAGTGTAAAATGCTCTTAGATTTACTTCGAGTAACCTATTCTGATCACCTTTATATTTTCCTTTCATATTAGATCCATTATCATAAACCTGTCCTCTTACATCACAAATATTAAGTCCCAAAGTTGCCAACACTTCTTCAAGCTCATTAAAAAGCCCTAATCCCGATGTATCATCTACCTTTAGAATTCCTAGAAAAAACTCCTCCACATTAATTTGACCTTTTGAAATATCAACACAACGTATAATTAAAGTCATTTGTTCCCCGTGACTTGCATCTGGAGTACAATATAGTATGACAGAGAAATATTTAGCTTATTTGATTGTGTTGATGATTTCACATTTGATCTCACCCGCTAATAATTCAATAATTTTATTTTTGATTTTGTGGCTAAGATAATGGTTGTGGATTTCACCACTTTGATAATGTCGAATATGCTCTTTCATTATTGGATCAATCTCCACAATCATTTCAATTAAACCTAAGAAATTTCCATTATTTTCTTGATATATCTTCTCATTATCTCCTCGAAAAGCCAAATTTTTCTTGGCTAGTGCTTTAACAACAGAAATTATCATCACTAATACTTATTTCCAATGCTCTCTCTCTTTATTTATCATTTGTTGTACCTCTGAATCAATTGTTTCATTCTTTTTCAATCTCATTTCTAAATCAAGCCAACTTTTCATGCAAGAAATATGTTCATTACCCCCCTCATGACTTAAAAGCCTCTGACTAATATTTTTCCAATTGTTAAATCCGTCAGTGGCCAATTGAGTCTTGTTCTCATCCGACCTAAACAATTTACAACAAAAGCAAAATACCCTATTTAAAGAAAGTGAATATACTAGCCATCTTCTATCACGCTTCTCTCCATTCAACCATTGTCGAGTGTAGTGCACTCGAGAGAAATGTCTACCATCATTATCTTTAGGAAAATCAACAACAACTCTTATGGGCCCTCGTTTCACTAAAAGCTCTCTATGGTTTCTACCAATCTTATCCCAATTTTCAGGATCGTAAATATTTAACGGCGCATATTCATTACTAGATTCTCCATTCACCAAATTTTCATGCTCTTTGTTTAAACCTTCTACATTATCGTTCTCATTAATATCGTCTTGATGCACCAAATTTTCATCTTCAATCAAAGCTTCTTCATTTTCATTCTCATGTTCATTTCCCGTTTCATTCAATTTAAAAATAAATTTATCAAGAGCTCCCGTTTGGGATTACATAAATGTTTTCATCTTTTGCTTCTTCTTTAATTTTTCCCATCCAGAAACATACTATCTAGGAGGCATGGTATAAATACACAATAATTCAACAATCAATCTAAAAAATTCCAACCGCAACCAAATAAAGGTACAATGGAACTTGATTTACTGAATTTGTAAATCAAACTTGAAAGCCTTTCTTCGCTAAAAAAATCCTGAAAATACATTAAAGAAATTAACATCATGAACTTTTTACACAAAAAATATTAGCATTTAGGACAAACATAACAGCATTTAGAACAAAAAACAAATAATAATAAACAACATTTAGAACTAAAAACAAACATAAATCAGGTTGTACTCTTTTTTAATGTTGTTAATTTTTTTATGTTTTTTCTTTTAATAAATTAGGTTGCGTTTTTATTTTTTATTTTTTAGTTAACTTAAAAAATATTACTAATCAGGTTGTACTCTTTTTTAATATTTTTTTTAGTTAATGACAGATTAATAACAGATTTTATTAAATAATGCCGGATAAAAAAAAAATTAACAAAAAAACGCAACCTAATTTTATTAACAGATTTTATTAAGTTAACTAAAAGAAACGCAACCTAATTTATTAAAAGAAAAAACATAAAAAAATTAACAACATTAAAAAAGAGTACAACCTGATTTATTAAATAAAGCCGGATAAAAAAAAATTATATGGAAAAAAAAAACCTCTTGATTTTGAATATATTTGGATTAAAACCTCTTGATCTTGACTTTCCTTTTCCTATCTTGAAGATTTTGTAAAAGCACTTAAGAATGAGAGAAGAGAGAGAAACAGCTGCAACTTTGGTTGGAATGATAAATGGTAGGGTTTATTTTGGGTATAAAGAATAGAGGAGTGTTAGTTGATTTTTAGTTTAAGGAATTTTGGGCCTAAAAATTTATACAGCATACTAATAAAAAATTTGGGCCGACCTAAAAATTTATACAGCATACTAATAAAAAATTTGGGCCTAAAAATTTATGTCAAATTTGGGGGCCCAAGGCGGTTGCCTCATTTGCCTACCCCTTGGGTCGGCGCTGTGCTTATGTGGATAGGCTAGTTGAAGAGGAGTTTTAATGCCTTGTTTTGCATTTTATAGTAATAAGAGATATAATGCTTTGTGTATTTGACTATTTTCTGAATGGATATATCAATTGTTTGAAAGATGTTGATTTTTATACTTTCCCCGTGGTAAAGGACACCTATCTATCCAATTAAAAATAATTTTAGATTTATCCACGCATTCTATAAGTACATCTACTCAGAATTAATTAACAAACTAATTCACTAAAATAGGACACTCACAAAGTGAACTTAATAATACTTTTAGGGTACAGCTAACCCACTCTTCACATTCTTAAAACACTCCAAAAAAAAATTAAAAGACAAAAATACCCTTTATTTTAACATCATCAAACAAACCCCATTTCACCCTAATACCATATTTCCAAACAAAGACCATACTTATACCCAAAAACTATACCCATCATATGGGACAAAATAAAACGATCCCACTTATATGTTTTATAAGGGTAAAAAAAAAAAAAAAAAGGGTGAAAATATTATTTTTATCAAATAACATTAAATATTTTTATTTATGCAAAATAAGCACTCAAATTGTTATTAATTGAAAAAAAAATACTGTATTTGTTTTCTTGGCACACAAACAATAGAAAATATTATCTTTAGCAAAAAAATACTATTTTTTATTTTTGGCAAACAAACAAGGAAAATATTATTTTTAGCCAAAAATAAACACTTAACATTTTTCTTTTTGACAAACAAACACTAAAGATATTGTTTTTGATAAAAAAAAAATACGAAACTTTTTTTTGGGCACATAAACACTGGAAAATTATTTTTTGAAAAAAAACAACAACTTCTTCACTGTTTAAAAAAAAGGAATATAAAAAGTAAAATGTTTATAATTGTTTCAATAAAAATTAAAAATCTATATTTTTAATAAAAATATGTTTTTTAAAAATAAAACTATTTTAATAAGAAATTATTTTCCACGAAAATTCAAAAATGCAGTCCCCAAAAAATATACAAAAATCTGTCAAATATTTTCCACGAAATTTCAAAAATGCAGTCCCCAAAGCATAGTGTCCAAAATCTGGGGAAAAAAAATTGTTACAAATTGCAATCATATGAATAAAACTCAATAATTCTAAAATAGTAACTATTTTTAATAAAGAGTTTTAATTCTAAAAGCTAAAACCTCTCAAATGTACCCAAAATAATTTTTAATAAAGATTTTTTTTTAAAATTATGTTTAAAAATAAGGCGTGCCGCTGGCGCGAACCTTTAAAAATAAGAGAATACTGGATAAATGGGTGTTAAGTTATTTTTTGCTAAAAAAACATTTTCACCGTTTATTTGCCAAAAATAAAAAGATTCAATATTTTTTTCTGGTAAAAAAATATTTTCTAGTGTTTATGTGCCAAAAAAACAAATCTCGTGTTTTTTTTCAATTAATTCCATCCTGGGTGCTTATTTGTCAAAATTTAAATATTTAATTTTTTTGACAAAAATAATATTTTCACGCTTTTTATGGGTTAAATAAAATATTTTTGAAAAATTGAGTTTAAAAATAGGGACATATACCAAATAGTCCCTCGGACATTTTTTAATACCCATTTAGTCCAAACTTTTTTATTTTGCCTCAAAAAGTCCTTTGCCACATATTTTGGAAAGGGAGTGCCGCTGGCGCGGACCTCTAAAAATAAGAGGATATTGAGTGCTTGAAGGACTAAATGGGTTAAACTAAAAATATGTGTCCTTTTTAAAAAATATATATTTATAGTAGGGACTATTTAATAATTGACCCTTAAAAATAAGGCGTGCCACTAATGCGGACCTATAAAAATAAGGTCTCCAAAATATTTGTCAAATATTTTCACGCTTTTTATTTGTGTTTAAAAATAAGGTCCCCACAATTTTTGGGTCAATATGATGACCTTGTGTTTTGATGGAAAAAAAGGAGTCATTGTGAATTGTAAGGATTATAGAGTAATTGTATAAATTTTTGGAGTATCTAAAGAATTGTATAGAGTGTCAATAGCTATGCCTTACTTTTAAGTGAATGTATTTACAAAACTTATGAATGAATTCAAAATCATCTTTTTTTAAGGATACCTAGAGCCACCAGCTCATGATCATCCTCAATCACATTTCTAAATTATCAAGTACAGACACGAAGGTTGTCACTTCTTATCTACTCCAAAATACATATAGCTACATATGTCATGTATTTGAATCACAATAAATTAACCCATCATAGAAAAATCTCAATTATGGAGAACATCATTTAACAACACTAAAAAGAATTGTCAACATTATCCTTGTACTTTGTTTCGCATGTCTCAGCTTCAGAATGAGTATTCTTTGCGTAATTATAAAAAATTTAAATTAAGCTGATTTCACACCATAATAAAAATTGAAATGTAACTTTAAATGTCAAATGAACAAATGATATATTTGAATCAAAAAATAGTTAACATGTTTACAAACACAAACCCCCTGATTTTAAAACCCCTTAATAAAGGAAAGCGTGGGAGAACCGATTACAAAATTTATAAAGAAATAAACAAAAAGGTTCAAATCAACAAACCGATTGGCTCACATAGAAATGAAGGACGAAAAATGAATTACTCTGCAGGCAGATGAGGATATAAAGTGTTCATATTTAGTTATACAGAAAGACACAACTAAACTACCAAAAACAAACTGATATTAATCACCAAGCACTTTATTTGAATCTTCACGGCCCGTTTCCTCCAAGACTTGGCTAAAATGAAACAAAACAACTAAGAAGTAAATTAGAGCCAAAACATACCCAACATAGAAAAGAAGAAAATCACATTACAAATCATTGGTATACATAGTAAAATAAATGTAAAGAAGTACAACAAATAAATGAAATTCATTTATTTATGTAGGACGAGATGGATACCTTCGTAGCCTGTGAGCAAAAAATGCATAATTAGTACAATTATTGTTTGTTGTCATACTCGTATCATCTGTCAAATAAAATGCAAAAAATGCATATTATTTGTTTATTACCCCACGTAACAAAGAAATGTAAAAAAAGAAAATAAAAAAAATTATGGCCAACAAATTAATGTTTTTCAACCACTAATCATAGTCTCAATCCAATCACCGCAACATCTAAGAAAAACTTAAACAAATAATATGACTTAGTATACCTGTTACACACTTTGAGGGAATAACAATAATTAAACTACTTTTAACTATAGTGAGCAAATGTAATTAAACTGCACGAAAAAAACAATAAGCTTTGCATTTTACCAAATCGAATGAAAAACTTACTTGCAAAGTAAAGGACTCAGTGTATTAAACCAAAATCACCAATATGGTTTTGAAAAGCATCTAAAGAAAAGAAATAACACAAAAAAGGTAATACATTAAGCTGGGCATTTTTTCAATAGAGAATTAAGGTAAAGGTCATGTTCTTTTCTATATTTGAATTTTTAGGACAATGCTTTTCAAGTTTATAAATCTAGTTCATGTGGTACAATAGCATTTATAAATCTAGTCCATGTGGTACAAAAGCATTTATTTTTTTGGTCCGCGCCAGCGGCACTATTTTTCATCATTTTTCATGAAATTTTTAGTACAGGGACTAGATTTATAAAATTATATGAAATGTCCTAATTTTATAAACTTTGAGCATTATAAGAACCGTTTCCCAAAACCCCCTTTTTTCAAATACCGTTAGTGCAACATTTAGAAAAATGGAGAATAAAATAGAGTTAGGCATGTACATATAGAAGGCAATTCAACCGCTAGCTTAGGCCTCGTAGTGGAGATGTGGCATCACTGCAAAATATGCATGAGAAAGTGAAACAATAGGTTTCTTTGGCTTAGACAAATCGATACCTTGATTAGGAGAACATATTTCACACACCGTTGGATTTTTATTTCGCCGAACAAACCCCAGTCGTTTGGTTCGCTTGAAGTTCGTGAACTGCTGGTTGGACTTGAGAAGAGGGGGAGAACAATTTGTTCAATATCTATCCCCTAATTTATTTGCAGAAGAAATTGGGATTAAGATGTGGGACTATGTAATTCAAATTAAATTAAGAGAGAGAGACTGAGATTAAGGGTGTTCAAAAAATCGATTGGATTGACGAATTGAACCGAATCGAGTCGAACTGATCGTTTTTTTGGTCTTTTTTCTTAATCGGTCTGGTCTCTCTTAATTTTTTTGGCGGACCGACCTAGTTAGCCGAGTCCACGTTTACAATTTCAAAAACCCTCTTAGGACGGACCCGAACCGACTTTATATAAAATAATATAAATTATATATATATATATATAATAAATTGTAAAATGACACAACCAAAAATGTGTCTAGTGTGCGTGCTATGTAGGCGCAAGTGCAAGTCTGTCGCTCAAGTAATAATCCGATAAGTCGGGTATCGATCCTCAGGGAAAAAGGACGAACAAATTCGTGACGACGTGGAATGACGAGGGTAACCTAGCTTTGACTCTAAAAAGAACGAAAATGTGATTCTGGGAAATGAAACAACTACAACTAGATGCAAATTGGAGAATGATTAACTAAAGAAACTACGAGTTAAAAAAATGCAACTACATTACTTAAATGAAAAGCTTATGACAAATGGTTTTACGAATTAACTATGAAGTGAGAACAATAGGTCGGGCTACAATTCCCCACACCCTAGTAATTCACTTCATAGGATACTAGATTCGGAATTAGAATTTTAAATGAATCCAGTTTTTAGTACTCCCAAGCATTACATATATGAGGGATCGTAGCCTGCACAGTATGTAATCAAAGGATGAGTAAAGCGGTGTCGCATTAGCTACCACGCGCGTCGCATTCTTAAGAATCCCAATTACCTGGGATAAACGGGGTAAAAAGTCCTACGATGGTTGTAACAGTCACGCTACACGATTCATCTAAGATTTTAATTCAAAAGTTTACTCCCCATTATCGTGAATTACATCGGGTGGGGTTCATGCACCCCAACCCTTAGAAAATTAGCTAGACATGATTAACTTAGAAAAAAATAGGATTTTTAAGAAATAGAACATTAAATCTAGAGAAACTAATTGAAAAGATAATTGCAAATTCAAATCAACAATTAAACTACTGAGCAATTGAAAATTAAAGTCAAAGATATTACTTAAATTGCAAAAATTAAATGCAAACCATTACAGCAAAATCTTCTTATGAAAAAATAGGTTTTTTTTACTACCAAAAACCCTTTACTCCTAATTAGCTAACCTAAAAAATTGAACTCCTCATTATGGAACTAATTTGAATAAATATCCACGAAATTTACAAGAGTTTGACTCCATTACAACTCTGAGAAAGAATATAAAATTTTTAAAAATCCAATGTGGTCCGGATCCATTGGGGGAGGCGGTCTGGATCGCGCCCAAAATATTTACAGGGAATGTTGGGTCAAGGCGGTTCGGACCCTTTTTTAATAAAAGGACTGGATCCCCTTCAATTTCTTAACCGGGATTTTTTTACGAGGGCGGTCCGGACCCTTTTTGAATAAAAGGTCCGGATCTCCCTCACTTTTTATACAGAACTTTCTGGGGACCCGGTCCGGACCCTTTTCTGGCGGTCCGGACCTCCTGGCTTTTTCATACAGGGATCTTTTTCAGGACTTTTCATATCTTCAAATGTTCGTAAAATCTTCACCGTAGCTCGGGTTGATGTGCCATTTTTCCTAGTGTTCTTTTAATTGAAAGATCTTCAACTTTCTAATTGTCCCCACCTACGGACTAAGGCTGCAAAATTATGAAATTTCCCTTTGAGTTTCCTCCTTTGACTTTTTTCAATGTTTTTCCAGTTTCTTTCTTCCTCACTGCTTTAAATACCTGCAAAACTTATGAGAAATGCACGAAACTAAATGTACGTGTTAGAAGGAGTTAGCATCAAATAAATGAGATAATTAAACTCATTTTATGTTACTCGGGATAGTAAAAGTCCTTAAATTAAGGGGATAAATTCGAAGAATTTGAGCGTAATCACCCCCCCCCCCTAACTTAGAACATTGCACGTCCCGAGCAATGTAAAAGAATGTAACCATGGGTCAACTCTCAAAAATTTCATTTTATTTGGATAGATTACCACTTTCGCGGGCGAGCGATAGCATTGAGCATATGCAACAAGCCTTTAAACCCCTAGGTCACCCTAGGAGGACGAGTTGTGTCTCGTGAGAGTTTGTAGTGAATATACCCACAAAATTCGACTCAAAGAAAATTCAAAATACTCAAAAATTGTACAATTTAACTTTTTCAGAAAACAATTTTCACTAATTCATATTCAAGAGTCTCAAATCATAGTCTGTGTGTGTGTGTGTGTGTGTGTGTGTGCGCGCGCGCGCGCGCGAAGCCAGAAATTTAACCATAAATTTTCACTGATTGATCATTACGTTACTTTTTCGAAAATTTGTTTTGATTCAAATGCTCACTGAATACTCTCACAAATGAATCCCTCAGAATTGTGGATATTTTCTCTCGGTGTGCGTGATTTATAAGAGTAAATGCAATGGAACGCAAGTCCACACAAACTAAATTCAAAACACGGAAATTTATGGGGTAAAAAGATATCCTCATTAGAATACAGTTACAAGGAAACGGGAAACATCGTCTCTACTTTATGCCTTTAATCTCTTTTGTTATCTTTTGTGCCTGAGCTCTCCACGTGGTAAGCAAATTTGCAATTTGGACTCAGTTAGGACTTTTCAAGTTTTTAAGGTACATTGGGTAAAAGGAGATGGTTGGGTAATTTGGAATTGAAAATTTTCCTTGAAATGTCCATTAGGATTTTTCGGGCTTTTGCTTATTTTCTTTTCTTTCTTTTTTTCTATTTTTTTTTTCTTTTTCACATTTTTCTTGCCTTTCTATTTTTGTTGAGCATGTTCTATTTTTCTTGCCCCTTTTTATTTGCACTAATTGGATTAAAATTCTGGGGTTTCACTTTTCTCAATTCCGGGCCATTTAGGTTTTTCGGGTAGTCAAACGAAAAGAGAAAAATCTTAGATGGCTCAAATTGGTTAGCAAAGGGAAAAAAAATTCACGACTTTATCTGGCCAATATTTTTTGGTAACAAACGAGGGCCTACTTCGTTGTCCAAATTATTAATCATATTACCATATGCATCTCGAGAATAATTTAGTTTAGAGATATATTAGCGCGCTTTTCTAAAAAACACCTCACACGTTTCTCGTAACCGATCAAAACAAGGGTATTGAGATCACGACGACTTTTTTAAACGCTAAAAAGAACTTTGAGTTAACCATTAACTGGGATTGATTTAAAAACTCGCACAAAGTGATAGGCTCAAAATCTCACCGGGTTGGTTAATATCCACACTTATTCATAAAGTCGAAAATTTTCGCTCAGTTTCCATCTTTGGTCCATTTTGGCTTTATGCATTTGATTTTTACAACTTGAGACAAAATATTTGTGATATTTTTTAAGCTTTTAAATTCCAATTTTATTTATTTCGAAGAAAAATATTTTTGGGTTTTTCAAAAAATTTTAATTTTTTTTTTGAAATTTCTGGGCATTTTTGAAAATTTGTGAAGTTTTAGAAAGATGCACTTGTCACCCCCCCAGCTTAGACTTTTGCATTGTCCTCAATCAAAAGGACTAAAATCTAAAGAAGAAAAAGCATAAGTGCGACAAATAAAATAAGCAAATTATCAAAATGCAACAAGACAGTATATGACACTCATACTTGACTCAAAAATACAACAAAAATCACCCCATACGCATCGGGGGTGCGATGACCTCTCATCTCTCTATACAAACTCACCCAATCCCTTACACGGGGAACGATGCTCTTCTTGTCTCGCCCGTCTTTGTCACATCATAAACTAAAAGTCGGAACAATTGGGAGTCGACCCAATAGAAAAAATGAACACCTCGAGGCATATGATGAATGAGGTGAGTGAAGTCAATGAAGTGCTCAATCACCTTGTAGCCCAAATGGGCTGACTTGGATATAATATCAAAGTGAATTCTGGAATGGCCTAGATTGTCCCTAAACTTGGTAATGCATGGATCGAACTCTAAATCGAACGAAACTCTAACCTTGGTCTTGATTGCATCCAATAACTCCAGTGGCATGGGTGGATGGCCACAAAGAAGGAAATCATCCATCCTATCTTTCCATGCGCTCTATTTTAAGTGACAAAATGAGTTCAATAGATATTGGACTTCGATAGTGAAGCTCTCTTCCACCGGCCCGAATTCGTTCTCAAAGTCCTCTAGGCTCATATCTCCTGACGCTTTTTCTTGCTCATTATTCGAATACTCTCTCTTACTCTCCTCTGAAGGCTTATGTGATGTGGAGGGATGGTTACTAAGAAGTAATCCATCTATTATATCTTTCCATTCGCTCTCATCCAGCATATCCCTCGTAATACTCATCATTTTTTTTGGATTTTTGATTTTTTTTTTTGAATTTATGGTCTAAGATTTAGATTGACTCAATCTAACCTAAGTCTACCTAATTCCCCGGCAATGGCGCCAAAAACTTGACGCGACCACAAATGTGTCTAGTGTGCATGCTGATAAGCACCAAAAAGTGTTTAAATAAAACTCCAAATAGACAATTTTTAATTGCTAATTCTCGGTGAAATCGAATTTATGATAGTATTTGTTTGTTTTGTAGCTCAATAAGCGTTTGTGGAGTTTAAACTGATAATTCAGAGCAAATGCACGACAAAAGTGGCTTAATCTTGAAACCCTTATCCTAATCTAGCCCATACCGAGCCTAAACTAAGCCCAAACCTTCACCCGAACCCCGTGTGTGTGTTCTGTTTGTACGTTTATTTTTATAGATTTTTATTTTGATTCGTTTTTATTTTTAGATATTTTTAGAATTTTCTAGGATTTATTTTCTATTTTCATATTTCTTTATTTCAATTTTTATTTTTTTATTTTTATCTTTATTTTATTTTTTTATTAGGAGTAGTTTTTAGGAATTTATTTTCTAGTTTTATTAGATTTTATCTTTCGTTAGTTTTATTATATTAGGATTATATTTTTAGTTCTAATAGATTTTTATTTTTATTCTTATTTTTTGTCTTTTGTCTTTTATATTTTTTATTTGTGATTTTAGTTTTTTTTTAGTTTTATTATATTTTTAATGTTTATTTTTATTTTTTTTTATTTTTAGGATTAGTCTTTAGTAGATTTTCTTGTTTAGTTTAGTTTTTATTTTTATTTTACTTGTTTTTATTAGGTTTATTTTAATGGGGTCACAAATTAAACACACACACTTACCTACACCTTACTTACACCCAAACAACACACTCACACACACCATTCCATACACCTAAACACACTCAAAACACTCACTCAATCACACCATAACCCATACACCCTCACACACACAAACCCTCTCCACCCATCTTCAACCCTCATCCACCCAACATACTCTCTCTTCTCTCACCCCCATAACCAAACCTTAATACTTACCCACCTGCTTTCCATCAGCCTTAACCCACCAACCCGAACCTCTCATCTAACCTGCCATTTATCCCACCCAAACCAGCCGACGAGAAATTGAGACAGACCCGAGACATAATCTGGCCAAACCCCTTCAACCCGAGACGTGGTCGACCTCGCCACCTCCGTCGACCCTTAACCCGCTGTAACCCCTTCTCCATCAACACTGTGTGACCCATGACCTCACACAACCCGGGCACTAACTCCTTCTGATCTCCAAATCGGATACCCATCTTGAACAAAAAACCCGCCACCGACCCTCGACTCGGAGCAACCCGAGACGATGATAACCACGAACCCGGAGCCACCCATCAAATCGCGAATAAACCTCAACCCAGCTACCCGAACCCGTCTCTATATCCTAAACCTCAAGCCACGCCTCAACCATCCTTACCCATTTCCCATTTGTGACCTAAGCCATGATTTTTTACCTACATAAATTCCAAAGCCAAGGCCAAACAAAAACCACATGTCTTCTAACCAGTTGTCCCTTTTCCAAAAATACCCTCACATGCCCCCACTTCTCACATGTGTATTCCCTCACCCGAATCAGATTGTTACCTCACTCAACACACATGCACACATGTATGCATTGTCCAAAAATATCCCTAGTTTCTTCCACCTATAAACGAAAGACTTGATGCCATTAAAAGGGAGATCTCCAATTTAGTTTTTAAAACTTTTTTGTGATAAGTTTCTCTACACTATAATATAGAGAGTATTTGCATTTTTAGCCAATATCTCAATATAGAGGTGTGTAGTGAAATTTATCACTAGGATGAATTCCACCCCACCCGACTATAATAATTTTTTGCATTTTTAGCAATGATTTCAAAATAGATTGACGTAGTTGAATTCATCCCTTATGGGAGGTAAATTCTAATTCATTCCTTTATGTTGAGATTTTGCATTTTTAGCAATTATCTCAATATAAAGTAATGATCTAAAATTTATTTCTTTGGGTGAGTTCTAATGTACAATTTTATAATGTTAGGATTTGCATTTTTAGCAAATCTCTTTTATTATTTAATTGTCCATTATGAATTCATCCATTATCCTTTTTTTTGTAGTTTTATTTTAAATTCAATAAATACAATAGTGAGGGATTGTAATTGAGAGAATTTTGATGTTGAATTGAAGAGTGGCTCCAATTCAAGTACAAATGGGTTTGATATATTCCTCTCTTATTACTTTTATTTTAATCATCACATGCTTTCATTTGTTTATCTTATATTTTTGGATGATGATTACTAAGGGCTAATCTCCCATTCATGGATATATTATGAAGCCCTCAATAATCCAATTTTTTAGTTTACTTTTTAGCTCAATTTTATTTACCTCATTTTTTTTATTAGCTTTTACATCTTAGTTAGTACTTTAAAAATTAGTATATAGCTAGTTAATTAATAATCCCTTGAAAAATCCATAACAATATAAAAAGCAAAAATAGAAAAATATAATAAAATGCAAATGAATTTACACTTTTGTCTTCTCATATTTTGTGTTTCACCCTTAGAGTTAGACTGATACTCCCTTACTTACCCTATGCATATTTTGAGTTCATTTGTAGGTTCAAGGGAATTTTAATGGAAAAAGAATTGCAACAACGACAAAAATACGTTAGACACGCAATTTCTTATTTATCACGTGCTATGTAGGCTCAAGTGCAAGCCTACGCTCAAGTAATAATCTGATAAGTCGGGTATCGATCCTCTGGAAAAAAGGACGAAAGAATTTGTGACGACGTTGGAAAGACGAGGGTAACCTAGCTTTGTCTCTAAAAAGACCGAAAAGGTGATTCTGGCAAACGAAACAACTACAACTAGATGCAAATTGGATATTGATTAACTAAAGAAGCTACGAGTTGACAAAATGCAACTACACTAATTAAACGAAAAGCTGATGACAAATGGTTTTACGAATTAACTATGAAATGAGAACAACAGGTCGGGCTAGAATTTCCCACACCCTAGTAATTCACTTCATAGGATACTAGATTCGGAATTAGAATTTTAAATGAACCCGGTCTTTAGTAATCCTAAGCATTACATATATGAGGGATCATAGCCCGCACAGTATGTAATCAAAGGACGAGTAAAGCGGTGTCGCATTAGCTACCACACGCATCGCATTCTTAAGAATCCCGATTACCTGGGGCAAACGAGATAAAAAGTTCTACAACAGTTGCAACAGTCACGCAACACAATTCATCTAAGATTTTAATTCAAAAGTTTACTCCCCATTATCGTGAATTACATCGGGTGGGGTTCATGCACCCCAACCCTTAGAAAATAAGCTAGACATGATTAACTTAAAAAAATAGGGTTTTTAAGAAATAGAACATTAAATCTAAAGAAACTAATTGAAAAGAGAATTGCAAATTCAAATCAACAATTAAACTACTGAGCAATTGAAAATTAAAGTCAAAGATACTACTTGAATTGCAGAAATTAACCCTTACAGCAAAATCTTCTTATGAAAAACTAGGTTTTTTTTACTTCCAAAAACCCTCTACTCCTAATTAGCTAACCTAAAAAATCGAACTCCTCATTATGGAACTAATCTGAATAAATAGCCACAAAATTTACAAGAGTTTGACTCCATTACAACTCTGAGAAAGAATAGAAACTTTGATAAAAATCCAATGCGATCCGGATCCATTGGGGGAGGCGGTCCGGATCGCCCCTAAAATCTTTACAGGGAATGTCAGGTCAAGGTGGTCCGGACCCTTTTTGAATAAAAGGTTCGGATCCCCCTCACTTTTTATACAGAACTTTTTGGGGACCCGGTCCGGACCCTTTTCTGGGCGGTCCGGACCTCCTGCCTTTTTCATACAGGGATCTTTTTCTAGACTTTTCTCATCTTCAAAAGTTGGTAACTTCTTTACCGTCGCTCGGATTGAGGTGTCGTTTTTTCCACTGTTCTTTTAATTGAAAGCTCTTCTACTTTTCAGTTGGCCCCACCTCTGGACTAAGGCTACAAAATTATGAAATTTCCCTTTGACTTTCCTTCTTTGAATTTTTTCAATGCTTTTCGAGTTTCTTTTTTCCTCAATGCTTTAAATATCTGCAAAACTTATGAGAAATACACAAAACTTGATGTGCTTGTTAGAAGGAGTTAGCATCAAAGAAATGGGATAATTAAACTCATTTTACATTACTCGAGATAGTAAAAGTCCTTAAATTAAGGGGATAAATTCGGAAGAATTTGAGCCTAATCATAAAATTATATATTTTAATATTTAATTAGTTTAAATTATAGTTTAATCCAATAGTAGGTTTGTTTTAATTGTAAATTTTGATGTCTTTTAGTTTTTAATGTTTGAAAAAAATAGACTCGGGTATATTTTTATTATTATAAATTATGTAATTCATTAATGTGAGGGCCGACGGGTTAGATCGGACCGACCCTATTAAAAATTGAACCGACTATGGTCGGTTAACTGACATTATCGATATGGTCTCGATCCATTTTTTAGAGGACCAACCAAGTCGGTACGGTGCAAAAAATAACTCAAAACTGTATCGGACCGGACCGCGAACACCCTTATGAGAGATAGTGTCAAAAGTGCACTAACAGTGCTTTGAGAGATTGTGTGTTTACGAAGTGAATAATATAGGGGTGATTGAGAGGGTTACGAAAATACCCTCTTATTTGAATTAAAGTGAAATTTCAAAAGGGAAAATATGCGGGAAATCACATTATAGTGGGGTCAAATGTAAAAAACTCCTCTTATTTGAATTAAAGTGAAATTTCAAAAGGGAAAATATGAGGGAAATCACATTATAGTGGGGTCAAATGTAAAAAAACAAAAAGAGTATAACAACCATCAAGTGGAAACAAGGCGTTGAAGTTTTATATAGGTGGGGAGCTAGCATGTGTAGGCATGTACGTAAGTCTCGTTTGAAAAGTATTTTGGACTATCAGATATAATCACCCAACATTTAATACCAACAGTTCCATAGTCAAGACCAAAACCCCTCTTGATATATATATATATACTAGGGTGTACCCGTGCCAATGGCACGGTGAAAATATTTTAATAATTTATTATTCCCAAAATTTATTAGTTTGAAATGTTATATAGTAGTTAATAATAAAGGAAAGAAATATCAACACATTGATTCAATCCACCCTGGTTGTCCTAATTGTAAGGAGAGGACTTGATAGACTCGATAATAATCGTTGGTTTAATATTTGAAACTCCCCAACGGATACCTGAGATAGTAAACGGGGTATGCATTAGGGTGGCTCTGACACAACATCCCCTTTTATTTAGCTCGCATGAGAAAGTTCAAATGACTCGTTCGTGTGGAGGTTCACGGTCATAAAAAAATTTGACACGTGTTAGTAGTGAATGTACCCGTGTCGATGGCTCGCATATGAATTTAGCATGAATATACCCATAATTGAAAAGGAAAAAACTACAAAATAGCTAAAAAAAATGAAAAACCTGTACATATTTAATTTTGTTAAATTAAATAATTTTGTAGGTCCAAAAATAAATAAAGTAAAAGATATATTCAATCAGAATGTATACTTCGTGTTAAATTTTAATGGTTTTGATGAAGATTACAAAATTAAGACACGAGGTGATAATATTGTTCCATGTGCCAAATTATAAAAGAGGTGTCTAGAATATATATTGAATTGAAATATGAATGAAGTACACTTGGACGAAATATTGAAAATTTCAAATATTAATAAGAATGTAAATAGTATTTTAGACAACTTGAAAACTTAGTGCCTAATTTTTTGAAACTGAAACAACAAATGCATTGGAATAACAATCCACTATAAATATGTCTAACATGTGATATTATGGTGTTAAATTATTTGGATGAGTGAGAAAAAAATTCAATACTCTCAACATCACCTTTTAAAAAATCTCAATATACTAAAATTAAAAATTTGCATTAATTATTTTTTAGCTAAAGTTAAGGATAAATGTAGAAAATTAATTTTTTTTTAAATAATTTATTACAATTAAAAAATCATGGCATCACATTTCATTAAAAAAAATATTTTGATAACATTTGAATAACGTTTTGAATGGGATATATAATTTTTTTTAAAATATTGTAGTAAATGATGCCTATTTCCCAAGAACACGTATATCCCTATTTTCGTGTGATAATAGTAGAGGCTTTATCAAAAGCAACGCTTTCCCAAACGCTATAATTTCTCAAAAGCCATGCTCCCATCCATAAAAGTCTGCCATGCATTTATTAAGTGCCTTATTAGTAGGCAGGGCATTGTCAATAAGATCATTGGGTAATTTCCCAAATATTTAAATTATACTAAGATTTGTGCCATTTTAAGTTGAGAGCTTAAAATTTTTGTGGTGGAATAAGAGTTTACAGGAACTAAAATTTCGATAAATGGCAAAAAAATACAATTGTAGAAATAAAAAATGGATCCTACCAAATAATTACTTAGTGAATACAAATTAGAATATAAAAAAAACAGTCTATATTACAAACAGGCCCAACCCAAAGCAGAAAACAGACTCTATCAAAGAACCGAAATAAACTGGCTAAGACCTCCCCAAAACATTAGCACATCATGGGCCCCCAAAAACTCAAGAACAAACAAAGCCAACCCATCAACACCCAAGACTCAACACAAAACCCTTGAACAATCTAGAAACACACACGCTTCAAAACACAAACACGCGTCAGATCAGTGACACGTGACATGACCAAAACAAAATTATTTAAGGAGAAAATGAGTTTAGGGAAATTCTTTAAGAAAGAATAATGCGTTGAAAAGATGAAGACTATTTTCGTCTTAAACAAATCGACCTTTTCATATGGCTCATCTTCCTCGCATCAGACATCCACCCATGCCTGACTTGGCAGACTCTTTTACGTGCAAGCTTAACTCTATAATAAGGACGTCTCTGTCGGCACGTCAATGGCAAGCTCTTTTGATCGTACGACGTCACTCAGAACATCTGGCGCAGATGGCGGCAAGCTACTAAACCTTTCGTCTTTTGAAGGGGTAAGTAGCTCCCTGCACATACTAAAATAGCGTCCAATCAGACCTGGACGCCTATAGGGCAAGCAGCCTCCCAACATTCAGAGAGTAAATGCAAAAATAAATCAAATAGTAAAATAATATTGTTGGAAAATTGGAATTGAATGGGTATTATAAAGCTGTCCAAATTTTCTGGACAAATTTTTGAGCAACTTTGAGCTCAAATTTAGGTGGGACCCACACTACGAAAATTGTGGGACCATATACGAATGCGTTCATCTCCGCAAGGATATTAACGTAGTATATTCATATGTCCAATTTCAATAAGTTATGAATGGTAAATATGTCCCCAAAGTGACTAACAAAGCAATGAAAGTTAATGAATTGGGTATGTTTTAACTCTTGTCCCACATTGGAAGAGTAGTGGAATTTTGATGAGTTAATAACACCCCAAGTATGGACTAAGGCTTGGATGCCACCCCAAGTATGGACTAAGGCTTGGATGCCTTGGGGGTATCCCAACTAATTGAAGGGGAGATGACCTAAGCTATGCACGGGTTGACTTTCGGTCAAAAGTCCACACGCGCGCGTGCGCGCGTCCGTCCGTCCGGCCGGCTCGGCTCGGCTCGGGCTTATAAAAATATCCTACATTTTTTGGCCGAATTTATTTAACTTTCTGGGCTTTAATTATTAATTAATTACGAAATTAACTAATTAATTAATTAACTATTGGCAATTATTGCCAACAGTCAACAGTTAATTCGTTTAACTGTTTTTGACAGTTGTGACAACCGTCAACTACTTTGCTATAAATACAGATGCCTCCCTCCGTCTTTAAAATAATGAAAATTTTCCCTCCTCCAGAATTGCTGTCATTTTATTCCTGTCATAACTGTTCCAGAAATAATTTTTTCTGCATACCATATCTTGCATAGTTGTTGAGTAAAAGCCACAGATTTGAGTTCGTTGGGATTAATTATAGTTGTGCTATATAATTAATTGAAAAAATCCGTTCTATCTTGGGAGACAATATTCATCAACCTCAGAGCACATTGGAGGGAATAAATTGTCTTAAGGACACTGTGAGATTCACAGGGCTCGAATTATATTTCTATTTTTATTATTGTTTCTGCAAATTCACGTAAGTGTTTCATTTATGTAATTCCGAATTATATAATAATTATTAATTCTGTACAATTGTTATTTATAAATAGTAGACATAACAATCTTAAGACGATTTATAAAAGTCTACTGTTTTAGTTTACAGAAATTTATTTGTTGGAAATTAAAATCTGTTTTGACAGAATAATATGGATTAATTTACTGCTTTATGTAGAAATTAGTAAAACAGTTTTGATATAGAAATTAATTTCTATACTGTTTTTATATTCTGTTTTACAAAATAAAATTTTATTTGTGTATTCTTGTTAAAATCTGTTTATGTAAAAATTTTAATCTTCAAATTATAATTCTGTTTTGTACATAATTCTTTTTATTATTAAAATTAGTGTGACACAGATTTTATATTTAATTCTGTTTTGTACGGAATTCTGTTTATATTATAGTTTAATTCTGAATTTTATTTGGAATTCTTTTGGAATTCATTTATTGTGAATTATATTTGGAGGAAATTGTTCTACAGAATTTTGTATTCTGTTTTGATTAATTCATTATATATGAACTTTATCATTGATAAAAATTCTGTTTTTGTAACAGAAATGGAATCACAAAGTACGAACACTACTCCTACAAAACTGATTGTCACCAACACAAATGTGACTGCACCCGTATCTATGCCACACGGGGAGAAACCGAAAAAGTTCAGTGGGGCTGACTTCAAACGTTGGCAAGGACAAATGTACTTTATCTCACTACCTGCCAACTGGGCAGGTTTGTATATGAAGATTGCCCCTTTATTCAAGAGGGAGATGACGCTGAAAAGGTTGTTGTTGTCGATGCTTGGAAGCATTCGGACTACCTATGCCGAAATTATATTTTGGCCTACTTGGACAAGACTCTGTATCATGCCTACTGCACTATCAAGACATCCAAAGAATTATGGAATTCTTTGGAAAAGAAGTATAAAACTGAAGATGCTAGGATGAAGAAATTTATCGTCGGGCATTTTCTGGACTTCAAAATGGTCGATTCTAAATCTGTAATCTCGCAAGTGCAAGAATTCCAAGTGATCCTCCACGACATTCATGCTGAAGGAATGTCAATTATTGAAACTTTCCAAGTTGCTGCAATTGTTGAAAAGTTGCCACCATCTTGGACTTTGTTCAAAAATTATCTCAAGCATAAGCGTAAGGAGATGAATGTGGAGGAGTTGGTGGTCAGGCTAAGAATCGAAGAAGACAACCGTGAGTCTCAAAAGAAAAGTGGGAAGAATCCGATGGAAACAAAGGTCCATGTCGTTGAAGGTCCTAAAAAGAACAAACGAAAGTATGATGGGGAAGGCACTTCCAAACATAACAAGAAAAAGTTCAAAGGCAAATGCTACAATTGTGGTAAACCGGGACACCGCTCAAGTGAGTGTCGTAAGCCTAAGAAGCAAAATAAAAATAACTCTCAAGCAAATGTGACTGAGGGTGAGAATATCACCAATGATTTGGCAGATATGAATCTTTTTGCCGTTGTCTCTGAATGTAACTTGGTTGGAAATACCAAGGAATGGTGGGTGGACACTGGAGCCACGCGACACATTTGTGCAAACAAATGGATGTTCTCCACCTATAAGCCTTTGGAAAATGAGGAGAACCTTTTTATGGGAAATTCTTCCACTTCTAAGGTGGTGGGACAAGGAAAGATTGCTTTGAAAATGACTTCTGGAAAGGAACTTACTCTCAACAATGTTCTTCACGTGCCTGATATCCGAAAGAATCTGATTTCTGGATCTCTCCTTACTAAAAATGGTTTCAAGCTTGTGTTTGTGTCTGATCGCTTTGTGTTGTCTAAAAATGACATGTATGTAGGAAAGGGCTACCTAAATGTGGGGCTCTTTAAACTGAATGTTCTTACTGTAACCCCTAAAACATCTGTTTCAATGAATGAAATTGTTAGTTCTTCATACTTGATTGAGTCATCTAATATTTGGCATGCTAGATTGGGACATGTTAATTTTGATACATTGCGTAGATTAATTAACTTGGAATTTTTGCCAAAATTTAATATTGATAAAAATCATAAATGTGAAATTTGTGTGGAATCTAAATTAGCTAGATTACCTTTCCATTCTATTGAAAGGATAACTGAACCTTTAGATTTAATTTACACTGATATTTGTGATTTAAAATTTGTTCAAACTAGAGGTGGGAAAAAGTATTTTATTACTTTTATTGACGATTGCACAAAATATTGCTATGTATATTTGTTACATAGTAAAGATGAGGCTATTAATGCATTTAAACAATATAAGAATGAAGTTGAGAATCAATTAAGCAAAACGATAAAGACTATTAGAAGTGATAGAGGAGGTGAATATGAATATCCATTTGAGGAATTTTGTTCTGAAAATGGGATTATTCATCAAACAACCGCTCCTTATTCTCCTCAATCGAATGGTGTTGTTGAACGCAAAAACCGTACTTTGAAAGAAATGATGAACTCAATGTTATTAAGTTCAGGAGCTCCACAAAATTTGTGGGGGGAAGCCTTACTTTCTGCTAATTATATTCTCAATAAGGTACCTCACAAAAAGACTCACAAGACACCTTATGAATTATGGAAAGGTCGAAGACCTTCCTATAAATATTTACGAGTGTGGGGGTGCTTAGCCAAAGTGATGGTTCCTAAACCTAAAAACGTAAGAATAGGGCCAAAAACCATGGATTGTGTATTCATCGGTTATGCTACTAATAGCAGTGCATATCGATTTCTAGTTTGTAAATCTGAGATTTCGGACATTCATGTAAATACGGTTATTGAATCGAGGGATGCTTCATTTTTTGAAAATGAATTCCCGTATAACATGACCCTAGAATCTGGTCCTTCTAAAAGGACAAATCAAGCTACTACAAGTGGCACTCATCAACCTATTAATTCAATAGAGGATGAACCAAGACGTAGTAAAAGGGCAAAAATCTCGACTTCTTTCGGTCCGGATTTTCTAACATATTTGTTAGAAAATGAACCTCAATCGTATAAATAAGCTATATCCTTACCCGATGCTTCCAATTGGAAAGAAGCAATTAATAGTGAAATTGAATCCATATTACAAAATCATACATGGGAAATAGTGGATCTTCTACCAGGTTCAAAACCGTTAAGTTATAAATGGATCTTCAAAAAGAAATTGAAGGCCGATGGATCAATTGATAAATATAAAGCTAGACTTGTAGCTAAAGGCTATAGGCAAAAGGAAGGGTTGGATTACTTCGACACATATTCACCGGTAACAAGAATAACGTCCATTCGGATGTTAATAGCAATAGCTGCTATTAATGGACTTGAAATACATCAAATGGATGTAAAAACTGCATTCTTAAATGGTGAACTAGACGAGGAAATTTATATGGAGAAACCTGAAGGTTTCAAAGCTCCCGGACAAGAAGGAAAAGTATGTAAGCTTGTTAAATCACTATATGGATTAAAACAAGCACCTAAGCAATGGCATGAAAAATTTGATAATGCAATGTTATCAAATGGTTTCAAAATTAATGAATGCGATAAATGTGTGTACTTTAAATACATTCATAATGGATATGTCATTGTATGCCTCTATGTTGATGATATGCTTATCATGGGTAGTAACTTGAAAATTTTTAAAACTATAAAACAAATGTTGAGTAGTAGATTTGACATGAAAGATATGGGAATCGCCGATGTTATATTAGGAATTAAAATTTCTAGAACATCGGATGGACTTATATTATCTCAATCTCATTACATAGAGAAAGTACTTGAAAAATTCAAGAAGTATGATATTAGTCCTACCAAGACACCTGTAGATGTAAATTTACATCTAGCAAGAAATAATGGTGAAAGCATATCTCAACTAGAATATTCTCGTATTATCGGCAGTTTAATGTATATCATGAACTGTACGCGACCGGACATAGCATACTCAATAAGTATGCTAAGTCGATTTACAAGTAATCCAGGAAGAGATCACTCGAAAGAAATATTGAGAGTTTGGGGTTATTTAAAATATACTCAAAACTATGGATTGCATTACTCAAAATATCCAGCTGTTCTTGAAGGACATTGCGATGCAAATTGGATATCTGATACAAAAGACTCTAAGTCTACGAGTGGGTATGTGTTTACCCTCGGAGGTGCAGCCGTATCTTGGAAATCCTCAAAACAAACGTGCATTGCTAGATCGACAATGGAATATGAATTCATTGCACTAGACAAAGCTGGAGAAGAAGCTGAATGGCTTCGAAATTTCTTAGAGGATGTTCCAAATTGGTCTAAACCTGTGCCCGCAATATGTATACATTACGATAGCCAATTAGCGATTGGAAGGGCACAAAATCACATGTATAACGGAAAGTCACGACATATTCACCGTTAAACAACTTCTCTCAAACGGAATTATCTCAATTGACTATGTAATGTCAAAAGATAATATATCGGATCCACTAACGAAAGGTTTAAACCGAGAGCAAGTTGAAAGATCATCGAGAGGAATGGGTCTAAAGCCTATAAATAAATAAGAATCAATATAGTGGAAACCCAACCTAGCTGACTGGAGATCCCAAGATCTAGGTTCAATGGGCAAACCGAACTACATTGTATTCAGTAAGCACTGGAGGATATTTAATCCTATCCATTCCAAAGATGAGACAGTGCACATCTGCCGCGAAATTAGGATAAATTATGCTTTTAATGACATCTATATCTTAGTACGTCTAAGTGGGGTATTGCAGAATACTCTTTATGGAAGTCACCTACCTGAGTAAGAAGGGGTCCACTTCTATGAGAATAATGAAAGGCGTATTCTCTAAAATACTTGCGGAACCAAGTGGTGTTCACGGCCAAAATGAACACAAACGTGAGAACCAACTGTGTTGAAGAATTGTTGTGTGAATACTGTTGTTTAGGTTTACAAAAACGGTTGACGGTTCAAGGATGTGAAGTCTACTGATTAACCAAGTAAATCCGATAGTATATCACTAAGGAAAGTTCAAGGCCACTAGGCTTCTTCTCCCGATGCAATAAGTCTTCAGTTTTACTCAACTTGTGTCTGCATCTGCATAAGCATCTGTTTTGTTTTATTTATAGCGATATATCATTCATGTGGGGGATTGTTGGAAAATTGGAATTGAATGGGTATTATAAAGCTGTCCATATTTTTCTGGACAGATTTTTGAGCAACTTTGAGCTCAAATTTAGGTGGGACCCACACTACGAAAATTGTGGGACCATATACGAATGCGTTCACCTCCGCAAGGAGATTAACGTAGTATATTCATATGTCCAATTTCAATAAGTTATGAATGATAAATATGTCCCCAAAGTGACTAACAAAGCAATGAAAGTTAATGAATTGGGTATGTTTTAACTCTTGTCCCACATTGGAAGAGTAGTGGAATTTTGATGAGTTAATAACACCCCAAGTATGGACTAAGGCTTGGATGCCACCCCAAGTATGGACTAAGGCTTGGATGCCTTGGGGGTATCCCAACTAATTGAAGGGGAGATGACCTAAGCTATGCACGGGTTGACTTTCGGTCAAAAGTCCACACGCGCGCGTGCGCGCGTCCGTCCGTCCGGCCGGCTCGGTTCGGCTCGGGTCGGGCTTATAAAAATATCCTACATTTTTTGGCCGAATTTATTTAACTTTCTGGGCTTTAATTATTAATTAATTACGAAATTAATTAATTAATTAATAAACTATTGGCAGTTATTGCCAACAGTCAACAGTTAATTCGTTTAACTGTTTTTGACAGTTGTGACAACCGTCAACTACTTTGCTATAAATACAGATGCCTCCCTCCATCTTTAAAATAATGAAAATTTTCCCTCCTCCAGAATTGCTGTCATTTTATTCCTGTCATAACTGTTCCAGAAATAATTTTTTCTGCATGCCATATCTTGCATAGTTGTTGAGTAAAAGCCACAGATTTGAGTTCGTTGGGATTAATTATAGTTGTGCTATATAATTAATTGGAAAAATCTGTTATATCTTGGGAGACAATATTCATCAACCTCGGAGCACATTGGAGGGAATAAATTGTCTTAAGGACACTATGAGATTCACAGGGCTCGGATTATATTTCTATTTTTATTATTGTTTCTGCAAATTCAAGTAAGTGTTTTATTTCTGTAATTTCGAATTATATAATAATTATTAATTCTGTACAATTGTTATTTATAAATAATAGACATAACAAATATATGGGATAGAAATATAGAAGAAAGAGAGTAAAATACCCATTCTTTGAGATAAAAAATCCACTGCCTCCACCCATAACCTCAAACCCCCAGAAGGCATCCTGAGTTGCAAAACACGCTAAGGTAACATAAAAGGTTAAAAAAGAAAATAAAATATAGTGGTGGATAATAAGGATAACATAGCTTGTAATTTATTCCTTTATACTTGGTGAAAGATAAACATTATTGAATATGACTAAAACTGAAAACTGTTGGAAAACTACAATCCAACACCTGCAGTATATGTTGTCACCAGTAGCTTTGGCTTCATTCGAATAAGAAAGAGGAGCAATCATAACACCTGCAGTATATGTTGTGAGAGGCTTAGATGAATGCATTTGAAAAATATAGATCATGTGAAACAAAGAAAAGACAGAGGGTATGTAAAACTCTCAACAGAAGTGAATATACGGGTGCGTAATGAAATGAATTTAAAAAATTTAAGAAAAACTCTTTGAACGAAATATTTTAAATAATTATCATCATGACAGTAAATATAAAAAAACATTGGATAATAAATTTCTGCAAACAAACCAAAACCATTTCACATTTTGAATGTGCCACATATCATTTCTTTCAATATTTAGCCTTGTTTTATAAGCCCCAATCTCAAATAAACTTGGAG
Source organism: Sambucus nigra (assembly GCA_949130495.1). Classification (NCBI taxonomy): domain Eukaryota; kingdom Viridiplantae; phylum Streptophyta; class Magnoliopsida; order Dipsacales; family Adoxaceae; genus Sambucus; species Sambucus nigra. Next base: position 92,076,578 of record OX422219.1, on the reverse strand, counting down.
ACAAAATAAGAAAGTGAAAAAAGGGTCCAACACCTATCCTAGATCCATTCAAAAGTAATAACATTTTTTTCACCTTTAAATCATTTACTCAAATCCCTACAACTCAGGCTCCAAAACGAGACAAAAAAATATGGTTAAATAAAAAAGATAACTTACCCTTTAGCTAAGTCGAAGTTACCATCTCTCATCTGTGTTGATTCCTGTTGGGTCGATGATGATTTAAGTACTGTGAGAAGGTGTAGAAGATTGAGATCCAGCAGATGGTTTTCTTCTCACCTGCAAATGAAGGTGAACTAAAGATATGAGTTTGAAGTGGGATTGGTAAACGAAATGACTTGAGATTTGAGCTTGCAATTGTGCGCTCACTGTTGGTGAAGGATTATTGTGGCCTATCCTCCGCGTTCAATCCCAGACGCTAGTTGATAAAGACCAAACTTCTCAAGATGTAATCTCAACCGTTAGTTGGAGAAGACAAAAAAAGCCCTCTTCTTTTATTTATATATATATATATATATATATATATATATATACATTAGGGTATGCCCTTGCCTGAAGGCACGCTAATAATTGCAAAATGGCGAAATTTTCAAAGTACGCAACAACGCGGCAAATTCACACACCCATGAAAGAAGCGGCAAATCCACACACCCATGAAAGAAGTAAAATAACATTACTCACATAGTATTCCTGTCCCATTAAGGCTTGCAGCCGGTTATGAGAAAATATAAATATGCATCAAATACTATAATAAGAAAAACTCAGCACTGAGTTGAACAATAAAATACAAACACTCCGCTTTGCTGCATTTTGTTGAAGACTTTTACAGCGAAGACAGCTTTTTTATTTTCTGTCCTATGAACTCTCGTATCTTTTTTTTTTCTATATAAAATTAAGCTTCCACGTTAACAAACTCATAATATTGTTTGATATCCATCCACATACTATGATAGCATGGTTTTTGAATTTTTTTTTGAAAAATATCTTCACTTTTTGCATGTATGATATTTTCATCTTTCATGTCCATGCATGAAATGTCATGCTAAAGTGATTTTTTTTTAATAAAAAGGGTTTTATTTTTGTTTTTTAAAAAGGGAAATAATTATTTTTAAAAAGGGAAATAATTTTAAATAATTTAATTTTAAATATTTATATTTTAAATTATAAATATAAATATAAATATTTTTTATATAAATTATAAATATAAATATTTATATTTCATGTCCATGCATGAAATATTTATATTTTTAAAATATTTTTTTTAATTTTTAATTTTTATCACGGGGGCAAATCTATCGTCATGCCCTAGGCACGGGCATCGCTAATATACTTATATAATATGAATCTCGATAACATGTGTGTCTTAAGGGTACACGTAAGAATTCAAAAATAGTAGGAGCATAATTTCATATAAAATGTAGATATTCATATAGAACTCTCATACTTATTATTTTAAAACTCAAAACATATGCCTTTAGGATAAAAAAAAGTATATTATCATTTTCCATATAATATTTCATCTTGCGCATCACATCACTGTAATTTCAATACAATTTTTTAAAATAAAAATAAATGAAGTTTAGTACAATTTTCTCATGAACATGTTAGATCTGCACATACATAACTGGAAACCTTTAACGGCAAGAATGAATCCAAACCCATAACAGTTATATAATAATATTAAATGATATATAAATATAAAGTAATACTAATGAGTCCATTTGAAATTCTACCCAATGTTTATTTAATACATCAGTCGAATTACAAAAAAGAGTTTTCGTAATATTATTCATAAATATATATTTAAATTTCATCACATTCCAAAAACTTATTCCAAAAATAAATATTATTCATAAATATATATTCCAAAAAAAACTTATTTATCTCGCAAACTGATTATGATTTAGTTTACTACTTGTATAATTAAATTTTATTCCATTGACAAACTATCTATTTCTCTTGAAAAATAGCTACGGAATAAAAAAAGAGATGATTTCACCATAAAAGATTAAAAAAAAAGAAGCACCAAGATGAATTCCATGGATGTAAATTAATGTAAAGCAAGAGTTGGGTCTGAAACCTATACATTCGTGTGTCAGTGTGCAATAGGCTGAAATGGCAAGACTTTGTCTCCTCTATCATGACTTCAAACATGGTGATTGGACTTTGTCTCCTCTATCAGTGTGTATCAGACTTAGAGATGGCAAGACTAAAAACCCATCCATCCCATCCGAAAAACCCAGCTTTCGTACACACCTCACACATTATACCAAACCCGTACTAGCCCCTACCCGACTCCAAAGCCAAAACTGCTGAACTCCAAACCCAAACTTGTTGAACCAGCCCCTACCCAATTGTATTTTGAATAAAAATTTGCTCTTACCCACTTTTTTACCTCCAACTAAAACAATTGATAAAAATTAAAAATTTATATTTTGAATAAAAAAAAAATTAGTAAAAATCAGTTTTTAGTCAAATTTGTATTTTTAATAAAAAACTTTATAAAATTGTTTACTTCAAAATTACTCAAATTAGGATTTTTAGCAGAGCAAATAATACTATCCTATTTGGAACTCAAATACAAAAAAAATTAAGAACCCAGATCAAATAACATTGTGTATGTGACCAAGCCTTGCATTTTTACACTTTATACAGAGACTAATTTATGTAGAGGACAACAACAAACTAATTTATTACAGTATATACACGGAAGCATATACATCAACAAACTCAAGTTTATACACAAAAGTATACCAAGCTGTGAAAATAACTTGTGCTTAAAGAATGTGGCGATATTCTCTCTCGAGCCTTGTGCTCTGTTAAGGAGTAAATGGCCTCGAGCGTTGTGCTTTCATAACGTGTAAAAAGCATCTGGTCATCCTAGCCTCTAAGATATTTGATAAAAACACCTTCTAGTATTATTTTTTTCTGCATTTCTTTAATACCAAATAATACTGTTGACCAACTTGGAAGTTGGAACTCTTAGTTCCTTGCAAGTCCCACCACATATTGTTGTTGGTCTCAAACACCCACCATCCCCTTATAGTTTGAAATAGACAAATGCACCATTATCAATCACGGTCTCAAACACCCACCATCCCCTTTCAAACGATGAGATCTGTCAAACGAAGAATCCAAAAAATTTAAATCCATCAGTGTATATAATCTTAGTAAATGTATAACACTATATATATATATTATCAGGTAAGTAAAAAACATCATGAAATATGATCTTAGTAAATGTCTAACCCGGATTGTTAGGAGTAAATATTACCCAACATCTCTCAAACGCCCCCCAACTCCCATTTTCTCTCTCCAAAAATGAGTTTTTTACGTTTATTTTTGTTTCCAACTCTCTTCTTCCACATAGCTCTGTCCTCCATAACCTCTGATCTCTTTGACACTTGGTGCCTCCAACATGCCAAAACATACACTTCAGACCAAGAAAAGCTTTACAGGTTCAAAGTGTTTCAAGATAACTATGACTACGTTACCCAACACAGCTCTATGTTTAATTCATCTTATACTCTCTCACTTGATGCCTTTGATGATCTTACCCATCATGAGTTCAAAGCATCTAGACTGGGCCTCTCATTTTCTGAGAATGATTTGATTAAAATGAAACGTGGGTCATCAGTTAAAAGGTCAAAGGATGTGAGTGATGTTCCTTCTTCTCTAGATGGGAAGGGAGGATCTGTCACCAAAGTCAAAAATCAAGGCAGTTGTGGTATGTGATTATAATAGTCAATCACCTCTGTCTGAAGATTCACGAAAGACGGAAGAACCAGAATGCAATTACTAACATCGATGGGATATAGATTAGTCAACAATAGGTTTCGGTGAACTTGTTTACCAGCAACTTTATCAGGCAGTTATTGTTGGAAAAGGTTGCTCACACAGATGAGCACCAAGGGCTTCGACAATCTTGCAGTTGTCCGCTATTAGTGCCTGTAAGACAAAGAGCAAGAAGAAACTCGCTGAATAACTTTTAGAATGGAAGTTTCTTATTTCCTTAAAAACTTGAGAAGGCAAGCGGACCACATACAAACGTGAGAGGCTCAAATGAAAAGAGTTTAGATCTCATAAGCAAACACTCACATATATTGGGCTGGTGGGTGTTCCTTCCATGCCTCCTTGGGTGGTTAACCACAAACATTCGTGACCGGTGAACCACATTACACAGATATATGTAGATCTGAAAAAAAATCAGACACAAATCGGAGAGTGTGAGGGAAATTTAATATCGTAAAAATTCAAGATCTGAAAATCAAATATAGAAACCCCGAATAAATACTCACCATTGTATAGAGATGGAGAGGTGAACAGTTATGAGTAAGGTCGAAGTGGATGGGTGCGGATAGCTGTGGAGCTTGGAGGGGGGGAGGCCGAGGGGAAGAATGGGAGTAATGGTGGTAAGGATCTCAAAAAGAGAGAGAGAGAGAGAGAGAGAGAGAGAGAGAGAGAGAGAGAGAGAGAGAGAGAGAGAGAGAGATGTTAAGTTACAAACAAACAAATTTAATGGGTTTCAAAGAGAGGAGAAATATTTAGTGTCTTGAGTCTTGCCCTCTGTTAAGAAAGTTACAAATTTATCCTCAATTTTGAACTTTAATATAGAGGGGGAATAAATTGGAGTGTGTTAAAAGAGAGGGAAATCAAAATTGTCAAGGATAAAATAGGAAATGCAGAAAAAATTCATTAAGATGACATCATAGTTTCAACTTGTGACATATATAAATTTCCTACTTTATTATATAAATAAATAAATATGTATATATATATATACTAGGATGTACCCGTGCCGATGACATGATTAAATTATTTTAATGATTTATTATTTATCAAATTTATACACAAATAGAATATCAACACATTTATTCGAAATTGACATTTTTATGGACGTATTTATGTCAGGATTTACTTATATGAACGTACCATGTTCGTTTAAATTTTTTTATTCGTGTTAGTGGTGTGTGAGCGTTAGTATTTAAAAAGATTAACATGATAACGTAAAAAAATTAGAAGTTATTTTTTCAAAAAATAAATGCTTCTAATAAAATTTAGACATGACATGATAATCGACAAACTCATTTAAAAAATAAATACTTCTAATAAAATTAAGAAACGATGCGATGACGCGACATGAAAACCATAAACTCAATGTTACCATTAACAAATTCCTTCCAATGCATCGAACACATACCATACTTAATCTAATGGACTAAAGTGAGTTTTGTGTAATAGGCAGTACTAGTTATAAAATTATAAGATTCAAGAATTTCTTGATAATTTACACTCATAATTAATAGTTCAACGAAGTCTGATGTAACACCCCATCTTTTTATTAACTATTTTTATTAATTAATTGAAATTTTCGAGAAAAATAAAATTTTGAATTCAATAATTTTTATTGGGTAAATATGTTGGTTATGATTTTAGAAGAATGGAATTAAAATCGGAGTTAAAATGGATTTTATATTGATTTTACAATTTTTGTCCCTTATAATTTTTTGGGTGAACTGTCAGATTTTAGGCATGATCAATCGATCGACGCCTGGGGGGTAGATCGATCGACCCTCCCAGAAAACGTGAGCAGTAAGCTGTTTTTAGTATTTGTGTAAGATTAGGACTCCTAATCACTATATAACCTTGTTAATCCGTAGGGGGACTTCTCATAATCACTTTTTCTCCAGTTTTTTACCAGAGAACACTTCCAAATATTTTTCCTCTCACCCATAATTATCAACTTTCTTCATAATCAAGCTTTTTGTCACAAGTTTTGGGAGGCTTAATTGGGGTTTAATCAAGTTGGTTCAAAAACACTCTTTTGCTATTTTTTTTGCAAGGAATCCAGATTTCTAATCAGATTTTCAACACGATCTTTACAGGATTAGAATTGGAGAAGCTGCATAATATTTTTGGATATTATCATTTGGAGGTGCAGCTGGAGCGGATTTACTTTGCTATTTTGTTTTAACTTAGACTTTCCTTTCAGTCGTATTTCATTATGAGACTCAGTTTAGAAAGTTATTGAGCCATTCGGTTCCAAAGTTGTTATGGGATTTATTTCAGTTATTCGGAGTTGGATCTTTATTCAGATTTTTAATTAATCATTATTGGAGATTGGATTTTCGAAGTTAGCATGTGATAGATCTTTTATCGCTTAGTTGTTTATGATCATTTGAGGTTGATTCAATTGTTTATCTTATGGACTGATTTATTTATATCTCATATCTGTCTCATGCTAAGAATGGTATTTTATTTACTCATGCTCGGCTTAGTTTTGGTGGCGGCCGACGCCAAAATTAGGCGGGGGGTGACATCTAAATTTGAAATAACCACTATCAACAGGTTGTGAATTACCATTTTAGTGGCCTAATGCCAAATATTTGTTCAATCCAAACCATCTATATAATTTGGAAGGAGCTGCTCTTTAAAATTTATTTTTTCTTGGGAGGCTTCATTTACAAATTATAAACAAAACGGAAAAACTAAAAAGAAAATAGATAGAAACTTAAATAATGTCATACTACAAATATGAACACGTAAGATGGAAATTATTTTTCATTATCAAACTTCTATAGCTTGTGTTGCTTGGGATATTATATTTAATTGACTATGCATCATTTTGTTTAAGCAAGCAATTTGAAGCTAAAAATTGGCCTTAAAGTAACAAAGAGAGGCCGACGTTTTAATTTTACTTTAAAAATAAGAAACAATGAATGTCTACCCCAAAGTCTCTGTCATAACGCATTAGACATATCGAAATCTCAATTTAATGCAAAAGATGATAATTCAATGACCCACCAAACTCTTTATCTTTTTTTTTAATCTTTCCCCACCTTTGGTGGTGTTGGTGTGGTGGTTGTTCTTGTTACGACTTAGTTGGTAGACGCGTAGATGTTGCAATTATATATGCTCTTAATTTTTTGCCACCTCTGGGGAATTTATGTTGATATGCTCTTGTTGAAGAAGAAGAAGAAGAAGAAGAAGAAGAAAAGAGTTCTTCTGGAAAGGAAAACTTTAGCTCTTCTATTTCCCATTTTTCGATACCATATGCTCCAATTTTTGCTCAATATAGGGCAAATACTCAGGGCCGGCCCTGGTCATGTGCCAGGTGGGCAGTGGCACAGGGCCCATATTACAATCAGTACCAGTATATGTGTATTTTAGGAGTCTAAAAATATTTTATATATATTAAAAAATATTTTTTTAAGTGAGTTTAGTTTTTTAGGAGCCCATTTTTTCAACTATTCAAAAAAATAATGATAGAACTTTCCAAAAAAACTCACCCAACTTATTTAAGATTACTAGGAGTCATTTTTTCAACTACCCACAACATCTTTTTGGTTTTCTCTCTCTCTCTCTCTCTCTCTCTCTCTCTCTCTCTCTTTTTTCAGCGCACACTCTCCCTCTCTCCTCTCTCCTTACGTCTCTCTCTCTCTCTCTCTCTCTCTCTCTGTCTCTCTCTTGCAAGCTTTCTTTTTTAATTTTTGCGAAAGTTGGAGGCTGTCCATTACCATTTTACTACTGTACGCAAGTTGGAGGATATCTTCTTTTTTCATTTGACAGTTGTTTTCTTCTTTTGCATTTACAGCAAAAGGTAAGTTGTCTTCTTTTGCAAGTTGTTCTCTTCTTTTTTCATTATTTTTTTATACATATGTTAATCTTTTTTATTACTATTTTTTTTTAATAATCTGTTTTTTTTTTTAAATTCATCAATGTTTTACTAATCTGTTTTTTATGCAATTAATTTTTTTTTATCAGGTTGCTTCTTTCTACATTAATCAAGTCGATGAAATTGGAGAGGGAATAAAAGGCTCAAAACTGGTGACATTTTCCCATATTTTTTATATTCAATCAATTGAGATATTTCTAGAGTAAAATTATCTATTAGATTCGTTGTTAATTGCATATTTTATTTTTATTTATAAATTTATAATTTTTAGAAATGTTACCAAAAAAACAAGCATCCGGATATCAAAAACGAAAAAAACAATTGTATTTTGCAAGTTGAAATGCTAGAAGAACAATTTTTCAATGAGTTTTTAGGTATTTAATATTTCTGTACAATATTTTTTTGGAAGGGCCCTAAATTGAGTATCGCACAGGGTACTATAAATCTCAGGACCGGCCCTGCAAATACTTTCCATCCACACCTTGCACCTTGTTAACAGAACATAAGAAGTCTATAGCATACGTGATGCCATTGTCAAATTCCTCGTTAACAACATTAAAAGCCTTAACACTAGCAATAAAAGTCTTAACACTAGCAATAAAAGTCTTTTATTGCTAGTGTTCTGGTCTCAGAAAGTTAATGTGAAATGGCTTAATAATAGATATCAAAACATATATTTTTTTCATTAAACTGTGAATCAAAGGAATGATCTAATGGTGATTTAAGTGTATCCTAGATGCTAATGGTAATATAGTGGACGATCCAGTAAGTTTGGGGTATTCATTTGTTGAGTACTTCAAAAATATTTTGTCAATTGAACCTGTATCAAATGAAAATTTTCTTATACAGTACTTAGAAGGGAAAATTTGGTTAACATAAATTTATTTTGAAATATAAATTAAGAATTTTCAAAATAAAATGATAAAGTACATAATATCATGGATGTTACAAAAATAAAAAGAACTTAAATCCCATCTCTATAAAACTCCCATCCAGGTCATTTTAATAGTTGTGCTTAATGTAACCTAAATGTATATATACACACATAAATGTACATCCACCATATGACATCAAACCTATTCAGGTGCTAACAATCACATATGTCGGTCGTATCGTTCGCAGCTGGTCAAAACAAATGGACGTCCGGTCGTATCATTGGAGAAACAACAATCACAGCTGCGATTCAAACTCCACTAACTATCACTCCTACCTGCAAATCAATATCAAAATCGAATCCATCCCAAAAACAAATGTGAAAAATAAATCGAAAGAATATTGATAATTGTTGTAGTAAGAGGACATACAAAACATGAGATACTCATGGAATGTTGCATATGAAGTTTCAAAAATGTAACACTCCCATCTCCTTTTATCAATTAATGCTAAATTTTGTTTCAAGGCCATAACCTTCATGAGGGTTGAAAAGTCATATTGGGGTAAGGGGTGGCTATGGTCATACCAAAGATTTTCAAAAGCATGTATTACGAATTTATCCCATATAAGTTTTAGTTATATAATGAGAAGATCTTTCTTATTTAACCAACAAAAGTCTTAATACACATGTACTGAAGGCTCACCAATCCCTTTTATGAACAAAGCCAAAGTAAAAAAAGAAAACAATTCATAAATATTTTCTAATAAAGCCAAAGTAAAAAAACTAATAAATCACTTTCCATAAAACGTCAAACTTAATACCTACATGCGTCCAACTGATTATTATTAATATCATCATAAATAATAATATTTTATTAAACCCCATTGATCTTCCTATCCAAGTAATAATATAAGAATTAACTAATCGAAACATTAAAACAAAAAAAAGTACTAATCATTTTCAAGAAATAAATGAAGGAAAAAAGTGTCAAATTAAATTATCCATCCAATGAAGCCAATCAACTCTCATTTGTGAAGCCTTCCCACTTCAAATTAGGAGACTCCGATCCAAGAAGATTCGCATACCTATTCAGGGGACTCTTAAATAAATTGTAAAATTTTATAGTTGTGTCAAAATATAGAAACCATTCTAATAAATGTTAGCTTTTAGAGCTCAAAATTCATTATTAGAATTCGTATTAGAAACTAGGGCTGTGTTTCGACCGGATCGGATCGGAAAATGCTTATTCGGAAAAAATTCCGATTTTTTCGGAAATAAAATAACTATTCCGATTTCCGATCCGATTTTTTCTGAAAATTAAAAAAAATTCTGAATTCGGAAAAATCGGAAAATCGGCAAAAATCGGAAAAAATCAGAAATTCACAAAATATATTAAAAATCCAGAAATTTCAGAAATTCCAAAATTTCAAAAAAATAAATTATGGATTTTCGATTACTCGAAATTCTCATTTTAAAGAAACAATGAAAATGGCTTAACCCAACATGTAAACACATGAGGATTTGGCTCATTTTTCATTTGTGTAGAAGTTAGGAGGATACTCTCCTTTTATAGAGCATATTTTGGAGCCCTCTCCCTCTCCCAACCGATGTGGGATATGGGAAACTTTCAAAAAATCGGAAAAGAAATCGGAAAAATCGGAAATCGGAAAATAATTCCAAAAAAATCGGAAATAATTCGGAAAAAAATCGGAAAAATCGGATCGACATAGTTTCGAAAAAATCGGATCGAAAAAATCGAAAAATCGGAAATTCAGAATTATTTCCGATTTCCGATCCGATTTTTTTCGAAAAAATCGGAAATCGGCAAACTAAAATTCCATTCCAAATTCGGAAAAAATCGGATCGGAAATCGGAAAAATCGGAAAGTTCGGAAAAAAAACACAGCCCTATTAGAAACTTGTCATATTCAAAGGTATCATATGTCAGTTTTGTCATATGCAGGTTATTTATTGCTTTTGTGAGGATTTAACAAACCAAAAAAATAAAAAATAAAAAACCAAAAAACTGTAAATAAAAATCGAAAAAAAGTAGGTAGTACCTGTGAGTGTGAGAAAAATGCTTACTGTCTGATGGAGAGGTAGAAGGGACGGATCTCAGTGACGACTGCCGGAAGCGCTAGGCATAAGAGAATAAAAAAAGGAAACTTTCCATAATTTTCCTATATATGAAGCTCAAACTTAGACTTACACCAGCTAAAACAAACATAATTTTTCTTTTTTCTTTGCAGCCAAGTTCAACTCGTTGTCATGGGGAGTTCGAGGTGTTCCTCGGACAGTTTTGGATGGTTGCACAACCGCAATCGACATTAGTTTCATGACTACCTACCCGGGCCATATTCCATCAACAACTTCATGTGAGTTTCATTGAGGGTGTTTTAACGCATTATTCATTAATATGAGTAAAAATTTTCAACATACATACAACCTACCTAAGTAAAAAAATTAGCTATACCTGACAGTTTGAGAAACAGTATAAATTATTACCTGCAGCACCATAAAATAAAATGATTAAATTCCTCAATTATTTGAAATAATGAATCGTAAAAATGACATCCAAGACTCCTAAACATTAACATAAAAATAAAAAATCATTGAGAAACCTATAAACCATTTACCTGCACACCCAGCTGGGCATTTTTTCTCTGCCAAAACATGAATCAGTATAGTAATTAGTAACTAACCATAACCTTAAACAAAGAGATGGATAGAAACAAAAATTGAAGGAGGATGAAGAATATCAACCTGAAATTTAATTTTTTGTCATTTTAAGTTAATAATTTAAATAAAATAGTTCTCTATTTTATACCAAAATGAAAACCCTGAATAACACACAAAATGCAAAAAACAGCCCCTCAACAAAAATGAATAAAATAAACAAATACCTCAACAAAAAGGATTTGTAAGAATAGATTTCAAAGGAAAAAAACCCTAAGTGAAAGAATGAGATAGAAGAAGATCAGATTCAGAACATCAAAAATTCATAAAAAAAATTAGATCTGATAAGATTAGATACAAACGCAATGGGAGTTGGTGGAGTGGAGTGGAGTGTCTCAACGGGGTGTTTATGAATTGGTATATTCAGCCAATTAAACTATCTGTTTTCCCTTTTTCTGTTTTGTTTTGGGGAAAAGACATTTCCAATCCACTCTAGCTTAAACCCAAATAACTAATTACAAATACCCAGCTGGTTATATTAATTACTTGAAATCTTCTGAATATTCAATATTAGAATCCCATCAATGTATGGACAAGAAAGTAGTACCTGAGTTGCATGAAACTGCAACTTGAAAATAGCCATAGCTCCACATCCTAATCAAAGCTCCCACAACTCCATCGAAAAATCACAAACTTAACTCACAGATGAACTCGAGCCTCACTTCAAAAACCCAGATCTAAAATCAAAAGTCCAGATCTGGGTTATTGGTATTGGAGGGGATCCTCAAAAACCTAAATCGAAAATCCATTTGCAGAAGACTACAAAGTTACAAAAAGTTATAAAAGAAAAAAGGAAAACCAGAAAAGAAAAAGAAGACCTGTGTATAGTACTCATTTTTTATTGGAGTTTAACCAAGAAAATGAGAGAAGATGATGAAAGAAAAGACTTGTGTATAGTACTATAGCTGTCGCGCGCACAGAGAGAGAGAGAGAGAGAACGGTTGAGGTATGGTCTGGCTCAACTCGAGGCAAAGTAGGTGTACCCGAGCATGGAAAAGTAGGGGTGGCAATTCGGGTTAGTCGTGTCATTTTCGGGTCATGATGATTTTGATTTTATTATAAGTTTTAGGTAATCTTAAATCTATACAAGCTAATCGTGTCATGTTCGGGTCATGTTCCGGTTATTACCATAAACGGGTTATCGTGTCAAAAATTGTCAGCCCTATGGAAAAATTGTAGCTTTGTCATTTTACACGTGTCCAAATATTTAATCATTAGATACAAAACTTAATATGTAATCTCAACCGTTAATTGATAAAGACCACACTCATTAACTTTCAATCTCAACCACTAATTGGAAAAAATCAAAAGTTCCTCCTGCTTTATTATGATTATTATTACTATATCTATATAATATAGGACAATGGTGTTATGAATAGTGTCATCTTATCTTATCTTATAAAAAAAATCAAAGGGTCTATATTTTGCCATGTGTACAATCCAAGGGTTGAGACTAAAAGATCTCCTTTCACAAGGCTCACTACCCGTGTGGGCTGATCCCCCTTTCACTCTCACAACCCGTCTATTCATTTTCTTTCCCAAAAAAAGCCCTAGCTGAGCCGCTCCCCCATCTCTCTCATTTCACACTCTTCCCTGCTCACGCCGCTCACGCCGCTCACCCGCGGCCGGCTTCAACTCCACCGACTCTAGCTCCGCCTCCCGTCTCCAATCTTGGGTTTGTACGCCTCCTCATTTTCTTTCCCAAAAAAAGCCCTAGCCGAGCCGCTCCCCCATCTCTCTCATTTCACACTCTTCCCTGCTCACGCCGCTGACCCGCGGCCGGCTTCTACTCCACCAACTCTAGCTCCGCCTCCCGCCTCCCGCCTCCCGTCTCCAATCTTGGGTTTGTATTTGCTTTAGTTATTGTTTATGTTGAGAAAATCCTATTTCATATGTATTGCTTTACTATTTGCTTTAGTTATTGCTTTAGTTATTTAATATTGCTTTAGTGAGAAATTCTTGCTTTAGGTACTAATGTTGCTTTAGATATTTAATATTGCTTTATGTACTAATAATATTGCTTTAATGAGAAATTCCAATTAATATGTATTGCTTTAGGTACTAATATTGCTTTAGGTACTACTATTACTTTAAGTCTCCAATCTTGGGTTTGTACGCTCTTAATTCTTTTGCTATGTATTGTTTATGTTGAGAAAATCCTATTTCATATGTATTGCTTTACTATTGCTTTAGGTACTAATATTGCTTTAGATATTGCTTTAGTTAATATTGCTTTATGTACTAATATTGCTTTAATGAGAAATTCCATTTAATATGTATTGCTTTAGGTACTAATATTGCTTTAGGTACTACTATTACTTTAAGTCTCCAATATTGCTTTAGGTACTAATATTGCTTTAGTTAATATTGCTTTATGTACTAATATTGCTTTAATGAGAAATTCCATTTAATATGTATTGCTTTAGGTACTAATATTGCTTTAGGTACTACTATTACTTTAAGTCTCCAATCTTGGGTTTGTACGCTCTTAATTCTTTTAATATGTATTGTTTTACTATTGCTTTAGGTACTAATATTGCTTTAGATATTTAATATTGCTTTATGTACTAATATTGCTTTAGTGAGAAATTCCATTTAATAAGTATTGCTTTAGGTACTAATATTGCTTTAGGTACTAATATTGCTTTAGATATTTAATATTGCTTTAGGTACTACTTTATTATTGCTTTATGTACTAATATTGCTTTAGTGAGAAATTCCATTTACTATGTATTGCTTTACTATGTATTGCTTTACTATTGCTTTAGGTACTAATATTGCTTTAGATATTTAATATTGCTTTATGTACTAATATTGCTTTAGTGAGAAATTCCATTTGTTGAGAAAATCCTATTTCATATGTATTGCTTTACTATTGCTTTAGGTACTAATATTGCTTTAGATATTGCTTTAGTTATTGCTTTAAATATTTAATATTGCTTTAGGTACTAATATTGCTTTAGTGAGAAATTCCATTTAATATGTATTGCTTTACTATTGCTTTAGGTACTAATATTGCTTTAGATATTTAATATTGCTTTATGTACTAATATTGCTTTAGTGAGAAATTCCATTTAATATGTATTGCTTTAGGTACTAATATTGCTTTAGGTACTAATATTGCTTTAGATATTTAATATTGCTTTAGGTACTACTTTATTATTGCTTTAGGTACTAATATTGCTTTAGTGAGAAATTCCATTTAATATGTATTGCTTTAGATACTAATATTGCTTTAGATATTTAATATTGCTTTATGTACTAATATTGCTTTAGTGAGAAATTCCATTTGTTGAGAAAGTCCTATTTCATATGTATTGCTTTACTATTGCTTTAGGTACTAATATTGCTTTAGATATTGCTTTAGTTATTGCTTTAGATGTTTAATATTGCTTTAGGTACTAATATTGCTTTAGTGAGAAATTCCATTTAATATGTATTGCTTTGCTATTGCTTTAGGTACTAATATTGCTTTAGATATTTAATATTGCTTTATGTACTAATATTGCTTTAGTGAGAAATTCCATTTAATATGTATTGCTTTAGGTACTAATATTGCTTTAGGTACTAATATTGCTTTAGATATTTAATATTGCTTTAGGTACTACTTTATTATTGCTTTAGGTACTAATATTGCTTTAGTGAGAAATTCCATTTAATATGTATTGCTTTACTATTGCTTTAGGTACTAATATTGCTTTAGATATTTAATATTGCTTTATGTACTAATATTGCTTTAGTGAGAAATTCCATTTAATATGTATTGCTTTAGGTACTAATATTGCTTTAGGTACTAATATTGCTTTAGGTACTACTTTATTATTGCTTTATGTACTAATATTGCTTTAGTGAGAAATTCCATTTACTATGTATTGCTTTACTATTGCTTTAGGTACTAATATTGCTTTAGATATTTAATATTGCTTTATGTACTAATATTGCTTTAGTGAGAAATTCCATTTAATATGTATTGCTTTACTATTGCTTTAGGTACTAATATTGCTTTAGATATTTAATATTGCTTTAGGTACTACTATTACTTTAAGTCTCCAATCTTGGGTTTGTACGCTCTTAATTCTTTTGATATGTATTATTTATGTTGAGAAATTCCTATTTCATATGTATTGCTTTACTATTGCTTTAGGTACTAATATTGCTTTAGATATTGCTTTAGATATTTAATATTGCTTTAGGTACTGCTTTATTATTGCTTTATGTACTAATATTGCTTTAGATATTTAATATTGCTTTAGATATTGCTTTATTATTGCTTTAGTGAGAAATTCCATTTACTATGTATTGATTTAATATTGCTTTAGGTACTACTATTACTTTAGGTACTAATAATCCTAACATCTCATTTTACGATTTTAATAGGACCTACGGACGGTCCGGTTAGTTGACTTGACTTGGATATGGATAACCAGCCTACATTTTCCAATTATTATTGCTTTATGTACTAATATTGCTTTAGTGAGAAATTCCATTTACTATGTATTGATTTAATATTGCTTTAGGTACTATTATTACTTTAGGTACTAATAATCCTAACATCTCATTTTACGATTTTAATAGGACCTACGGACGGTCCGGTTAGTTGACTTGACTTGGATATGGATAACCAGCCTACATTTTCCAATTATTATTGCTTTATGTACTAATATTGCTTTAATGAGAAATTCCATTTACTATGTATTGCTTTACTATTGCTTTAGGTACTAATAATCCTAACATCTCATTTTACGATTTTAATAGGACCTACGGACGGTCCGATTAGTTGACTTGACTTGGATATGGATAACCAGCCTACATTTTCCAACGTAAGTAAAAAACCCGCCCTCTGAAAAATATACTTTCTACTTCCTCCCTATGTTATTATATCAACGGGCTTTCATGGAATTTGCGTTAATTTTTTTCACAGATTCAAGGCGCGCGTAGGATCAGCACTGGTATTGTGATCCGCGATGAATCAGAACTTGAGATGATTCTTAAAGAGGTAAATTTTACTTCTGCTACATTTTGCCACGACAAATTTTACTTTTGCTACCCAACTCTTTACATTATTTATTATTTTTTTTCAGAAGAGAAAACGAACGGAGCGACTTTGGGATAAAGAGAAAGGGAAAGGGAAAGAAAACGACCCCCCCACCACGGTGTGTTATTTTTTATTTTGCATTTTCTTTTCATTATTTAATAATTTACTGTTTTCTTACATTTCTACTCCACTTTACTCAACGTGCCAGGACTTCCCTCCCACTTCTGCCCGTGCATTGGCTCAAAGACTACGACGTGATCGAGAAAGGGCACAAAGATTGCCGCTTAATCCCAGTAATTGTTCTAATCAATCATCCACTTCGACGAGCACTAATGTGATAGCACCCACTTCTACATTACTGCACACCCCTCTACAACAGTGCTGCCCTCTTCGTGATAGCACCCCGTTATCAGACATTGGCCTTACAATTGATCCTCCAACTGTAAAATTTCTTCCCCATTTGCTTCATTTATCAAATGCATTGTTTTCTTTTCTTCTAATTAATTTTACTCAACGTGCCAGGACTTCCCACCCATCAGTGCCCGTGCATTTGCTCAAAGACAACGACGTAATCGAGAAAGATCACAGAGGTTGCAACTTGATCCCACTAGCTGTCCTAATCAACTACACACTTCGACTCGCTCAACACCATCAAATCGGTTACGTGCAAGAACTCTTACGTTGCCGCCCACCCCACCACAACAATGCTGCCCAGTTATGCAGCAGTCCCGTGACACTGAAGTTTTGCCCCCTGCTATTCTTCCTAGAAATTTGAGCGTAGATTTTGATGCTACTATCATTTCTGATCCCATCCATGAACACAGTGGGAGTGTATTTGAAGATTCACATTCTTTTCCTACGCCACCACTGACAGATTTGGTGAACAATGCTCCGACTGGATCATCAAGAGTATCCGTGCTTCCTTCTATAACTCGGTATAACATCCTATTTACTTTGATATTTTAAGGCCAATGTTGATTTGAGATAGTCTTGACTCAAGTTCTTTCTTTCTCCATTTCAGGTCAAGGAGGCAAGTCATCGCATACCAGGTGGGTTGTAGAAGAGCAGGACGGGCTAGACTTTTATCCGAAAGACACGAGTTGGGACCTATGAATGTTAAATGCCCTCATTGTAATGCCTTGCACTGGATGGCTGAAAGGTTAACAACTTCATCTATGATACGACCGTTGTTTGGGAAGTGTTGTCTACAAGGCCAAATCAGACTGCCTGCCCTTAGGGAACCCCCTACTGAAATAAAGCTTCTTTTTTATGGCAATGATGACCAATCTAGGTCTTTTCGTGCTTACATAAGAGAGTATAATGCAGCCAATGCATTTACAAGTTTAGGTGTGCGAATGGATGATCGAGTCCTCCCAGGGAGGGGTCCCACGAGTTTTACAATTCATGGTGAGCTACGCCATCGCACGGGATCCTTATTGCCGGATGAGGGTCATGAATTAAATGCCACATATGCTCAATTGTACATTTATGATCCAGGTGCAGCTTTAGATATTCGACACCATAGGAATCCACATTTGAGGAGGGATGTCCTTAACACCATACAGCAGTGTTTGTTGTTGAATAATGAATTCACTCATAAATACCGTGAAGCCTTCTCTATTTTGGATCAAATGGATAGAATGGTGCAAGACTTACCTGCATATCTTCATTATAGTTCTTCAAAGGACCGTCGAACGTATAACTTGCCATCGTCTGAAGAGATTGTTGTTATTTTACCGGGGGACGGTTTTAACATTAGTGGCATGCGTGATATTATTGTTCGGCTCAAAGGCGGCAATGAGTTGATGCAAATTAACGAGTGTCATCCAGCATATTTGCCTTTGCATTACGTCTTATTGTTACCCCACGGTGAACTTGGTTGGCACCCCGAAATGAAATTATGGGATGTCCGACGGTTTCAAGAACAGGATGATCGCTTAACTCAATTAAATTATTATGGCTACCGATTGTTCAAGCGTGACTCCGAGTACTCCACAATCCTTAGAGGGGGGAAATTGTTCCAAGAGTTTATTGTTGATGCTTGGGCTTCTACAGAGCAAAACCGATTAACTTATTACCGACTCAATCAAGGAAGGCTTCGGGCAGAGTTGTACAAGGATCTCAATGATGGTATGTCAAACGGTTTACAACCAGAAGATATTGGTAGGCGAATGATTTTGCCTTCTTCTTTCACCGGTAGTGCAAGACATATGTTTGAGATTTATCAAGATTCTATGGCCATAACGCGTTATAACCAACATCCCGATGTTTTTCTCACTATGACCGCAAATCCGAAATGGCCAGAAATCACCAAAGAATTGTTGCCTAATGAAACTGCATTTCTTCGTCCAGACTTGGTGGCGCGTGTATTTGAACTAAAGAGGAAGGCCTTGATGAAGGAGATTGAAAATAACCATGTACTTGGCAAGAAGGTGGCTCACGTCTTCACAATTGAATTTCAGAAACGAGGTTTACCTCACATGCACGCCTTAATCTTTCTTGATGGTCCAAGCAAGATTAAAACAACTGCCCAAGTTGATAACATAGTTTGTGCAGAATTTCCTAGCTTAGAAGAAGACCCCACCCTGTTTGAAACTATTTTGGGTTGCATGGTACATGGCCCTTGCGGAGTTCGGTCTCCTGGAGCCCCGTGTATGGAACATGGTAAATGCACAAAGAAATATCCGAGAGAGTTTTGTGACACTACCACTATGGATGAAGATGGGTACCCAGTATATCGACGTCGTAATGATGGTCGAGTCTTTACTGTTGGGAATGGGAAACAGGTTGATAATCGAGATGTTGTGCCGTATAATCCCCATTTAAGTCGGATGTTCAATTGCCACATTAATGTCGAAGTTTGTGCCGGGCTTAGATGCGTCAAGTACATTCACAAATATATATACAAGGGATTTGATCGCACCACTATTGTCTTAGGAGGCGTTGATGAAATTCAGCAATACTTAGATGCCAGGTATATTGGCCCCCCCGAAGCGGCTTGGCGAATATTTGGTAATCCAATGCATCAGGAGAAACCATCCGTTACGCGATTGGATCTTCACCTCCCAGGCATGCATCATGTTGTTTTCAATCCAAATGAGTCGATGGATGACATAATTCATCGAGGTTCGACTCAAGAGACTTCTTTAACCGCTTTTTTTGCATATTGTGCTTCCAACGAAGAAGCGCGGGCCTTCACTTATCAAGAATTTCCACAACACTATTGGTGGGACAAGGCATCTAAGAGATGGACAAAGCGAAGTTCAAAAGGGGGTTTTGCAATTGGTAGAATGTACTTTGCTAGCCCGAACTCAGGAGAAAGGTTTTATTTGAGATTGCTTCTTACCGTGGTAAAAGGACCTCGATCATTTGAGTGCTTACGGATCGTAAATAATGTCTTGCATGATTCTTTCAAGTCAGCATGTGTTGCACTGGGACTTTTAGAAGATGACAATGAATGGGTTCAGTGCTTGCAAGAGGCCGCGGTGATGCAAACGGGATATCAACTTCGTCGACTTTTCGCCGTTATACTCACCCAATGTTCCCCTATAAATCCAGAATTACTATGGGATAAATTCTCATCATACATATGTGACGATCTCGCGCACAACCTCCGTAGATCATTTGCAATTCCTTCTCCAACTGATGCAGAGGTCAATGATTACGGATTGTATCTTCTCAACAATTTGCTACAAGAGTCTGGCAAAAGTTTGACCGACTTTCCACCAATGCCATTACCTCTAAAAAATTGGAGTACCACCGGAGAGAATCGGCTAATATGGGAGCATCGACAACTTCAAGCAGATACAAACACCGCGGACGTGCAATGTAATATAGACTGTCTTAATTCGGGGCAGCAACATGCTTACTCGGCCATTACTACTTCTGTGTTTGAAGGAAAAGGTACTACCTTTTTTTTAAATGGTGGGGCTGGAACGGGTAAGACCTTTTTGTATAACACAATTGCTGGAATTTGCCGTAGTCTCGGCCACGTAGTCATTACGGTTGCCTCTTCAGGCATTGCTTCCTTATTGTTGGTTGGCGGTCGAACATCGCATTCAACATTTTGTATTCCGCTTGACATCCTTGAAAATTCTAATTGTGGGTTTTCAAAGCAATCGAATCAAGCAGAGTTGTTTAAACTAGCCAAACTTATAATCTGGGATGAAGTGCCAATGCAACATCGGTTTTGTGTTGAAGCGGTTGACCGAACATTATGAGATATATGTAGTAATCAAAAGCCTTTTGGGGGGATAAGTGTTGTTCTCGGGGGGATTTTCGACAAATCCTACCCGTCATTCCTAAAGCAGTTCGCGAAGAAATTGTCGCCGCATCATTACGGCGATCAGTTCTTTGGAAGGATGTCAAAATTCTTACCTTGGACACAAACATGCGTCTCGACATTACAGACATCCAAACTTCGGCATTTGCAAATGTTTTGACCACGGTATAACAATTTTTTCAAAATATTACGTTCTTTATTAGTACTTATTTATGCATTTCATGTAGATTGTTCTAATAGTACATCTTTGTTTTTCAGATTGGCTCAAGCCCTGACGAAATTGTGCTCCTGCCTTCAACATTACGCCGCTGTCGGAATGTTGAAGAGTTGATGAGGGCCGTATATCCGTTGTTGAATGTGGAGGGTATTGTTACGCCTTCTTACCTAACTGAACGGACGATTCTTTCAGCCCGCAATGATGATGTAAATGCAATTAATATGGCTGCTCTAGCTGTTTTTCCAGGAGAATCTGTGACATACTACGCAGCAGATAAATTATGTCCGGATGAAAGTAATCCGAGCATAACTAACCAGTATCCTAATGAGTTCTTAAATGCTTTGAACCCTTCTGGGCTACCTCTATTTAAGTTGGAATTAAAAGTGGGATGTCCCATCATGTTACTACGAAATATAGCGCCAAAAGACGGTCTTTGCAATGGCACGCGCTTGATTGTTACCAAGTTGTCTGAACATGTAATTGAGGCCACAATCCTGACTGGAGATAAGTTTGGCACAACTGTCTTCATTCCGAGAATCTCTTTAACTCCCTCCTCTAATGAAATACCTATCAAGATGACTCGCCGACAATTTCCAATCAAATTGGCCTACGCAATGACAATGAACAAATCTCAAGGACAATCTGTAAAGTTTGTTGGTATTGACTTGCGCACCCCCGTGTTCAGTCACGGTCAGTTGTATGTTGCATTATCACGTTGCACAAGTGCAGACCGCATTTCTATCCTTCTACCCTCCGGGGAGGAGAGTTCAACAACAAATATTGTATATCCGGAGGTTCTCTTATAGGGATGTAAGTCAAAATATTGCTTTTGTTATGCTGCATTTTAAAGATTAATATCCAGTATTCCTAGGCTCTTGGTCTCATATACTTCTTTCTCATTTTGCTTTTTTGGTGTAACATGTCAGCGGCATCCGCGGGGAGGTCAGCGGCATCATATAAATTTTGAGTAAGTCAAATATTGGTAGGTATTTTTTGATTGGAATGAAAGAAATTGTATTTTTTTTCCAGATTTGACCGTGTAGGTAAACCTTCTCCTTTTTTAACTTTGATTTTGTTTTGGGTTTTTGTGTTCAAACATCAAAAGGGTTTTTGAATGTTTGACGGGGGCTTTTCGAATAACAAATTTGGAATTATCTCTATATTATTAACTGATTTAGTGTGCTTTTTTAGTAATCTGTGTGCTCTTTTAGTAATCTATTTCTGAAATGGACTCAAACATTTCTGAAAAGAACTCTGAATTTTTTTTTAGTTGGTACCAGTTATAATGAGGCAACTGATGCTTAAGTGATGCATCAACTATAACAACACTTATGCATCAGTTTTAGCATCTGCCTCAAAAAACACTGAAATGGACTCGAGCATTTATGAAAAGAACTCTGTACCAGTTATAACAACAGTTATAAAACAGAACTTTGAAATGTTTTTTTTGAACAGATGCTATAGCATGTTCTCAAATTTATTGCCTCATTACGATCTCTGGCAACGAACTTTGCACCGATACACTCTTGCAACGATAACAAGGTAATCTTTTTACTGTTCCTTTCATCGTTTTTTTTGCTGTACCTCTTCTCGACTGTACAACAACAAACATCGAACAACGAACATCATAAGATGCGTCGATGACCGGGCTCTGTATATATGTTCTTTTGAAATAAGATCTGAAATAATGTGTGTTTCTCTCCCTAAAATCCCTATGTATGCTCTGTTTGTTTCACTTTATGCTTCGTTTTGCAATTTAGGTTTCAATAATTGGTGTATGTTTAAACTATGGGTGTTTCTCAGCTCTCTTTTGTAATTTCGGGTTTCAAAATGTCCCTTTTTTCTCACATGTGGAAGCAAGTCATGTTTACGTCGGATAATTTATTGCACATTTTTTTTTTATTTCAGGGACATGGCGTGATTACGTATACAAGCTCGATTAAAGGTAATTCACATGCTCCATGCTTTTGTCGACGTTTTCAAAATGTTCCATATACATATTACCCGATTTTGCATGTTCCGTCATTATCCATGTGCCAAAGGTTAAATCACCACTCTTATACTACAACAACTGTCTTCAAGAGTACAACACTGTTCTACAATTTATAATTGATCAGACATTTGTTCTTCAATTTGTATGTTATGCTGAATTACAAACTAAAAACTCAGTTTGAATACCAACTTACGGATCAGACATTTGGAAAATGTGTATGCTATTTTGAATCTTATTATTGGGTTGTTTTTGGATTGTTATTTGCAGGTGTACCCATATGGTACTGATTGCCATTGCAGTTTTAGATGTTAGGTACGCATCACATTTTTCTTAGAAGTAAGTGTTACATTTTTCTTAGATATGCATCACATTTTTCTTAGAAGTGTTGGGCATAATGATTATAGGTGACCTACCATGACTAAAGTTAAGTAGGTGTAGGATAAAACCCCTCGAAAGCTCATGTACCGTCAAGTTATTTTGAAGTGTTGGAAAACTGGAGGAACATGGTAATCTTGAAAAACTTCACTACTGCTAACTATTTACTATGTACGGCTACTGATTTATCCACAATCCCAAAGATTTATACATAATCCCAAAGAATCTTCACCTTTTTTTTTTGGATTTTGTCTTCGTGTCTTTTTATGTTTTCTGTGTTAATATTGGAAATGAGAACATGTTGAGTACTATGTAATAGATAAAATCACTATTTTTATTCTGTGTAGTTATGCATTATGTTCATAGTTGTGCACTGTGTTCATATTGTGCACTGAGTAGCACTAGAAATTTGTTTCCTGCAGGTCATGCTAGCAATTTTGATATGACTGCTAACCCTGCTGACATGGCATTTAACTCGGGCATATATGTTAAAAAATCAATAAACACTCTAGCCTATGGCCTCCGCTATGAACTTCTGCAACGTCCCATACTATGGATGTGGAATATCTTTAATTGCATTGTCGAAGTAAAGGCATTGGAAGGGTTAGTTCAGCGTTCAGCTATTGCAGCAGGAGCGATTTGATGAGCTCACTGTGTTGTTGAAGCCCTTTGGACCTGAGAAGGTTTCTCCCAGGGAAATTGGGATTTTGCGTAATGATATCAGCCCTCCCTCAAACTTCATGTAAGTCATTTGATTTTCTTATTAAATTTTAAAGCTTAAATTTTGCGTAATAAATCATTTGGGAACAGATTTGGCACGTGGCGTGTGTATACCATCCATCTTACATTTCACCTTTTCTATTTCAATAATTGTGTACCTATTTATTTATTCAATCTTCATACTGATCATTTAAGCGGGTGGTTGTTGTTTTTGGAAAAAAGATGGCTTAGCTTCTCTTTATTTTTGGCTTAGCTTCTCTTTATTTTAAAGCATTAACAGTAGCCCTGGATAAACTTCATACTGATCATTTAAGTTTTCGTTTGGCATTTTCACAGTTACACATGAGGTATCTTCTCAATGTGGTTTCAATGGTGTTCACTATGGTTTTTTTACAGTGTCCATTATGCTAGAGGTATGCTGATCTGAACCTGGCATTAATAAGGCTTATATTTTCATTTCCCCAAATTTGTCTCCCCCCCCCCCCCCGATTTCACCTCACTCGGCTTTCTATCTCTTTTTTTCTACTTTTCTCAGAGGCAATCCGACACGGTCCCAGGGAACCCTCCCACTCCCGCACCTGGTAAATCCCCCTCCCCCCTTCCCCACTCAAGCACACACACGCACACATTGTTGTTGCATTTTTCAATACATAATGCTAGCCTTATGTTATGACAACGTCCTTTCTTACCTGCCTACTGTCACAGGAATAGGCCACACTATGCGTTGAGGAAGTCCCACAGATGGTGGTCAAACACCCCAGCACAAACATTTTGAGGAAGTCCCACCAAAAGAATAAATTCATATTCTCTTTCCCGGCCTTCTACCTCCCATCTTCTAATTTGGGAGTTGTTATTACCCCTTAAATAGGGTGGATAGTCCAATAAACAAAGGAGATTATGCCCAATTTTTTTAAAAATTTGACACTTTATTTTTTTGAGACACAATGTGAATTCGATGGTAAATATTGTATATTTCGTATTATATGTGAATATATTTGATAAATTTAGACTATTTGAATGTTATTGGACTATTTTTTGTTAAGCATGGTGAATACTCCTATAAATACGAAATATTGTGGCCAATTGTTTTAAAATTACGCTTGGAAATTTTTGCGCTTCGCTATTACGTACTTTGAAAAATTATCGCTGTTTTGCCGTTACGTACTTTGGAAAATTTCGTCGTGCCTTCAGGCACGGGCATACGCTTGTATATATATATAGTAGCATGTAAATCACGTGACGCGTGAGCGTCCATGAGTAAAACAAAATTATAATAAAGAAAGGAAGTAAATATATTGAAATCTGAGATGAAGTAGAGTAGTCTAACAATAAGTGTGTAACGAAAATATGAAATTAAATATGTTATAATAAAATGATCATGTAATGCAAGTCTTATCAAGAGTAGAAAATGTTTTGAGCATGAAATAAAAAAGACAACGTTATGATTATTGTAATGAAATAAACTCTTCAACAATCCGTAAGTTTGTAACTCTCTCATTCCTTGAATTATAGTTTGTAACTCCCTCATTCCTTAAATTGTTTTAGTTTCCCCCTGCAAATTAATGGAAGAGAGTTTAAATAATTTTTGAATATTTAGAAAGTAAAGGAAAGTGAAAATGTTGATAATTTAATATAACTTTCAAGTCACCACCTTAGATTGTGAGAGAAATAAAAAGTGAAAACACACAAAAATTTGTGAGAGGTTTCTCAACAAAAAAACTGGAAAAATCATATGGGTTAATATCTTATATCTTAAAGAGGACATGTGTAAAACTTAAATATATACAAAAAATCATAAGCTTTTTGTTTAATTCCACAAAAGTAAACGTCCAATTTTTTCTCTTAATCTTAAGCAAAGCATGAGCCTTCTATTTAGCATTAACAGTAAGATTTATAAACCCACACTAATTTAATCTTTCTATATACCACGACTGGCGAGGGAGCCTATTTTATATTATGTAGTATTTATTAAAGTACAAACCTCTCAAGACAAAAAAAAAGAGTAGAAACCTCCCCAATACGACCATACCCTCGCTAGTCTCCAGTTGTTCAACCAATATTTAAAACTTAATAAAAAAAAGAATACAGTGACATATTACATACACCATAATACACAAATATTAAAAAAATCGGAAAAGATATGGAAATCATACTCTGAGACGGATATAGAGAGAGACCTCTATGTGAGAAATTGGGCAAATGATCTAGCTTGATGGTTTTCACTTTTTTGGGTGGCTGAAGAGATATGCATATTTGGATGGAAGAAATCTTTAAACCTTCCATATTAATGTATTTATTCGTTATGTAGATGGTACCCGATAATTGAAGAACCATACACCACATCCACCAAGTTATTAGGACCTGAGATGATTCAGGAGACTACTGCCAAGATCGAGTTGATTAGAGAATGCATTCGAATATCTCAGGATAGGCAAAAGAGTTATGCTGATGCCGACAGGAGACATGTGGAGTTAGAGGTTGGTGACCAGGGTTTGGTTCAAGTATCTCCTATGAAGGGGATTATGAGATTTGGTAAGAAATGGAAGTTAGCACGAAAGTATGTGGGATCGTTTCCTATTATAAAGAGGGTGGGGCCAGTAGCACATAGACTGGGACTTCC
Source organism: Sambucus nigra (assembly GCA_949130495.1). Classification (NCBI taxonomy): domain Eukaryota; kingdom Viridiplantae; phylum Streptophyta; class Magnoliopsida; order Dipsacales; family Adoxaceae; genus Sambucus; species Sambucus nigra. The sequence continues at coordinate 92,050,055 of OX422219.1, read as the reverse complement.
AGAGCATCTTCAGCGGATACACGATGTGTTCCATGTATCATCACTGAAGAAATACAGGAGGATTGAGAGGGATTTTTGGAACGCTCCACTTGAGGAGATTGACTTACATCCAGACGTCTCCTATGAAGAAAGTCACATGGCAATTTTGGATCGTGGTGAGCATAAACTACGGTCCAAGGTTGTGCCTTTGGTGTGAGTTCAGTGGGGTCACCACAATGTTGAGGAGTCGACCTGAGAGCGGGAGGATGAGATGCGAGAGCAGTATTTAGAGTTATTTATCGCAGGTATGTCCTAATTTTGAGGACAAAATTCCTTTGTAAGGGGGAATTATGTAATACCCCGCATTTCTGCGTATTTTTAAAAGTAATTAATTTGGAAATTAATTAGGAAAATACGTTTTAATTAAATTACGCAAGTGAAGTAATTTAATGTAATTTATGTAATAAATGTGATTATTAATTACGAGTTAGATACCAATTAATACTTTGACCAAATTTACTAAGTGTGAATAGTAAATAATAAATGATTATTATTATACGGCATAGCAAGTGATATGCGTGTATCCTAGTTTATCTCACCGAGAGTCATGTGTAGACTATTTTTAGGTGAGGAATGAGAAATATATTTTAAGTGACTCATATGGGAATTTAGAGGTCACGAATGATTTCGGATGGGTCAAAATAATCAAAATAGTGTACCCGGGGGTATAGTGTGGGTCCCGAGTCAATTTTGGACCAAATCGACACCTATTAAAGGCGTTACGGTCATTTTTCAAAAAGAGGTCAAGGTACCTATGAAAATTAGATCCATATATTTTATATTTAGATATTGGGATTAGGGATCATAACTCAAAACATTAGAGAGGCCATTAGAGAAAAGAGATAAGCATTTTCCCAAAGCCTAAGGAAAGAATTGAGAAGGTGGTGAAGGGTTTATTGTACCTCAAGACAATTGGAAAGGAAGATTGGAGAAGAAGCAATCAATGATCAACCAAAAACCTCGAAATCAGATCAGTCCATCTAAGGAAAGTGTTTATTTCAAATTGAATTGAAGTTATAATACCCATGTGTAGGTATTTCATGAATTGATTGATTTATATTTCAAAATCTTGATGAAGAATACAAATTGATTTCATATTGGGTAAGATTGCATGTAGTTATGGTTTATATCCGTAGAGGATTGTAAATCAGAAAAGTTTTGGTTGTTACTACGAATTTAAATCTGGGTTTTGAATTGAATTTGACGGATGAACACAAAACTAGATTATGAATGAGTTTAGAGGGTTTGATTCATTCGTGTTTGATTTTAGTGGAGTTTTAATGTGTTTATAACATTAGAAATCATCCTAACTCATGTGGAATTAGTTAGGAATAATCATACGTGAATTTAGTAAAGAATTATGGATGTTGGGTATAACAGAAAGGGTGAAAAATTGAAGAAGACGAAGCTGCACCTACTTGATTAGTTGATCAACCCATGAATGTCGATCAATCGACCCATGGAGTATTTTGGCCTCTTTTCTTGGTTGAATTTTCTAGGATTACCATTGATGTAAAGGGATCTTAGGAGTATTATTATACCTATGTAGGGACTTGATAAAGACCAGTAGGTGTATAGGCAGGAAACCTTAGATTTGTGTGGATACTCAACTAATTACGAAAGTGAATTAAATTCATAAATAAATGATAAAGTACGGTGAATATTAGAGAGAAAATATTGCTTACAAGTATGAACAATTTGGTTGTGTGAATACATATTATATTGATACTTAGGTTGTGTGAATACGTAAAGTATGCTTAATTCGGTATTGGGGTCGATGATTATCCGGACCAATACATGGAAGCTCGATTTACGGTCGATGAGTATTCGGACCAAATCCAAGTTAAAAGATATTGGGGTCGATGAGTATCCGAACCAATATACATGCATAACATTTACTTTGGGGGTCGAGGGATATTCGAACTAATGTAAATGATAGGATGATTGGGGTCGATGATTAGCCGGACCAATAAACCTTATAGTATATATTGTGTGAAATATATATATATATATACTTTATGATATCTTACTTATGTGCGAAAGTAAACTTGTAGATGATATATCTAGATATACATATTAATTATAAATTAAGTAGAGACAAACTTAATTTCAAGATTTAAATAGATTGGGAATATCTATAGTAAATTAAGTAGTGAAACTTAATTATGGAAGTCGATTGATAAATCTGAAATGCTTTATGAATTAAGTGGTGAGACTTGATTTTGATGATTGAATATAACACTTGTGAATGCTATACAAAAACAGAAATTCGCGAGGATGTTATTAAATAAAACGTGTTGTATGGGCGGTACGGGAGAGTAGACCATTGATAGATCGGTTATATAATTTAATCGAGATAGATTGGGTACAATAGCTAGGTGGAATAAGTATATGACATTAAGTATGCACATTAGATGAGGGGTGAGGAGACCTAAGGGAGTGTGTGTGAACCTAACATGTGTAATTAATAACCGATTTTTATTGCGATAAATTATTTGCTATATGTTTTCAAACTGCTTTGAGTACTTACTCTTTTGATAAAAATGTTTTCAAAACCTTTTAGGTGTCCAACCACAAGGGCGCCATACTTGATTTCATTCCAGGGATTCGGAGCTGTAGCTCTGTGGATGCTGATAGGATTATTAAGCAGCCGACTCCTTCATTCAGATCTAGCATAGGATCTCATTATTATGTTCATATGTAGATATGTTATCAGTTGACTCCATTATAGTTCCAGATTTGTATCAGTTTTACTTTGTAGTTGGTGATTCGTCACTTTTATTGTATTTTATACCCCGTTAATTTGTTCATTCTAGCATTCCCGTGCATGTATTTCCCGGTTCTTATACTCATTTATTGACTAACCCCTGAATTCATCATATATACTTTGTATGTGACTTTATTGAGCTTTTATAGGTCTCGGGAATACATTTTGGGAAGTTTGGTTTTGATCCGGAAAGTTCCGTTGACACTTGCACAGTCGGGGGCATTTTGGTAATTTCAGCACTCGGGTTTTGCTCCCGATTTCTTCACGGAAGTTGTAGACCTTCTTCTTATCTTCGCGTGGCCTCCGACGGTGCTTGAATCCGACCTCGAACGAGGAAGTTACGGAAGTTTCGGTGAAGCATGGGACAACTAATGCCTATATAGGCAACTCTTCTTTTTGCAGCAGGCCCGAATCGATTCGCCATTACCACCGAATCGATTCGGTTACTTGCAGGGGAAATTCTCTACACTTCCAAATCGATTCGGATTTGGCACCGAATCGATTCGGCCTTGCATTTCCAGCTTTCCTCTTATTACTAGTTTGCCATTTTGGTTGGATTTTTGGGGGATTTATCCCTTGTTTTTCCTCTTTGGTAGATAGAATACTTTTGTTAAGATATTTAGTGAGATACAAAAACACTCTCTTCTCTCTCCTAGGTCAAGTTCATTTATGGTTTTCACCAACTTGTAAGGCTTTGATTACTAGTTGAATTTTTGTGATTAATGCAAGATAAGTTCAATTACTTCATCTATACTTGTTCCACTAGCTTTAATTTGCATTGAATTCCATCCTTTGTATTGGTTTGTGTTTAAACTAGATAACTAATTTAAGTATGTTGTTAACTAGCATGTGTAGTTTAGTTTTAATTATGAGTAGCTAGATTTGTGATTGGGGATCAAAATCCCACCTTGGATGCTTGAACTTAATATTTAGGGTTTGGTTTATAATTGTTCTAATGGAACTTCATGTGTTGGTATTGGAGTATCATAGTTTCTTAACTTCTCTTGTCATGGAAGAGTTAGAGTTTGAAGCTTTACTACAAACCCAACCCATCTAGCAATAATTAATTAAACCCTAATCCTCCATTGTTGAGTTCAGTCTCTACATGGTTGATTTTCGGACTTAATTAGTTATGCTCGATTAGATTTAATTTCAACCAAGCCCTATAATCCCCTTCCTTGTGAATCCGAGGTGGGAGAATGATCCTCGATCCCCTTAATTTCTTGAACTCAAGCTTACCTTAGTTCTTTTCATAGCTTCGTAATCATTAATTAATCATCTGATCATCAATAGGATGTTAGTATAGAGATCACTCTCAATCACAATTCCATACTTTTAAATCATCTTTTACACTTTAACCTTTGTGACGTTTAGAGAGTCTCTTTACCCCAATTCTTTTCTCTTAGGAGTGTTTCAATCCCTGTGGATCACGATTCCGTACTTACCGGTTATTACTTGTTGCGATAAATTTGCACTTGAATCGCAAGCCATATTTTGGGCGCACCAAGTTTTTGGCGCCGTTGCCGGGGATTGGCAACTATCTTAGGGTTTAGAACTATCGTTCCCTGTGGTCACCGTGACAACACGGTTTCCAAAAATCAATCCAAAAGCACTTGTAAACGCAAGACGAGAGTAGTAGCAATTTAAATCCTGTTTGTGAACACTCGTCTAGTGAGCCCTCGGACTATTGGAGACCTTTACAATCAGTTTCTCGTTCTAGTTCGATCTCATCTTCTTCGTACACTTGGGCTCACTCCGATCCCACAACAATGGCCGACAATGTAAGTGAACATGGTAGTCAGGGGATTGCACCCGAACCCCCTTATAGGACTATGCGTGATTATTTACAACCGGAGAGGACCACCTCTTCGTCTTGCATCATTTTTCCATACAATGCCACACAATTCCATTTTCGTAATGGAATGATCCAATTACTTCCTACTTTCCACGGCATGGAAAGTGAACAACCGTACCTTCATGTGATAGAGTTTGAAGAGGTGTGCGTTACTTTTAGCGACCAAAACTTCCTTTTAGATGTCACACGACTCAAACTCTTCCCATTTTCCTTGAAGGACAAAGCCAAAACTTGGCTTTGGTCCTTGGCTCCTAATTCCATTGGGAGTTGGAGCGAAATGCAAGCGCAATTTTTGAAGAAATTCTTTCCTACTCATCGCACCAACTCTTTAAAGGGTCAAATCCAAACCTTCGCTCAAGCCGAAGGTGAATCATTTGAGAGATGTTGGGAGAGATTTAACGAGGTACTTCATAAGTGCCCACATCACGGGTTCGAAAAGTGGAGATTAATCTCCTTTTTCCACAATGGCCTTACCCTCAATGCAAAACAAATGGTGGAGACAATGTGCTCCGGCGAGTTTTTTGGTTTGAATCCGGATGATGCGTGGGCACATTTCAAATATTGTGCCGAGAACACCCAAGCGTGGGACACTTCGGACCCTAGCAAAACCAATGCCCGGTCATCCAATCCACCTTCCTCTAGCCATGGGATATATCACCTTGCCGAAGGAGATGATATGTCATTAAGAGTAGCCCAACTTTCCAAGAGTATCGAGGCAATGGATGCCAAAGCTCGGGAACCATCCCATCCTTCTCCCTCACATGTAGAGGAGTCTTGTGCCATTTACGACGTTGACGATCACTCAACGAGGGATTGTCCAATAATCCCGGCATATAAAGTGATGCTTCACGATCAAGCCAACGCGATGGCCACTTACAAGAAACAATACATGACTCCTTTAGGTGAGGGCTATAATCCTTCGTAGAGAAACCATCCGGGTTTCTCTTATGGGCAGCCCCAACATTCTCAAAATCCACCTCCCCCCGAAAATTATCAAAATCATCCCCCACCTCATAATTTTCAGCAACCATATAATCAAGTTCCTCCACCCCAAGCTCAAATGCAGGTCCCCCACAGGGACCACCTCCTCCGGTTATACCATTATATGCTCACCCGAACAAGAGGAGCCTCGAAGAGACTCTTCAATCTTTCATAACCTCTCAACAAGCCACGGATTCTAGGTTTGAAAAGGAAATATCCAAGTTGACCTCGGCTTTGAGTATCCAAGAGAAGGGAAAATTCCCTTCTCAACCTCAAAAGGCATTGGGGCAAAATAGTGTCAATGACACTTTGAACTCGCCTCCCGATAGTGCTAAGGCTGTGACCGTTCTTAGGAGCGGGAAAGTCGTTGATAAGCCCACCCCTCCTAGTGTCCCCACCGTCGTTAAGAAGGTTTCGCCTGGCCCATTAGAGGTCGAAGATGCCTCCTTAGGACAGAGAGAGGGGAAAGCCCTGTTAGAGTCGGATGTGGTTTCGAAGCTTCTTAGTCCCGTGCCTTACCCTCAAAGGCTCCTGTCGAAAAAGGGGAATGTTAATAACGCTGACATACTAGAGATGTTCAAACAGGTAAAAATTAACATCCCTCTTTTAGATGCAATCAAGCAAGTCCCCGCTTATGCTAAGTTCTTAAAGGACTTAATAACTGTTAAGCGGAAATTGTTTGTAAAGAAGAAAGCCTTCTTGGCCGAAAACATTAGCTCAATAATTCAATCTGAATTACCACCTAAATATAAAGATCCCGGATGTCCCACCATTTCATGTGTGATAGGGGACTTTAAAATTGAGCAGGCTTTGCTAGACCTAGGAGCAAGTGTAAATTTGTTACCTTATCATGTCTATGAACAGCTCGGTCTAGGGGACCTCAAGCCCACAAAAATTACCCTCCAATTAGCGGATCGCTCCGTTAAGGTTCCGAGGGGTGTAGTAGAAGATGTCATAATACAGGTTGACAAATTCTACTTTACTGTGGACTTTGTGGTGCTTGACACCCATCCTACTTCTACTAGCGGTAGAACTACCCCCATTATCCTCGGTCCTCCTTTCCTGGCCACTTCCAATGCATTAATTAATACTAGGAATGGCCAAATGAACCTGACATTTGGGAATATGACCTTGGAAATGAACATCTTCAATGTTTCGAACCAAGTGGGAGAGTGTGATGATGAAGTCCATGAGGTGGACTTTCTAGAAGAGGTGGTACAAGAGCATTTTGATGCTACCTATTTATCGGACCCCTTAGAGGGATGTCTTGTGAACCCGATTTACTTGGAGAATAGCTATTCTCCTTATGATGAAGAGGTCAAGTTTATGAGCTTGTTGTTAGATGAGGACGAGAGTGTTGATGATATTAATTGGTGTAGTGTTTTTGAGGACTTACCCCCTCGTGATTCGTATGAAGTTCCCTCGGATGTGCGATTCCCCAAACTTGAATTAAAGCAATTGCCTTCCGAGTTAAAATATGCTTATTTAGGCAAAAATGAGACATACCCCGTTGTTATCTCATCAATCCTCGAGGCGGGTGAAGAACAAGGGCTAATAGACTTGTTAAGGAGATACAAGGGTGCGTTCAGGTGGACAATTGCAGATTCTAAGGGAATTATTCCCTTGATTTGCACTCACAAAATTAATCTTGAAGAGGATGCAAAACCCTCTCGTGAGATGCAACGGAGATTGAATCCGGTGATGAAGGAAGTTGTGAGAGCGGAGGTAATTAAGCTTTTAGATGCTGATATCATATATCCGATATCCGATAGCAAATGGGTCAGTCCAATCCATGTTGTTCCTAAGAAATCAGGAGTCACCGTTGTAGAAAACATGAAAGGGGAATTGATCACTAAACGCACCACCACTGGGTGGCGTGTATGCATCGACTATAGAAAACTTAATGCAATGACATTAAAGGATCATTTTTCCCTTCCATTCATTGACCAAATGTTGGAACGCATGTCCGGCCATCCTTATTATTGTTTTCTCGATGGGTACTCGAGTTACAACCAAATCGAATTTGATCTCAAGGATCAGGACAAAACCACCTTCACATGCCCTTTTGGGACATTTGCTTACAAAAGGATTTCCTTCGGGCTATGTAATGCGCCTGCTACGTTCCAAAGGTGCATGTTGAGCATGTTTAGTGATATGGTAGAACGTGGTCTAGAGGTGTTCATGGACGACTTCAGCGTCTTTGGCAACTCCTATGACCATTGTCTTTCTATGTTAGAGAAGGTTTTGTCTAGATGTGTGGAGAAAAAGCTCGTGTTAAACTGGGAGAAGTACCATTTCATGGTCACTAAGGGTATTGTCTTAGGCCACATCGTCTCCTCAGATGGTATTGAGGTAGACAAGGCAAAGGTTGAGGTCATTGCCAACTTACCCGCCCCTAAATCTCTGAAAGATGTAAGGTCTTTCCTTGGGCATGCAGGATTCTATCGCCGTTTCATCAAGTACTTTAGCTCGATTGCTAGACCCTTGTGTAATCTCCTCTCCAAGGAAACCCCTTTCGAATGGAGCGATGAGTGTCAAACAGCTTTTGAGACTTTGAAAAGTATGCTTACCACCGCTCCCATAATCCAAGCTCCTGATTGGACCCTACCCTTTGAATTAATATGTGACGCTAGCGACTTCGCGGTTGGGGCTGTTTTAGGTCAGAGAAGTGACAAGAAACCCCATGTCATTTACTATGCGAGTCGAACTCTTAACGGTGCTCAGTTGAACTATTCGACCACCGAGAAAGAGTTATTAGCGGTCGTCTATGCGTTAGATAAGTTTCGGGCATACCTCGTGGGATCGCCCATAGTTTGTTTTACGGATCATGCGGCGCTCAAATACCTTCTATCCAAGAAGGACACCAAGCCGTGCTTGATTAGGTGGGTGCTCTTACTACAAGAGTTTAATTTGACTATTAAAGATAAAAAGGGAGTAGAGAATGTTGTCGCGGATCACTTGTCGCGTTTAACGTTTGAGGCACCCAAGGACCAACTCCCCATCGCTGAATTCTTTCCGGATGAACAGCTGTTCTCCACTTTCTCTCTGCCGTGGTTCGCTGATATCGTGAACTACCTCCTGACGGGTTCAATTCCATCTCATTGGACCCCTCAAGAGAAGAGGAAATTCTTTAGTTGGGTGAGGAGATTCTTTTTCGATGATCCGTATCTATTCAAATATTTCCCCGACCAGATCATCCGGAGATGTGTCCCGGATGATGAGTGTGAGAGCGTAATTCATTTCTCCCACACGGAGGCATGTGGAGGCCACTTTTCTTCCAAGAAAACCGCCGCAAAAATCTTGCAATGCGGGCTTTATTGGCCCACACTTTTTAAGGATGCACACGAATTCTGCGTTTCGTGTGATCGTTGCCAAAGATTAGGTGCTATAACCCATCGAAACATGATGCCAATTTCCCCCATTCTAGAACTTGAAGTCTTTGACTGTTGGGGAATTGATTTCATGGTCCCATTCCCGCTGTCTTTTGGTAACCTTTACATCCTAGTGGCCGTCGATTATGTTTCAAAGTGGGTCGAGGCCATTGCGTCCAAAACTAATGACCATCGGGTGGTGTTGAAGTTCCTAAAGGAACACATGCTTTCGCGTTTCGGAACTCCTAAGACTATCATTAGCGACAACGGAATGCATTTTTGTAATACTCCGTTCGCTACTCTTATGCAAAAGTATGGGGTAACTCATAAAGTTGAAACTACCTACCACCCGCAAACCAATGGCCAAGCTGAATTGGCCAATCGAGAGATCAAGCACATCCTAGAGAAGACGGTCAATCCCGATCGCAAGGATTGGTCTCTTTGGCTTCCTGACGCTTTATGGGCATATCGTACGGCCTACAAGACCTCCTTGGGAATGTCGCCCTTTAGACTTGTGTACGGCAAGCCATGCCATTTACCAGTAGAAATCGAGCACAAGGCCTATTGGGCGATCAAGAAATTCAATTTTGATCTAGACAAGGCCGGAAAGAAGCGAATGCTCCAACTCAATGAGTTGGATGAACTCCGGAACGATTCGTACGAGAGCGCGAGAATTTATAAGCAAAAGGTGAAAGAGAGGCGCGACAAGCACATACTCCAAAAAACATTTCACCCTATTCAAAAGGTTCTCTTATACGACTCTAGGTTGCATTTGTTCCCGGGTAAGCTAAGGTCTAGATGGACGGGTCCGTTTGTCGTTAAGACCGTCCACCATCACGGTGCAATTGAGATTGAGAACCCATCTGATGGGAAGTTGTTCAAGGTCAATGGTCAGCGTCTCAAGCCTTTCCTAGAACCATTTGACCCATGTTCGGACACGATTCCATTGTCCGACCCCGTTTACGGGGCTCTATAGGACGTTGGAATTGTGAGTTTTTGGTGCCGAGCATCCCCCGGCATGTGCGGGGTGCAAAATTTTTGTCTCGGACCCTTTGTACATATGTAACTTCATCTTTAGGGTCCATAAATACCACCTTTAGCAGCCCAATCCAACCATCCACCAAAAATCCATGTTTCAGCAATGCAGAAACTGAAATCCTTGAAGCCGAATCGATTCGGTTTTCCACCGAATCGATTCGCCCAACTCCAGTAGCCAGCTTTGGGATTGCGAATCGATTCGCAATTCTGGCGAATCGATTCGGTAAATTAAAAGTAACAGGTCTCCATTTGCGAATCGATTCGGCCCCCTTCCAGTGTTGAGTTCGAGAAATGCGAATCGATTCAGTTTTCCACCGAATCGATTCGGTGCCCCTGTCACTTAAAATCCCTTATTTTTTTGGGCATTCTCTTCTCATTCTCTTTTCTCCCCTTGACTGCGAATTCTTCCCTCTCCCTTAACCTTTCCCTTCCTCCATCCATACTCAACCAATGGCTTCATCTTCTAGGGCAACCTCATCCAAGGTATTAATTCCACCCTTTTAATTCAATGTGATACCTGATTTAGTGTATTTGGTATGTAAGTGGGGTAAAATGCATTTTCACCATATCCACATGTTTTTCTGCATGAAACTCATTTTTTTCCCACTGATTGTGATGAGAAACCAACAAATACTACTTGACTTTGTTGCTTTGATGTTTAAGTAGTATTTGTTGGGGGTTTTCCACATTGAGAATGTCATTTACACCCTACTTTCTATACCCTGCACACTAAGTGTTCGATGAAATGCCCCTGTGGTGAGTTTGTGCGCTAATGCTTCATCTTCGCACATTTTATCGCACATTGGTGTTGAATTACCCTTGTTTGAGTGCGGTGTGCATCGGTAACGTCAATTCGACCAATTTTTCCCGACGCACACCCACCGATTCCATTCCGATCCTATTTCACGCTAAATTAATTTCATGCATTACACTAATTGTGTATGTATCAAATTGAATTTTCTTGTAGGTTCCTTCGATCACCAAACCAACCTCGTATGTGGTTACTGGATGGGGAGGGGCTAGTTTTGACTCCTTCCGTTCTAAGGAAGAGATGGAATTGTATCGGGCTATGTTCAAAACCAGTCGCCCGATTGCTATAGAAAAGGAAGTAATTGTTGAGGAGATGCCCGCTTCTGTGCGGCGATTCTTGGGAAAATTCAATTGGGAGGCCCATCTGGCCATGAGAGGAGAGGTCAACGAGGACCACGTACGCCGTTTCTACGCTTCTCTAGTATCTATGCGCGGCGGCGCATATGAGGCATATTGATTCGTATCGAATATTGCATATTTTCGCCCGTTATCTTTATGCATTCTAGCACTTTTACGGTCCTAAATGCCTATAATTATGCTCATTAACCAGACAACCTTGGATTTAGATATATACATACTTTGGAGGGGTTATTTGTGCTTTTGTAGGTATTGGAACGCTAAAAGTGAGGTTCGGTTGCATTTCGGAGAAGTTCCGTCGGCGAATGCTACTTCAATGGCAATTTGGTCTTTTCAAACTCACTATTTTTTATGGAATGAATTTACCAACATGTAGATCATCAAATTATCTTTCCGTGGCCACTGACCGTGCGTCATTCTGACTCCGTATGTGGAAGTTATGCCCATTTCCGGAAGGTTTTGGTATTTTCTTCTACTTCAAGGGAATTTTGGTAATTTCATACTGCATAATTTGGAGGGTTTCAAAACAGAATCATGTAGATAATTGAATTAGCTTCGCGTCGGTTCCGACCACGCCTCATTTCGATTCCGTATGAGGGAGTTATGGCCATTTCCGTGCAACGCGTCAAAATTGGTTCGGAGAGGAAAAGGGGGCAAATTCCAAAAGTGCGGTCGACCGGTCACAAAACAGAGGTCGACCGGTTCCACCAGATATGGACGAAAATTGGCTTATTTTGGGTTTTTTGGGTTGGTTTTGTTGGGGGGTTATTTTGGGGTATTAAATGAATGTTTGGGGATTTTCTTTGAAGATATCTTTCATTTTTTAGTTAGGGTTTTGGGTATGGAGAGCTCATTTCTTCCTCTTCTTTGGGTGTTCCCCATTAATGGGTTGTAAGTGCACTATTCATCTTCCCCTCCATTTATATTATTTGCTATTCTTTGTTTAAGCTTTGTTTTCTTGATTTATTGCTTTGATTTATTAGTTGTTGGTAGTACAATTCTTGTTTTCTTTGGTAATTAGTTATTTTACGTAGTTTAATCATGTGCAGTGAGTAGTTTTACGGGTTTGGGTCGTGTGTCCGCCATTGATGGGCGTTGAGCTCCGAAAATTAGGTTTTGTGTAAAATTGCATTTAATTGAAACCTCGCGTATTAAAGTCGGATTATTATGCGCTTAACTTTCTTTGTCATGCAACGTTAGTGTTTATAGCGGTAATCCGAATTTAAGATGCGTGTGACCATTTTCTGTTAATTGTTTAATCTCGTAACTTTGGGTTAAATTCCTTATTGTGTGATGTTTATACTTAATTTAAAATGCTCGATTAAATGTTTTTGAATCGAAATTCTAATTATTAGTTGTTTAGCCCATGGTGGGGACACGATCCCGACTCTCGTTTTATTAATTCTAGTTTAGACTTAACTTCTTAATTTTTCCCTTTTCTTTATTTCCAACCTATCACCTTTTACACTTTTATTTTAGGAGTATTAAATCCTATAAATTCTAGCAACTCGTCTCTGTGGATTTTCGATACCCGGACTTGGCCGCTATACTCCCTTTTTGAGTGTAGTCATAAGTTTAGGTTTTTGTATTGAGGAGGTGAAACGAAAACAACGATTAACGCCTTGACACGCGCTACTTTTCACCCTTGATCACATATGTGAGGGGGAGGAGAATCACTATCTCGAAGACGATCTTGGCTACGCACCTAAGCGGGGCGTCTGACCCCGAGCTTTACCATTACCCGGTCCTTGCTGACGCGCCTCAGATTCCACAGGACCAACTCATTGCGCGTCTTGCACCAGAAAAAATTTGGGCGGGGGAAACTTTCCCCACTTCGGGCATGCCCGATATCCACCGTATCCTCCATCTCATCGCGGTTAACTCCATCATCCCTACTCAGACCAAGGCGGTCCTTCACTACAAACAGGCCCTCTTCCTTTATAGTCTTTTATCGGATGACATGGTCATCAACTTACCCGCCCTCATTTTGCACCAAATAGTCAATGCTGCCTACAGCGAGAAGGGAACCACAACTCTTCCCTTCGCGCGTTTGATTTCCCGGATATGTAGGAATGCCGGGTGTGAGGTTTTGGGCAGCGACAAGATCCCGAGGCTGCCCAAGGTGTTCAATGATAAGACTATAGAGAAGAGCTTGGGACAGGACTATTGGGAGAGGCGAAAGAAGCGTGCCTTTGATGCCCCGGATGCCCCTGTTGCCCCTGACGCTGCGGATGCTCCTATGTCGGATGTTCCGGAAGTACCTCATCCCTTCCCACCTCCTGCTCCATCTACTTTAGATCCCATTGCGTATCTTGGGGTGCAGATGGATGAGCTACAGGCTGACTTCTCCGAGTTTCGGGGCACGTATACGTCTGACTTTGCATCGTTCCGGGCCGATTTTTCTGCTTATCGGGGCGCGTACGAGCGCGAGATATCCATGATTACTCGGGCGCAGATGGATTTGTTTTCACATATCCGAGGGGGCCAGGCTCCTGTGCCTCCGTACCACTATGACCCTTATGCCCCTCCTGCGCTCGAGTCCTCGCGCCGCCATCCGGATGATATGTAGGCCGTTGTGATCCCGTTTCTGCTGGATTTTTGGGTGGTTGTTCATTTTGATTGTTAGGTGTGTACTTTAGTAGTTGTGTTAGTGTGGGGAGGAGAGAGTACAATTCTTGTATATTCTAATTTTGGTTTTATTTTTCCCCATGTACACAACTCTTAATTATTAATGAAAGTACTCATGTTCAGTTTCATATTTCTTCTTGTATATATCTCTTTTGTATATATTATTGTTTATGGTACTAACTTGTAATAGGCATACCGCGCGGTTCTCGAATTACTCCTTACGGGGTGACTATTTTCATACCCCTTTTCCCTTTCTATCCCTACTAACATTGGGGACAATGTTTCATTCAAGTTAGGGGGTATGGTATACCATTGTGATGCCGGTTATCATGTTAGTAGTAAAAAAATAATAATAATAATTAAAAATAATTTTTTTTTCTACTATGATTACTTATATGATCGGCATATCCTATTGTATAGCTATGAAGCATGCTTTGAGTCATTGATTTATTACCCTTTAGCCCGTTATTGTTTGCATTGTGAATAGCATCATAAAATTAAACTTTGAAGCGTTGAGCATATACACAAATAATCATTTATGATTTGGTTTAAAAGTGTTTCAAATTCGTTATTCTAAGGCGCATGCTATACCCTTACAAAAGTGAAAATTGAGACTTATCATCATTTGTGAGCGTATACACCCACTCTATCTCTTTCTTGTCAATGAACTCGTTGACGATCTCATTTTCTTTTCTTTTGATTGCATACTAACTGATTTATCACTTGAGCATGATTTTCAATGGTGTTGAGTCCCGCGAATCACATGAAACTCTAGGAAAGGATTATAGGCCCTTGTTGTTAACCCATATGACCTTGACCTTTCCCTTAAATGTTTCCCCTAGTCAACCCCCTTGAGCCTTATTATTCCTTTCGTTTGAACCCCAAATCCCTTGTCCAACTCCACATTGGAGTCCAAAACCCTTATTTACTCCTCCCGTACCTTGATTAGGGATTGTTCCCGGGATTGAATGATGTTGTTTATATGGATTGCAATCAAGCTAAAAAAGAGAAAATCAAAGAAAAAAAAATAGAAAATCAAAGAAAAGAGAAAAGAAAAGAAAAGGATAAATATCGAATAAAATGGGACCTTGTTGTTTCCCATTTCCCCTTGAGCATGAATATCAAAGTCTCACTCTCATGAATACATTGCTTGTGGAATTTGATTTCGATTCCTAAGTTTCTCATTAAATCCATTATCCCGCGCGATATTCCCGAATCTCCTTTGCTCCTACACACATCCCGTTCTTTTCCAAACCCTAGCCTAGCCTAAATTCTATACCCCAAAAGTCCTATTTGATCCTAGGGTGATGTGATTCAAAGTTCGAACATTAGCGATAATCTGTTTAAATGCTTTTCTCTTGGTTAATATGCGATATCCTTTCATGAGATTGTATTTTTTCACTTTTATATTGCGTTCTTCATTGATGACATGTGTGTGGCCTAGTTTCCCTTTATAATTACTCTTAAAGCCCGCATGTCCCGTGTGTGTTACATCCCATTTCTAAGTGTTTCATTTGTTGAGTGTAACAACCGGAGAGAACTTGAGTATGCATGCCTTAGCTTTTATATGGATTTTGAAAGTTTTGCCAAATCTAAATTACCACATGTGTCCGCTTATTTCGCATTTCCATGGTTTCGATTTTTAATTGAAGTTATTTGTTTAATGCCGATAATTGTCGTTTTTTGTGTGAGCTTCGTTCACTTGTTGATAAATTGTGCTCTTTAGATATTTGTTGAGCTACGCATTGGATTTTGCAGTATCATAGTATGAGTTGATTTGATGTTTGTGGGTGTCATCCCTGGAAACCCTCACGAGACCTCACTCGTCCCCTAGGGCCACCTAAGGGTTTAAAAACGGCTTATTGCATACGCTAACTGCAATCGTTCGCCTACGAAAGTGGCATTTTTCCTTCGTTGTACGTATTTCTTTTATTTTGGTTGCGTTGTTGGCCCTTGTTTCTTCATACTTCATTGCTCGGGACTAGCAATGTATAAGTTAGGGGGTGTGATTCGTCACTTTTATTGTATTTTATACCCCGTTAATTTGTTCATTCTAGCATTCCCGTGCATGTATTTCCCGGTTCTTATACTCATTTATTGACTAACCCCTGAATTCATCATATATACTTTGTATGTGTCTTTATTGAGCTTTTATAGGTCTCGGGAATGCATTTTGGGAAGTTTGGTTTTGATCCGGAAAGTTCCGTTGACACTTGCACAGTCGGGGGCATTTTGGTAATTTCAGCACTCGGGTTTTGCTCCCGATTTCTTCACGGAAGTTGTAGACCTTCTTCTTATCTTCGCGTGGCCTCCGACGGTGCTTGAATCCGACCTCGAACGAGGAAGTTACGGAAGTTTCGGTGAAGCATGGGACAACTAATGCATATATAGGCAACTCTTCTTTTTGCAGCAGGCCCGAATCGATTCGCCATTACCACCAAATCGATTCGGTTACTTGCAGGGGCAATTCTCTACACTTTCGAATCGATTCGGATTTGGCACCGAATCGATTCGGCCCTGCATTTCCAGCTTTCCTCTTATTACTAGTTTGCCATTTTGGTTGGATTTTGGGGGGATTTATCCCTTGTTTTTCCTCTTTGGTAGATAGAATACTTTCGTTAAGATATTTAGTGAGATATAAAAACACTCTCTTCTCTCTCCTAGGTCAAGTTCATTTATGGTTTTCACCAACTTGTAAGGCTTTGATTACTAGTTGAATTGTTGTGATTAATGCAAGATAAGTTCAATTACTTCATCTCTACTTGTTCCACTAGCTTTAATTTGCATTGAATTCCATCTTTGTATTGGTTTGTGTTTAAACTAGATAACTAATTTAAGTATGTTGTTAACTAGCATGTGTAGTTTAGTTTTAATTATGAGTAGCTAGATTCGTGATTGGGGATCAAAATCCCACCTTGGATGCTTGAACTTAATATTTAGGGTTTGGTTTATAATTGTTCTAATGGAACTTCATGTGTTGGTATTGGAGTATCATAGTTTCTTAACTTCTCTTATCATGCAAGAGTTAGTGTTTGAAGCTTTACTACAAACCCAACCCATCTAGCAATAATTAATTAAACCCTAATCCTCCATTGTTGAGTTCAGTCTCTACATGGTTGATTTTCTGACTTAATTAGTTATGCTCGATTAGATTTAATTTCAACCAAGCCCTATAATCCCCTTCCTTGTGAATCCGAGGTGGGAGAATGATCCTCGATCCCCTTAATTTCTTGAACTCAAGCTTACCTTAGTTCTTTTCATAGCTTCGTAATCATTAATTAATCATCTGATCATCAATAGGATGTTAGTATAGAGATCACTCTCAATCACAATTCCATACTTTTAAATCATCTTTTACACTTTAACCCTTGTGACGTTTAGAGAGTCTCTTTACCCCAATTCTTTTCTCTTAGGAGTGTTTCAATCCCTGTGGATCACGATTCCGTACTTACCGGTTATTACTTGTTGCGATAGATTAGCACTTGAATCGCAAGCCATATTTTGGGCGCACCAGTTGGATTATGGATTTTTTCTTGGTTGTGGTTTTAGCCGACAGTTTATTCAGATTGGATTAGTTTCTTTTATTTATTAGTGATGGCTTGGATTCAAGTATCTTGGATATGTTGTTGTATTTTTCAAACTATTCTTTTATCCTATTTATTGAAAAGATAAAATTTGGCACCAATTTAATTAACTTCGGTGGTTAGTAATTTCATTTTCGACAGTCATGTTAAGAATGAACCATATGAGAAACCTATTTTAATTTGATAAATGCCTGATCACCTGATATTTAATTAGGCGGAGTGTCACATATGGTATCAGAGCATCAGTTTATAGTGTCCATAGGATCTGTACGACTTACTACGTTTTCATCGTATCTTTTCTTTTACATAGAGCCCTATTATTAGGATTGTTGCTTATACCTTTGCGTGCTTTAAGATATCGTGCCTTTGCTATTAAATTTAGTATAAACTGTGTGCTTATACAATTTTATCTATTTTCAGATGCCGTCGATTAATCAAATATAATCACCCAAAATTTATTACCAACCGTTGCATAGTCGAGACCAAACCCCCCCTTATATATATATGTGTGTGTGTGTGTGTGTGTGTGTGTGCGTGTGTGTGTGCATGTGTGTGTGTGTGTGCGTGTGTGTGTGTGTATTCTTTTTAAAGAAACCAAAGGCATAAAAATTGACTGAAACACATGTATTTTCTGAACTAGCACAAAGTAATTTTATTTATTTTAATTAGGTGGGGGGAAATTTAATTTTAAAGCTAGTTTTTTTAGATTAATCGAATTAAAACAAGGGTCTTTGAAGTAATCTCTCTAATTAGAAAGGTCCCACATTTTTAAGGGAGGATGAAAAGACTATGAATTACAGTTATCGCCTCAAAACCCCAATTGTTCCTCTACTTAAATGGTCGGTAAGAAGACTCATTAAAAATACCACTCCTAAGTAAGGTGTCCATGGGGATGATTTGACAAGTTCTCATTGGAATCGATTTAAATTCGAGTCTTATTAATATGGTACTACGAGCTATGTGAACACCCTATGGTTGATGTCCACTTAAATTTGAATTAAAAGTTACGACTTGAGTTATGTAAAAGCTCGCATAATTTAGTTATTTTCAGGCTAAGTATGGGTGATGAAATCCCCACCTTATCTTGCAAATTAATTTTTTTCCTTTAAGTCAAATTTAATGCAACATGCTAATTTCAAGATGCGAAAGCAAAACCACGTAATGAGCACACAAAACTTAAATCCGATGTGAACTTTTTACGGTCACTTATTTATGATAGGCCTGAGTTTAAGTTAATATCGATCGGTAAAAATGTCATATATATCTCAATCATCCTTGAGAGTAGTTTGTGCACGTGGCAAGATTGCACAAGTGTCTTTATCTCTCACACATCGTTTATTGCTTTGGGGGGATTTTTCTTCATTTTTTATTTTTTTTGCTTTTCTTTTGCCTTTCGTTTGTAATTTTTTTTCCTTTTTGGAATATGCTACCTCAAACCAGAAAATAAATAAATACAGTAAGCATAAAATGGAGACAAAAAAATAAAACAAATAATAAAGATGTTATGACAAACAATACTGTTAAAATGTACTCAACAACCCTAAAATGAATAAGATAATAAACACGGCATAATTTTTTTGTTTTTATAATCTGAAAATAAAAAATAAAAATCTAAGCTACAACAAATAAAAACAAATTTGTAATTTTAATACTTCTCTTTTTTTTCAAAAATATCTTGTTACAGAAAGGTGTTGAAAACTCAAAAAATTTAAATTTGTATAAATCAAAATAAAATGAAAAACTAGTCCAAAAAAAAAAAAAAAAATTATCTACAATTCCCCTACGATGGGGTCAAAAACTTATTGTGTTACCGCAAGCGCGTGTATTATTGTAATAATGATGTGTAAATGCGGGTCAGTCCCACGAAGAATCGTGATTATTTTAATTTACTACTTTTTAAGTAGGTATAATGTTTGATTTTGATTTGAGATATGAAAAAATCAGCAACTTAAACTAATTGAAATATCACAAGCAAGATCAAGAGTTCTAACACATAGGAGAGGATAATAGGACGCAAGATCCATTATCACTTTTAATTAGTGTCGAACATTATATCAAGTCCATATCTCCGATTTTATAAATCAAAATGAACTGACTCTCCTCAAGTACATTTCAGATAATATAACATTTAATGTGCATCAAAATTATTTTTACGTGTATTTTAGATGGCTTAAACCCATATTGCCTTAAAAAATATCAATTTGAAGTATTAAGTGTCGTATTTGAGCATGAGATACCAATTAACTAAATATAATTATACTTCATCAAAACGTACCCTTGCATAAACTTAAAATGTGAATTAACACTTAATTTCGAAGGTTAAAATATTACTTTCGTAATATTTTAACGACTACCGGATTTTTATTGCAATTAAAACATGTCGAAAAATACACCGGAGGTAAACCAACATACAAGGTCAGTTAAGCATGATAAATTTCATCAAGTCCTAGCAAAATATTAAAGTTAGCATCGTCATATTGAAACCAAGCATGGAAGAAGATATACTAATTTTTATTAATAACAAATAACTTACAAGTAATTGGGTTCAAAACTCAAGAGTTTTTCTTTAATAAAAAGTCTCACACTATTCTCTACAACTTTCTCCCTCTATAATTTAGCACTGACATTAATTTTAGACTCCAAAAATTCTCCCTTCAAATAGTGGGGGTGCCCATTTATTTATAGGTACTTGTTGGGGTATGATGGAGTGAGTTTCGAATTATAAATTGGTCAAAATGGAGTTTAAAATAAGGTTTGGGAGATCCAAAAAGTGTTGGGGATGAAATTTGGTGATGCGAAATCAAATACGCAAAATTATTTCAACATATGTAATCAGCATACCAATGTTCATCTTTTTCATTCAATAAATCTATTTTCATTCCTAATTTCTCGAATTCATATTTTGTTAAACCAAGTAGATTCAGTTTTTAAAATAAAATGTTTATTGCTCATTATATATATATATATATATATATATACACACACACACACACACACACACACACACACACACACACACACACACTTATGTGTATAGATATTGTTTCAAAGATTGCTATAAATTCATTTAAAAAACAAATTTGTGATGGAAAGATTCAAAAATTTCAAATCTTCAAAACTCTAGATCATTGACAAACTCCAGATTGGGGGGGGGGGGGGGGGTGGAGAAAGTAAAAACGTGAAAAATTCCTAAATCAAAACAAATATTTTATCTTTATCCTTTTATCTTTATCTTCATTCTTCTGCATTCGTCTTCATTCTTGATACAGTGCACCGATGATTGGAGTTAAGTGGTTTGGGGTTGGGTGGGTATAATGAATTTGAGATATGAAGGTTTGTTGTATACATGTGTTTGTTTTGGAATGATAACGAATAGATTTTGGTGAAGAAGATTTTATGTTTGTGCGTGTTTTTTTAAATGTGAATGAATCTGTTTTCTTAGGGTATTTTTACCTCTTAAGTCTGAATTTGAACCATTCAGACATAAGAGGTGAAATTTTTTATAATATGGATTGAATGAGTGGTTCCCTATTTGTGGGGACCAAAAGAAATAAAATTTTGATTCATTTTTTACTCAAAAACTCCCTGAGATTTTCACTAGGCCACGCATTGCGCGAGTTTTTTTTCACAAGTATAAATACTACTTCTTTGTCATCTTATTTTCTCTGCAAGCTTTTCCCATACTGAATTTTTCATCCAACCTCTTTATAATAATTCCTCGAGCCCTTGCAAAATAGACAATTGACACTGTTGACAAATATTAGCTCAAAACATATATCAAATGACCAAAATATCGTTTTTGCTTTAACTTCCATTTTGACCCTAATTTAATTCTTCTTGAAATTTTTCCTTGCATTTAATTAAATGCTTATGAAAGCTAATTATTAATGGTATAATGAGCCTAATAATGCCTAGATTTGGGTACATTTTCTAAAAAAATATGCATTCATCAATGAAAGAAAATGAGATTAGGTCAGCATAAAAATAGAGCATACACACTACTCAATAATATATCAGTTATAAATGGTAGAGGTTTTAGAGTGCCCATCCTTGTAATAGACAGCCGCTTATTATAATTTAACTATGGATGGTGTAGGGATCTAGATAATATGATCACATCTTTCTTAGCCTATTTATTATTCTTTGAAATTCATTTGACTAAGCATTCAGAACGTCTCAAAGATATCAGGTCATAGTATCTCATTATAAGGAGATCACTTTTTTATTAATGCTCGATCTCTTTCAAGCCGAGAAGGGTTACAAAAACTAGATACATTTCAACCATGCCGATCACCACTATAAAAGTTCCTAGAGAGTTAAGTAGGGAGAGCCATGTAGTGGGAGTCATCTCCACCAATGGAGGGTAAAGAGGAAAAACTAACTTTACCCTCAATGACCTCCAAGATTTTAAGAGTCATCTATGTTGGGGTTTATTCTTAAACTATGTGTAAAATTTTTTATTATTGATTAATAAACGATTGCTTTATTGTTTTTAAAATGAGAATCAAGTTTGTGAGAAGGTTTTATATTTGTTTAAATATATTATTTCACATATATGTGTCAGTCAATAGAGCTTAGTAGAAATTGGAGTGATTTGGCTTTGGATTAATCACAAGGAGACTAGAATTCCCATTCTAACACTATTGAAAAGTTCACAACCTATATAAAAAGTTGACATCCTATAAGAACGGTTGCGATGCAATCCTAGTAGTTTATCTCAAACTACGGGAACCTATATGATGGTTCAAGAACTTCTATGATAGTTAAATAGAGGATTGTAATCAGTAATCCCAAGAATGAATTAAATAGGACCACCCATGATATTTGAGTCTAAGGACTGTCTTGATTAGACTCATGCTATCTCACACCATTTTCAAACGGTGCATATATTCTTAATTTTGAGGATTATGAGGATTGAAATTCTTATGTAATTATTACTTCGATTGCTATGAGTGTGATTTAACCTTGGATTGAATCATTTTATCAATGAATATTAAGTGATAATTATGTAAGTAGGTTTGATATCTTAATTCGAAGGAATCCAAGTCAATGGAAACCTTTAATTGTGATACCCCCTTGATAGACTTATAAGACTTTTTCCCATAAGTAGACCTTACCAGTGGATTAATATTAACCCGTGGAGTAGAAAAATAAGTTAAGTATGATAATCAAGGATTTGATTATATGTTGGTTAAAGTTAATTAGTAGAAAATTGATTTGACTAAGCGAATATCATAAGATTAATGCGGGAAATCATATTATGTACCATAATCAACTTTGAAAATAAGATCTCATTATATCCGAGTGATTTTTGAGATAATTAAATTAGAGTGCAGTCATAATTATTTAATGGAATGTATTATGATTAAATAAAGAAAAAAATTATGGTAAATGTAATTTGGAATTTATGTGTAATTATATTTGGATCAAATTTAATTATATATCTTAGGTCCCTAATGTAGTCAATATACCCAAGTAATCAGGTCCATACTCTCAAGAAACCCAATTTGGCCCAAGCCTAGGTTTTGTACTTTTATATAAAAATGTGGAAAGGGGTTTTAATTATTATTATTCATCGTTGGGGTTTGAGATGGGTGAGAGAAAATACTATTCTCATTTTTGCGATGAGGGCTAAAGAGAGACCACCATATCTCAATCATAAGCAATTTTTTTTCATCTCAAAAGGTGTCCACCCGCCTATCTAACTTTGGGTAGGATCATACACTAGAAGTTCCTAGCGTTCAAGGGATCCAAAAGAAGTTAGTCATACATCATCATCAAATACTCTTGTCCCAATTGAATTGCAACTAGATATGTCAAGGTATTGTATTCTAAACACTAGGGTTGTTCTTAAAATCTAGTTTTTGGTTTTACCTCTTTCTAGTGTTTGATTAATCGAAGATCCATGCATGAAAGTTTTTATTCTAACTATATTGATCCCCAAAAATTGGTATCAAACCCTTTGTTTTAGATTAATCATCCATTAAAAAGGCCCATGTTGTCCAAACAAGAAAATCCTAGTTTTGCATGTTGTGTGATGGTGTATCTTTATGTATGATTCCGTAGTAACATGGTTTTTCTTTTGTTTTTAACACTTCCATCATGGTCACTCATTTTTCCATGTGAATGGATCCTATGGTGATTTATCAATAGTTATTTTTTGGTTCTTGAATCGATATGGTTGTAATAATCAAGTTTTATAATTATTTTATTATCGATGTTTTCAGAGGCGATTATGAGGTGCTGTGATATTTTTTACACTTAGAATCATATATATATATATATATATATGTACGGTTTTAAGTGCTTGGTGAATTTTCATGAAGATTTGGAAGAGTTATGCCCATTTTTGCACGAGACGTCCGAGAGGAAAATGAAGTTGTCACGCACAGGTGCTTCGGATCGATTAAAATCATAATCAGATTGATTCGAGATTCGAATCGATCCGAATGAGGGCACAAATCAATCAGATTGGGTGCATGAAGAATGGTGGTTTGGATTTTTACATGTTTTTCTGTGTCTCCTCGTGATGGTTCTTCCTCATCTCACTTCCAAAACTAGGAGGATTATGTTCTAGTGATAAAGACCCTCAAGAAAACCTGTTTATGATGAAGTCTACTTCAAGTTGGACTCTAGACCCAAGGGAAGTATTCTACAAAAAGGATGCTTGGACTTGAATACTTTTACTTTAAGAATAAGTCTATGCCATGATGAAAAGGGAAATTATGTCTTTTCAGTATTTGCTGCACTTATTTATTTAATTTCCATGTCTCATTATTTTGTTATGTTTTATAATTCGTGTGTTAATTAATTCCATAATTAGGAATACCCATTATATGGGAAACATGGATTATTATATTGAGACCATCCTAGATCACTGCTTTTCTTCAAAAAAATTGTTTTTAATTTATTCTTTTTACAAATTGAATTGAGTCGAGGTAATTAAATTTAATAGTGTGGATTAAATTGAGATCTCCGGGTTTATTTAATTTTGAAATTTGAATTATTATTTTTTTTAGAAAATTAAAATTGTGAGATTATGATATTTAATTAGGATAATTAAATTTGGAAATTACCAAGGATTTAAGTTCTCTCTTTTGGAATTGAATAAATTATTTTTCAAAACCCTCAAGTTTTTATAAATACTAATTGGGAGAGAGGTTTCAACATAAACCCTACGGTCTCTATCGATGTTTTAATAAATGATATGTGGTCGACTCTCTGTGCTAATCTGGCCCCCGATGGATGGAATCAATCAAGGTATTAAGGATTAATAAAAACTCTTAAGTGATAATTTCCAGATTTAGAATGTGAGTGAGTTAGATCCCCCAACCGGGGAAGTTCATCATGAGCGGGTACCATTTCATAGAATGAATTGGTGGTATACACTTAGATATAATTAATGATATCTTCCCCAATGGAGTCATTGTCATTAATTGTGGGGCCAAAAGTCGTTGACTATTCAATTATGTTGGACGGAGGAGACTCGACTATCCACATATATAATTTAAAGAAGAAAATATATCTGGTTCAAGGTGGGGTAATTTAAGCTTCCAATGAGAAATCTCACTTCATAAGGTAACTAGAATGTCTAGAAAGTTTTACTATAAAATGGTGGTGAGGTAACCACTTTAAATTTAAAACGAAGTTCAATTCTCACATGTTATTTTGAAATTAATTCGGTTTTTTAAATTTTATAATTATCATATTTCAAAATAGGATCATCATTCAACATACTTGCTTCAATCTAAAAAGACAACAAGTTAATTGTCAAGAACTATATAGATTTGAAAAGAAACCTAAACATTATCCTAACTGCTGAACACTTTAAGTTTGTCTTGGCGGAGACCTGTCCCGCCAAGACGAGGGAAGGAGCAACCAAAAGTGATGTTCAAGCCTTCCAGAGGTGACAGAATGTTGATCACATGGCTCGCTGCTACATATTGACCTCTATGACTAATGTGTTGTAGCCCCAGCACATGCCCATTGCTTATGACATGATTCTGAACCCTAAGGATATGTTTGAGGATCATAATTGTACCGCAAGGTAATATACTATAGTAAGGTTGGTAAACACCATGATTCCTTAGGGTAATCCTGTATGCGAGCACGTTCTAAAGATTATGTCTATCTAGCAGAACTAATGGTGCTTGGATCTGAAATCGACGAGGAAATCCAAGTTGATTTTATGCTCCAATCACTACTAGAGTCCTTTAAACAGTCTTGCCTAAATTATTCTATGAATAAATTTAATTAATCACTGGGGAAACTTCTTAAGGAATTCTAGGCTATAAAGAATACCAATAATAATAAGGGTGTGATTTGGGTTGATGACAAAGGACCCTCTACTTTAGTAGAAGAGGAAGAGGAACAACAAGTTCCAGGCACAACTTAAAGTTGTCAAGCTGAAATTTAAGCCCCATGGGGGTGGTAAGAATTCGAAAGGCAAATGCTATATATGAAAATAGGAAGAACACTGGAAGAAGAAATGCCTCGTCTTCTTAGCCATAAAGAATGAAAATGGTAATTTCTCTTATATAATCGAGACATATTCTATAGTGCAATCTATTGGTACCTCGTGTGTCTATTTGGGAGCCACTAATCATGTTTGCAATTATTTTCAGGGGTTCCAGGTAAGCAGGGAGCTCAGTGATGGAGAGAGGTTTCTATTCATGGGCAATCATCATAAGGTAATAGTTGTACCAGTAGGAATTTAGTTTTAACTTTTGATTAATACAATACGTTAGTTTTATTATATTGTTTTTATGGTCCTGGTATTATAAGAAGTTTGATTTCGATTTCTAAGCTTGCCATGAATGGATACCTGGTTTATTTTAATAAATGAGTTTTTATCTAAAATGGAAAATCTCTTATCTATTCTAGAACTTTAGAAAATGATCTTTATATTATAAGACACGCTTCACCATTTTTGATCATTACTGAATTAAATAACTTAAATGAAAATAACCTAAAGAGAAAGTAACCTTCTAAGTTGAACAATACATATCTTTGGCACTTACGGTTGGGTCATGTCAATATAAAAATGATACAAAGACTGGTTTCAAATGGGAAATTGAGTTCATTGGAAGTAGAGGCACTTCTAGTCTTCTTATAGGGAAAAATGACCAAAAGGTTATTTACAACAAGGGGTATAGAACCAAAGATATGTTGAAATTAGTTTATTCTGATATATGTGAGACTACGACTATCTAGGAAGGAGGTGGTTATGATTATTTCATCACTTTCATTGATGATTAGTCGATCTCTGTATATGTTTACCTTATGCACCACAGGTCTGAAGCCTTTGATAAGTTCAAAGACTAAACCATTTTGACAAGTTTAGAGCATAAACACGGTCAACTAAACCATACTCTACAATCTGATCGTGGAGGGTAATACCTCTTAGGATATTTTAGGTAACATTTGACAAGTTTGGGTATCAAAACCTAGTTGTCTGCACCGAGAACTCCATAGCAAAATATTGTAGTGAAAAGGAGGAACATTACTCTTTTGGACATAGTTAGATCCATGATGCATTATTCAGATCTATTGGATTCCTTTTGTGATTTTGCATTGGAGAAGGATGCATATTTATTTAACATAGTTCCTTCTAAATCTGTCTCAATAACTCCATCAAAATTATGGAATAGGTCCAAGCTTAGTCTGGAAATATTCGGATA
This sequence comes from Sambucus nigra, assembly GCA_949130495.1. NCBI lineage: Eukaryota > Viridiplantae > Streptophyta > Magnoliopsida > Dipsacales > Adoxaceae > Sambucus > Sambucus nigra. Next base: position 92,022,945 of record OX422219.1, on the reverse strand, counting down.
TGGGGTTTCTCGACACATGTACTACAGATTGATCCAGGGAAGTTGGAATTAAGGATGTATTTATGTATCTCTATGGGTTACCCTAAAGGAACCAAGGGTGGTCAATTATATGATCCTAAGCACTGTAGACTATTTATTAGCACAAATGATTGGTACTTACAGGAAGATAATATGATTGACCACAATCCCAATAGCAAGAATATATTGCAAAAGCTAAGAGGACAAATAAAGAAAATTCTTTGGGACCCTCGGTATAGGATAGAATACAACCTGATATTGGCAGCACACTGTCTGATCATTATGGGAGCATTGTCGATGATCAGGATTCAAGTGTCACATATACTAGACCATAAGTGGAGCCACATCGTAGCGAAAGGGTCAGGCATAAGGTTTGATAGGTTAGTGCATTTAGGAAATCACTTTGGTAAATTCCCAAGGGAACACAAAGTGGATCCCGTTAACTATGATAAGTCACTCCAAGACAAGGATGTGGGTAAAAGTTATGGATACTGAGGCGAATTCAACGAATTCGGATCAAGTGTGGGAACTTATAAACTTTTTAGACGGTATAAAACCCATATAATATAAATGAATCTACAAAAGAAAGAGAGGGGTAGATAAGAAGGTGGAAACCTTCAAGGCGTGGCTAATTGCGAAAGAGTTCACTCAAAAAGAGGGGATCGATTATGAGGAAACCTTTTCATTGGTTTCCATGATTAAGTCTATTCGAATTCTATGATCCATTGTTTCACATATCGATTATGAGATTTGGAAAATGAACATCAAGACAACATTCTTAAATGGTAATCTTTACGAGTGCATCTATATCATGCAACCCACGAGATTCATAGAAAAGGGCCAAGAAATCAAGTTGTGTAAGCTTAAGAGATCCATTTATAGACTTAAGTAAGCATTAAGGTCTTGGAATATCCAATTTAATGAGGCAATCAAATTATTTAGTTTTAATCAATGTATGGATGAGACTTGTGTGTATAAGAAGAATGATGGAATCTTTATGATAATTATACTACTTTTTGTAAATGATATTCTCATAATCGGAAATGATGCGGTTGTATTGCCTAGCATAATGAAGGAGTTAGGAGAAGCTAGCCACATCCTAAGGATCAAAGTATATTGTGATCGAAAAAATAATTTGTTAGTCTTATCCCAAGCTACTCATATCAACATGGTTCTCATAAGATTTAGCATATATGATTTCAATAAAAGGGTTTTCCCATTCAGGAATGGAATTCCTTTATCAAAGGATCAGTGTCCTAAGACACCTGATGAGATAGAGAGGAGGGGGAACATAAGCTATGGTTTAGTGGTGGGGAGACTCATGCATGATATATGTAAGAGCAAGATTTATGATTTCTCATCATGTTTTTAAGTTTGGCATTTTTCGTTGCACCCCACTTCACCATCATGTACATTTTCAAGACTTCAAATGAAGATAAGTTAGTGACTGAACATGACAATCGAAGATCAAAGGTTTTATTCCGTCACTACAACATATGGAGAAGGTATACGAGGTTGATTTTGTATTTACATATGTTCAGGGGTATTTAAATCGTGCTTGAAAACAAAATATTTCTAAAATGTTTTTTTGAAGCGGAGTCATTGGAATGACATTTGGATGTCATTCAAACGAGGGCAGGTATCTGGGTAGAACAACTTCGGCAAAACTTTACAAGATTAATTTTTCAACATTTGGCGTCTAATACTTTTTCATTGAATAACTCATTAGAAGTGGTTCGAACGAGATCAGGTACCTCGTTCGAAAGAGCCAAATAATTTTTTTTACTCGATTTCAAATGCAATCTTTTCGAGTCTATCTCTTGGAGATTTTTCTCACTATTTAAAATAGACGGTTCTGCAATTCTTTGCAAGAATTTTACACATATTTTTGTGATCAAACACTTTAGCTCAAATACGAACCCCTTAGACATTTTGTGATCACTTTATCAAACCTTGAATAACTCATCTTTTCTTCTAATCCTTGTGGATTTGATTCTTCACTGCTGAAGATAGGAAAGGAGTTTACTGAGGCTGAATCGATGGACACCAAGGAAAGTGGAGCTTGTTGTGGGGAATTGTTGGATCTGAATTTTTTTTATCAATAATGAGGAAGGAAGACATAACTGCAATACTTAGTAGACTCTAAGTCAGTTTGTCAATGTCATTTTATAATACCTAGTTGTAACAGTGCTGAAAAACGATTTTATCTGAAAGGTACTTTTTCCTCATATCATGTGTTCTGGTTTGTTTTGATTTGATTTAGTTTCATTATATTTTATGTTTAGGTTCACCTAATTAATCAAGATAAAATTTGGATTAGATATAATTGGCTTATATGTGACCTAATAGACAAAAATTGGTATTAGAGTTTGTTTTTCCAGGTTATTTAGATGAATCCTGGTGGTTATATGGATAATTCTTACAATAGGCAACCCTTCTTTTATGGCAATTATTATTCCTATTGGAAATCTCGAACGATATCATCTTTAAAATTGATCGACGAGCACATTTAGCTTGCTATTTAAAGTGGTGGACTCATCCTACTGTGACTAAAGAAAATATCACTAGTCTCAAGCCAATCGCAAAATGGACTGAATGTGACTTTAGATGGAGTAATTTTTCCTCACCATAAAATTTGATACTATAAGCATGCTTGAAACTAAATTTTTTGATAAATTCTATGCACGTTTGTCCGATATTGTGAATTTTAGTTTTAATTTGGGAGCAAATTTTAGAGTGAGAGTTGTTAAGAAAATTCTAAGATCTCTCCTGTCTCATTTGAGTGTGAAATCTGACACCCCGCTTATTAAAATAACGGGTGGCCAAAACTCTACTAAAATAAAACACGAATCTCAAATGGCTAATTCTTTGCATCACAATCAAAAACCCATTAATTACTAACCACATATTATTTAATAAAGCTACGTCAATTTTAAAATTAATTAAATTTCTATAAATCAAACCATTTACCATAACCATTTAAGATAAATAATTAACTACATAGCCAGATAAACAACTCTGAATACCGAAATATAATTAAAATCCAATAATCGAATAAATTATCGATTTATAATCAAATACAATAATCCACTACAACTGAATAAAATTTAAACAAAAACTGACATTAGAGACATGCCCGGATAATAATTGACACAGTCATATCTATAATTTTAAAGATAGAAAACGACTAAACAATCCATGCAACACTCCACTGTAATACCCCGTAATTTTATTGATATTTATTTAAGGGATTAATTAAATTAAATGAGAATTAATTGGAAATTAATCCGGGCATAAATACTAACGAGATGTGAGTTGGTATTTGATTATGATGTTAAAATTAAAAATTTCATGAGTAGAGGAAATATTAAATTGTCGCGAGACCAAAATATGGCAATTTGGAAATTTAGTTGGGACACGCGTGTCAGTCACGTCAGGAGCGTAATTAATTGAATTAAATAGTGAATTTTATTTTTATCAACCGAATGGTCATTTTGAGTGCACCAACGTGTCCAGAAGGGTCGAAATAGTCAAAAAACACTAGCCGGGAGTTTAGTTTGGGTCCCGGGGCATTTTTAGGCCACACTGGCAACCCAAAAGGGTAGTTTGGTAATTTTAAAAATAGGGGAATTAAAACCCACGAATTTTAGAGGTTGTTTTTATATTAGAAAAGAACCCACTAAGCCATTACCAGCATTTGGGAAATTAGAGGGCTACGGGAGTTATAGGGAGGAGTTGGAAGAAGTTCCAAAAAGGAAACCCTAGCCACCATCACCATCTTTGGAAGAAATTTGTAGAGAGAGGGAGGAGAATCAACATTCAATTCTTCAACATCAAATCAGAACATCTAAGGCAAGTGTTTTAATTACATTAATTTCAAGCGAATGTTTCTTCCATGCTTAGAATTGAATAATTTTCTTATATTGGAAGTTTGATGAAAACCCATGAAATTGGAGGTAGGATTCATAATATGATATCGGGATTGCATGTAGAATATTGTTGGATGAATGTTATATACAAAATATATATTTTGATGATGTGAAAACGGATTGATAAGGAGAAATTGTAGTCATTAAATTTTGGGTTCATGATTATATGGTTTGGGACAAGGTTTGGGAATTTTGATGATTATATGTTAATTTAGGAAGCATTAACCCCATATATATGTTAAAGAGTGACCTAGGAGGACTTAGAGTAGTTTAATAACGTTAAAATACTATTGGGATGATCTTAGGATGGGTTTAGAGAAGAGAAAAATTGAGAAAAACGAAGTAGAGAATTTCTGGGCTGAAACTGCCATCTCGTTAGAAGACCTGCCCAGGTTATTCGAACGAGCTTCTAACGAGATGACAGTGTCCCTTCTAACGAGTCGGTAGTTCATTCGAAGACTTTCATTTGAACGACCTTGTTCGAACGAGACTTCTAACGAGTTGACAGAATGGCCTTTTTGGCCTGATTTCATTTCAAACGTTCCGTAGACTTATTTAATTGGAGTATTAACCTTCCCTTATTGATTAGTGGGTATAATTGTGAGAATTGGGGTACGTTGAGGAGTAGAACTTAGAACCTTATAATAAAATCGGATGTCAATTGTGGAGTAGGAAACGAGTATCTAATTATGACCTGAGAAGGGTTGATAATGTTAATATACAAATCGGGGACTTGTGATCGTATAACATTAAATGACGGTATAAGAATGAGAAGTATACCTATATTACAAATACGAGATATCTAAGATGTGCGAATGCTTAGTATATGTGGCTTTATGTGTATAACATACCTACCGTACTTGATATCATGGGAGGTTTGCGTTCGATTAGGGCCATCTAATCTTTGTGTGCCTACGGGGGGATTTAGATTGGTACCTCGAGGACATAGGTCATAGAAGGACTTATTGAGAAGTTAATAAGTCTGCTGATCATGGGAGCATAGTTATGTGCGTGACCCATGTGATGTGAACTATGTTCGACTCCATTATTTGTGATTGTTGTTTATTGAAAACGATTCCTGAGAGATTCGGAATACGTGGTCCTTATGTACGTGATGTACAGGGATTTGATAACAGAGTATGTGTGCACCGCAGCTTAGTCTCGGGGTGCTAGGAATGTATATTTATGATAAGAATAATATATTGTTAATTGAAATGAACTGTCATGATTAAATGTGAGTATAATTACAACAACATTTTGTAAAGATAAAATGGATGATCTCTAGTATATTAGTATTGCTAATAATTGGGAAACCGAGAATTAATGTAAATCTCTCTATTTAATTGTTGATGTTGGAATTTAATCGTGAATCGTATAGAAATGTTAGAATTTATTTAGGACTAGTTAGATATGAGAATCACTAGAATGGGTACGAGTACGTTAGGAGTGCACAAATAGTCGAGAGGTGAGTATTTCATGTGAGAGCACGTCCTAACATATATTTTGCATTCATTGTTTTATTGTCATTAAAACACTTGCTATATTTTAAACTGTTTTCCACAATCGGGCTCTGACCCGTTTGCTTTCAAATATATTTTCTTATAAAAACCTTTTAGGTGCCTAGCCACAAGGATACCAAGCATAGGAGTTCCATTCAGGTGATGTACTGTAGATGCTATGGAAGTTACAGGATCTTGTCAGTAGACGCCTCCATTTTTTATCTTGACTCTATTTATAGATTTCCTTATCAGTTAGGCATGTCGACCTTTCCTTTTAGAAACATTTTATATATTCAGTTCATTTCAGATTCTGGGTTATAATTAATTTAGTGATGCAGATTTAGCATTTGTTTATTTCAGTATTCGGATTGTCGTGAGGAGTATTCCTCCAGTTTCATTATTATTGCATGGTTATACTTGTCGTGTCATTGTGGTGGATTATGTTAGCATTTCTTATCTACTTGCTTGTTAATCGGATTTAATTAAAATTGACAACTCACTTTTTAAATACTAGGTGGTTAGTAATTATTAAAACGTTTTCGACAGTGGTGCTACGAACTGAACCAACTTGACATTTTGTATTAATTTAATAAAGGAGTAGCCACCCGATATTTAATTAGTCGGGGTATCATAGGTGGTATCAGAGTATCAGGTTCTAGTGTCCTTATGATCTATATGGCTTGTTATGTTTCCCTGAGCTTCCTTTGATGTAGAGCCCTATATTTTAGGACTGTTGTATTCTTTTGTGTATGTATCGCTCTTAAGCTATTTTAAAATAACTACTGCGAACTTATAGACTTTACTCTCATTTCAGATTCCTCCACGACGTGCACAGCGAGTTCCTAGGGATGCACATCCTGAGCCACAGCCTGCACCAGTTCCGGGCACCATGAATGTCGTAGAGGTTACATCCATTATAGCCCAAGTGGTGAATGTCGCTCTCGCAGTTGTACAACAGGCACCACCCCAGGCACTGGTAGTAACGCCATTTAAGTCTAATGCATTCCCTTCTTCTTGGGAACGCATCCATGATTCTTTTCAGAAAGCACACCCTCCGGAGTTTGCAGGAAGCTCCGATGTTGTGGTATCCAGTCAGTGGACGAAGGACATTCAGAGGCACTTAAGGATGTACGAGTGCATAGATATTCAGAAGCAGATAATAGCTACTTTTAAGCTAGTAGGATTAGCATTGCAGTGGTGGGAGTCCGTTACCACCACGGAGGAGAGGGACACTCTCACTATTCAGGAGTTCTAGGTGCAGTTCGACCGTAAATATTTTTCGTCAGCTGTTCACACTGAGATGAGGAGGAAGTTGATGAACCTCAAGCAGGAGGGAAAGACCGTATCCGAGTATAAGGCTTAGTTCACCAATCTCTTGAACATTGTTCCGGATGAAATTCCAATCGAGGAGAAGAAAATTCAGAAGTTCACAGATGGATTGACTTGGAGGATTCGTCAGCACTTGTTGGGGAATCTCTCGTTGGCCACTTATTCTGATGTGGTTAGCGCTGCACTACTTCACTGCCAGGATCATCGCTTCCACATGTCTGAGAGAAAGTGATCAGGAGAGTCCATCCATCAGGGCAGGACCGGGGGAAATGGTGCCAGTGGGGCACAATCGGCTCAGGGACAACACAGGCAGGGTGACTAGGGTTCCCAATAGCAGGATCATAAGAGATTCAGATCTGGGGGGTTCAGGAATGTCCAGGGAGGTTTCAGACATGGCCATCAGGGTCAGAACGACCATTAGGGCCAACAGGGTCAGAATGTTCTGCAGCAGCAGTTTTAACAGGGCCAGCATGGTCAGGGTAGGAATGGTAACGGCCAGTAGGGCCATGGGCAGCAGGGATAGCGAGGGGGAAACTTCCCGGGGAAGTTCTTCGTTTGTGGCAAGACTGGCCACAAACGCCAGGATTGTACTGATAGGGGCCGAGCCCCACAGCAGCAGTAGCAGGGTGCTCGACATGAGCCACAGAGGCCTATGTTTCCCGCCGCCCTCCCAACACCACCACAGATGGAAGCACTACCACCCATTCCAGTGGTCCCAGTCCAGCAGGGATAACTTCCGTATGGGAGAGTGTATCAGCTCCAGCATGCCGCAGTCCCACATGATCCACCTGCTATTGAGGGTATGTTCTCTATTCAGGGGACTTTGGGGCGTATTTTATTTGATACGGGGGCCACACATTGCTTCATTGCCATAAAATTTTCATGCACTATTGGGTTGTTAGATACCGCAGAGAGCACGGTTACTGGTGTAGATTCACCGTTGAGTAGGGGTTTTGTGATTTCCCTTATTTGTAGAGGTGTGGGTATCGAGATCGGGAGGTTTACTTTACCCGCTGATATGTTAGTGTTAAAGATGACTGAATATGATGCGATTGTTGGTATGGATTGGCTAGTTGCGTACCGAGCTATGATTGATTGTTTTAGTAGGAGTATTATCTTTGCCATTCCCGGGAAGGAGATGTTTTTAGTGGCGATGCCTCACCCTGAGGGAGGATCGTCCACTCATTTGTACTATATAGAGGAGGACACCTCTAAGGAAGTGGTAATACCACTCGATTTGATTCCAGTCGTGAGGGAGTTTGCTGACGTATTCCAGGATATACCTGGATTATCGCCTAGTAGAGAGATAGATTTCATGATTGATTTGACGTCGGGCACTCGGTCAATTGGTCGCGCACCTTACCGTATGGCTCCAGCAGATATGAGAAAGCTACGGGATCAAATAGAATAGTTGTTGGGTCAGGGGTTTATTCGGAGGAGTACTTTTTCGTGGGGTGCCCCTGTGTTTTTGGTAAAGAAGAGGAATGGATCGTTGAGGTTGTGCATAGATTACCGGGAGTTGAATAAAGTCACGATACAGAATAAGTATCCGTTGCCCAGAATCGATGAATTATTTGACCAGTTGAGAGGAGCTTCCTTCTTCTCGAAGATTGATTTACGATCGGGATACCATCAGTTGCATATCAGGGAATAGGACGTCTCGAAGACTGCTTTCTTAACGAGATATAGCTCCTACGAGTTTTAGATTATGCCTTTTGGCTTGACCAATGCTCCATCCATGTGTATGGACTTGATGAATAGGGTGTTCAGAGAGTTCCTAGACCAATTCATTATCGTCTTTATTGATGACATTCTGGTTTACTCCCAGACAGAAGAGGAGCACGCCGAGCATTTGAGACAGGTTTTGCAGACGTTACGTCAGAACGAACTCTATGCAAAGTATGAGAAGTTTGGGTTTTGGCTAAAGGAGGTTCAGTTTTTGGGGCATATCATTTCAAACCGGGGGATATCTATTGATCCGGGGAAATTATCCACGGGGAGGGACTGGGGACAGCCCACGACACCGACTGAGATCCGTAGTTTCTTGGGCCTTACTAGATACTACAAGAGGTTTATTTGGGGTTTCTCAAAGATAGAAGGTCCTTTGACACATCTGACTTGCAAGGGTGTGCCATTCATCTGGAGTGATGCTTGTCAGTTGGCATTCGATGAGTTAAAGGACAAGTTGAACTCAGCACCTGTGTTAGCATTGCCCAGACCGGGAGTTGAGTATTTAGTTTACACCGATGCGTCCTTACAAGGACTCGGAGGTGTACTGCAGCAGGAGAGTTAGGCCATAACTTATGCTTCCTGTAAGCTTAAGCCTCACGAGAGGAATTACCCCACCCACGACTTGGAGTTGGCGGTAGTCGTATTCGCTCTTCGGATTTAGAGACACTATCTTCTGGGGGATAAATTTCGGTTGTTCATGGACCACAAGTCTTTACAATACCTCTTCACGCAGAAGGAACTGAATATGCGTCAATGACGGTGGCTTGAGTTTGTGAAGGATTATCAGTTTGATATCCAATATCACATGGGGAAGGCTAACATGGTAGCAGACGCGTTGAGCCGTAGGCCAGTAAATGAGGTGGCTGAGGTGTGGAAAGCCAAGTGGAAGGAGTTAGGACACCAGGATGTAGTGGCCCGATCGTTCATGTCTGTGATGACTATTACACCTCAGATTGTTACGAGGGTGGTAAAGGCCCAGACAAATGACTCTTTCTGTCAGGGGCAGATAGTCCGATTACTAGCAGAGGGAGCCGAGTCCTATACCGTTAGCTCAGACGGGGGATTACGCTTCAATGGGAGACTGGTCGTTCCGGAAGGGGAGGACTTGCAACATGAGGTAATAACGGAGTCTCATGGCTCACGGTTCGCGGTACACCCTAGTGGGGATAAGATGTACCAAGACATGAGACGACAGTATTGGTGGAGAGGGATGAGGAGATATATCACCGTGTTTGTTTCCAAATATGGCACTTGTCAGCTAGTAAAGGTGGACCATCAGAAACCGATAGGACTTCTACAGCCGTTAGAGGTTCCGACGTGGATATGGGAGAGCATCTCCATGGATTTTATCACGGGGTTACCTACGTCACAGAGGGGTGACGACTCCATTTGGGTAATTGTGGATAGGTTGACCAAAGTTGCTCATTTTCTGCCCGTGAGGACCGACTACACTACGGGACAGTATGCCCAGCTTTTCATTACGGAAATAGTGAGACTTCACGGCGTACCTCTAAATATCGTGTCTGATTGAGACAAGATATTTGTTTCACGGTTTTGGGAGAGTTTCCAGGAGGCCATGGGTATGGAGTTGCGGTTGAGTACGTCATATCACCCGCAAACAGATGGGTAAACCGAGCATACAAATCAGATGTTGGAAGACATGTTGCGTATGTGCATCCTATACTTTGGAGGTGGATGGGAGCAGTACCTTCCACTGGTGGAGTTTGCTTATAATAACTCCTACCAGTTCACCATTGGCAAGCGTTGTACGGTATACCTTGTCGTTCCCCAACATGTTGGTTAGAGGTGGGGGATAACAAACTCCTTGGACCGAAAGTGATTCAGGACACTTTGGCAAGGATTGAGTTGATACGGAGTCGCATTCGGGTAGCTCAAGATCGGCAGAAGAGCTATGCTGATGCCAAGAGGTTCTTCAGAGAATTCAAGCTGGGGGACCAGGTGTTACTCAGAGTATCTCCTATGAAGGGGATTATGAATTTTGGGAAGAAGGGAAAACTGTCACCGAGATATGTGGGACCAATTCCTATCATCGAGTGAATTGGGCCAATTGTGTATAGACTTGGGTTACCGGATCACTTGCATAGGATTCATGATGTGTTCTATATTTCCTCGCTAAGGAGATACCTTAGGGATGATTTCGCCCATACCAACATTGCTTTGGAGGACATCGATCTTCATCCAGATAGTTCCTACGAGGAGGGGCAGTTTGCTATTTTGGACCAAAGCGAGCGGAAACTGAGGTCAAAGATAGTACCATTAGTACGTGTTCAGTGGCGGCATCATAATGCGGAGGAGTCCACATAGGAGCGCGAGGATGAGATGCGCGAGCGTTATCCAGAGCTTTTTTTACCAGGTACTCTTTAGTTTCGAATTTCGGGATGAAATTCTGTTATTAGGGGGGAAGTATGTAATACCCCGTAATTTTATTGATATTTATTTAAGGGATTAATTAAATTAAATGAGAATTAATTGGAAATTAATCCGGGTATAAATACTAACGAGATGTGAGTTGGTATTTGATTATGATGTTAAAATTAAAAATTTCATGAGTAGAGGAAATATAAAATTGTCGCGAGACCGAAATATGGCAATTTGGAAATTTAGTTGGGACGCGCGTATCAGTCGCGTCAGGAACGTAATTAATTGAATTAAATAGTGAATTTTATTTTTATCATCCGAATGGTCATTTTGAGTGCGCCAACGTGTCCGAAAGGGTCGAAATAGTCAGAAAACAATAGCCGGGGGTTTAGTTTGGGTCCCGGGGCATTTTTAGGCCACACCGGCAACCCAAAATGGTAGTTTGGTAATTTTAAAAGTAGGGGAATTAAATACCACGAATTTTAGAGGTTATTTTTATATTATAAAAGAACCCACTAAGCCATTACCAGCATTTGGGAAATTAGAGGGCTACGGGAGTTATAGGGAGGAGTTGGAAGAAGTTCCAAAAAGGAAACCCTAGCCACCATCACCATCACCATCTTTGGAAGAAATTTGTAGAGAGAGGGAGGAGAATCAACATTCAATTCTTCAACATCAAATCAGAACATCTAAGGCAAGTGTTTTAATTACATTAATTTCAAGCGAATGTTTCTTCCATGCTTAGAATTGAATACTTGTCTTATATTGGAAGTTTGATGAAAACCCATGAAATTGGAGGTAGGATTCATAATATGATATAGGGATTGCATGTAGAATATTATTGGATGAATGTTATATACAAAATATATCTTTTGATGATGTGAAAACGGATTGATAAGGAGAAATTGTAGTCATTAAATTCTGGGTTCATGATTATAGGGTTTGGGACAAGGTTTGGGAATTTTGATGATTATATGTTAATTTAGGAAGCATTGACCCCATATATATGTTAAAGAGTGACATAGGAGGACTTATAGTAGTTTAATAACGTTAAAATACTATTGGGATGATCTTAGGATGGGTTTAGAGAAGAGAAAAATTGAGAAAAACGAAGTAGAGAATTTCTGGGCTGAAACTGCCATCTCGTTAAAAGACCTGCCCAGGTCGTTCGAACGAGATTCTAACGAGATTACAGTGTCCCTTCTAACGAGTTGGTAGTTCGTTTGAAGACTTTCGTTCGAACGACCTCGTTCGAACGAGACTTCTAACGAGTTGACAGAATGCCCTTTTTGGCCTGATTTCATTTCAAACGTTCTGTAGACTTATTTAATTGGAGTATTAACCTTCCCTTATTGATTAGTGGGTATAATTGTGAGAATTGGGGTACGTTGAGGAGTAGAACTTAGAACCTTATAATAAAATCGGATGTCAATTATGGAGTAGGAAACGAGTATCTAATTATGACGTGAGAAGGGTTAATAATGTTAATATACAAATCGGGGACTTGTGATCGTATAACATTAAATGACGGTATAAGAACGAGAAGTATACCTATATTAAAAATACGAGATATCTAAGATGTGAGAATGCTTAGTATATGTGGTTTTATGTGTATAACATACCTACCGTACTTGATATCATGGGAGGTTTGCGTTCGATTAGGGCCATCTAATCTTTGTGTGCCTACGGGGGGATTTAGATTGGTACCTCGAGGACATAGGTCAGAGAAGGACTTATTGAGAAGTTAATAAGTTTGTTGATCATGGGAGCGTAGGTATGTGCGTGACCCATGTGATGTGAACTGTGTTCGCCTCCATTGTTTGTGATTGTTATTTATTGAAAATGATTCCCGAGAGATTCGGAATACGTGGTCCTTATGTACGTGATGTACCGGGATTTGATAACAGAGTATGTGTGCACCGCAACTTAGTCTCGGGGTGCTAGGAATGTATATTTATGATAAGAATAATATACTGTTAATTGAAATGAACTGTCATGATTAAATGTGAGTATAATTACAACAACGTTATGTAAAGATAAAATGGATGATCTCTAGTATATTAGTATTGCTAATAATTGGGAAACCGACAATTAATGTAAAGCTCTCTATTTAATTCTTAATGTTGGAATTTAAGCGTGAATCGTATAGAAATGTTAAAATTTATTTAGGACTAGTTAGATATGAGAATCACTAGAATGGGTACGGGTACATTAGGAGTGCACAAATAGTCGAGAGGTGAGTATTTCAAGTGAGAGCACATCCTAACATGTATTTTGCATTCATTGTTTTATTGTCATTAAAACACTTGTTATATTTTAAACTGTTTTCCACAATCGGGCTCTGACCCGTTTCCTTTCAAATATATATTCTTGTAAAAACCTTTTAGGTGCCCAGCCACAATGATACCAAGCATAGGAGTTCCATTCAGGTGACGTACTATAGCTGCTATGGAAGTTACAGGATCTTGTTAGTAGACGCCTCCATTTTCGATCTTGACTCTATTTATATATTTCCTTATCAGTTGGGCATGTCGCCCTTTCCTTTTAGAAACATTTTATATATTCAGTTCATTTCAGATTCTGGGTTGTAATTAATTTAGTGATGCAGATTTAGCATTTGTTTATTTCAATATTCAGATTGTTGTGATGAGTATTCCTCCAGTTTCATTATTATTTCATGGTTATACTTGTCGTTTCATTGTGGTGGATTATGTTAGCATTTCTTATCTACTTGCTTGTTAATCGGATTTAATTAAAATTGATAACTCACTTTTTAAATACTAGGTGGTTAGTAATTATTAAAACGTTTTCGACAGTGGTGCTACGAACTGAACCAACTTGACATTTTGAATTAATTTAATAAAGGCGTAGCTACCCGGTATTTAATTAGTCGGGGTGTCACATCCACAACAGCTGTATGAATGATGACAAGGAAATGATACTCATGTCTGGCGTCGTTGTCGCTGGACACCTAAAAGGTTTTGAAAATATTTTGATACAGGTAAGAGCCCAAATCCTTTTGAAATATTTTGCAAGTAATGAAAATGCATTAATAAAGATGATTTCATTCTTTCATATTTAAATCGGTGTCGCACTCCCATGAGATATTCCTTACCCCTCAACTACAGTGCACACCTAACGTATGCATTTCAACCCCTAGTTATACTACCCAACCTAACTAGTATCAATATACCCTTAAGTTCATACACTACCCTATGTCTTGCGTATTTTATATGATTAGATTTCACATCCTCATAATAAATAAAATTAATCAATTCATTTTAAATAACTATCACTATTTATTAATCCAATATGCACACCTTAATGTTTTATGCCCTTGTATAATTTCCTTCACTTTTATATACGCATTTTCATATCACAAAATGTATAAATACATATATATCACTCTCTATATATGTATAATCGCAATCCTTCAGTGTAATAACTCACTGGATGCGAATCACTAGCATGCTATCAAGCTCTAGGGAATACACACATCTACCTAGGCAATCGGATCGAAATCTCACCATCGAACCCAAAATATAAATGTAATTCGAAGGCGTTTATAGTAAAAAATCTCTGGGGCGTAACCATACCACACTACACCCCATAAGACTCTTAACTCGCACATAGGGTGGTCATGCGACATACCTATGAACCAGGGGACCGATACTATACCTTCTGGGATTCGCCAGGAGAGATCGCCCACAACGTTCAACCTCCATCGATAGAATATCCACTAGGATAGGTATGTTTCATATAAATATATCGTACACACACACACACACACACACACACACACACACACACACACACATATATATATATATATATCCAATATCTTGGCTAACCGTGTTTGTCAATCGTAACACTAGCCTATACTCACAAAACTAAACCCAACTCCAAATTAATAAATAATCACTTATTTAATTAATTTATCCCTTATAATAATATTCTGGACACATAACCATTCTAAATCAAGGCCTATCCCCTTTTTACTGAATTTTCATCACGAATTCATTTTCACATTTCCCTAGTATTATTCACCCCAAACACTCTAAATATCACCTTGAATATATATCAATCATCACAAGGTATTTTATCACTTCTATATTAATATTTCCAAAAGATCTAACTCATTTACGGACATTCTAAATCCACCTGAACCCAACCAAATCACATATTACTTTTAAATACCCAAATTGGGCATAACAAGGATGCCAAATCGGTTCGGCTTGAACGCAAATTGGTTCGCCCCTGCAGAGCAGCCCGAATTCTGCTTATTTCGAATTTTATTAAGTTTTTTCAAATTTAATTCATCTAAAATTCCAATCTCATCAAGAATTCCCGTTCTCTATAAATTCTAAACATGAAACTAACTCATTTTCATATTTAATTCACCTCTACACAATCAATTACATGGGATTCATCATTATATACAATAATTGTGAAATTCTTAACACTATCATAGTAATTCATAAATTTCCAATCTTTTTAATCATGATTTAATCTTTATATGGGGGATACAATTTTTAAATTTCAATTCATATTATTCACATCTCAATTCTATGAATTCATGTCCCAAAAAACCATTTTCATATAAATCCAACCCCAAATCAATTGTTCCGATTATAATATGAGTTGACATAAAACCATAAATTATGAAGCAAGTTAATCACTTGTAGAGTCTGAATTTGTATGAAGCAATCCCTTTGGTGATGATCCTAGCCTAGAATTCTCCCACCATCTCCTCCCAATTGATCATCTCTTGATTCCTTTTGGTCTCTTCTTGAAATTCTTTGAGTTTCCTTCTTTTCTCTCTCTAAATTCTCTCATGGGCTTTTAGTATGACTAAGAAATCTTTTGATATGATAAAGTAGCTAATCACTTAACCCTAACCTTTCATTATATAAGCCTAATCCCAAAATTAGGTTAACATGTATTTTTAAAATGATCCGAATATCCCTATGTGGATCCCGTTTAGTCTAAAAAGTTCTCAAACCCAATCACTATCCTGGGTATTTCATTTTGAGTATTTTGACCTATTCTGAATCAACCGTGCACTCGAAATCATCATCTGAGTCATCAATCATCAATTACCATATTATCCCCAACACGAACCCACACGCGTGTCCCGACTAAGATGCCATCTATCCGTCGCTTTTGCCCACTTATGACGTAATATAAAATATTATAATTTTATTTTCTTATCACCCAAGTAAATACAATAACACATAAATATTAATCCATTTCTCGATAATTAATCTTTATTCACCACACTTTATTTTTTAATTTAATTAAATTAACGTGACACGTGTAATTTAAATATTTCTAAAAATACGGGGTGTTTCATACTTTCCCCCTTGCAAAGGAATTTCTTCCTAGAAATTCGAATATGCCTATTAGTAAAACTTCGGATCCTTACCCTCATGGCATCTGAATGTACCCAAAATTAATTCATGATAAAATCCTGGTACAACTTCTATACACTCGCTAATGGTACCATCTTGACTGAAGGCCTACTTACTACGGCCCAAGATCAGGGGCATATCGGTTCAAATCATTTTATACCGTTATATTCCATCATTATTAAGGTTTTAACTTGAGGATGATATGCAAAACCATCATGAACCGATGATAATGCTCTAATAAGACAAGCTTATACACAACTGGTTCTATTGTTTCAATGCTGGTAAAGGCCCAACTTCCCTAGGTGCGAACTTTCCTTCTTGTCAAATCATATGATTCCTTTAATGGGGAATACTCACAACAATTTTTGACCACTCACGTCAGTCTTTGGCTCTTCAATTCATGATAACATAACTCTTACGATGTTCCTGAAATATACGAAAATAACTTTAATTAACTCAATCCTTGCCGACCGACTCTAAATCACGTTCTATTATCTTCTACTTGATTGTTTCGCCACACTTTATTTGTGTTCACAATTATATTATTTTATATGTTGTTAAGTTCATAACTAACGACTAATTCATCACTAACGAAGGTATATATTGTCTATCTAAATTGTCAATTAAGAAGTTAACATTTTAAAAAGCTTCACAAAAGCAGTTGGGTCAATTAACAAAGCTAATATTTTAAATTTGTTTGGTGATATTTTGAATTTAGGATGTGTTAAATAACATGCATTTGCATATATTTTCTTCTGAGTGATAATTGACAGTGGATTTTGCTTTGTTATTCTTAATTTATTTTGTTTTTGAAGATTTGGATTACCATTCAATTTATTGATGTTATTTTCCTAAAATATTGATTCTCCCTTACTTTTCTTTTCATTGAATAATAATTTATTAGTTGTAGAGGAAATGTATTGAGAGTGTAACTCTATCTAGAGATTGTACTAGAGGATCTAATACCGAGTGTCTGAATACAAAATAAATGTATTGAGAGATGACACGTGTTTTTTAATTTTCCCTTTTAAAAGTTAAGATCAATACTTTTTTTGTGTTTTTATGTTTTTGATTATTTTGTATTTGCAGTATTATAGAGACTTATGTGTATTAGCACTACCAATTTTCTTTCATATTCAACAAACACCTCAAGGTGAATCCACCATCATCGCAGGCACTCAGTCGTTACCCTACACTGAGACGGAACAAGGTCATGCTGCAAAAAAACAGTTGTTTGGATTCAGTAGTCCTCCTACTTTTCCAATAGCTTTTGTAATTAGCTCTGATTCCGATCCGGGGATTCTATAAGCGATCATATGATATATTCGAGAGAAGAAAGTAACAAACATCCAGATGCAAATTTCAACCGTGATAACATTTATTCAAAGTACCATAAGAAACTGTTAGAGGATAGTACAGTACTGAAAACTGCAACAAATAAGCTATCATTCGAATAGAATGGTATACCACATTACGAAGAAACACCATTCTCAAATGCCATTCGATTTTCTCAACCACGGAAAGCATCACCCTCGACAATAGAATTTCTTAACCGAATTAGAGCAATCTCTTTCAGGTGACTTTTAATTATACTTTTTCTTTTAAAAAACCCTCGTTGTATATATACCTACGAAATGGAACTTAGCTCAAATCATTTATATACTCAAAGCTTAGGTTTTGGGAATCATATATTTTGATTTTGATAATAGGTCTTTGAAAATGGGGTTTGAACTAATGCCCAATCTCATTTTTTTAACAACCTTAAATGTTGGGGTATTACTTTCAATTTTCACGTTTTCTGTGATATTGAGATACATTCAATTTTATCATCATTTAAATGATGTGCGTGTAATCTATATATTTTAGTACCCATGTTTGTTTTTAACACACTTGAATGAGTCAATAGTTGGGATTTTTATGACACTTGAATGCCATTGTATTTTCTTACTTTGTTGAGATTTTTTTTTAAATTTTTTGCTGTTGGTTTAGATATTTTTCTTTGTTCATTTTCTACCACCTTTGATGTGGTTTGGTTCGATTTTAGTGCTTTTACAATAGACATTTGTTTCTTTGCGCCGAAATGGTGACTGGTTACATAGTAGCTGGAGTACAATGGACATTTTGCTTTACTTTTATGACCCTTTAAATCAATAGCCACTGGGGGAGAATTGTGCCAATGTTTTAAGAGTTGATGCCAGAAAAGATCGAAAAGGCAGGTTTGGTTCGAAAAAAATCATTCACTACCACAAAAGATCGAATGATGTATATCGAACACTCTATAAACTCAAGGGCGGTGACCATATTCGTTCGTGGTGGTAACAAGATGATAATATAGGAGACAAAACGTAGCATCCATGATGTGTGTGGATAGGAATATCATCCATTATTTTGTGATAAAATACTTCATATGTTATAGCACTAGAGTATTTACCATTATTACCAAGATCTACACTACTATGTCCACCTATTACACATTTATATTCACATCGTATGACTGAATTTCCCTAAGAGCATCAAAGACAGGCCTAGGCCACCTCCGATTACCTTGATCAAAGAACAAAATTTTTCTTTTAAAGAACTCATAATATCATGAACAATTCTAGGCTTAAACCTATTGACAATTGGTCCCAAGGGGTGCCAGTTAATTAGTCCAGAATAGAATGTCACCCCCATTACCTACTGAATACTGAATATAACTTTTAACCACCTCCTGCAGATTAGTTAATTTCCTCCATGTCCATTAATATAGTAGTATTGTAGTTACATATTATAGGATCACTGTGACTCTGGCCATGGCCCACCATTTATTATACATAGTTAGACTTTAGTCATTAATCTCTTCAAGATCAGACTTTTGCCACCAAAAAATAACTAAATATTATATTTTGTTAAGTAGATCTTTTTTATGCCAATATTGACCTTTGCACCGAAGTATATTATTTTACTTTAGATTGTCTATATATGAAATAGATTAAAACTCACACAAATAATTTTACCTCTGCCTACATTTTGTGCGTTATCCTACAAGTATTATATCTATAAGCAAAGACGACCTTATCCTTAACACATGGCTACCCGGAGCTCCCTATATGGGAGGTTTAAGAGGTTATTTTTTTAATTCTAAGCCTCTGCAAAAAAATAATTGTATTTCAAAATCACAAAGAAAACACCCCAATGTATTACAATAACAGTTCAGGTTGAATTTATTATTAATAATAATGGCGTTAGATACACAGAAGTATTGAAAAATTAATACACAAAATAATTATATTTAAAAATTAACATGTTTTTTTAATTACTGTGATAAAATGCAGGGGCATCACTGTTTGATGCTCTAATTTTTTTTTTGTTGTGCATTATTTGTCCCATCTAATTTTATTTAGAAGAACCCAACAGGTATTTTGTTTTACATTTAGCTTTGAGTTATTTTTAACTATAAAGTGCATAAGAATTTATTAGATAACCAAATAGCTATTATGTTTTATATTTTGTTTTGAGGCATTTTAAATGTTTATAAGACGTTAAAGTCTATTAATACTTATGGTTATACCAATTTTGAATTTCATTTTATAGTCATTAAAACATGGGTGTGGTGTTCAATGTCCATATATATACTGAAGGTGGTTTTCTTTACATGTATGTTGGTATTGTTTTTCTATTTCTCATGGGACTGGATGTTAGTGTGACTGTATCATGAATCAAACATTATTGTGAATTCAAACATTATTTCGGATAAGTATGTTATTTCCATATACTTTATAGTACTATGTAATCCAGTGGTAGGGAATTCCTTATGCAATTTTCGTTTATTGTTTGATATTGCACAGTAGGTTCTTTCCTTATACTTTATAGTCACACACTAGAGGGCTATTATGATCACCAGAGGTGTTCATATTTCTTACTTTATTTTTTATTGTG
Source organism: Sambucus nigra (assembly GCA_949130495.1). Lineage (NCBI taxonomy): Eukaryota > Viridiplantae > Streptophyta > Magnoliopsida > Dipsacales > Adoxaceae > Sambucus > Sambucus nigra. The sequence continues at coordinate 92,002,731 of OX422219.1, read as the reverse complement.
ACGGTGTGCATTACAAGTTTGGTGTCACAAATTTGACATACTTATTAGAACTATTAAATCCTTATCCATGAGAGGCAATGAACTTAAGTTCAAGAAATTTCAAGTAACTGGATGATTGAATTTGATTTATTGTTCTTACAGTCTTTGATTGAGCTTGAATTTATGGTATTTCTTGCGTAAACAATATATGCATTTTGTGGTGGCCAAAGAGGGAGATACTTTGGTTCTTAGGTGAACTCTACAGTGCCAGTTGAAAAGAGAAGTTCCATTTAGTTTTTCTTTTGAAATCCATCTCCAGGGGGAAATACTAGCATGTACTAATATTTTTAGCTACCTTTTGTTTTGTCAAACTCTCTCATTTGAATGCAATTTAAAATTTATTTTTACCTATATTTATTAATAACTTTGGCATATTGTTTTCCCCTCTCCTTTATTTTGGTTCTATAAAGCAACAATAGTAAGATAACAAGATAAGTCATTGCTCTCTTTGCGGATTCTCTGCCATCTTAATAACTTTCTAGATGTGTTGATTAATAACTGCAGCCCTTGACTAACAGCTGCACCAGTGCCCTATGCGTCATAGGGTCGCAACCCTGCCGATCGAGAGTGTAGAAGATTCAAGAGGTCTACACTCAAAAAATATTTTTTTCTCTTTATTCTATCTTTGCAAGTTTTTTGGGCATAATAAGGTGTATTTATTTTTTATTTTGAATCTGCTTACAATAATTATTTGTTGTTGTTATATTATAAAAGTTTAATGCTGATATTGAAATAATTAAGAGCTGTTATAGACTCTTCATCTCATTAACAGGTAATATTGATTTAAACTTTTATTTAGGATGTTTATTCAAAGGAAGGTACAAATAAAAATTTTAGATGTAGCTTTTCCTACACCATTATTACTTCAAAAAATTCTAATGTCGGTAGTCGTAATAGTAGTAGTAGTAGTAGTATTCATAGTCAACATTAAAACTTATTAAATTTCAGGATACCCCTCTTAATTTAGAACATATCCAAAAAATTAAATACTCGGTGAATGTTTAGTGTTGTCACGTCTTACGGTTTTCAATCCTCTCTTCTCTTTCTTTTTAAAGCGGTTCTAAAAGAAGGTGTTGTCGTTAATTGTTTTTTGTGTTGATAAAATACAGGTAAACACGTGAAAAACTTGGTTGAAGAAATGTAAGTTTCAAGTTTTTCCCTTCTTCTATATTTTTACTTTCTTCATTAACTATTTAGTGGATAACTTGGCGATTATCTTTTTTTTAGTGGAATATTTGAGGGTTATCTTTGTTTAATTTTCATTTGAAGGTTACCTGTTTGAGGGTTACCTATTTGAGGGTTATCGTTGTTTACTTTTGGTTCTGGCTTAATGTTCATTACCTTATAACATTCATGTTCATAAGTTTAGGTATTGATTTAATACCTCATAACATTCATTGCAAGAGTTTTATTCAAAGGCAAAAGGGTGAATGCTCTCCCATAATAACTTTGTGTGCCATTTTATTAATATACTGATCAAATTTGTGTCTTCTATTGACTCATAGCTTTGCCACCAGATTAGTTGATATCAAGGAAAATAATAAATTTAATATATATATATATATATATATATATATATATATATATATATATGTGTGTGTGTGTGTGTGTGTGTGTGTGTATATATATATATATATATATATATATATATATATATATATATATATATATATGTGTGTGTGTGTGTGTGTGTGTGTGTGTGACACCCCGCCTAATAAAATACTGGGTGATCAGTCCTATACCAAATTAAAACAGAAATCCCAGTTGGTTCATCCTTAGCATCACTGTCGAAAACCTTTTTAAAACTTACTAACCGCCTAGTATTCCAAAAAGCTGGTGTCAAATTTTATCTTTTTTTATTAAACAAAACAATAACATGCGGAATTATAATATGAGCTATGCACAACGACTGAATTAAATCAACTAAATAAATAATAAAACGACATACTGAATAAACCATCGGCCACCAAAGTAAATTGTCCAATACAAACATCCAATACCTGAATAAATAAATCTGAAAACTGTACTGAAATTTGTGGGCGACAAACCCTAAGTAAAATTGAAACTGATTACTGATTCCTACTCTAGGAAGGAATGAATGATGCGTCTAAACCAAAATCCTGCTAGCATCCACATGTGCCTCAGTGCCGCGTCTCTAGAATAGAATATCAATCCTGGCGTTCCTGTGGCTGGACACCTAAAAGGTTTTGAAAAAAAATTTATAGCAAGGGTTAGAACCCCAAACATTTTGAAAATATTTAGCAAGTGAATTAACTGCAGTAATTAAAAATATATGAATGCGCTTCATATTTAAGTTAGTGTCGCACTCCCTTGAGGACATACTCACCCCTCCACTAATGTGCACACCTAATGGTTACTTTAACCCCACCTAGTTGTACTACCCCGTCCAACTAGTCCTGCTATAATCTCCCCTTGCCATTCTACTCTAAACCGAGTATTATTAATGCATGATTTATAAGTTATTTACCATCTTAACTTAGTTAATCATCTTTCCTTGAAAGCCATATAACATTCACTAGTTATATAAATAATACAATTTTCTCCATATATTTAAACTTTTCGTATATAATTATTCACCCCATTATGTATGTACAGTTATCTTACAACAATCCCACATGTTGAATGTGAATATAAATCCTATATAATTAATACAATTCACTCCATGTATTTAATGACCCGTATATAAATATTATCCCATTATATATGTAGAATCATATTACAACATTCACACATATGTTGAATATAAATGTAACCCATCCTCCCGAGTAATAACTCACCGGATGTATTCTCTAAAGTGCTATCCCACTAGATGTACTCACATAACCTAGTTATCCCAAGTTAGAATCGCTCACTAACTTGGCCAAAAATAAACATAATGGAGGCGGTCATATTCCTTCCCTGAAAGTGAGATAAACCCCTCACCCATATAACGGATGCTATGACCTGGGGATATACTCACCCTACTCCTCAAGCTAGGGGATTCACCCACTACGCGCAACCTCCCTTGATAGCACTAGAGTATAAACTTTAAATAAATATCTAGTCATTGATATTCATTAGCACACATAATATATATATATATATATATATATACTATCACACACCGTATATATATAATTATTTTAAATCCCGGCTTTACCGTGTACAAAAATTCGTAGCACTAGCCTACATATAAATCTCGAGTCTATTGTTCGACTCTACTTTAATTAATTTGCACATTAATTAATTTAATACTTTTGGTGTCGCCCAACCAATGTACTCGGACTTGCTCTCCTGGCCCGAAATTAAATATCACTCAAGTCTATACCCTGACTCTAAATTAATTAGTTTTACTCCATAATTAATTTAGGTAGGTAGTGTCGCACTACCACTATACTCGAACCTATCCATTGAGTTCGTTATTTTATCCTTAAGAATTTATTTCATCAAAATTCATCCATGATGTGTCGCACGTAATCTCCCTACCACTCTCAATTATATTCCCTTATAATTGTTAGGCATTAACTCCCATATTTAATCTCTCTCTATTATTTTTACTAGGTAGGAGATTTAGCCAAGATTTTTACCCTTATACATCCCAAGGTCAAACTGCCAAAAAACCTGAAGGGTCGATCGATCAACCCCCAGCCGTCGATCGATCGAACAAGTGGTTGTTTTCTCCGAGACTCTGTTTCCACCATCAATGAAAACCTCCAAGTTCTATCCTTTCCCTTGGTCTAACCCAAGTACATTCAACACTATATCTACATAGGAATAGGATCAAGGCACCTTATAGAACTTCAAACTTAAATTAAATCTCACAAATTTCTACTTTTCTGAGTTGGGGAATTTTCGAGTTTTTACATGTTAAATCCAAATTCCATTAATTTATCCCAATTTCGTCCATAATTTCTATTGGATTTCACATTCAAATCAGATATCTATACTCAGAACCATGTAACACAATTAATTCTCACTTTGAATTCATTCCAATGTTCCATTAACAAAAACCCCATTTTGTACCCATTTATACCCAAAAACGGATTTTGGTTTACACATCACTAAAATATGAATTGAATATCACAATTAAACATCACAGTAAGTTAACCACTTGCCTTATGGGTTCGTAGGGTCTGATCCGAGTGTGTGATTCGCAAGGTTGATGATGAACTTCCAATAGGTTCCTTGCCTTGTCTCCAAAAGACTCCAATTTGGCAGCGAAATCACTCCCTATGGCTTCTTCTCCAAACCCTAGGTTCTCCCTTATTTTTTCTGTCGTTTTCCTTTTCTTAGATTTAGTTCTTAAAACACTAATCCCGTTTTTATCCTATTGGGCCAAGCCCAAGTGACCCAGATAGCCCCGTCTGAGCCCGGTTATGCCTAAAAATGCCCCATGACCCGTTTGCTACCCCCGGGTACACTTTCTTGACTATCTCGGCCCATCCGAACCCAACTGTGCACTCAAAATCGACATCCAAATTAATTTATACAAATCCTTATCTCACACCCAAATTAGTCTATACCGACTCCCGACTGAGATAAATAAATGCCACGTCACTAATATATGTTATGACGTAAATAAATTATTACTATTCAGTTAGTAATTAAATTTCCCCAAATATTAACCATTCACTCACCGATTAATATTTAAATAAATATTACCATAATTAATTCAATTAAATTACGACACACAAGTAATTTAAAATTTTCCGAATTAATTAAATATTGCATGCATAGAAATACGAGGTGTTACAATATATATATAACTGCATATGCAACTTTATGATGTAGATATGTTTATGCCTGGCATGTATTGGTCAGTTATTGAGGAGGATTCCTTCCATCATTCGAAATAAAGAAAAAATACAACGCGAAGATTTCATATCCGATTTAGTCCCCTAGTAACATTGGGAATCTTAAAGATGTATCCATGGACAACTTAGAGATATATGGTGTTGGTATCACAGAACCTCAAAAGATTTATGATTTTTATAATGATCTTCATAGCTATCTTGCAAGTAGTGGTGTAGATGGGGTCAAGGTGCATGTCCAAAATGTTAGATGAAAATCATGTTTAATCGATGATTTTTGTTATATGATGTCCTGGTTGGACTTTTAGTAGTGGTGTTGGATTATTTTTTGATCTTTAAAACATATGAATAGTCCTATAAACAAAGGAAATTATGTCCAAAATGTTAAAATAACGTACATTTTTTAATTATAATATAAACTATTTTACAAAGCAATTTAGCTAATTAAATACTTTGGAAGTATTCGTCATGCTTTCAGGAAATTGACCACAATTGATACTATAATATACAACTTTTATGACTCGACCCAGATTGATAATTTGGAAAATTGCCATCGTGCCTTTAGGCACAGACATACCTTTGTGTGTGTGTGTCTCTCTCTCTCTCTCTCTCTCTCTCTCTCTCTCTCTCTCTCTCTCTCTCTCTCTCTCTCTCTCTCTCTTTATATATATATATATTCGGACTCTCTCCTTCTTCAACCAAAGTTTAGTCCATCTTGATTTTTTAATTCTTCTTCTACTTCCCCATAGGCATACACCCTATATCCCGTGCATATATTCCATGTCCCCTTGTCTCATACAATACTGAAAATAAAACTAACCAGGGTGCTCATACACACTATATACCGTGCATATATGCACAAACATCACAAACATAACATATTTATCAAAAGTTTGGCCCCGCATGCTCGATGTGGCTATATCATAAGGGTATTCTCTATCACCCCACTACTCGAAATTTAATACTTCTCGAGATTTCCTCACCCATCAACTAATGGTGCAAAACTTTTTTCCTAGTGCTTTCTACACTGCACTACCTGACTCCACTGGCCTTATATAGTCTAATAGCTCTTAATTCACGTTTTTATCCATATACACGTGTAACAACTAAAGGAGTAACCACTACCCTAGTGCTCGTCACATCTCTTAACTCCCTACATTCGCTGCAGTTCATGTGTGGGACATCTCGCAAGTGAAATCTAAACAAGGAAAACCTCGATACACTACTACCTAGCGTTGTTGGTCATTGAGTTCCATTGGACCAAAGCATATAACCGGGACAATCAAAATCCTATCCCCAGACATATACGTCTAATATTTAACTCCTACATCTCTAAAGGAGTCCCGATACACAACTACCTGTCTGAAATTTAATTTTACATTTTATGAAATCTTGGTGTGTATAAATAAAAAATCGGATCTAATACTTTCTTAAAAATATTGTTCCCGATTTTTGAAGTTTTAAGAACAAAGAGAATAGTTACTCTCTGTAATTTGTAGAAAAAGTTTGTAACAATACGTGTGAGTGTGTTATGGTTCATATTTGCATATATTTTAGACGTACACACATTACACCTTTCACACATACCTACACATAGAAAGTGTGTTATTGAAAGTTAGACTTGTTAGACTGAGTCGACGTAAATCTAAAAGGAGGATGAGTTCCGAGTATTGGGGAGATCAGAACAAAAAAGTACCTAGGATCTCTGGCATTAGGTATATTTCTTATAGTTTTTTATCTTGTGATATAGTTGTTATTTGTAACCTTACTCTATTTTTAGTGGATTTTTTTGGCTTGTGGCATAGAGGTCACCGCGGATGTTTCTCCTAATTTGGGGTTTTACCATGTAAAAAAATGCGCGTTCCTTACTATTTTAAGTTCATAATTCTTGTGTGAGTCTAGACTAAAGGCTTAATAAGGTTTACTTTAAAAAAAAATTCCAAGATTCTTAAAGTTTTCACAATTTAATAAAGTTTACACATCTTGTATTCTTAATCAAAAGGAGTTTCTTCAGGGAGTTTGGTTGAAAAACTTAACCTAATCTTTAACCTTGGTTAATAATTTGGTTAAGTAATTTTAAGTGGTATCAGAGAGGGTTTATAAAACTTCTTTCGATCCTAAAACTCCTGAATTTGCTTTTGAAAAGTCTTTTTCAAAATGGATGAAAATTTTGAGAAACTTGGTAATCTTTCAACACCACCCCCCTTTGATGGACACAATTTTCCTTAATGGGAAGTGAGGATAATTGCGCTCGTTCCAAGGAACCCTAAGAGATGAAGTTTGGGAAATGATTGAAAATGGTTACATTCACCCTACTAAGCCTTTGACCAAAGCTAGTACCCATAAAGATTAAGAAACATATTATCAAATTTACTAAGGAAGATACACAAATGTATTTGAGTAATAACAAGGGTAAAAACTGCATCTTTATGCCTGTGAATGAACATGAATTCAAGAAAATATCTATATGTACGACTTTCAAAGAAGCCTGGGAAACCTTGAATGACATCTTTTCATCTCAGTTAACTGTCCTTAAGAACACTCTACCTGACTATGACCTAGGGTTAGATGAAGACTGTGACTTAGAAAGCATTGAAAACTAGATTGCCCTAATGAGCAAACATTTTAAGAAGATTATAAAGTTTAGGAATGCTATGGATTCCAAACAAGGGAAATCTGGTTGTTAAAATTTTTAGCATCCTAGACCCCATGATAGGAAAAATGATAAACAAATTTATAACAATGCATATAGACCCAATAAAGATTTGAGCAATATGTAGTGTCATAAGTGTAGATATATGGGGTATTATGCTATTAGATGTAAGTCTAAGGTCAAGAAAATTGCTAAGGACCATATGTGTAAGACATGGGATGACTCTAGTGACTCAAAAGATGTTGAACCTGAGTCATCCAATACAAACGAATCATGCATATCTTTCATTGCTAAAATTATGTATAATAATGACATAGCATACTTGCTTATTGATAGTATTACTAATGCTATACCCCCTACGTGTGTGAATGAAGTGTCTTATGCTGTACTGTTAAACGATTCTAATACTTCTAGCATGAGTGTGAGTCAAAGTGACAAATTTTGTGATGAATTGAATGAATATGTGAGTTCCATTGAACAAATTGAAATAATAGGGGACCAATCATACACATCACTTAGTGAGTTCGATGATGAATTACTTGATATACAAGAAGTGCATTCTAAGACCCTTAAGAGAAGTGCCAAATATGAAAAATGGTGAAACAGTTAACTGAACATGTTGAGAATTTGAGTAATACAGTTACAAATAATGTTGAGGAATACACTAATTAGTGCATTGCCCATGAGACATAAATAAATAAATATGTTTCCAAACTAAAATAACTTTCTGAGAAAAAAATTGTTTTAGAAGAAAGATGTAAAGTCACTTTATTGGAATTGGAATAATTTAAACAAAAAGCCTCAACTATTTTCAAAAAGTTCTTTCATTTTGAGATTCAAGTTAAAGCTTATGAAAAAATCATTAGTTCTAGCAAACTCAATTATAATGATAAAACTAGCCTTGGATTTGATAAACATCACAAAGGTACAAAGATAAATTTTCAAGATTCAAAAACCATATTTGTTTCCTCTGGTAAGTTAACTCTTAAAGAAGAACAAGTTTTTGATAAATCTCATAAAGGAATTTTGAACACTAATGTCGCGCAAGAATCACATAGTGGGAGTATTCCAAAGAAAAGATCTGACACTAAAGTTAATTATGCCCCCCTCCCCCATAAATTTTTTTTAGAGAATTTGGGAAAAGAACTAAAACTGTTCCAGTTAAACCTCATGTATCAAACATACTTAAGCCTATTTTTAAGGACTTAGAAGATAAAGTTAAGCCTACCTTGCACTAATACAGTAGTTACTGTGATGTCTATTATCACTCCATTACTGAGCATTTTCAAAAAAAATTGTATACACCAGTGTATCAAAACTTTAACTATTCTAGGAAGAGTCAAAACACTTATGTTCTCTCTAGGTAGACCAATAAAAACTGTAACTATAGAAAGAAATAGGGTGGGTCTTGCACTAAAAAGAAATCATTCATAAATACATCTAAAACCTTTTCTAAATTAAAAGCCAAGGAAAAAAAATTAAAACTAGGTCCATTTGTGTTAGAAAGAGATGACCTTATACCACATCATAGGTGCAGTGTGGTTATAACTGAGTTTAAAACCAAACGTACCTCAATTGGTTGGTATTTGGATTTTGGGTGTTCTAAACACATGACTAAATGGTGAGACTAAATTAACTAATAAGACTGACTTCTTAGGAGGAAATGTCCTCTTTGGTGATAGAGTCTCATCCCAGATCATTGGTAAAAGAACACTTTGTGAAGAGGGCCTTCCTGTTCTTAATGATGTCTTCTTACTAAAAGGCCTTAAAGCCAATCTGCTTAGTATATCACAATTTTGTGATTATGATCACACAGTTACCTCTTCTAAAACCAAGTGCAAGATTTTAAATGCAAAAGGTAATTGCACTCTTTCAGGAAACAGAACTCCGAATAACTGTTACATAGTGATTCCAAGTAATGAATCCTATAAGATAGTTAGGTTAGATAACTCTGATCTATGAGACACTAGATTAGGTCACAATAATTTTAATAACCTACATAGAATGAGTTCCCAATAGATAGCTAGAGATTTACCTAAGATAAAAAAAATTACTTCAAACATTGTTTGCAATGTTTGCTAAGTGGGGGAAATAAGTAGGCCAGCTCGCAAGAAAGTTAAAGATGTCATGACTTCTAAACCCCTTGAGCTGATCCACATGGAACTTATGGGCCCCTCTAGAACTATAAGCCTTTGTGGTAACAATTAAATCTTTTTTGTGGTGGATGAATTTACACAATTTACTCGGGTTGCTTTTATGAAAAATAAGTCGGATACATTTCGTGATTTTCTTAAAATCCTTTTTTAATTGAAAATGAAAAGAATACCCATGCATCTCGTATATGAAGTATTCGATGAAACTGGTGTGGTAGAATACTGCCTTGGTACTGGTTATCAACATGAATTTAGTGCACCTAAGACACCTCAATAAAATGGTATTCCTGATAAATAGAATAGAACAATCCAAGAAATGGCTCGGGTCATATTGAACGCCAAAGGATTGCCAAAATACTTTTGAATGGAGGCAATCTAGATAGTATGTCAAATCATTATTAGTTTCTACCTTAGAAATAATAGCAAAGAGACTTCCTAAGAACTATGGTATACTAAAAATCCCAAAATTAAATACTTTATAACCTTTGGGAGTATTTGCTATGTTTGTAAAGACGAAAAATATTTTTAAATTTGATACCCGAGGTGATAAAGCCATTTTTCTGGGAGAATCCCAAAGAAGGAGGGCCTATTGTGTTTATAACTTACGTACCAAAGGAATGATGGAGTCTATACATATAATTGTAAATGACATAAGTGTTCCGAATAGTGACAGTAGATCAATGATGTTGGATGAGTCCAAAAATGTTTTTAAAATCGACTCTCCTCAGATAACTGACGCGTTGCAACCTGAGGTCCTTGTTGTACCAACCTGAGTTTCTAAAGACCATCCCCTAGATAAGGTTGTAGGTAACCCTTCAGAGACTGTGCAAACTATATCCTAACTCCAAAATGTGGCAAATTTTACATGTTTTGTTTCTCTTGTAGAACCTAAAATTGTAAATGATTCTATCAATGCCTTATATTAAATTAACGCTATGTCAGAAGAATTATTCCAATTTAAGAGTCATGGTGTTTGGTATATAGTCCCAAGGCCCGAAGACAAAAAGGTTAGCGACATCCGTTGGATTTTTAAAAATAAAACTGATGAATATGGGGTAATCATTATAAACAGGGATAGACTTGTAGCGCAAGGATATTCTGAGATAGAGGGGATAGACTTCAAAGAAACTTTTACTCTAGTAACAAGGCTTGAGTTTGTTCGTCTCCTCTTAGCCATTACTTCTCATTTTTAATTCGACCTTTTCGAATGGACGTTCAGTCTGCCTTTTTGAATGGTATTTTATCAGAGGAAGTATGCGTTGAACAACTTAAGGGCTTTGTTGACCCTTCTTATCCGAACCATGTTTATAGATTGAAAAAGGCATTGTATGGATTAAAACACACCTGCAGGGCCTGGTATGAACACCTCTCAACCTTTTTAGTCAATAAAGGGTTTAAGCGTGGCGGCAATGACCATACGTTATTTTTCTAAAAAACTAACAATGAGGTCTTGATTATGTAAATTTATGTCGATGATATCATTTTCGGATCCATTTCCAATAATCAAGTAAAGGATTTTTCTTATATCATGAACAGGGAATTTTAGATATCCCTTTTGGAGGAGTTATAACATTTTCTGGGTTTACAAGGTAAGCAATTAAGTGATGGTCTTTTTACATTTCAGACTAAGTATGCTAGTGAATTAGTTAAAAAAATTGGTTTAGAGAATGCTAAAATTGCACCAACAACCATGAGCATTACAACTAAATTATCTATAGATGAACACAGGAAAGATACTGATCCAATAGTCTATAGAAGTACTATAAGAAGCCTTTTATATCTTACTGCATCAAGACCCAATATTTCATATGTTGTGTGTGTATGTGCATGATATCAATGTACACCTAAGGAATGTCATTTGTTGTGTGTTGAAAGAATCATAAAATATGTTAAGGGCACACTTAAATATGGCATTTGGTACACAAAATACATCACGAGCACTATAGTTGGATACACAGACAATGAATGGGTTTGTTGATCATATGATATCAAAAGTATGTATGGCGCCTGTTATTATGTAGGCAATAATTTTGTTGGCTGGAATCATAAGAAATAAAATTGCATATCATTATCTACTGTTGAATCTGAATATATCGTAGCTGGTAGCTGTTGTACTAAACTTCTTCAGATTAAACAAATATTATGTGATTATGGTATTGAAAAAGATAAACTGACCTTCATATGTGATAATTAAAGTTCTATAAACATTTTCAAAAATCTTGTTCATCACTTCTGCACTAAGCATATCGAAATTAGACATCATTTCATTCAAGAAATTATAGAATTTAACGAACTTGAAATTGAGTATCTAAACACAGAAAAATAGTTGGCTGATTTGTTTACAAAACCCATGGATAATATGTGTTTTGAATCAATAAGGAAATCCATAGAGATGATAGTTCTTGATTAAAATTCTGCCTATAGTCATATTCTCCAGTGTATATCTTGTTCATAATTGGTTTCTGAGTATCTATGTCATGGATGTTTGATAAATGACAAATATTCATCCTTTATCTGTTTAATGTAAGAGTCCGTTGATATGACCCTAGTTATGACTTATATTGGTAGAATTATTTTTCTTTAAAATCTCTCGTATGCATGTTTACCCATTGTCTATTTGAGACAAAATGGGGGAAAAAGTTTGAGTCCATCTTACCACATCACTTCAATTATTTTTCTATGATTCAACTAATATGCCATCTCAAATGTTTATTTTTCAGGCATTCTCTTATTTTTCGATTCTAGGATAGGTTGGGTAGAATCGAACTTTGTATAGGATTATAGGATTTTTTGTATGCCTACGAGTACCACGATGTACTCAAAAAGGGATTTTGCCTTCATTGTCCAAAAGGGGAGATTAAAACACACTATATGGTTGACTTATTAGGAGTCTGTACCATGTAGGAGTTTTAGCTAGTTTGGATATGAAGAAAAAAATAAGTTTTTAGACTGCCATGAGCTCCTTTCTTCAAGGTACAACAATAAAACATCAATAAATCCAACAAGAGATATCTAATGACTACAAAAGGTATAAAATAACACACTATATGAAACATTGTACTCGTATTGCATTAAGTGTGTTTAAAATCATTTTAAAAATTTTTTGGGAACTTTTAAACATTTTAAAATTATTTTCTTAAAAGGTAAAATTGATTTTTAAAAGTTTTTGGGTATATTTAGAATTTTCAAAACTTACCCAAGACCTTTTCTGCCAAATACAAAACCGTTACATAATTTTGGGGTGGCAAATTGGATTATAAGTTCAAAAACACGTGTTTTAGATCTTATATGTGCTTGACACCTATACTCCACCTGCGTCAATCTGATTGGTCAATGATGTGTTTTTTTACTCTCACAATCTCGAGGCACATTTTCAACCGTAGATGAAACTTAATCAACATTTGTAAATCAATCTTGTTTTGATCCATGTGTTGCCTAATTAACCAATCACAACCATCAACCTTCAACGGATTTTTAATGGTTTAAACTCATTCAGGCAGTTCAATCGAAACCATAGGATTTACATCGAAACGGTCAAACTGAACCTAGCCCTTAATTTCAAACAATTTCTATAAAACCTTCCTTATTCACTATAAATGTATGGTTCATCTAAACATTGAGAGACTTTTGTCCATTAGAGAGATAGAAGAAATAAAAAGTGTAGAGACAAAAGAGATGAGAGAGAGAAAATGTTTTTTTGAGAGAAAAATCAAATAGAAAATAGTTTAGAAAATCTTTTCTTGCATATTAGAAGTAAAAAATTATTTTATAAGTAAAAAGAAGGATATCCCTTCTTAGTTTTTTAAAACACTTCTGAGCAAACTCATTTTTCTATTTTCAAACTGTAATGATTTTCGTGAGTACTTCAGAGTGAGATTTTGAGAGATTAAATGATATACCATCCCCCTAATAACTTATCTCTCTCCAAACAGCCTCATAAGTTAGACACTTGATTTTGTTTTTAGAAAATTGAGTAGCTGACATTGTGATACATACATTACGCTACTTAGGTTGTTAGATCTGTTTCTACAATCCTATTTTGTATATTTTATGTAGAAATTATTTCTTTACGTGGATTCTTGCATATTTTTTGAAAATCTTTTAAATCCACAATATTTGGTTTTAGAACTATAAAAATTATAAGAAAATAACTTTGCATGTTTTAGATATGTTTTTAAAACTTGATTTTACATTTTATGAAATCTTTGTGTAAATAAATAAAGAGTCACATCTAAGACTTTCTTAAAATATTTTTTTCTCCTTTTTGAAGTTTTAAGAACAAAGAGCATACAGTTACTCTCTGTAAGTCGTAGGAAAACTTTGTAACAATATGTGTGAGTGTGTTCTCATTCATATTTGAATATATCTTAAATACTCACACGTTACACCTTTCACACATACTTGCATATAGAAAGTGTTGTTTAAAAAGAAACTTATTAGACCGAGTCGGTGTAGAGCTAAAAGGAGGAAGAGTTCCAACTATTGGGGAGATGAGAATCGAAGAGTACCTAGGAGGTGTAGCTCTAGCATTAGGTATATTTCTTGCCTTTTTCTTTGATCTTGTGATATATTTGTAACTTGTAACCTTACAATATTTTTAGTGGATTTTTTGGTTTGTGGTGTATAGGTCACCGTGGATGTTTACTCTAATTTGGGGTTTTACCACATAAAAAATCATATGTTCCTTACTATTTTAAGTTCATAATTATTATCTGAAAGTCTATTGTAATGGCTTAATAAGGTTTACTTTTAAACTTGTTTTGTCAAGAACCATAAACTTTTCACACTTTAATAAAGTTTACACATCTTGTGCTATTAATCAAAAGGAGTTTCTTCAAAGATATTGTTCGGAAAACTTAACCTAATATTTAACTGGGTTAATAACTTGGTTACGTAATTTCATAGGCTAGAAGGGATTGTAGGTGATATCAAAATTTACAAATTAGACATGTTCCCCAAAATCCAATGGAAAAAAAGAAAAAGGAATAGCTATAAAAGCTCAATCAAAGGGAAAAAAGGAGGTTTCTGACTCCGATTCTGAATTTGATCTAGACGATCTTTCCCTATTTGCTAAAAAATGAAAATGTTTCTCAAATTCAAAAATTAAAATTCACCCAAAAGGAAAAATAAAAATTTTGAGCAAAATAAAGTTTTAAAGCAGGTGGAATGTTTTTGATATTAATCAAAAGAAATTTAAAGGCGAGTATCCTAAGAAATATTAATCGGAATGGTGTTATGAGTGTGAGGGTAAAGGTCACAAAGACGATGAGTGTCCTACTAGGCTTAAGAGGCAGGGAAAAGGCAAAGCCGCCTATAATTCTACTCAAAGTGATAGTGATGTTGAGTCAGTGAATTTCAGGGATGAATCACTGTGTGGACATAAATTCACCACATCTATGACTGCACACGCTAGAACTTCAAGTACGTCTCACGCCAATGAGGACTTTTCAAAACGTGATAATCTCACAATGAGTTGAATCATTCCTGAGAGTTTGAAGGTGATGATGATTTGAGTGAGGGAGAACGTGGCCTCTAATACACTTACTCCGATCTTCATACCGAGTCATTAAAAACCAAAAGGCAAAATAAAAATTTAGCTCTTAGGGTGTTGTCTTTAGAGAAGGACTTGAAGGTTTTGAGAGAGAGTGAGACCACGTTAGAATCTCTTTGAGTGAGAAACTTGTTTCGATGGGTAGATAAATAATGATTTAACCAATAAAGTGTCAAATCTTACGAGAGCTCTTCAAGCATCATTGGAGACTTGTGAGAAAGTTGATGTCCATGTTTCCCAACTCAAGAAAGATATCAAACGTGCCCAGGAGGTCAAAGTTACTTTAGAGGACACATCTAAGAAGGTTGTAAAGATGGTTCTAGGTCCCGCTTTACATTTTATAGAGAGGCAAGGGATAGGTTATGAAGGTTCTTCCATTTTTAATACCAAACCCTAACCGATTCCCAAGTTTGTGATGGATCCTTATGGGCCTCGACCTAACCCATTAAGGAGAACTCGTCCTAGTCATTTTAGCCAATATAGACCCAAAAAAATCTATTTTTTTCCCATTTTAAATAAAGAGGTCGCCTTAGGTAGTTTTTCTAGAAGCTAGGAAGAGTTTCTCTCACACATTCTCCCACACACCACTATATTGACTTTGCTAGTCTTAGAGAGCAAGTTGAGTTTCTAGTCACTACTTCTAAAAGTTTTATGAAAGAATTTCAAAGGATATAATGCCTTTTTTAGAACACTTCCAACATAATGACTAGTGACAACAATGATAAGGGTAAGCAAAAGGTTTCCACCACTTGGGAACCTAAAAGTGGCGAAAAATCTCTTGTTGTTCACGTTTCTCTTAAAGTTGAAGATACTTCTCAATGGTATTTTGATATTAGATGCTCTAGGTACATAATCGATGAAAAGCACATTTTGCCAACCTTGTGGATCGTAAGGAAGGAAAAGTCACATTTTGGGATGGGAGTAGGTCAATCATATACATGGAGATTTACAGCTTTCCTAAGCTAGACAATGTGTTATATGTTGAAGGGATGATCGTGAACTTAATAAGCATAAGCTAAATTTGCATTAACGTTTAATAGGTCGGAGTGTAACATTTTTTATTAATTCGATAAACTTTTGCTACAAGGGGTGAGAACTATCGACAATCGTTATGGTATCATTCTGGAGTCCTTTTAGTGTGAAATGGTGCTAAGGTCTCCACCATGGACCCTTGGAATAAATGAGAAGGACCGATAATGTGTTCCACGGGGCCAATGAAGCCAAGGTAATAACTGGGGTAGCCATCAGGTCCAAGACTACCAGAGCCATAGAGTAAGGTATCCCCGGCATGGCTAGTGGGGCTAGAGATAGGGGTTATACAGGAAGGTGTTTTACATGTGGAGAGCAAGACCACCATAAAGATAGGGGATATGAGCAGAGTGCCCAACAGGGGAAAAAATTACAATGATTTTTAGTTTCTATTAGATGTGAGTATTATGTCCAGGAATAATTTGAACAGCCAATGACATTTGTAATGAAAGGTACGATTTTTATCCTTGGGCAAAATGGTGTAAGTTTTTCGTGACACGAGTGCGTCAGAGTATTTTGTTAGGCTAGATTCGCGCATGAGATGGGTTTAGTGGTTATATCATGTAGCAACCGACCTCGAATTAACCTTTAGTCCTTTAATTTAGCAAAATTGAAATCATAACCCTAAATTTCTACTAAATCACCAAAGTTCCCCTAAAAATAGAATTAGGATACTTTACACATTCCTATACCTATTTGACCCTAACATTCAATCAAACTTTAATATAAGGACATATATTTCATAGGATTTTCATAAATCAATCGATTAAGTTTGTATAATTACACAAAAGACCATAAACTTTGATAAAATAAACTATAAACCTTAAAACTTACATGAAAACTACCCAAGAACCCAAACTTATTTAGTCTTTACCCCCTAGTGACGTGGCCCCATCTGGATAGCCAGCATAGTTGGTACCATGTGGGTAACCTATGGTACACTTTTTACATCCAATATCACCATGTTAGAAACCTATGTAAACAAGCTCAAAATTCACCTCTAATTAGACCAATAAACTAAACTCTCTTGGATTTACCCTTATAAATATCCTTCCTTACCTCAGTCAAAATCCATCCCAGTTGAGTGCAATTTCAAAGTAAAGTTTTGAGAGTTTTTACAACTATGTGATTTTATGTATGAATTTTTAATTCTTGAATGTGTTTATGTTTCTGCATCTCGTTAGAGTAAAAATACGTTTTTACATAGGGAAGTTGATGTGTATATGCACTGAATTAGCTCATAAACCAAAAAACACTATTAAAGCTTGAGCTTTAATGGTCGATTTTCCTTCCCTGACTTTGAACCAGTTTCAAAGTGGGGTAAGTTGAGCTTGGGTTCTTAGGAACCTAGGTGTGTGTTTAATTGAACTAAGAATGACTCTTAATACCTGAAATCGGGAATTAAACTTTTCGGGCCTGAAATTTTAAGAAAATAAATTCTCAGTTTCGACTCCACCAAAAAAATTTGAACCTAGTTTAACCTTCCCAATTTATTATGTAGAGTGACACCTTTATAACGCTAGAATGAGAATCATAACTTTCAAACAATTTTATTTGGTCAAAATTTCACCATTTTTATAGAAATTCAATAACTCGATTTAGCCCACCAAAATTCTTAAATCAATATGGTTAGATTCGTCTTCAAAATTACACAACTTTCGTTAAGAAATAAACTTGAAAGGAGTTTTGATGTTTCGAAATAATGTTCAAAGTTTCAAAACCCTAAATTCAAAATATCGAGAGGTTGAAGATGATTAAACCATAAGGCGCAAGTGTAAGTCAAATCAGGCGCGTCCCAAATTTTACTCGGCACGTGAGGGCACGTCTCCAATTACAATTTTCTAATTTTTTTCCTAATATTTTTATTTTTTAATTCAGAAAAAATTGGTTATTACATTACCCTGTTTGGATTCTAGGAAAGTGTTTTTTCGAGAAAGTTACTTTTAAGTTTAAAATTTAATATTTATTTTTACACTTAACCCTTGCCTATATTTTCAAGTATTTCAAAACTTCCCCAAACTTTTTTAGTAATTACTTGAGTATAATTGGACTTAGTTTGTCTTCTGGACTAATTTTAAATCCTAATGAATAAGGAGAAAACATTTATTTAAAAAGGTTTCAAAAAAAATACTTTATACCCTTTTGATTATTTTGACGTTGAAATCCCTTTTAAAATTCCATCCTAGTACAATACATAAACATTATTTTAGACCCCTATAGCCTACTTACACTTTCTATGGTTTTAGTCTCCCAAGTCTACCATCAAATTAGCTGCACAACCAATCGGAATTCATAATACTCCAAGTAGGTGATTTAAATTTCAATATTAAACAAATTTGAGCTTATGTATTTCAATTATTGATTTCTTTGTCACCCTGTGATAATTTTGAACTCTAAATTCCAATATGAACTCCTTTGAGTAGTTCAAATTTATATCGTAATACTAATTCCCTTGATATTTTTTATTATTCTTGAAACCTATAAATCGTTATACGATCCCGTTAAACCTCTTCACCCTTCATTATGATAGAACCTTGTAACTTATTTGTAATTGAATATAACCTTGAAATTTATTATCCTTATCAATACCAACCCCAAGTAGAATACCTTGCGATTCATGGATTAGATACCGGTATACACACAGTGAATCTAATTGGCATGTAGGACTCAGATGTTGAGTGCCTAGTTTTGTGTACTGCTACATACGTATGAGTGCCTTTCTAGCCAGGTGGGTCAAGCTATATTTTACTATTACCTAATTATTGGAATTGCCTGTTCAAGTTTATTTTATTCCTTAAGCGATATTGTGACAATATGACTACGCTATTGAAGCCCTATAACCAATAATTTTGGGTTATCATGTTATAATTTGAGACAATATCACAGTAATTCTCAGTTATCCGGTTATCTTCACCATATTATTCATTTACATATCTGTAAGCTTCATTATACCCCTAATAGTGATATGATATTTCAGTTTGTTTCAATAGGCATAAACTCTTATATATCTTGTATAAAAATAAAAATTATCTACTTGTCATGTTTTCTTAATTGTTTTCATTCTAGATGGATTATGAACCTGAAGAAGATCATCTTCTGCTCGCGTCTTTGAAATTTTATTCTTTTCTTCGAAAATATTCATAGTTATGTACGTGTGGGAATTAACTGGCAAAGATGGTAGTCCCCGTTGGAATATCTACACCGCAACGTATCGGCTCTTATGAATCCCGAGTGTTTCTTTTATATTTTAAATTTATATATGACAAGATAGATTACTATTGTATTTTATTTTATTGTTAGACTCTGATGTGTAATAAGATTCGAAGCATCTCCCTAATAAAAGTCTTTTCAGTTTTTCTTCGCTAAAATTATTGTTGTATTTCATTTTATTCTTATATATGATCAAAACATAAATATTCAAGGATACGACAACATGGCATCAGAGCGTAACCGAGTTTTATGCCTATACAAGACAACCATGAGAATATTCTCCTACATCTTAAAATTATTATTGTTTTTAAATAGTTTCCTTATTATATCTTATTACTCATACTATTTTTCAGCAATGATCATTTGGGACGACATTTATCTCGACATTCGTGATTCAACGCATGCATTCTTTGAGCGAGCTATCAAAGCGGTGGGATATGAAAAATTGTGCCAACACATCCAAAGCATGAATCGTGACTAGGACATTTATACTCCAGAGATTAAACATAGTTTACTCATTGGTCGCCTAATGGGAGAAGCTTACGCCGCTGGACAAGCAAAATATTTTTCCAAAGATCTAGAATTTTTACAACAAGCAATCCATCTCGCGTGGGACGTGGTGCTGCCCAACAAAGTTATCGTAACTCTTCCTGAGTTCCCGATAGATTATGTAACTCTTTCTCCTATTACTACAATCGTTACCCTTACCAGTACCACCACTTCCCCAGATTCCTCAAATGATAACTCCGATCCTTTCGAAGATGATAATGATCTTGAATATGAGAAAGTAGTTCTTCGAATGTTTTAAACTGATCGCCGGAGTGTGGATCTAATTAAATAAAAGTTCAAGTGTTCAAGTAGATAACCTTCACTACCGTAGAAAAACCTAATATTTCTTTGTTATTTTTTTAGTGTTGTAAAATAGAACTGACGACTATGTACTTTTCTCATTTTTTTTATGTTAACTATGTACAGAAAAATCTAATATGATATAAAGAGCATTGCTAGGGGTACCGGTATTGTGCAACGATTTAGTGCACTGGGCGCACAAAATCGTTGTACCTTTTACTAAAACAATACACATTTTATTGTTTTAGTAAAAGGTACAATGGTTTTGTTCACCCGGTGCACTAAATCGGTGCACAAAATCGGTGTAAAAAGAATTTCTCATGATATAAAATGATGATTTGTTGCTATATCTTTATTTGTTATTTATCTATTACAAAATTATCTATATATGATGGTTACTACCCGAGGAACTGCCAGTGGAACACAAGAAAAACAATCTATTCCACAAATGTCAAATCCAACTACCACAAATAAAGGAATCTTACACTATCTTCAAGAGTTAATTACCCAAACCCAGTGACCACAAACTATACCTCCACCACCTATGAATAATGAAATTCTCGATGAAACTCGAAGGATGAATTCTTTTAAGGAATTTTTATGGTAGAAACCCCAAGCATTTCTTGGAAATCTCGGCACATTGGAAGCCAAGAAATAGAATCGCCAAACACTCAAAGTACTTGATAGAGTTGGAATTATCCCTGAACTAAGGGTAAAGTTAGCTTCATATCTTTTCAAAGGAGAAGCAAACTTTTGGTGGCAGTCCACTACACGTTCCCGTAATGTGAATGAACTAACCTAGGGATAATTTGAAGAACATTTCTATAACAATTACTTTTCAGAGACGGTAAGAGATCGAATGAATGTATATTTCTTAAACTGAGAAGAGCAACAAGTGATAGTGGCCTAGTATGAAGCCAAGTTTACTGAACTATCTCGATATTCCCAAGAATACGTTGACACCGATCCTAAAAGTGCAAGCATTTTGAACGAGGTTTATACTAAACCATAAAATCTTTTATTATCCCGTTGCAAATTTGAGAGTTTAATCGAATTGTCAAAATATCCTCTCTTATAAAGAAAAATCCTGTAGTTACTAACCCAACTCGTATTCCTAATCCTTCCCGAAATACCTATGTTATTAGGATTCAATCAAATCAATGAAATCACCATTACAATAAACCCAAGGATGGTATAACATTTAGCCAAACTCAATGCAGTACTAGAAGACCTTATATACGTTGCTATGAATGTAACCAACTAGGACACCTGAAACCCCAATTCCTAAATCTACAAATGAATCCTCCACATACCTCTCCTAACTTTGTTAAACCTCATTTTAAAAATCGCACCAATAAATTTAACCATCCACCATAAAAAAATCCTCGTGAAAGAAAGCCGGAACTAGTTACTAAGAATCAAAGTCAAAATTCCTTCCTTCTCCCAGCGAAAAATTGAAATTACTATAGTGTGGTCGAAGGTAATATTCCTTTTTATAATATTTCAGCACGTGTGTTGTTTGATTCTGGATCCACACACTCTTTTATCACTCAGTCATGGTTAACCAGGTTACAATTATCCTATAGCTCGTTAGCTTATCCTTTCACTATAGGAATGCCAACGGGAGAAATGGCCATTACTAATAGAATCTGTAAACATCATACCTTATGTTTTGGAGCCAGAACATTAACCCTAGACTTAATCATCCTTGATTTGATGGAATTTGGCTAAATCATACGAATGGAGGTTTTATCTCCAAATTACGCCCACATTGACTGTCATATGAAGAGTAAAGCATTCAAACCACCTCATTAAACTTCATTTTGTTTTCAAGGAAGAATCCCTCGTCAACCCTTACCTTTTCAAATCAGTGACAAAAGGACCTCTTCCCTTTCCAATATTTAGACCCAATACAAAGATGTGTTTCCTGAAGACTTACCTACATTACCTACCCCTCGAGAGATTGAGTTTTTCATTAGCCAATTACTAAATACTTCCCCTATTTCAATATACCCTTATCGTATGGATCCTTTGTAACTAAGAGAACTTTGAACACAACTAGATGACTTACTCAATAAAGGATTTATATGCCAAAGCACATCCCTGTGGGGATCCCCAATATTATTCGTGCAAAAAAAAGATGAATCTTTTTAGTTATGCATTGATTACCAAAAATTGAACCAAGTTACCATAACAAATAAATATCCATTGCCTAGGATAGGTGAATTGTTTGATCAATTGCAAGGAGCGAGAATATTTTTCAAAATTTATTTATGATCTGGGTATCACCAATTATGTGTGAAGGAAAAAGATATATCCAAAACCGCTTTTCGAACTCGTTATGGACTTTTTGATTTTTTGGTCATGACCTTTGGTTTAATCAATTCACCTGCTGCCTTAATGGATTTCATACATAGAATATTTGAATGTTTCCTGGAATAGTTTGTGATCGTGTTCATTAATGATATTTTAATTTATTCTAAGACCCGGTAGACTACGAAGAACATCTGTGTATAGTACTTTAAGCTCTTTCGTAAACACTAGTCATGTGCAAAGAAAAGCAAAGATAATGTGATTTTCTCATGAAAGAAGTGAAGTTTCTTGGACATGTAGTTATGAAAGTAGGTACACAAGTAGATCCAGCAAAAACCACTACAGTACTTGAATGGACTCAACCTACCACCATCATAGAACTACGAAGGTTTTTAGGTCTTGTCGGATACTATCGATGTTTTGTGGAAGGATTTTTCCAAATTTCCCTCCCATTAATGATGCTAACTAGAAAAGATGCCCGATTCATAGGGAACCTTGAGTGTGAACAAGCTTTCTATAATTTTAAATAAAAATTGACTGCTACCCCTATCTTAACCATTCCTTTTAGTAATATCAGCTACGATATTTATACGAATGACTCATTTGTGTATTGATGCAACAAGGTAAAGTAATCTAGTATGGTTCACGACAATTAAAGACTTATGAACGTAACTATCTGGGGCACGATTTGGAATTAGATGCAGTATTCTTTTCTTAAAGATTTGGAGATGTTACTTATACGGAGCAAAATTTCAGGTCTTCTCTAATCATAAATGTTTGAAGTACATATTCACATAGAAAGATCTTAATCTTCGATAATGATGATGGATAGAATATCTGGAAGATTATAAATTTAATAGATTTTACCATCCTGAAAAAGGTAACGCAATTGCCGATGCTTTAAGCCGTAAAGATTAAGGTAGGCTCCACTATATCTTTGTATTTTTAAAAAATATTGGAGATTTCAATCTACGATGAGACTCCTCTATAACCCGAATTATGTTACGAAACATTGTCACTCGCCCTATTGTAGAAAAGAAAATCATGGATCTTTGAGATCAGGATAAATTTTTACATTCCTAAAAGCATAAACTTCAAAATGACCTCCCGAAAAAGGATTGGACTTTAGACCCCGAGCGTAGGTTAAAATTCAAAAACCTAGTATGTATTCCCCTAATATATTCACTCCGAGAAGAAATCTTACATGAAGCTCACCATTATAAATTCATAGTTCACCCTGGTATCACTAAAATGTATTGGAATCTCTAGAAACATTATTAGTGGCCCGACATGAAGAAAAATATTGTACACTTCGTAGCTAAGTGTCTAACATGGCAGCAAGTAAAAACTGAGCACCAACATCCTAGCGATTTATATTAACCATGTCCTATCCCCGAATGGAAATGGGATCACATAACTATGGACTTTGTCAGCGGATTACCCCGAACGATTTAAGGTTTTAATACGATACGGGTTATCGCTGATCGTCTTACAAAATATGCCCATTTTCTACCAATCAAATCCACTGATTCTTTTTAATGATTAAGTGAAATTTACATAAAAGAAATTGTGAAATTGCATGGCATACCTATTTTTATCATATACTATCGAGGTCGCATATTTATAGGATATTTTTTACAAGCTTTACAGGCAGCCTTAGAAACCAAACTTTATCTAAGCACAACCTTTCATCCCCAAACTGATGGTCAATCCGAACGAGTAATTCAAACTTTAGAAGATATGTTCCAAGCCTATACTATATATTTTTCTGGTTCATGTAACAATCATCTTGCCTTGATCAAATTCTCCTACAATAATAATTATCATACCGTCATTCAAACCACCCCGTACTAAGCATTGTATGGACGACCCTATCGTTCACCCTTATATCGTAATGAATCTGGCAAGAATCATTTGCTTGGACCCTAAATCATCACCAAAACCACAGATAAGATACACCTCATTCAAGAAAGGTTACATTCAGCCCAGAGTCGATAAAAGAGTTATGCCGATACTCGATAAAATCCCTTAGAATTTCAAGTCAATGATCAAGAGTTTTTACGAGTATCTCCATGCAGAGGAATAATATGCTTTGGAAAGAAAGGAAAGTTATCACCTCGCTCTCTTGGTCCATTTAGAATTACTGAACATATTAGACTAGTATCTTATCATTTGGAATTACCTTCCGAACTATCCAATGTTCATAACGTATTTCACGTTTCGTAATTGCAAAAATACATACTGGATGCCAGTCATGTCATTACTTGGAAATATATCATTGTTGAACCCAACTATGAAATTGAAGATATTCCTATCCAAATTATTGGCCGATACTAAAAATTTCTTTGACGAAAAACCATACCACTAGTTAAGGTTCTTTGGCGACATCACGGAGTCGAGGAAGCTACATGGGAAACAGAAGACATGATGAGACAACAATACCCCGTGATTTTCCCAAGTAATTTTGAGGATGAAATTTTTTTTGGTAAGAATAATGTAACAACCCACCTTAAATTAACCTTTAGTCTTTTAATTTAGCAAAATTCCAAGCGTAATCCTAAATTTCTCATAAATTACCAAAGTGTTCCTACAAATAGTATTAGGATACTCTACACATTCCTATACATATTTGACCCCAACGTTTAATCAAAGTTTAACCTAAGGGCATATATTTCATAAGATTTTCATAAACCAATCCATTAAGTTTTCA
The DNA here is from genome assembly GCA_949130495.1 of Sambucus nigra. Lineage (NCBI taxonomy): Eukaryota > Viridiplantae > Streptophyta > Magnoliopsida > Dipsacales > Adoxaceae > Sambucus > Sambucus nigra. Next base: position 91,977,413 of record OX422219.1, on the reverse strand, counting down.
TAATTTCATAAAAGCCCCTAAACTTTGATAAAACAAACTATAAACCTTGAAACATACATGAAAATTACACAAGGATTCAAAATTAAACCCCAACTTGTTTAGTCTTTACCCTTAGTGGCATAGCACCAACTAGACAACCATAATAGGTGGTACCATGTTGGTAACCTATGGCACACTTTTTGCATCCAATAACACCATGCTAGAAACCTATGTAAACAAGCCCAAAATGCACCTATAATTTAACCAATAAACTCTCTTGGATGAATCCTATAAATACCCCTTCTTTTCTCAGTCGAAATCCATCCCAGTTGAGTGCAATTTCAAAGTAATGTTTTGAGAGTTTTTACATTTATATGATTTTATGTTTGAATGCTTGATTCTTGAATGTGCTTATGTTTTTGCATATCTTCAAAGTAGAAAAACATTTTTACATGTGGAAGTTGATGTGTATATGCACTGAATGAGCTCAAAAAATAGAAAACACCATTAAGGCTTGAGCTTCAATGGTGGATTCGGCTTCCCTGACTTTCGACCTATTTCAAAGTGGGGTAAGTTAAGCTTAGGTTCTCAGGAACCTAGGTATGTGTTTAATTTAACTAAGAATGAATCTTGATACCCCAAATAAGGAATTGAGGTTTCAGGCCCTTAAATTTTCAGAAAATAAATTCTCAGTTTCTACTCCACCAAAATCTTTCAAACCAAGTTCAATCTTCCCCATTTTATTATGTAGAATAACACCTTTATAATGGCGGGATGAGAATAATAACATTCAAACAGATCTATTTGGTCAAAATTTCACCATTTTTCTAGAAATCCCATAGCTCGATTTAGCCCACAGAAATTCTTAAAACAAATATGGTTAGATTCGTCTTCAAAAATTATACAACTTTCATTCAGAAATCAACTTGAAAGGAGTTATAAAACGTTTCAAAATCAAAGTCAAAGTTTTAAAACTCCAAAGTCAAAATGTCGAGAGGTTGAAGATGATTAAACCACATGCGCGCGAGTGTAAGTCAAATGAGGCACGTGCCAAGTTTGACTGGGCGCGTCTCCAATTAATTTTTTTTGATTTTTTTCCAATATTTTTATTTTTTAATTCTGAACAAATTGGTACATTACATTACCCTGTTTGAATTCTAGGAAAGTTTTTTTTTTGAGAAATTCAGTTTTAAGTTTGAAATTTAATGTTAATATTTACACTTAACCCCCTACCTACTTTTTCATGTATTTCCAAACTTCCCCAAATTTTTCTGTAAATATTTTAGTATAATTAGACTTAGATTGTCTTCTAGAACTAATTTTAATCCTAATAAATAAGGAGAAAAACTTCATTTGAAAAGGTTTTGAAAATTATATTTTATACCCTTTTAATTATTTTGACACTGAAATCCCTTTTGAAATTCCATCCTACTAAATTACATAAACATTGTTTTAGACCTATATAGCCTACTTACACTTGTTATCGTTTCAGACTCCCCAGTCTATAGAAAATTAGCCACACAACTAATCGTAATTCATAATATTCAAAGTAGGTGATTTAAATTTCAATATTAAACAACTTTGAGCTTATGTTTTTTAATTACTGATTGCTATATCACATAGTGACAATTTTGAACTCCAAATTCAAATACAAACTACTTTGAGTAGTTCAAATTTATGCTGTAATATTGGTTCTCTCATTATTTTTTATTATTCTCGAAACCGATAAATCGTTTTTACCAACCCGTTAAACCTCTTCACCCTTCATTATGACATAACCCTGTAAATTATTTGTAATTATATAAGACCCTAAAATTTATTATCCTTATTAACACCAACCCCAAAAGTAGCATACCTTGCGATTTAGGGATTAGACCCCTGGTATACCCATGGTGAATCTAATTGGCCTATATCACTCAGATGTTGAGTGCCTTGTTTTGTGTACTACTACATACGTATGAGTTCCACTCTAGCTAAGTGCGCCGAGCTATATTTTACTATTCTCCAATTGTTGGGATTGCCTGTTCAAGTTTATTTTATGCCTTTAGTGATATTGTAATGGTATGTCTATGCTATTGAAGCCATATAACTGATAATTAATGGGTTATTATGTTATAATTTGAGCCAATATCACAGTAACTCGATATTGAGTTATCCTGTTATCTTCACCATATTATTCATTTATATATTAGTTTGATTTAGTATACCCCTGATAATCTTATGATATTTCAATTTGTTTCAACATGTATAAATTCAAGAATTTTCTTCCATTAATTTCTAACCCCTTTACCTCTTCTATATAAATAAAAATTATCTACTTGGCAAGTTTGCTTAATTATTTTCATTCCAGATGGATGGTGAACCTGAAGAAGATCAGTTATCATCCACGTCTTTGAACCTTTATTCTCTTCTACCTCCGAAAATATTCACAGTTACTTACGTGTGGGCAATAATATACAAAGATGGTAATCCCTGTTGGAATATCTATATCAAAACCTATCATCTCTTATGAATCCCTAGTGTTTCTTCGATGATTTAAATTTATGTACGATATGAACAATTAATATTGTATTTTCTTTTATTGTCAGACTCTGATATGTAATAAGGTATAAGGCATCTCCCTAATAAAAGTCTTTTCAATTCCGATGTAATAAATTATTGTTATATTTCTTTTTATTCTTATTTATCATCAAAAGACTTCTTTTTATTCTTTTTATTCTTATGTATCACTACTGTGTGTTTATATTTACCGTTGAGTTGCGGGATCATTTTGGTTTTATCTGGAGGGGAGCGGGTGTGGACCCTGAGAGGATATGTTTTAATGTATTTTCAAGTATACGAGAGATATGTTATGTGAGTATGATGTTAGCATGGGTATGGACTAGTTAGAAATGGTTTGAATGATGGTGGACTATTATAGTAAGGCTATCATGTTTACTGTTCTAAGACATGATGTGTTCTTATTACGATGTCTCGCTAGAAAGAGGGTCGAGCCTGCGTCTATACTATACTGTAGATGAAACTTTGAAGAGTATAGTCACCTCGTAGTATTCGATCTCGGTGTGTATGGGCTTTATTGATATGATTGAGGGTATATCGGATTTATCGCCAAGCGGAGAGATCTAGACCGTTATTGATTAAGCGCTGGGGACTTAGTGATAGTGCGATTGCCACATTGTAAGACTCTTTCAGAGATGTGGAAGTTGAGGATTAGACTTATACATCTGGAGAATGGATTTTCAGTGCCCCGATTATGTGCTTTGGGTCAAAGGACCACGATAATCGATAATGCCAGGTGATAGGGCATTGCGTGACGTTTCATACATAAATCTTAATAAATGTCAAGAGTTGGGAGACGTTATTAGATGCTATAGCATTAGTTCTTAACGATGATCATTGTACGTGTGGAGAAAAACACAATGAGTTGAGAGTTATTATACGATATAAGGACAGTGGAGATGGGTAATGCTATATAGGAAGAACTGGGGAAATTTTTACCCCACTAGTGGATAGATGGGAAAATCTTAAGGATAATTAAGTCTCTATTAGTAAGGTAATTGAGTATAACCTTATGGTATAGCCATGCCAAGAAAGCGGTGTAATGACCCGACTCAGACTTATGGATCACCCATGAGTCAACCCGATCAGAATCGGACGTTATGTGTGAAGTGCAATGAAACAACCTATATAATGTTGCTAGTCCAGTTTTAATTTAGTTAATGTTTCACTTGTTTAGGTTGGGACCCCAGTTTTAAGATAAACTATATGTGGGACCCATGGGGAGCACCCCTAGCCCAAGTAAATAGAGCTACTAACATAAAATAAATAAAGTATACTTACCTGTATAACGCCCTCAAAATACGAACCTGCACCCAACATGCCGTAACAAAGTGAGGGTGTGAGATTAAGCCCAGTGGGAACATGCAAGCAATATAGAAATGAATGGCAAAAGGGAATACTCACACACTACAAACACACATGCATGCAAAAATATGTATATATCTACATTCATATACCTTTAAAAACACATGCAAATGTATTAAACGTTTTACTTCCAAAAACCTTACTCATTCTGATTAATTGACTTTAGTATTATTAAAGGATCTATTTGTTCATACATAACTTTATTTAATGCACTAGGTTCAATGCTTGAAACCCCTTCACATAGCTTATAAGAAAGCCTTTCCTTTACCGAAAATTAACCTATAAATTCATTTGAATGTACTTTAGTATTTTCACTAAAAATCACCGTTTCAACACACATATTGGTCATGTTAAAAAAAATTACTTATTTACTTTCAGAAATCCTTTTTACAACACATTATTTTATTAAACAAGAGTTACAACATTAGGTTGCTTAACCACTCATTTATCCACTTTCTTTAACCTTTTTCCTTATCTTATGGACATTATGAGATTTATGCGTTTACATGTCCATTTCAACACTACCGAAATATTTATTACACTCATTCAAGTTAGGTTGTTTTAACACATTTACCACACAGCCCATTTGTTGATATGTTACATAAAATTTATCTTTTCTCAGAATCTCCCAATATCGTATACTTACACGGGATCTACACCGACGACTATGCGCACCATATGCTCTGGCCAATGATTTAGGGCTTTTCACTCAAGGGCTCTGGGCCCTTCTTGCTTATTCCCGATTGCATCTGAATCCTTATTAATGTGTTTACCATTTTACACAAGTCCACATTATTCCACTTCTTTACTTTTACCCGGACGAAGCCAAAACCCGAACTTAACCGTTCGTTTTCCCATTAACACTTGGAAAAAATGTTTCTTTTCTTATTTAACTCCCTTATCCAAACACGTGATTTATACTAAATTCGTTCAAGCTTTAGGACTTAATTTATTTTCACACACATTAGTGTAAAGACACTCTTTAACATTTTTATTCCATAAAAATGTTCCACTTTAAGTAAATTACCAATTTACCCATTGTTTATCAAACTTGCAATTTAGTTCCTTAACAAGTGTTATTTTTCAAATGATTATTAAGTTTCCAACTTAACATATAAGACACGTTTGGTCATTTTAACACTTGTTCAATACCACACTATTATCCAATTCTCACTTGATACTTTTACACTTTGAATATGTAAAATAACACCTTGACATAATGCACTTCTATTTTTCACTCATTCCTTTAAGACCAAAATTTCTATTTGTCTTATTAGATGTTTATACCCAACACAAATTTCCTTAAACTTTCTCATATATTCATTATCAAAATACTACAAGTTTATACGCATGAGAAAGTGGACTGTAATTACTAAAATCATACCGAGTGGGTTAAACATACATTCATTCTAGAATTTATACCATTTGCAACATAAACGCATTTTCCTTTTATTCTAAACAAGAATAATAATTCCTAACATTTTTACTCCCTAAAAATAACTAATTGTCTTTTACTAGAGAATATACTATAATAATATTTTCTACATTTTTATTCCATAAAAATGTTTATTACTTCTTTTTTCACTAGAAATATACCAAAAATGACATTTCTTACATTTTTATTTCCATAAAATGTCTATTTTCAGGTTTACTAGAAGATATACATAACTAATATTTTCTAACATTTTTATTCCATAAAACTGTCCATCTTCAGTTTTATTAGAAAATACATACAAATAATATTAAATTCTTATTCCATAAAAATGTCCATTTTGGTTTAATTAGAATATACATACAAATAATATTTTCTTTTATTTTTATTCCATAGAAATGTGTATTATTACTTTTTGAAATTTAATCTGTTTTCAAGACCTATTTTATATCATCTTTTGATACCATCTCATCTAATAACAACATGACTAATAATCAACACATATATTTGGCCTAATATAAGTAAACAACATGCTGAAATATACTATTCCTTAAACTTAAATCAAAGTTAGTGTTCTCCACCTCAAATGAAGTCCAAGATATGGGGGAGATGGTGATGAAGACAAGTGACTTGCCCACCTCCAATGGTGGCCCTAAAAGGAGTCACGAAATGCTCCACTAAAATAACTCCATGAAACTCCGTTTAAAACCCTCTACGAATACCTCCAACAACATACTCATCTTCTTCTAATAATGTCTCCTGAAATACCCCAACATTAACTCTAGTATTTGAATAATAAGTATTCTCAATATGCTGAAGGAATCGGACTTCTATCCATTTGGAGGGATAGAATGTCGAGAGAGTTGAGAGAGATACAGAGAAGATCACAAAGGCAGTGGAGTTTTTTTCCTCTTCATACGTCTTTCTCTCTAGTTTGATGCAAACCCTATCATGTATAACATACATTCGACTGATATTATCTCACGACCAGGGTTCGAGAGTAACATATATATTTGATCAACGCTTGAGAATGGGGCAACTAAGTTGGCAGGTGGGCTAGTCGTCCTAGGTTTCTATCATTACACACGAAACAACCAAATGAACATTTTTATTTACAGAGGCTCTGTCTTGAGAATATTGAGCAACCAATGAGGGGATGACAACAATATTTAAGGTCTGCTGAGAGTACACCTATTCCTTACACTCATAATATTTCAAGGTTTCTTTTGTTAGGATTTCTTTTGTTTGATTTTCATGGTTTGATCATAAATCAAGAGGTATTTAACCAAGATCTTCAACTCTCGAGCCAGTGCTACCAACCATGAGGTATTTTTCATATCTTGAATTTTTTAGGGCTACTTTTCATATCTTTAATTTTTTGGGGTTTTTCATTCACAATTTTTTTTACAGGGTTCTTCATTCCAAATTTACAGAGCATCAACAATTATTGTTTATTGTTTTTGCTTGACCATTGGTAAATGTATCCATAGTTTTCTTTTTGGGGGAATATTTTGAGTTTAAATCGGTTTTAGTTATTTAAAAATGGGTCAGATTTAAAAATGAGCGATAAAGGGTGTGGTATGGTATGTTTCTGTTTCTATTTTTGAACTCTTTTAATTTATTTTTGTACTGATTTGTTTCTATTTTAATTTATCTTTTGCAGGTTTATACTGATCTGTTTCAATCTTATCTAATTTGTTACTAATTTTTATTGATCTTCCTTCAATCTTTTGCAGGTTTACACTTTATGATTCTTTGTTTTCTACAATTAGTTTGGTGTTTACTAATTTGTGTTAATTTATAAGTAATATGGTGCTAATTTGTGGTAACAATCTTCATTCTTGATATAGTATTTACAAGGATTAGAAACATGTTTTCCCTAAAGACATGGCAGTGTTTACTTTGGTTTTTAGCCGATTTTTTTATGGTTTTTTAGTTGAACCTAAATGTATACCGGTGTACATTTTACGGTGTTTTACTTGCATTTTTATGTTGGTTATCATATGTTTATGTTTGGGTAAACATAAACATATCGACCTCCCTCTCTTACACCCACTCCTCATTCGATTTTGTTCCATTTTTTGTTCAATTTTTGGTTCCTATAGATCTATTGATTCCTGGTTCAAAATTTGTTTTTTGTTCATTTTCTTCTAAATCGGGTTTATAGAGGTTTCCATTTCAGGTTTGAAAGCCCACAAATGTGTATGTGTGTAATTTAGTTTTTACTTTTTATAATGGTTTTGTTCAAAATAAGGTTATGTTTATATGCAATACGTATATAATGTTTAACCATCTCACATGACACTTTATTCTCATTACTGTAGGTACACTGGTGGTTTATAATATCAATGTTGCATGTTAGTTGTTTGATGGAATGGTTGTTGTTTATATATTCTTTCTTTTAGGTTTAAGTTTCTATACAACTTTTTATTATGTTTTTAAGTATACAAAATTACGTATTGGGCAGGTCCTTTAATTGATTGTGCATGTCTTTTAGTTATCTTTTTAAGCAGGCAAAAATTATACCTATCTTGACATAATTTTTAATTGATTGCAGGAAGTGACTACAACTTTCGAATTATTTGGGGATAGGGTGAATAATGATGGAATCTCATAAACATTGGGTAAAAATTTATTAATTTGAATTTGTGAGTCCTCCCTTTTAATCTTAATGATGTTTTTATTTAAACACGATTGTGGAATACGAATAGCTATCAAATAGTTGGTGTAACTTTGCATAGTTTTGTTTGGTGAAAAGGAAGAAAAAGGAACAAAGTAGGGTGTACCAGTACTTAGAAACATGTTCTACACATGATTCTTAGGTACTTGGGATAGAAATGGAAGATAGGTTTCCGAAATATTCTTAGGTAGTTGGGAAGTGGCATTCATTCTACTATATTTAGCTAACTTAGTTTTGTTTTCCAGGTAAAAATCTATCTTTTATTGGTATTTTATGATCAAGTAATTGGGGTTTAGAACTAATTTGTAGTTTAGTGTTTCTCTTCTAAAATAATTTAGGAATATACTACATGATGATTGTTATACAATTGGTATCCTTACCAAGTACAAAGTTATAGGGTAAAATTTAAAACTTAATTATTTCAAAGTAGTTTAATTTTATCATTTCTTTTGTAAATATATAACATTTTTTCCATGTTATGCTGAAACAGATGGTGAAATTACAGCTTTATTCTTTTAAATTTATGAAAAGGAAATTGAGGTCTTTCTCTTTTCATCCATATCCATATCAACCTAGGATACTTTGATTCTCCACACTATTAATTGGATAAGTGTTATTTAGTTTAAACTCAAGTTTGTGACTTTATTTCAGGAATTATTTTTGAATGCAATGAATCAATTTTGAACACTGTGAATCGTTGTCCCTATTCCATCTAGATTGAATATGTTCATCCTGTCAGGTAGTCTAAACCAGTTGTCATATGAATTGGTTGTGTTCATCCTATAAATTGGTTGAGTTTTGTTGTCCAAGCTCAACTAATACATTGAGTAAAAGCATCGAGTATGATGCTATGTCTAACATTCAGTATTAGACAACATTTAAGTGAGAAGTAATTTAAATGTTATACCATTCACTATTGCAACAAAAAAGATTGATTTTTGTGTTTTCCATTCCATAAATTTAAAGTAACAGAACGTTTTGGTTTTACGGATCAAGAAAAAGATCTTGTTTTGATCGTTAGGTAGTGGACCGATGGATGAGCCAAAGGAGAAAGTTGTTCTCCTTCTAAATACCAAGAGAACACACACCAGGATTCACTAATACAACAATCAAAGAATATAAAGATCCTTAATTCAAACACTATGAATAATAGAAAAATATCAAACACTCTTATCTTTGATAGGTACAATATATATGTGAATTTAAAATCTGAGATTGGCCAAATAGTTGTTGTTCATAAGAAGAATATGGAAATGGTTAGAGAGATGATGAAAAGAGGACCAAGTGTGAACATGACAGATACAAGAGGGTGGACCCCAAACACAGTAGCAGAATAGTAAGGAAACAATAAAAGGGATGGTCGATTTAAAACAATAAGAAATGAGTCCATCGGTTGTTCCGAGTCCCATAGAAAATCCAATTTTTTTGGCTCAAGCAACTCTAGCTATCTCACTGAAGAGTTACCATTCATATGAGGTTTGAAAAGAATAAAGAACCACAAAATAAGTTTTAGGAAGCTAATGATCCTACTTGATTCACTAGAAGAGTTATTCAGAATTGAAGGATGCTTTATAAAGCATTGGGTTAGCAATAGCTTTGATTTTTTCAATGGTATGTCTTCTTTACAAGCCTCTTTTCTTGATTATAACCCTTTTTCGGCTTGGTTGATACCTTATAGTTTTCATGAAATATCAGCTCTTCAAACTTTCTTAGCAAACTCGGTTAATATTTCTGGGCAAATTATGACAGATTCTATATTCAACTCTATATGTAGCTACCTTCAATTGAAGATATTAGGAGGTTGAACCGAACTTGCAATTTCACCTGGTAGAATGATGTTAAATTAGTGCAAATAATCAGCAGGTTATTGGTGATGGCGCCTACTTTTTAAGAAAGTACATGTCATTGGATTGAAGTTGCTTCTGGATCCACTTCATATTAAAAACAGTGTAATCACATATATTTATTATAACCGAGTCTGCACCTATTCCAAGTGTTGAGTTGTTAGAATGGCCAAAAAAAATAAGCATCGATTCTTACACGTGTATCGTATTGGTGACCTTGATCGAGTTCTCGCAACCACGACGAAGGGAAAAATAAGATGGATCCGCAATATTCAATGAGCCAGCTCAAGATTAAGTTTATTAAGAATCGGAGAAACAGAGTTACGGCCATCAAATGCTCATGTAAACCATTAAGATTTAATATAACAAAAGAATGTGGCTAAAGGTAAACTATTGTTCCTATCTTAATTACCAAAAATTAGTTCTCAACTCCTTTTCTTTTGTACACCTGAGACTTTAATTTGCTGTTGTATAAATTTCTTACCGTAACTACAATTTTAATTTGCTGTTGTGAGAAATATCGGGGAAACACAGGCTGCAAAAAATATCCTACAAGAAAAGAGGGGCTTATAAGTCAAATGAAAATAGATTCTTTAGGTGATATAGGACTAATTTTTAATCTTTGTAATTGGTTTATGAATGGTTTTACCGATGAATTCGGAGAGGGATAGTTTTCTACAATTATAACGTGACTTACTCCTCTTTTAGTTAATTGACTACATTTATATGGTCTTAATCAACTATTTTTTGTTCAGTTTCTTATTGGCCCAAATATAAGAACTTGGTTTTTGCAAAATGTGAAGCAATATGTAATTTAGAACTTAGTTTTCGAATCAGTTGGAACGTATCACCGAATTTGGGTACCCAAATTATTCGGATACGAACTGGTTACCCAAATTATTCGAATACTTATAGCTAATTTGGGTTCCCAAATAATTTGAATACTTATACATATATCAGTTCATATAAGTATTTGGGAATTGTTTACTGATATGAACTGATATAAGTGATTTGGTATATGAACTTATATTAACTGGTGGACTGAGATGAACTCATATGAACATTTCATACCTTATATATCAATTTGAGGAGTCCACCTTTAGCACAGGAAGACAAATTAGGGATATGAGTCTTTTGAGTCCACCTATTTCTAACTGTAATGAGTTGTTCTCATCTCTATACATGTCTACTTTTTTGCAGTTATTTAGATGCATTAATATTATCTAGCAAACTATCATAAATTCAATGCCAGCAAGAAGATCATCAAGCATCTCCTCTTTCAAACCATTCCACGTCTCACAATTAACCAAAGTCGATGAAGTTGGCTGTAAGGATGTTTCAGAAAGTTCTTTGTCCAACTATTTGATAACTTCACCTTCCTCCTCTGTTACAATGTCCAAATCCTATATTTGAAGATATCCTCATCTGATGCTACAATCATAAATGATGGGAAAACCATGTCCACTTCAGAATCAAAATTTTCAATTTATATCATTTCTTTGGTGTAGGATAGAAGAAAAGCATTTTTCAATTTACTTCTTGACCATGAACTAACATCAGTCTCTTCGATTAGATAATGCAGGTTTTATTAATTTATCACATTCTCAATGACGATGTTTACTTTGTTTTGTGGTTTCTTTTTCAGTTATTTTTTTTATAATTATACTGAAAAACTAAATAATGCAGTCTTATAACAAAATGCACCAGGAGGTTATTTTGTGTAATGTATTTCTTTTCAGGATCGATTGGCTTCAGAGATACATGGTGATATTATTATAGTTGGACAATTAACTCAGACCGGGAGGTTATTTTGTGTACTCTTCAACAGAAGCATATGCACATGATGTTGAGAATAGAAGAATTTGAAATCCTATGTATGATCTTCTTAGAAGAATGTGCTCGAGAGTTATTTTCGGGAAAGACTAAACTGTTGTATGGGCTAAGCCAATGAGTAATAGTTATTACATGAAGAGAGATCCTGGGACTCACCTCACTTATGAAATAGTGATGATGATCCCAATGCAAGATGGAATGTGCTCATGAAAGCGGGCATCATACCGTACTAGGTAAAGATGCACAGGAAAAAAGGGATTGGACTAGAACCTTGGCCACTAAGGCTCACAGCCGAGCCCCCTCGGCTTGAAGAAGTTGGTGTTCTTCTATTTGAATATAAAAAAGGCACTAGCATATGGTACTACACAGTGATTGAGTACTAGAAACAAATGAAACCTGTTATGCGAAAGAGCTCCATTAGAAGTTTAATGGATATGAACTCGAACCTAGGTGGGTTTGTTATGCACAAGATCTCCATTAGAAATTTAACGTACTTTGAAGAATTTTCACCGTTTTGCGATACAATTACTTTGTAAAATATTCACTGTGCGAATTTCTTGCATATGCGATATTTAGACATTTTTACTTGATGTGAATTTAGATAACCATAATAATTAATATTATAATAACTACTATAGTAATTTGTATCGTTATTATCTGTTTGTAGTTCGTGCTTGAGGAGTTGATCGACTGACCAAAAGTGTCGTCGTTTTGTAGCTCCCGTTGTATGGACTTTGATACAATTATATAAAAGATGATGAAATTGAGATATTTAGTGGGATGGAAGATAGGAAACTGGTAGATCGAGCATCTACCATTTATCTTTTTTCTTCAAAAGTGTTTTCATAAATCAAGATGATGTATGTTGGTAATATTGAGAACTTATTTTTATCTTTTGTAAAATATTTATTTTAGGTGGACGCATTCTATACAATGTTGTTTGTTCATTGCAAAATGTGAAAGCAACTAGAAATGTGTACTCCACATGTTATACATGCCTAAATAGATAATGATATTATATTTGAATTACAAAGTATTAGTTTTGTTCTTAGCGTATTTTTTTTATTTTTTTAATTTCCTATAAACAAAGGAAATTAATTATATCCAAAAAATAAAATTGTTTACGATTATTTATTTTATGTAAAAGAAATAGACTTAAATTTTACATGACTTGATATTTTGAAACACTTTTTTCGTGAAGAAACTGCTCACATGTTTTGAATTCAAGACCAATCGTAGTTTTGACAAGAGCACATGCCATTGCACCAAAACACGACTTTATGTTTTTCAAAATTATCAGCGTGCCTTCAGGCACTGGCATACCCTAGTGTGTGTGTGTGTATATATATATATATATAATTAATTTACCGGGGCAGCGTATTACAAAATTCTCTCCCTAGGGAATTTTGTCCTTGAAATTATCAGTTTATCACAATTTATACTCCTATTACTCATGACGAGTTTTCCCATTCTAAGTATCCTCAACAACCTGGTTCAACCCCAATGACTCCACATTAATCGATCACCATTTCTAATATGATCATGACAACCCGAAGGTCTTATTGCAAAAAAAAAAAATCTGATGTATGGCTATGTTTGTCTCCATAAAACCTTAATATGATTGATGCAAATCAAATATCGCAATATCAGCAAAGAATTCATTAATATGGATCATCCTTTTGTTAGGATTCACAACCTACGTTTCCTCAAACAATCATGGATCATAGCGAGGATAGACTGATACAATCTTATCTGCACGCATCAAAGATAATCACCTTATCACATAGTCCTACCCGACTCACATATCCTATGAGATCCTTACACTGACCTAGGGCCACCCTGGTTTTACAACGTGTATATATACAAGCGATCATTCCTAGGGCTCTAAAATTTCGAACTAAGTGCAACACTATCATCCACTGTTTATCAGGTTCCAACATTCATAATATTCTTAAGCTACTACCCCAGGACACACGACCAAGTCGTAACTAGTTATACCGGTTAACTAACAAACATGTTAACCTAAGTCAATCGAGTAATCGAATGAAACCCACAAGCAAGAGTGCGAGACCACGCGCACACATAGACTGGTATAGAATAAAGGTGCATCTAAAGTAGAGCGCGCTCACATACTGTATCACATCAGCCAAAATAGGCCTAACCCACATCATTACTGATCTTACGCGGTGTTGCACCCAAATCGAATTTAATTAATAATTTCACATTATCGGTATCAAAGAAGACACAGGAACTGTAACATAACAGGTGACCTCCACGCTAAGGGAAAATAATTAATTTCTGACAAAGAATTGACCCACATGAAGTGCGAACCCACAACGTATACTTGAATTCTATAACTCTTTACGGATACTTGTTAAGCACCTTAGCCTTTCCACATACCCTAGATTGACCTCGTAACCCTGGAGAATTCTACTCAAGAATCATCCGTTCATGTCGGACGAACGGAACACAAAACTAATTCCTTCGGGAAGCTGGATGCTGGGCTTCCCTCCTTAGGACTAAAGCTACCTATCCATCACTGATAGGTACAACTATACTATATCAAGGCGAAGTTACTTATTTTGTCACTTATCATTAGCTACCGACCCACCACAGTTAGGCCTCCAAAATTTCAACATGCAATAACTAACCCTAGTTTGTGACAACACTCTTATCAAGTGAAACACACCGCTCACATAATTTTAAACATTCAACTCATGAACCATTGCTACCAGTCTTAGCACTGCCTATACAACACCAAATCATAATCAGCCTAATGGCACCTCAACTTTTGAGCATCAATCATGTCTATTGATTCCCTTCAACTGAGTCAATACTAACCATACAAGTAGCACACTTAGGTGCTATAATTAAGCCTAACACTTCATCACTAGTGCCATCTCTAAAGTCATAACGAACCTCATCATGTTCTAAGTCTCCTAGGTGCACCACCTAGCATTGATCAACTTATTCTCAAAATTCTCCTCGAAGGTCATATCATGACACATATCAACGAACAACACTAACCCCGAGGTACTTGCCATAAATCGACAATATCTAATGATACTAAAATCATCAATGGTCTACCACCACTCATGTAAACTTTAATATAATAATGATTCCCACTGCATCATAGGCAACGACCTCAAATTCAATTATTTCTCTAAGCATCGTACACATCGTATTACAAGAAACCATAAGCTACACCATGACCTATGTTACACAACCTTGAGTTTATCACTATGAAATGGACATCACCACACAAACCTCAATGCAACAATAAATCCCAAAGTTTCGAAAGAGATACTATCCTCGTTGAAATGCACGACACATAACCTCAGATTCACTATTACTAGGGAATGACTACCACTTGCATTAATATCTTGCTAGCTAAACCTTAGTATACAACCCCAAGGAATTATAAATACTGATTTATATGCCTATCCGAATTTTAACCCAAGGTCAATTCCATCAAACCGCATTTGTACTTATCTCTAAAGGGCATTTAATGCAACTAACGTGCGTAACCAGAATTCCAACTCGTAGTTAAATTCACTAGGCCACATCATTGATCCCCAATGAGTGTTCAACCACTAGAATTGAATTATCTTACTATGTAGACCACATACTACATGCTAATCTACAAATTGATGCAACTATATATTTTTGTAGGATACATGACGTCGAGCATTGCATATGAAGACCAAGGACCATACCTACGAACTCCATAAGGGATCCTATTCTCAATGACAAATTATAATCACCAAACCTTAAATTAATACCATTAAGGTCTTGGTAGGACGAGGGATGTCGGTGTAACACCCCACTTAAAATAATAACGGGTGGCTAGCCCTATACTACATTAAATCAGGAATTTCAGATGGTACAGTCTCAACATCAATTGTCGATACAATATAATATATAACTAACTACCCGCTATCATACAAGAGAGATGTTAAAATTAAATAAAATATGCAACAGACAACAAACTAACACTACTAATAAAGGAAATAAAGATGCATAAAAGAAATAAGATAAATGAAATGCTAGAAAAAAATAAAATAAAATAAATAACTACAACAGAATATACAACAAAAAGTAGACCTAAATAAGCTGTCGAGTCACAGCCAATACAATAACTGGAATGAAATAAATATAAACATGTATATAAATATCCCTTGGGTATAAACCCGATATACAACATGAATCCTACCTAGAATTTTAAAGAAGTAGAAAGCGGCTACAAAATACATCCTGCAACAGTTCGCACCTATCGCGGCTCCGAAGACTCTGGATAGAAGGTCATCCGGCATCCATGCGGTAGGACACCTGTGGTAATATATATATATATATATATATATATATATATATATATATATACATACAGGCAAGAGAGAAAAGTAAACGGGTCTGAGCCCGAGTTGTAAAAAATATTTAGCAAGTGTGTTAACCGTTCATAATAAATATCGGTGCACTTATTTCATAATTAAAGTGGTATTGCACTCTCGTGGGACCCCAACTCACCTCTCATCTAATGGCGCACACCTATTTGCGTCCTCAACTTTTAGATAAATTACCCCCATTTGTAAGGACAACCTAACTTATCATAGGCCTAGCCTATACTCACGAGATCTACCTTCCTATCATACCCCAAGAATCCACCCCTTTTCTAAACATAGTTAAGTATTTATTTTCAATCATATGTGCCTTATTAGGCTTAGTGGATTCCGGTTTATAATTTAACCATTTATAAATTTAATAAGTTACCCAATATGCATTTGGGTTGAAACATATGATTTAATTTCTAATTAATAAGCATGCAAAATTATTAATGACACAACTTCCCTCCGATTTCAACGCTGCGCTTCGTTTCGTGCATGGGGTGTCTCGCAAAGAGAAATCCAAACAAGGAACCACCCCGTTACACTACTCCTTGTCAATGTCGATCCTTGAGATACATTATGCCACACATAAATATCGACACAACTTCTTTCTAATCTCAATAATGTACTACGTTTCGTGCGTGGGGTGTCTCGCAAAGCGAAATCCAAACAAGGAACCACACCATTACACTACTCCTTGACAACGTCGATCCTAGAGATCCATAATGTCGTACATACCATAATTGGCAGAATTTTTCTCCAATTTCAACACTGTACTGCGTTTCATGCGTGGGGTGTCTCGCCAAGCGTAATCCAAATAAGGAACCACCCCGTTACACTACTCCTTGACAATGTAGATCCTAGAGATCCATAATGCCATGTATATAATATTATACTACTACTACAACTAATATCTCCAATAATATCCTTAGGATGATGTAACCGAAATATTCCTTAAATGTGATACATCAACCCCCATCAATCTAGTACACCATAATCATCCAAGATGTACCCCACAAAGATTCTATATCCTTTCATCTATAGGATATATAATATATATATATATATATATATAGGTATTTTATTCTCACCATATATATACATATACCAATCATCCATACCCATGGCCAAGTGTACATATCATATCTGATGTATAATGGTCATGCACATAATCCACCCGGCTATATATATCACCGATAAAACTGCATCAATGCTATCATCTTCCAAGTGCCCGGCTCACGTAGCAACTGGGGACCACCTAGTGGGGATCAACGACACCCACCTCGTGATAACTCACACACACGACGTCCCGGGAAGTGGTCATAGCTCCAACTGGCAATGAGACGAAACATACCCACCACGTCTCATCCAAAAAATATATCTATCGTATAATAACACACGGGACGACTATGACCTGGGGAATATCACACCCTGCTCTATATGCCAGGATGCTCACCCTCTGCGTGGAAACTTTCCAATGATAGCATGAGCGGGGTATGCTTAACCACATAAGTATATATATCGCTCACATTTGCAATATACATACATCCATATGATCCCATCAAATGACCAAATATTAAACCATTATATACGGTTTAAGTATCCATACCATGTATGTCCACAACATAAATATATTTATATCTTTATATGCATACAGATATATATATACACATATTCACATATCCATATATCTCTATATAAACTAATTCTCATTCATATGTATAAGATATATAAACCTGGCTATAAGTATACATAATCCTCAATATACAAGCCGTCACCATAATTTCCATTAATTTACCTCAATATGTGAACACAATCCCTCACTTGAAACATATTCAATCGTTTTTTTTTCCTATAATGAATAGTCTCCTAAAATCATATGTATTATATATACATATATATTCAACCGTAGGGTTATCATCCAAAATTTTGTGTAGGAATCCATCACTACACATTTCATCCATATTCGAAAGCACATAATCACCCTTAGTACTATTTAACCATAGGCATATACATGACTTAATAGTCTAGGACCTCAAATTATTCCAACCTCGTTTCAAGTATTGGAATCTCAATGGTTATTTCCAACAATTATGTGTAAACTATCCTAACTAGAATTTATGCTAACGCTTATTCTAGTCGATAGTACGATCCCAATCGTTCCCAATTTCACCTATGGTTCAATTTATCTTATGAACCCTTACTCCTATTGAGTTATCAATTGTTCCTTAGTCTAAACATTTATAAGGATATGAGACCCCTCACTCTCTAAGAGTTCTTAACCTCGCATCATATTTATACCTTTTTCTCTATAATTGGCATTCCCAACCTCAATGAGGTTTCCCCACAATCTCCATATGCAACTCCAATACATACATGGATACATTTCTCCCAAATTACCCTAAGGAGTCCCAAAAATCCTAATGTGTCAGAAACTCCTTATATTTCTCCAAAGCATATCTATTACATCATAAGAGAAGGCCCCCAAATCAATAAATCCAACAAAAAAGGGTTTAAATTCACTGAAGAGAAAATTCCTCAAAATGCTCTATTTTCGAATCGATTCGGCCCAACAGCGAATCGATTTGGCCCATCCGAATCGATTCGGCCCAAGGGACCTGGGATTTTGCAACCTTCCGAATCGATTCACTAGGGGCGAATCGATTCGGCCCTGAAGACCTGTGGCTCCTGCAACCTGGCGAATAGATTCTCTAGGGGCGAATCGATTCGGCTTGTGCAGCAAGCCACGAAAATGGCTGATTTTTCTAAAGCCCAAATTCTCCAAAATTTAATTTATACCATTTCCAATCCTTAATCTACAACTTCAACATAATTTCAAACATCAAAACTCATCATTTATCTAATCTCATCAATTTATATCCCTTAAACCCAATTATAATCTTCAATTTCAAGATTTAAACCAAAATTTAGGTTTTGATGTTTATACCCAAAAACCATTTCTTTAACCCACAAATTATGAAATAAAATACACAAATGACTTATTTAGCAAGATTAAACACTTGCCTCAGATTTGTAGAGGTTGGATCGTCCTCGATGTCGCGGTTGGGCCGGAAATTCCCAAGCTTTTCTCCCTCTCTCCTTTCCTTTCTTCTTCTTTATCTTTTCTTTCTCTTTCTCTCTTTTTCTCAAATGAGAAGGCTTCATCCGTAAGCCTCTAAATCCCTTAAAACATAAGTCCCAATTTTAAATGTTAATACACACTTTAAATGACTCATTTACACCAATTCGAGTCAAACTACCTTAAAATATTCCGGAGCCGAAATAAAACCCAATGACAGTCATTTTGACTATCTCGACCCTTCCGGTATCAATGGTACCCTCAAAATCATCATCCGGAATACTTTACAATGTACTATATTTTTGGACTTAAATTCCCAAATTTAAAATTCTCCAATTAAATTAAATTTTATTTTCCCAAACATTTAATTTCTCAGTCTCTAAAAACGTGGGGTGTCACAGTCGGGTATTACCCAAGAGGAGGCCCACCCTAACAACGTCGTAAGAGGTCCTATTCTAAAACATCACAACTCATTTATTTAATACTAAGCCACCACGGTTATTTAGTTTTACTCATATGTTACCTCAATCATCAAGATAATCTACACCCACATTATAGTCAAGGCAAATGAATTGGGATATACTAAATTCAATCCCACAACAAAAGGACCTAATATGTTCTTACCACATAACTAACACTTTCAAACACATAACTCCTTATTATCATTCTTGTGACCCCAATCAAGACTTGTATGATATACTCATATGTTAACAATCACCAAGGAACTCTTCCACAAGAACAACATCCTATCAATCACGGTGTTACCCCAGTGATCGAATTTACCTAATTATAGTATTTATATGGACTACTCAAATGTGTTGCACCTAATACTACATATAATTTAAATCACGATTTCACTTTACACAATTATGACGCTCTAATAATCAATCTCTACCATTGATTATTCACACTTTGATGACACTTGCCCAATAGCGATATCTCATTCTATTAACATCTTCAAAGACTTTACATCTATAAAGGCGGGAATACAAAACACCTCACACTATGAACCTTGGTGTCACCCCTTATTTCTTACATGGACACATGTAAATTATTAACACACTTAATCAGAAACGCGAAAGGGATTTATACAACTACCTTGAATGTATGCCACTTGGCACTAATTTACTTGTCTTGCTAACCTCTTTGACTTTACCGTCATGGACACAAACCACAACTATCACTAAACAAGTGTGACTGGTCCAAACCAACGTTGACATCGAAAGATCCCCTATCGAACTCACCATGTCACACCCAAAAGGAACCTTGAACCTAGAGCTCTGATAGCATTTGTAACCACCCGACTCAAATTTATGAATCATCGTGAGTCAACCCGATCCGAATTGGACATTGTGTGTGAAGTTTAATGAAACAACCTATATAATGTTGGTAGTCCAGTTTTAATTTTGTTAATGTTGCACTTGTTTAGCATGCGATCCCAGTTTCAAGATAAACTACGTGTGGGGCCCATGGAGAGCACCTCGAGCCCATGTAAATTGAGCTACTAACATAAAATAAATAAAGTATGCTTACCTGTATAACGCCCTCAAAATACGAACCCGCACCCAACATGCCGTAACAAAGCGAGGGTGTGAGCTTATGCACAGTGGGAATATGCAAGGAGTATAGAAACAAATGGCAGAAGGGAATACTCACACACTAAAAACACACATGCATGTGAAAATATGTATATATGTACATACGTATACCTTTGAAAACACATGTGAATGTATTAATCATTTTACTTACGAAAACCTTACTCATCCAGATTAATTGACCTTAATCTTATTAAAGACTCTCTTTGTCCATACTAAGCATTCCCACTTTATTTAACTCCCCCGGCTCGACGCTTGAAACCCTTTCACATAACTTATCAAAAAGCCTTTCCTTTACCGAAAATTAACCCATAAATTAATTTGAATGTACTTTAGTATTTTCACAGAAAATCACCGTTTCAACACACCTATTCATCATGTTAAAAAAATACTTATTTACCTTTCAAAAATACTTTTTACAAAACATTCTTATGTTAAACATGCGTTACACCATTAGGTTGCTTAACTACTCATTTATCCACTTTCTTTAACCATTTTCCTTATCTTATGGACATTATGAGATTTACACATTTACTTGTCCATTTCACCTCTACCGGAACATCTATTACACTCATTCAAGTTAGGTTGTTTTAACACATTTACCACACAACCCATTTCTTGATATCTTCCATATTTCCTTTATCTTTTCTCGGAATCTCCCAATACCAAATACTTACACGGGCTCTACACCGACGGCTATGCGCACCATATGTTCTGGATAGTGATTTAGGGCTTTTCACCCAAGGGCTTCGGGCCCTTGTTGCTTATTCTCAGTTGTATCCGAGTCCTTATTAATGTGTTTAACATTTTATACATATCCACATTATTCCACTTCTTTACCTTTACCTGGCCGAAGCCAAAACCCAAACTTAACCGTTCGTTTGCCCATTAACACTTGGAAAAAATATTTCGTTTCTTGTTTAAGTCCCTTATCCACACACGTGATTTATACTAAATTCATTCATTCTTTAAGACTTAATTCATTTTCACACACATTAGTGTAAAGACACGCTTTAATATTTTTATTCAATAAAAATGTTCCACTTTAAGTAAATTACCAATTTACCCATTGTTTATCAATCTTGCAATTTAGTT
This sequence comes from Sambucus nigra, assembly GCA_949130495.1. Lineage (NCBI taxonomy): Eukaryota > Viridiplantae > Streptophyta > Magnoliopsida > Dipsacales > Adoxaceae > Sambucus > Sambucus nigra. The sequence continues at coordinate 91,955,570 of OX422219.1, read as the reverse complement.
CCTTAACAAGTGTTATTTCTCAAATGATTATTAAGTTTCCAACTTAATATTGAAACACCTTTGGTCATTTTAACACTTGTTCAATACCACACTATTACTCAATTCTCACACTTGACCATTTTACACTTCGAATATGTAAAATAACACCTTGACATAATGCACTTCAATATTTTACTCATTCCTTTAAGACCAAATTCTCCATTTATCTTATTAGATGTTTAGACCCAATACAACTTTCCTTAAACTTGCTCGTATATTTATTATCAAAATACTACAAGTTTATATGCACAAGAAAGTGGACTTAAATTACTAAAATCCTACCGAGTGGGTTAAACATACATTCATTCTAGAATTTATACTATTTACAACAAACAAGCATTTTCCTTTTATTCGAAACAAGAATAATAATTCCTAACATTTTTACTCCATAAAAATGTCCATTTGTCTTTTACAAAAGAATATACTAGAATAACATTTTCTACATTTTTATTCCATAAAAATGTTTATTATTTCTATAAAATTTATATTTTCAGCTTTACTAAAAGATATACACAACTAATATTTTCTAACATTTTCATTCCATAAAAATGTTCGTTTTCGGTTTTATTAGAAAATACATACAAATAATATTTTCTTACATTTTTACTCCATAAATATGTCCATTTCAATTTTATTAGAAAATACATACAAATAATATTTTCTTTTATTTTTATTCCATAGAAATGAGTATTATTATTTTTGAAATTTATTATGTTTTCAAGACCTATTTTATATCATCTTTTGATACCATTTCATCCAATACCAAAATAACTAATAATGAGCACATATATTTGGCCTAATATAAGTAAACAACATGCTAAAATATACTATTCCTTGAACTTAAATCAAAGTTAGTGTTCCCCACCTCAAATTAAGTCCAAGATATAGTGGAGATGTTGATTAAAATGAGTGACTCACCCACCTCCCAAGGTTGCCCTAAAGGGAGTCGCGAAATGCTCCACCAAAATAACTCCATGAAACTTCCTTTAAAACCCTCTACAAATACCTCCAACAACACACTCATCTTCTTCTAATAATGTCTCCTGAAATTCCCTAACATTAACTCTAGTATTTTAATAACAGTGGAGGAATTAATCATTCGTGGTGTGAGTATTGTCATTATGCTAAGGGAATCGGATTTCTATCCATTTGGAGGGACAAAATGTTGACAGAGTTGAAAGAGAGACAAAGAAGATCACAAAGGTAGTAAAGTTTTTTCTTTCTCTCCACTCATCTCTCTCTATATATCAATCTCGATGCAAACCCTATCATATATAACATATATTTGGTTGATCTCATCTCACGCCCAGGCTCCAAGCGGGACACATAAATTTGATCAACACTTGAGAATGGGACAGCGAAGTTGGCACATGGGATAGTCGTCCTTGGTTTCTATCATTACACACGAAACAACCAAATAAACTTGTTATTTACAGAGGTTCTGTCTTGAGAATATTGAGCAACCATTGAGGGGACGACAATAATATTTGAGGTTTGCTGAGAGTACACCTCTTCCTTACTTTTTTTTCCCATTAGTTTCTAAGGAAAGTCAGCAGCCCTCATGCCATTTAATCAATACAACTGATTTAACCAAGTTGTTAATACTCATGAACTGACCGAAGAGATAAAGCAGCGATCGGAGTTATGACAGCGAAAGAGGGATCTGATTGTGACCAGGTCATTCCAGCTACCATGAATCTGGTAAACAAATGTCGTTCAAGCGACATTAACATCTTTTGAGTAAACTTTTGACCAGCCTCAGCATAAATCCCATCTTTTCAGATGTCTCTTATATTTTTCCTATCTTCACAATTAGCACTTTCATCCCAAAAGTTACAAAATTTTAAAGGTAATATATCTTATTTATAACCTAAATAATTTCCAAGAGCCTTATATAATCCATAATTAAGTAATTCCTCTAACTTAATCCATTTAATTACCATACAAGTTCCTACAATTAACATAAGTTCCTCCTCGTACAATATATATATATATATATATATATATAAATTAATTTATCGGGGCAGGGTATTACAAGCGGTGTCGAGTTTAAGATAAATTATTGCAATTATTATGTTTGTGCAAATATGCACAAGATATAGGCTGTATGGGTGACCTAGTTAGTATGATTTTCAAAATCGTCTGGGTTAAGGGGACGTGGTAATAAATATGTTAGACCATATGCCTGTGGAGCAGTAGAAGCAGTATTAAAAGAGCAAGATGGAATAAACTTTAGTTGAGGAAGGAGATAGTTCAGATATATAGGCTCATCTTATTGGAGCATTATTAGTCGTTCACGATGGTTTTGCGTATCATCCTCAAGGTGAGACCTTAAGAATGATGGAATATATTGGTATGAAATGATTTGGACCGAAAGGTCATTAATCTTAGGTCGTCGCACGACCTTCGGGAAGGATGGTCCCATTAACGGGTGTATAGCTGAGGCACCATAAGGTTATCATGATTTGATTTTGGGTATGTTCGTGTGACAAGTGAGTAAGGATCCAAAGTTTTAAGTAACATGCATATTCAAAGTTTGGGGACAAAATTCATTTACAGGGGAAAGTATGTAACACCCCGTATTTTTAGGAATACTTAAATTACACGTGTCACGGTAATTCAATTAAATTGGAAAAAATAAAGTTAATTTAAATAAATATTAATTAGTGAGAAATGGATTAATATTTACTTGTGTGATAAGTAAATAAAATTGTATTATTTTATACTACGTCGTAAGTGAGTAAAATCGACGGGTTGATAATATCTTATTCGAGATACGCGTGTGGGGTCGTGTTACGAATACGATGGTAAATTGATGATGGATGACTCGAATGATGATTTAAAATTCACGATTGATCTGAAATATGTCAAAATAGTCAAAATTAAGTACCTTATGGTAGTGATTGGGTTTCAGAGGCTTTTTAGACTAGTCAGGACCATTGTAGGGTTATTTTGATCATTTTAAAAATATGTAAAAAGGGAATTTCTAGATTTTAACCATATATTGGAATGTTGGGATTAAGTGAATAGTCATTATACAATATCAAAAGGTTTCTTAGTATTACACCAAGAGTTATAGAGAATTTGAAGAGAAAAGAGGAGAAAACTAAAAGGGATTCCAAGAGGAGACCAAAGGGGATTAAAGGGAAGCTCAATTGGGAGAAAATTATCATCACCAAAGGGATTTATTCACACAAATTTAGACCCTACAATTATTAAGATATCTGATTATCTTGCTAAATGATTATGCATATATTTCAATTCATATCATGATTGGGAAATGAATTTTGGATGGGATTCATATGCAATTGGGTTTTGGACAAAAGATATCATAACATATGTGTGTGATTTATAAGGATTGAAATCTGAAAATTAGAATCCCATGTCGATAGGTGAATTCTTGATTTAAAATATTGAGAATTTATGAATCCTTGTAACATTGTTGAGAATTTCATAATTTTGGGGAAAATAATGATGAATCTCATGTTGTGATCATGTGTAGATAAACTATATATGAAAATAAATTGATTTCATGTTCATGAAAATAAGAATGTTTGAGGATATTAACTTTGGAGATGATTTAGATGAATTAAAAAATGTTGAAAATTAAAAAAAAATGGTTAATTGTTGATGTCTGTAGGGAATAACTGGTTCGCCCTCAAGCCAAATTGGTTCAACAGGCCTATTAAAGCTCTGTTGTGTTACTTGAAATTTGTTCACGATTTGATTTCGGTTTTTAATTTTATGTTCGAGAATGAATTAGGACTTCTGAAAAAATATAGTTTAACACTAATAAAATTCCTTAGGATAATCGAGATACATTCGGGGTGAGATTTGGAGTATTTTGAGATGAATAATGCTCGGGGAATTATGTAATGAATTATGGAGAAAATTCGATTGAAAAAGGATACGAGTTGGTTAGGATTTAATGCGTGTCCAGAATATTATTTTAAGTGATAAGTTAAGTAAATAAGTGAATATTTAATAATTTAAAGTCAGGTTTACACCCAAAATCGTTGGCTAGTGCTACGAGTGACATGCACGATTAGTCGAATTTATTAGAGATATATATAGGTATAGAGAAAGTATATATATGTATCATTATATCTGTGTGTATGATATAATTATGTGAACATACTACTCTAGTGCTATTAAGGAGGTTGCGCACCATGGGTGATATCTCCTGGATAATCTAAGTACGTATAGTACCGGCCCCAGGGTTATAGGGCCATGCACGCCACCCTATGTGAGGTTGGAGCCATAGTTAGGTGATTTACGATATGGTCATGACTCACTGGCTCAAGACTATGACCACCTCCAATACGTTTATGATTTGCTAGTTAGGTGGTGATATTCTAACCCGATAACCTAGGATGATATGTGTATACCCTGGAGCATGATAACATTTTAGAGATTCGCATCCGTAGGTAATGCTTTGGGGATTGTGATTATACGCATATATCGAGTTATATATATGTGTACTTGATGTGATATGAAAATACGTTTATATGTGTGAAGAAAAATATATACGGGTATATGCCACTAATGTGTGAACATTTAATTAATAACTAGTGAAAATTATAATTGGGAATTATAATTGCTTACAGTTATTTGAAATGAATTGATAAATTATAATTGTTAAGGGCTTGTTTCGTTTGAAACTATAATTCTATTTTCCGTGTTTCAATACAATTCTAATAAAAATTTGCCTCCAGCACACCTGTTTTTAAACACTAAATTATAATATTTATGTGTTATAATTACGTTTTTCAGAAAACGACAAAAGGTTTTTTTCCAACTTCTGTTTTTTTTTTCAACTCAAAATTATTTGTTCTTAATATTTTAATGCATTTATACCTTAATATATAATATACATACATATTACATTAATATGTATGTAATTCTTATAAATAAAAGTTATATATGCACATATACACAAACTTATGTATATTTATATTTTATTCAATTATATAATATACTAAGATCCATTTGTTAAATTATATTATCAATAGATGAATGATACTTAGATACAGTTTTATACATGTATTATTAATGTATGGAATAATATAAAATATACATATAGTACATATTTATTTAAAAAATATAATCAATTCAAGTATGTATATAATTTATTGTGAATTATATATGCAATATCATCACACACACACACACACACACACACACACACAACTATATATATATGTGTGTGTGTGTGTGTGCGTGTTGCCAATTTTATCAAAGTTTTAAAAAACTGTATTTAAAAACATGTTTACCAAATGCACACTAATATTTGTAAACATAAAAAACTGAATTTTAAAACTGTATTTAAAAATAGTGTTTAAATCGATTTTTCTAAATATAGAACCAAACGGGCTGGATGTGAAAGAAAATTATATAAAATACACGTGATACAGGGTAAATTATGGACTTAAGAGTACGTGAGCCTAGTTAGGCGGGATAGCATAACTACGATGTTAAAATGCATGTGTTAGGTGCGCACTATAGTTGACAGACGAGTATTATCTCATGTGAGTGCAACACCAATTTAAATATGGAAAATGTACTCATATTTATTATGCATTTTAATTACTTGGAAAATATTTTCAAAAGGATTTGTGCTCTAACATGTAGAAAATTGTTTTCAAAACAATGTAGATGTCCAGCTACAGGGACGTCAAGCATGAGTATCTATTTTAGGTTGTCAGAGTTGCAGTAGATGTGAAGTTCTTGCAGGGATTGATGTGAACTCTTTTTATCTTTATTACTTTAGATAGGATTCAGTCAGTTACTATCCGAGCATGCCACCCAAAGATAATTTTATTTCAGTTTATTTTCATTCTGTTTATTGGGATTATTATATTGGATTTTTTATACCGATGGCTTATTCGATTGATTGGCATGTATTTTATTTTAGTATTTGGATATGTGATTGTATATTTCTTTATTTATCCGGATTAATTATAATTATTGATTAATGTATGATTTGATTTATGACATTTTAATAAGTTAAAAGTTGACACATGACTTAATTAAATAATAGATAGTTTGTAATTAATTGATTTTTGATAGTGATGCCAAGAATGAGAAAAATTAGATTCCTATTTATTTTAGTAGAGGCTTGTCACATGTTATTTTAATAAGCGGGGTGTCACAACGCATGAAGGAGAAATGAAGTTGTGAGAACTAGAAAACTTCCATATGCTTAATATATTCTTTACTTCAAAAGTTCGTGTGGTTACTTAGAAAGGTGCCGTGGAGAAGAAGAGGCTCATGAAAAGATGAGAGCAATGAACACGAGGCATTACGAGGATACAGACATTCCAATCTATAGGAATTTGTAGCGAGGGGTACTACAATGCTCATCTCTAACAAGGTTGGTTGAAATGTCAGACTCAAATTTGATCATCGAACTTAAGCTAACTTCGTGGAAATCTTGGAGGATTGGAGATAGACTTATATTGCCTATCGCAGAGATGGAGAGTTACCCATATAGTGGATCGATGAGATTTACTTAAAGAAGAGGGTTGCTAGGTTCTACCAGGTGAAATGAGAACTTTACAAAAAGGGGTATAATGAGAAATCTCTTAAATGTGTCGCGAAAGATTTAGTAGCGAGGGTGTTAAAGTAAGATCATGGATCCTCACATATGAGTGGAGCAAAACTGTATTACCCACTAATGACTATGGGGTACTACTAGCTAATGATGGAAATAAATTCCATAATCCTCATGAAGAAATTTCGAGCATGTAAAGTGAATGGCAACATGGTCCATGCCCCCTCAATTATCCTACGGAGTTTGGGTGCTCTTTACCCATTACACACTTGAGAATTCAATTTTCTAGGAAAGATCAGCCTAGCCTCCCGTGAAAAATCTTTTATTTTGGTTATTATAGAGTTGTAGACCAAGTGCGCAAAGGCAAACCCCTTGAAAAGGATTACTACTCAGATAGTAACTCAATTTATTCAAGAATATATAGTATGCAAGTATGGCATCCCAAAAGTCATACTCACAGAAAATGGCAAGCAGCTTGTATGCAAGGAAATGGGTTTGCTCATAGATAAATATATGACTTTTCACAAAAGTTCAATCATTTCCTACCCAAAGGGAAATGGATAGGTAGAAGTGACCAACAAAACTTTAATTAACATTTTGAAAAAGATGTTAGAGGATCTCCGTGGAACATTAGATGATAGATTGCCAATGGTTTTGTGGGCCTACAAAACCTTTAAAAGGAAACCAATATGGTTGAATCCTTTATCTTTAGTAAATGGAACATAGTTTGTCTTATAAGTGGAATTGGCAGTACCCTTAGCGCGAGTGGCTCTAAGTCATGATATGCTTCCCAATCCTAGACATGTGCAACTGAAAGCTTTAGATGACCATCATGACAAAGAAAGGGATAATTTTAATGTTCACACCCAATAACTGTCGAGGGCCTACGATAATATAGTCAAGACAAGAGAGTTCTAAGTGGTAGATTTAGTTCTATGACAATCTACTCATCATCTAAAGAGCATGTATGCCTCCAAGTTCAAGCCTAACTAGGAGGGACCATTCGTGGTACAAGGGGTAGGCCAATCAGTATACTAGAAGATTTAGAGCCTGAGAGTGATTGTATTCAGTTTATCTGCTATAAGTGGTTCAAGAAGTATTGTACATGAGGTATCTCGGTGTTTATCTCTGTTATAGTCTACGGAATTTAAAAGTTCCCCGGAAGGGAAATAAATCCCTTTTTTGTATGAGCATTACTAGGAAACATCAATTTTGATACAATGAATGCAATAGCTCATGTTTGGTTATGCCTAGTTTTCCTTCATAGTTTTATTATGGTAATTATAATACTTATTGATTTACATAACCAACAAGTTTTTTTTTTTATATTTACTCGCAAGATTATGCGAAAGGATACATTTCTAAAGTTATGATTATACTGAATTAATTACATATAATGACTAACATAGTCCCAAGAATCCCACGCTATAAGGAAAAATGTGTCTTCACGAAAGGTAGGTGCACTACACGCCATATTTTGAGGGGATATACTTCCAAATGACAAAATATGACGCATAAGATATCTAAAAATTTCCAAAAGTGCAAGGAGATAAAAATGTTACAGTTCATATTTGCTTGCAACATTATAAAGGGATATACTCCCAAGTATTAATTTTCTTTGATATAATATAGAATTCATAATAGTATAAAAGTTTCAAGGTATATCTTTATGCATAATATTTCAAGGGGACATGCTTGCATAGTCATTATCACAAAGGCTCACAACGAAATATGGCGAGCATAGCGGTGATTTCCCAAAGTATAATGGTATTATTTTATTCAGTTAATGTTCATTTACAAGAAAATATGTGAAAACATACAAAATTTGTGAGCAGTCATCCCCAGAGTTTGCAAGAAAGATAATAATATACAAATATTACTCGAGAATGTTTTACATACAAAATATTAGCTAGCAGATAGTCCCATAGTATAAGGGAAAAGCAGTAAAAGTGAAAAAGTATAAGCACAAGAAAAATAACATATCACATTTCATTCCACAAAAATGGCATGCTCGAAAACTATACAAAGATATTACAAACACGAGCAAGGGGTTAGAAGACTAATTATTTGTTAAAAGGAAATTGAGATTCTCTTTCCTACAGCATCCTTCCTAGGAGGCGCCCACTTCTCCTTTATGTCCTCATCAATCTTGGTAGTAATATAAGAACCTTCTTCCTCACTAGATAAAACTTTACTCAAAGGGACTCGATCTTCTCTCTCAAGTCACGCGATCGCTGACGAAGTTGCTCAGCCTTAGTATTCTCAGAAGCTTTAGCCTTGGTCAACCTCCTCATGGTAGGATGAATAACGTTTTGAATAATAGCACCCGTCCAATCTGATTTAAAATGGTATTAGGTCTCCAAGTACTTTATGGCAGCTAAGAATTTATAAGCATCTGTTGGGGTGATATCATTTGACAAAGTTGAAGTAAATTTATGAACGTGGTTGATGAGTGACTTTTAATTGGTAATATAAATTCCTTAGATATTACACACTAATTGCCTTGTTAAGGTTTCAGTATGATTCTTGAAGATCAAATCCAAGACAATTCGATCTTCCTTGCAAAACATATCCATATGGCGCTCACACCATATGTCCTTCATATAGACATCAGGAGCATCCATATATATAGCATCAAAGCTAGTATATATAGAACCAACATCAGAATCATCAACATATTCCTCACCATCTTGGTCATTGTTGATGCAAAAAACTAGACTGGGCTAATTAATTGATCACAGATAAATATGAGCAAAAGAGACAAAAGATTTTTAAAGTGGTTCGGCTTAAAGGAAGAGTCTACATCCACTGTGGTGTATTGCTTTTGGCTTTGTTCAATTGCCTCTTATTTCATGTCCCATGGATGTAGGGTTTACACCTCCAGGGGGTATACAAGTGTTATAATATCAAAGGATGGAATGTCTTTATATCGCAGATATTTTACATATGTACAATCATTTATGTATACAACTATTGGCGTTTTACAGTCATTATTGGTCGGTCTTCCTAGTGTTGGTCGGGATTCAATGATAGGTTGGTAGGCATCCCTCAGTAGGTCAGCATTTCATCTCTGTTGACCATGATTATCCTTCTGCTATATTGCACGTGTCAGTATTCGATTGGTCCACATAACAGGATAATTTTTATTATTGACATAAGCCCCCAATGTTTCATGCTTGAAGTTTTTACAAAAGTGTGAAACATTTAGCTCTTAAAAGTTGCTCGGACAACAATTTTATGTTTGGTTGGTTGCCGAATTCCTATACTTGTAAAAATTATGACTTATCCGTGGAGGTATAATGCACATGACATTTTGGTAATTATCCATCACTTTAATAAATCGTTTTTGGGAAAATTCATCTTTTCAGCCTTTAGTTGCCGCCAGTTCAATTGATGCTGCCTTTTAATCATTATTTTTCTAGTTTTTGAGGCAACCTATAAAGATCGAGAAAAGCCACGATCTTTTCTTACCTCAAATTTTCTGAGCGTTTTTGGCTATTGTATCTTCAAGTTTTCTTTTTCTCTATTATGCGATCGTTTTTTGTCCTTCAGTTCTTGTTGAATCTTTAATCTCTGTAAGAAATCTCTCTTTCCTTTTATTCTTCATTATGATATACTCTATTGATTCTCTTGATGAATTCATAAATGAATTTAAGATTCCCTCTTGAGTTATTCTGGAACACGCTACTTTGCCTATTGATTTTTTCTCACTTACTGAGGATCACTGGTTTCCCTCTATCTTTATAGCTAAATGTGGGTTTACCTTTACTCTAAAACCATTTTTCCTTGAGTTTTATCAATATTTTTACGCTGTCCCAGCTAGGGTAGCCCCTAATACTTGGAGGGTTGTAAATGGAGTGCATAGGTTGAATCAAATCTGTGGAACCCATCTAGGGATTCCAGAAATAATGTTTTGTTATAAGTGGGTGACTAGTGACACCATTTTCTATTTAAAGACTAGGGTTGTAAACAAAGCGCTAGTAGTCAATCTTCCAGATTCTAATAGGGATTATTTTGAGCATGGAGTTGTTCTAAAAATTGGCAACACGCCCCTTTGACTGGGAATGCTGTGTACCAGCGGCCTAAATGCCCTACTTTTAGCAATGGGATATGTTATTCCTCATTTAATTGTCTTGCCCTCTACATACTTATTTAAATATAATGCTAATTATTTCTCTGTAAATTTTGATTGCAGTTGATCAAAAGAGAAGGTGCCCAAAGGAGAGTGAAGTGAACCTCAAGGACTTGAAATTCATTTGGGGTTTTCATCAAAGGATTAGCGAGGAGAACATTAGGTCTATATCCTATTTACTGCAGTATAAGAATATGATTTCCTCTTTTGTTGCTCGTCCTCCAATAACCATTCCTTACCATGTAGTTGACCTTGAACAGGAACCTCTTTCTACCTCTTCAGCTACTGTATCTAGTAGTGGTGATCTTCTTTCCCACTCCCCTTCTTCCTTGGATTCAAACTTAACTCTTGCCGCTACTATGGGAAAAAGGAAATTTCCCAACATTTTAGGAGACATAGCTTCCAATGCCCTTCTAAACAAGCTGATGAGGGGGTGAAAAATAAAGATAAAAGTGGGAAGAAACCCCCATCTAAGAAAGTTGAAGAGAGACCCTTGAAAAGAATAAGGAAATGGCTTCCTTCTAAGTTAGCAGAAGGTTCTTTTTCCCTTCCTGACCAGTGAGAGTCGATCGATATATCATCTTTTGCCTCTCTAGTGGTCCTCGGCCCTGGATTGGCAAGATAACTAATAAAGTTTGGGACTTTACTAGACCACAGGGGTGTTGCACCTGAACTACGTCATTCCAAAAGATCTGACAGAGTTGCTCAAAGCCTTGCTCTGGTATATTCTTTTTCCTTATTTATTTTCCTATCTCTTTATTTGTTCTTTATAATACTGACTTTCCTTGTTATTTTTTTTAAGTTCCTCGTTGACTTCAAAAACATGTTGGAGAAAGATGAGGCTTTGAGAGCTTCTTCTAGGGAAGTTGAAGAGGCTTTTAATAAGCTAAAAAAGTCAGTGCTTGATTCCCAATAAGCACTGGCCAATGAACATAAGAAATGGGAGGATAAAGTTAAAGCTGCTGAATGAGCTACTGAAACTGCTCGGGGTCTAGATAATAAGCTGCAGAAAGACTTAGATGCTCAAAAAGTTAAGACTTCCCAGCTACAAAAGGATTTGGATGTTAATAAGGCGAAAAGGACTAAGGTTAGGGAGGCTGGCTTTAATAGAGGTTGGGATAAGTCCATTGGAGCAGCTTCTTCGCAAATTGAGTTTGCGAAGAAAAAATTCTTTAAGGATGGCTAGTCAACTGCCCTGGTGGAGTTTAGAACTCCAAAAGACTACGAGTTATTCTTACGATATGATCCTGGGGGCCCTCCAGACATGGACGAGGAAATTGATGATGATGGGGGTTCCAGTGAATTCCTTATGGTGATGGAGTCTGCCGATCAATACTATGATGTTGATTATTTTACCCCCTCCATAGTTAGTCATCCTCCTCCTTCTGCCCCTACTTCTACTTCAGTTAATCCTAAGGCAGATAAGAAGATGTTGTAGAACCGAGCAGCTTTTTATTTCCCTTTTTCATTAGTTATACTTTTTCTTTTTCTTTTTGATGATATACCTATACTTTCCCCTTTTATTAATGAAAAGAGAAATGTTTTTATTTCTCTGCTTGTATTTTTTCATTCTCTGTACCTTGTTGATTGATGATTTTTTTTCTTCTTAATAGTTTATGGATAAATTGAAATACTTCTCATATACTAACTTCGAGCTACTCTAGAGGTGTAATGAGCTTTTCAAAGCTAGTCACTTATCTCTAACTGAGGCCAACCTACTAAAGTGTCTCGGGGAAGGGGTATCTAAGAAAGCTAAAGAGACCTATGTTCATCTGAAGTGTCTTCTTGATTGGAGAGTGGCCAACAATGTTACCTACTACGAAATGATTAAAGAGCTACAGGAGGACCATAATGAAGCTAAGGCACATTTTCATGAGGATTATGAGAAGAAGTTCCAGGCCTTGAGTGAAGGTTGGGACTTTGAGCAAAAGTTGGATAAATTTTCCTCCCATTCTCAAAGGCAAGAATTCCTACTTAATCGTGAAGTGGGGGAAGCAAGGGCCATTAATAAGCTTCTAAAAGAAGAGAATGACAATTTGAGAGATGAACTTGTTGCCTTGAAGTCATCCACTATTGTTGTTGCTACTACGGATGAGGGTCATTCGTTCTTGAAGCCTGAGAATGCAAGTTTGAGTGAGGAATTAGAGGTCCTGAAGAAATTAAAACCTACTTTTTCATCTTCCCGCAGCTAAAGTAAACCTGATTGAGGTACTACATAGGAAATTAAGACCCAACAGACCCTTACTAATCAAGCTGCATAATTAAAAGCCAAAAATCAAGTCATTGCTGAGATGTCCCAGAAGTTATAGGCCTTGTCTGAGCAACTATCCACTCAATCTTCTTAGTTACAAGGTAAGGATGGAGTGTTGAAAAAACTGCATCACTGGGTGGATAGATTGACCTTCCAATTCCACAAACAACCATGGGAAATCTTGATAAAAGGGTACAATGAAGCTCTGAGGCATTTTGAGGACAAGCTTTAACAGGCTAATAATGAGATCTATAAATCGGGTTAAATGAATGCTTTGACACTGATGAAGGTTGACCAAAACAACCAACTGTGGGACTGGTATGATCTAGGATTGCTTGACCTTGGTGATCTTCCTCAATGCTTGATTTCAATGTACCTGGGAGATTATGAGCTTCATGATGAATTAGAGATCGTTTGACCTCCTCACCTGCTTGATCATCCTAGTAGCAGCAATACCAGAATTCTTCAGGATTTTAACTTCATTAATTATCCTTACACTTTAGATGATCCTACCACTGGAATGAATCATGTTTACAAAGCTGAAAGGAAATGTCCTGCATAATGAAACTTTGTACTTTTTTTTAACACACTTATGTAAATAATTTGATTTAATGAAATGGAAATTTGATCACTTTATCTTTTGTTGAATATGTAGTATTAATCCTTTCTTTATCATTCGTTCTATTGATACACTTAGATTAAAATCTAAATTGAGTACCAATTACTAATAAATGAAAATGTTCTACTAGACTACTTAGATTAACATCTAAATTTAAAGTTAGTTAGATGAATACATAGGTTCTACTAGGATACTTAGATTAAAATATAAATTTGGAGCTAATTACCCATGTGTCTCCAAAGGTTTTATTAATGCACCCAAGTGTTAGGTTTTGTAGGTTTTGCATCAGATACCAGTGGTGTGACCAGGCATATGTGGAATATGTGCCTATATTCCTCTTGAGGAATCTTTGCAGCGCTCTTCCTACACTTTGCCCAGTGGGAGAAAGATCTTATTTTATCCTTATGCTTGGAGAGCAAGTTTCTTGAGGACTTAGCGTCCTGTTGACTTGCACTTTGTGTATCAGTGATCAAGTTTGTGGCTTTTTCGAGCAACTTACTGCTTGTGCCAAGAAATTCTCTTGTATTCTTGCGTTTTGTCGAGCATCATTCAGGGAACAATTTGCTTAACTGAGCAACAATTAGAAGTTTTTATAGCGATAACTTCTAACTTTTGTCAGTTTAGCTATAATAGTGCATAGCACTAGTATTTCCAAAAAAAATCAACAACAAAAATTAAAAGAACTGGTGATTTTATTAATACTTAAAGTTGATTTCAAACTGATTACAACATCATTGGTAATATTTTCTGAGATGCTCCGCATGCCATGGGTTTTTTAATTCTCCGCCTTCCAAGGTTTCAATTCGATAAGTTCTAGGTCGGATAACTGTTGAAATATGATATGGCCCATGACAATTAGATTCAAGCTTGTTATTTTTTTGTAGTACTTTCTTCAGCAAATAATCTCCTTCCTTCAAGTTGGTCAATTTCATCCTTTTACTGTAAAAATGTGTTGTTATCTGTTGGTAGGCTGTATTTTTTAGGGCAACATCTTCTCTTACTTCTTCCATCATATCTAGATCGAACCTTCTCATTAGGTCACTTACAGGAGAGTTAAAACTCTATGGGATGGTAAACCCATCTCGACAGGTATGACGACTTCAGTCCCAAATGCTAACGTATATGGGGATTCTCCAGTTACTATTCTCAAGGTTATTCGGTATGCCCTTAAGAGAGAATGTAGATTATTTACCCAGTTTCCCTTCGCATCATCAAGTCTTTTCTTCAACCCGTTAGTAACTTCAGTTTGGCCATTACTCCGAGGATGTCCTGGAGACGAATGAAATTTTTGAATATTGGACTAGGCACAGTAAGTTACGAATTCATCATTGTCAAATTGTGTTCCATGGTCGGTAATGAAAGCATAGAAAACCCATACCTACAGATGATGCTTTTTCCATATGAACTAATACACCTTTTTATAAGGCCTATCTGTCAAGGGATCTGCCTCAACCCATTTTGTAAAGTAATCCATTGCGATGACCAAGTACTTGAATATTCCTTGGGTGGTCGGCAGTGGCCGGACCAAATCTATAGCCCACGTGGCAAATGACCATGGTGAAGTGATTGGAGAGATATCAACTTGTGGAGTTTTTTGAATGTTAGAGAATCTTTGTCATTTATCACACTTCTTGGAAAAATTTGTACAATCTGCTCTCATTATTGGCCAATAATATCCTTATGCACTTATCCTCTACAGAAGTGTTCTCCCTGATATGTGAGCTCCACATGATCCTTCATGCACCTCCTGAATTAGGTCTTGGACCTCTAATGGATGCACACAACATTGCAAATTGGCTATTAGTCCTCTCCTGTACAAAGAACCTTTGTCTAATACATATCGAGTTACTTTATACTTTACCTTATTGGCTTCCACTATATCTCCTAGTAGAGTTCCCTCCTCAATGTATGCTCTGATGGGGAACATCCATGATGGGCCCATGTCTATGGTAATAAAATTGACCGTTAAATCTTCATCTATTCTCCTATTAGCCAAAATCTCAATAGGGATAGTTCGTCGAAGTTCAATCCTGATAGTCGAGGCTAGCCGAGCAAGGGCATCGCTCGGGCATTCTCTAATCTTGGGATTCTATTCATCAAAACAGTTGGTAATTTTGAAATTATCTCCATCGCCTTCGATAGATATATGGTTGTTAATTCTCCTTTAGACCCATATAAACCCAGTACTTGGTTCACCACCAACTGAGAGTCACTGTGTGCCACAACTTGCTCAGCACTCAATTACTGAGCTAAACTTAAGCCTATAATAAGGGCTTCATACTCTTCTTCATTGTTTAAATCCTGGAATTGAAAACGTAGGACATACTCAATATCAATACCATTAGAAGTGTTAAGTATTATAACTTCTCCACTGCCGGTTGCACAAGATGACTCATCAACATATAGATTCCATATTAGATCGTTGTTGTCAAATGCTTGGTCTGTTAAACTCCCATAGTGGAATATGTCCCCTCTTGCTTCTTCATACTTCTTGTTCATCTCCTGTGTTCTAGAAGAGGAATCTGGTAGGTCGATAACTGATTCTTTTGATAAAATTTGCTCGGGAGTTTTCTTGTTAACATTACTTCCTCCTGATTCTTATTTGGGCTATTCAATTAACTGCTCGAGGATCTCAGAGTAAGTGAACTCGTCTATGAAATCTGCCACTGCTTGGCCTTTCAAAGAATACCTTGGTTCATATATAATATCATACTCCCCCAATTCCACAACCTAGTACATTAATCTACCACATTTATTCAGTTTATGCAAAGCCTGCCTTAGAGGCATATAAGTGTAAACGATGATTGTATGGGCTTG
The DNA here is from genome assembly GCA_949130495.1 of Sambucus nigra. Lineage (NCBI taxonomy): Eukaryota > Viridiplantae > Streptophyta > Magnoliopsida > Dipsacales > Adoxaceae > Sambucus > Sambucus nigra. The sequence goes on along the minus strand of OX422219.1, from coordinate 91,939,159 downwards.
GAAATAAGATTTTATGCATTTAGATGCTTCAATTAATGCTAATGCCAATTTTTCCAAATGAGGGCATCTGATTTCTTCTCATAAAAAAGCCTTGCTAGTATAGTAGACGGGTTTTTGAACTTCATTCTCTTCTTGGACCAATGCAGAACTCATGGCTGACTCAGAAACAGCTAAGTACAGGTACAATTTCTCACATGTGATTGGTCGGGAGAGCAATGGAGGTGACCCTAAATACTTTTTTAACTCCACAAAATCTTTTTCACATTCTCCATTCCATTCAAAACTTTTTCTGATTACCTTGAAGAACGAAAGACACCTATCTGTAGCTCAGGACACAAATTTGTTCAGTGTTCCTACTCGTCTAGTAAGCCTTTGTATATTTTCTTACAGGTTGGGGATTGCATTTAAATTAATTCCTTGATCTTATCTAGATTTACTTCCATAAACTTTTGATTTACTATGTACCTGAGGAACATTCCTTCTTATAATCTAGAAACGCACTTAGTCAGATTCAGCCTCATCTGGTGCTTCTCAAGTTGATCGAAAGTCTGGCTGAGGTCGACAATGTGATCAGACGCCTTTTTACTCTTTGTAAGCATATCATCCACGTAGACTTCTATATTGTTGCCTAATTTCTCTTCGAAAACCTTATTAACTAGCCTTTGATATGTAGCACCTGCATTTTTCAAACCAAAAGTCATAACATTATAATAGTATGTTCCTTGGGGAGCGATGAATGAAGTGCTTTCCCTATCTTAAAGCTTCATTTTCATCTGGTTATAACCAGAATAAACATCCATAAAGTTGAGTAACTCATGTCCTGATGTAGCATCCACGAGTTAATCTATTCGGGGCAAAGGAAAGTGATCCTTTAGGCATGCTTTATTTGGATATGTGAAATCTACACACATTATCCACTTTTTGTTCTTCTTTTTTTACCATAACTACATTGGCTAAACAGTTTGGATATTTCACTTCATTAATAAAAGTTTCTTTCTGAAGCTTTTTGACTTCTTCCTATATGGCTTGGATCTTCTCGGGACTGAACACTCTTCGTCTTTGCTTTACTAGTTTAATTTCTTTGTTTACGTTGAGCTCATGGCAAAGGAAATTGGGATCTATCACAGGCATATCTTCAAGACTCCAAGCAAACACATGCTTTCTCTGTCTAAGGAAGCTTACCAATTCCTATTTAAAAACAGGATCCAACGTTGTTTAGTTACTTCCACAATCTGTCTCTTTACCAGTTATGTTTCCTCCCTTGGGTCTAAGGTTTCAACCTTAGATTTTTCATCAGGTTCAGAGGTATCCACTTGGTAAGTAGTGGTTTTATTCTTTATTTCTTCTAAGTTTTCTTGCTCTGTAAAAGATTAGTAGCACACCCGAGATACTTTCTGATCACCTCTCATAATTCTCAAACCAAAGTTAGTTGGAAATTTGAAACACTGATGTACAGTGCAAGGTACTACTTAAAACATTTTTAGCCCTAACTTCCCATGATTATATTGTAAACTGAATGGACATTTTTATCCATTAGAAAGAAATGGATCTTCTCTGTTCGGTTGGTCGGTCATGTGTCGATCATCACCTCCATCTTAATGGTTCCCAAAAGGAAGACTTTCTTACATGAAAAAACTATTAGTGGTCGATGATAAGGCTCTAATTGGCCGAGTTTAAAATCCAAGTTGCTAAAATAAGGATAAAACATGATATTCACTGAGCTACCATTATCTACAAGTACTCTAGAGATAATGATTTCTTCCGTTCTGACTTTAATTACCAGTGGGTCATCGTGAGGGTACAATACCCTGAGAGATCATTTTTAGAGAAACCAATTACCAATTTTTCTTTGTTAACCTTCCTTAGTCGTTCTTCCTCAATAAGGTTCATCCTCTGTATGTACAAGCAAGCTTGTGCCTCTTTGAGGTAATATTTTCGTTCTGCTGTATGATCACCTCCTCCTGTATCTCCACCTGTAATCACGTGCCAATCAAAAGAACCAAAACTGATACAGAATACCTCGTGTTCCGATTGTTGGGGATTTTTGGGGAGATTAGAATCATCATCATGGTCATTTTTATGAGTTTTTTTTAGTCCTCTCTGGGCTTACAAGGAGATTTTGATCTATGCCGAGCTTTTTCATTATTCTGTCGATCAACATACTGATTCAGCTTTCCTCATCGGATGAGAGTTTCAATCTCATTTTTAAGAGCTATGCATTGCTTCATTGTGTGAGCATGATCCATGTGGAATTCATAGTACTTAGTCTCATCCCTTTTGGTCGGGTAACTTTTCAACTTATCAGGCCAACGCACGTCTTTATTATGCCTGATTTCTTTCAAAATATGGTTAAGTCCCATGGTTAATGGAGTATAACTGTCGTACTTCTTATGTCGCTCCAAAACTCCTTTTTGTTTTGATTCCCCGTGTTCTTTGGGGTCTTTATGATCTTTCTTATCATTTTTTCCATCAACTTTTGTGCGAGCTATGCTTGGCTTCCATTGCTTCCTCAGCATTCATGATCTTTACTGGTTTAACCATCAATTTTTCCATTGTCTTTAGAGGTTCTTTGGCAAGAGTGTAATACACTTTCTCGGGGAGCAGTCAACTCATAAGGGAAATTATTGAAGTCTTTTCCTCATAATCAACAACTTCCAGTTTCTTATTATTAAAACGAGTGATGTAATCTCTGGTGCTCTCTCATTCTTTCCGTCTCACACTAAGCAAATATGCCACCCGTTTCATAGGTTTTTCTCCAAAGAAAAAGTTGCTAAAGAATATCTCGGCCAGTTGGCTGAAGCTAGAAATTTGTCCTTGAGGAAGACTATTATACCAGATTTGGGCAGATTCAGTAATAGTTCCAGAAAATGCTCTACCCTCATTTCGTCGGGGATAGTAAAAATGTCAACATCCAATTGATATTGTTCTATATGAAGAACTAGGTCAGTTTTTCTATCATATTTGGGTGTTACTACTGGAGGTTTAAACTTTTCTAGAGTTAGGAAATCCACAATTGCCTACACAAACGAAGACCCTTTTACAAAACTTATTTATAGTGGGTTTTTGGCCTTCGCTATTTCTCCTAATCTATCTTCCAATCTCTGTATGGATCCCTTCCATGCATTATTGGAAGCAACAGATCTATGAGTTGCAACCTTGTTATTTGCCGAGCTTTTTTCCTAAAGTTGTTGTTTGGTCCCAACAGCAGTTCATTGGGCAGTTTATCTAGAATGGGCTGTGCCTTCCCTTTGATCAGAATGTCATTGAGTGTTACCTCACATTGTCCTAAGAATATTTTGTTCCTCCTGGTTCCCAAATAATCAAAGGGAGAAGCACGACTTAATCTCTCTAAGTCACTTGGCCTTTCTGGAGAATAAGATTGCGTGTGGAAATATTCTGATGTCCTGAGCAATGAATTTGACCTTGGATGGTAGGAGACATCCCTTGTTGTCATTTATTGGTTGCGTCGACCATATCTTAGTGGGGGTGGTGGCATGTTTCCCTGAGTAGATAGATAAGGTGCCCTGCTTTAAGAGTCTGTTGAAGTTTCCTGATAGTATCTTGCATAGCCTCTTGGCCTCTTGGAAGACTGTAAAGAATTCCAGTTAAATCATTTATAGATGGAGGAGCGAAAGGGACACTCGGAATGCCTTCGTTCCTGAGACTTGATTCAGGAATACCATCCATTTAGATTTTGAATGAGTGAGATCGATTAAAATATCGTTTGACAAACAGCGCTAATCTGTTGATGCAAAAAACTAGACTGGGCTAATTAATTGATCATAAATAAATATGAGTAAAATAGACAAAATATTTTTAAAGTGGTTTGGCTTAAAGGAAGAGCCTACATCCACTGTGGTTTATTGCTTTTGTCTTTGTTCAATTGCCTCTTATTCCATGTCCCATGGACGTAGGGTTTATAATGTATTTATAGCCTCCAGGGGGTGTACAAGTGTTGGAATATCAAAGGATGGAATGTCTTTATATTGCATACATTTCACACATGTATAATCATTTATGTATACAACTGTTGGCGTTTTACAGTCATTGTTGGTCGGTCTCCCTAGTGTTGGTCGGGCTTCAATGACAGGTTGGTAAGCATCCCTCAATAAGTTGAAATTTTATCCCTGCTGATCATGATCATCCTTCTGCTATATTTCACGTGTCAGTATTTAATTGGTCCACATAACAGGATAATTTTTAGTATCAACAGTCATCCTCAACCATATCGGAGTGAGTGGCTTCAGAGTCTTGGTCGTCCTCATCACTAGTATCTTCTTCCTCGCCTTCTTGATCCTAAATAACAAATATATAAGGATAAATACACCAAGTAAAAAATGAAAAGATTATAGTCGAATGAAGGGAAGAAAACCCACTCTTATGCCAATAGAAGTTAGCATGCTGCCCGAAATCCTACGGTTATCTACCTATTTGACCTAAGACTCAGATACGCGAAAGTTTGCATCTTCAGTCTAAAAATAAAGAAAGGGATTAAAGAGAGTTGAGATATTTTTAAAAGTAAAAGCATGTAAATACTAAGGTATGACAAATTAATACCCGAAGCTCCCTAGGCAAAAGAGCGCTCGCAGTACTCACCCGAAGATAAGAAAACGGGAGGAGTGACTACTCGAGCATTTGCATAGTAAAAGAATGTAAATACAAAGGTATCCCACATTAATACCTGAGGATCCACAAGAAAAGGAGCAATAATATTACACACCTGCAAATAAGAAAACATGAGGTGACTATTCGAGCATTTTCACACTAAAAGCAAATAAAAACTAAGGTATGTCAGATTAATACCTGAGGCTCCGTAGGCAAAGAATCGCTCAAAGTACACACCTGAAAACAAGAAAACATGAGGTAAATACTCAAGATTTTGCACAGTAAAAGAAAGTAAATAGTTAAGTGTATGATAATTTAATAGTTAATGCTCCGCGATCATAGAATCACTCGCATCGCTCACCTTCAAATAAGGAAACAATATGGGTAACTAATCTAACACGTACAAAGAATAAAAGTTTGGTATGCCAATTTAATACCCGAGATTCCGCAGCTATAGGAGCACTTGTTGTTCTCTCCTTCAAGTAACAAAACAAGATGAGTAACTACTTGGAGCACTCATAAAATAGAAGAAATCAAGTAAAGGTATGATAGCTTAATACTTGAGACTCCATAGATAAAGGAGTACTCATAATACTTATCTAAAACAGTGAATGAGGATTAATTATACAAGCATCAAAATATTGGGAGTAGATAGATATGAAGGTATAAGTAAAACACCTTTATCTCCTTGGATACAAAAATGCAAATACAGGCTATTCCTGAGCAACAAAATTTATCAAAGACAAGCATGCAAGTACTTTAACAATCACATAAGGATAAGTTCTCGAGATGATCACGGTATTTATGTGAGGCATAGTATGTTAAGTGCAAAAGTAAGGATTTATCACTCTTGCCAACCTGACAACAAAGAAAGCAAAGCATATGAGATTACAACTCAAATCGATAGATTATAAAAGATCATTTATAATCCCGTACACTAGGTTACCTACTCTAAAGAGGTAACAGGTATAGTAGGACCACTCGAAGCCACAATAAATATTATCCAAGAAGGAAGAGTCTGGATCTAAGGTCGGTTGTTAATAGATATATATACTCAAGGGATAGATATCATACTCGAGAGAGGTAACTATGGGATAATTAACCTGGATGGAAAAATAATAACATCAGATGAAGTTGAACCACTTCACAATAGTCCCTTCAAAGAGTATAAAATGGTAAGCTATTATTTTGATTTTTTACTTTAAAAATAGAACACAAAGAAACATTCGAGGTGTACCCCTATAGAACTAGCTGAAATAATGGTAGAGGGTTGGCTTGCCCCATAAGGAGCCATTGCACCATGAGCGGATGTTGAAGGTGCAATTAACATCTATTTCTAGAAACATAATAAATATGCAAGTTGAAATCCTAATTGGGTGCAAAATACTTTTCAAGTACCTAGGGTGTGCTCGACACATGACCAGTCGTACGAGAAGTTATGGATAAGCTCTCGGCAGTAGTGGGGATTATAGTTAAGAGCTTTAAACCAAAAGAATAAAATTAATACAGGAGAACTCATACCGACTTCTTTTTCTTTAGAAATTATAGATAAAAGATTGAATATAGAATAGAAACCTCCCGTGCCAAGCTCAAAGAGGATACCAACATAGAGTTCCTCACATGCATATATGGACCACGAGGGGGATGAATGGGAGAAAAGGTAAGTGGAAGGATTGTATTTATCATTAGTGTTTCCCTTGTTCCCACAGATGAGACATATTCAATAAAGAAAGAAACAAGTTAGTTATAATTGAAGGCTAATAACAAAAGGCCAAAGAAAAAGTACAAAGGAAAATACTTATAGGTCCTAAACGATGAACTTGGATGTACGGAAATGGCACAATTACTAGGCTAGCTGAGTAAGGGAAATAGATCATTGACTCATCATCATAGTCGCCAGATTTTTGCAGGTCCAGTATTATATTCCTAGTGGCTGATAAAAAAGATGAAGCACTAACCAAGTGAGCTTAATTGATGCCAAGTGACTCAATATCATTTTAAAATGAAATGTGGTAATCGTAGAAAGGGTTATTTCCGTAATCAAGAAGTTTCTCTTCAGATGAGCAGGGTGTAAAGAGAGCACTCGCATCTCCATTGCATTTATTTTTATTAAATAAAAGAGGAATAACTAGAGTACTTTCCATTGATTGAGAAAAAGTTGCCTCAATGGCTTCATGACCACTCACGAACATTTTGGAAAGTTTCTTCAATACCATAAGTATTTATATCAGAACTTTGATCAACCAATATGGCTGAGCCTGTGGCTTTGTTTGCTTATTTATTTCTCCTAGTTGATCAAGTCTTGACTAGAGATGGTGGTGAGGAAGTCCCACTAAGTTCACCAGGGAAAAAGTTGGAAACATATGTATCTAGATGCTTTCTTTTAGAAATTTCATCATTTACTTTGACTTTGACCTTTGATTACTTCCCCTTGGATATTTTGAGCATGTGGTCTCCTCACATATAGGGTTCACCATCATGGGAGTAACTTGATCTATAGGAGTCTTTATATTTTGACTAACGTGCCACGTCTCTTAACCCATTCACTTTGTCAAAAATTTATCAAATGAGGGAATTACCACAATGAATTATTCGTGAGGCACGTCTTGAATACATGACTTCATAAGCTAAATCTGACATTGCCAAAACATAAACCATGAATGACTAATAAAAGGCAAGTAATCACGAGATGGTATGAGAAAATTATGAAACCAAGCAGTTCGATGAACCATGACTCTCTGAGTAAAGTTTGAATAAAACTCCAAGTATGACTCTTAGTGGGAAAGAATAAAAGGGAACTCAGGAGCAAAAATACGTTGGTCATACCCAAACTTCATTCTCACTTGGACATAATGAAACTCCACACCTTGCCCCAATTCAGTTAGGGAAGGGAGAATAAAGATGACAACAAAATTCATAGGGGATATATAGGGACAATCCCTCGCAGACTTAACATCAATAGGAAGATAAAAAACTTGCAAGATAGATAGAAAGAAACACCAAGAAAATATACCTACCAATCTCTTTGAGTAAGGCTTGAAATAAAATTCACCAATGTTGTCCAAAGAATGAATTAGCGAGTTCTTAGGAATCTCCCTTTGACATCTTGTAATACGAACAGTGCTACCGAGTAACGAGCAAGGTTTCAAAGCCCAATTTATGAACCGCTCGAATAAAAACCCCATAAGAATAAAGGATTTGGAAAAATTAAAAACATTATAACGTCCATGAGACCTCTCCATATCATCATGTACCAAACGAAATAATAATCCTCGAGGAAAGTTATTGGGTCTTCCCTGGAATAAAAATCGTGATAAAAAAAATTCACAAAGAAAGAAGCCAGATGGCTTTTTGACTTTAGCTTGGGGCCATCTTGATTTTTTAGGGCTTTCGTTTTAGCTTCATGTTTGGAAAATGGCTTAAAATCTCTAAACTAATATCTTTTCCATTTGCTAAATGAGTTCTCACTCGCACCTATATGAGTGAGTTCTTCATAAAGAGCATATCCTCCCAAAGACTTGTGCAACTCCTCGCACATCGATTTCTCCTCAACGTCCTCATAACCATCTGTAAAAATGTGATTACCCAATACAGGAATTCCAATAAGTTCACCGACATGCTCTAGATTAATAGTGAACTCGCCCCATCCAGTTACAAAATTTTGTGAATCTATGTTCCAATGAGAGACCAATACATTAAAGTTGCTAGAATTTTTGCTAATAGTACAACTCTTTAAGTTATTAAGAGTCATTTACAGGATAAGTCCGTCAATGATTTTGTGATAACTTTCAACAGATAAGGCATACTCAACCTAAGAATCCTACTCCTCAGGGGCAGTACTACAGATGTCAAAATTGATGTTTGAGAAAGGAAAGTCCCTCATATCCACTCGATTTTTCAATATGCTATCAGGCAGAAGAACTAAGGCTTCTTCACACTCTCAAAATCTTGGACGTTATAGGTACAAATCCTAATCGAAGTCCTTATAAGGCACTCATAAAATGATCATCGCTCCCAAAGAATAGGGAACATTTATATGCCCATAAATCCCATTTGGTGCGCACTTCCAAATATTTCTTATGTATTGGTTTAATGGAGGATAAACCACCTGCTTCGCCTTGTGAAGAACCACCAATAGCGATGATGATAAAAGAAATGATAAGCATAGCCGTGCAAATAGCTGAAAGCCTAGAAATAATAGACGTGGTTATGTTGTAGAAACCACATTTTACGACCCTCCTAAGCATCTCCTTAGGTTCCTAGCACTTCCCCCTTTACTATAAACCATAGATTATACTCCGAGTAATGATCTAGAGGCCACCGGGTGCTCTCGAGCCCCATTTAACTACCGACCAACTCTCTCACTTGAGTGACACCTCATTGAATCTTCGAACGTCTCTGAATCCCCTTTTTAACAGTCCACCCCATGCATGAGTTGACCTTATTGTTCGGATGAAAGGTTCGTTTTACTATAGAAAACTAATCTGGAGGCCACTGGGCGCTCCCGAGCCCCATTTTGACTCTAAGAAACTCCCTCACCTGAGAGGAAGCTCAATGAATCTTCAAAGGACCCTGAATCATCTTTCTAAGAGCTGCCTTGTGCATAAATTAGCCTTACGGTTAAGATAAATGAATTATTTTCCCTAAAAATTTGATACGAAGACCACCGATCGATCTCAGGCTCTCTTTGACTCACATCAACTATTCACATCGAATGAAGATGAATGAATATTCAAAGGTCTATGAATACCCTTTCCAACGGTCCGCCCTATACATGAATCATCCTTACGGTATAGATGGATTCTATGTTTACTCCGATGGGTCACCGAGTGCTTTCGGGCCCCATTTGACCAAGGGAAGCTCTCCGAATTAAGCAAATCTCTTTGGAACATCGAAGGGATTTTTATAACCTTTCTAACGGTCCATCCCATGCATGAATCAGCCTTATAATTTGGACGAATGATTCGTTTCTCACTTGTCTAAAAGACTATCTCATTATTCCGAGCCCCATTTGACCACGGTTAATTCCCGAACATGGGAACGACCCAAACATTCTTAAAGGGCTCTGAATAACCTTTCTAACTATTCATCCCACGTATGATTCAAATTTACGAATTACGTTTTCTGACCATTTTTTTGAAAAATCTTCCTGAGACTGCCAAATGGCAAACCTATTTTCCTGCCTATCGGTAGTGTGTCTAGGGTTTCCTATCGATAGGCAGGTCAAGAACAATGCTGATTGACACCCCCCTTGAACCTATATAAAGGGAGAATGAGCTCACTTCAAAAGGCACTTCAAAAATATCCCTCTCAGTGATCTCATCAACATTCCCACGATGTCATCATGGTTTCTACATTGAAACTCTCCCCCACATTCCATTTTCATCCTTTCCTTATCCAATTTAGCAAATTCTTTTATCTCTCCTCCTAACCTCTTCATCCACTTGCAAGAGCATCCCTTCAAAAATCAAGATCAACTTTAAAGCTTCCGAAGAAGGCCTAAACCTTTCACTCTCTCTTTAAATTATCTCATTTTTGCATTAGTTATTTAATTCTTACTTTATCATTCATCTTTATTAGATCACCCACATTAATGTCCAACTTTTTATTAGTAGTATTGCACATACTATGTTTTCTATATAAAAAAAACCAAAAATAAGAAAAAGAGGGTTTGTTTGTAAATTCCAAACGGGGATTTCTCATTACATCTTCTAACACTAAACCATCATTTTTCTACACACACATATAATAAAGTCCTCAGTTGGATTTATAGGGCAAACCTCACCCTCGTGTTGCATGCAAACTACAGGAATTTGATGCCGTTTGGGGCTACGTAGGTGTCTCAGGTAAAATTCGAGATTTGAGTCCTCATTTCTAATTCTTGTTCATATATTTTTTCCACATATTATATTTGTGATTCATGCTTGTGTTTTGTTCAACCTATACCATCGTCTTTCTATAAACGATTGGTGACCCAACAAACGCGGACATTATATTTTTAATTACTATTTTGGGAACACTCCTATGGATGACCTCACTTCGCCTTTATCCATGACGCGAGTTGAGTGATTTAGCTCTCAATCTATATATACACACACAAACTTCACGGAGTTATTAATGAGAAGAATAACATATGCCCAAGAGAGACCGAAAGGGCGGGATGGGTGCCTAACATCTTCCCATTTTGTAACTTAGCCCGAATCCTTGAACTAATTCGTTTTGCAAGTATCAGTATGTCTTTGATGTCGTTCTCTCGAGGCGACAACATTTCTTTTGCCTGTTTTATGCAAAATAGTCTGGTAACTCTATCTCTACACATCACCCCAATTGAAGAAGACCTAAGCACCCCGAGGAAGGGCGCGAGACTCCCCTGTGCGCGCACACTGATTGGGAGAGGGATGCCTACAGTCACGACTTTACTGGGGACTTCTATAAGAGGACTAGACTCCATTTTTACATGGGCGCTATTCTTTTCTGCATGTGTGCGTATTCACTAGCACACAACCACACTTATTACACTTTTATATATGCCCACATGTCACACACCACTTATTGTTGATCCATATACGGGTTAACTACCACACACACTCTCTTGTATATACTCCCATGTCAGAAGCTCACTCACATGTATCCATGCTTAGTGTAGTCTTCACACTCCATGCTAGATTTACTTTTACTTGTACATGTTTCCCCATAGTGCTTCTTTTACTAATCATGCCAAATAAAAAACTCTCTCAATAATATAATAATTAAGGAATCATGCATTTTGCACACTGCATCACCAAGATCATGGCTATTGACTAAAATTTTGTCATGTACTAGGGGATCACTTTGTGATGGGTGCTGGTTCGGCAGGTCACAATTAGCCTAAGCAATATGACTCTCCCTTCCATTGGCCTAGTACCTTTGATGTATATCGAACGATTCCATCCGCACCATATCTCTTTATCGAACTCACGACGGGAGGTATATAGCAAGGAACTCGTTCACGTATGTCGAGTATATCAAATTTTCTCTCACAAGTAGTGTCCCCACGAGGTATGTAGTGAGTAAATTCACGTACATTCAGGTATATTAAGAGGCTTGTCCACACGTACCAATTGCCCTCAAAAGAAAAAAGTATATCGTGGAAGTTATGTTAAAGGGGGAACCCTTCCACTAACCCAACAACTACATGAACCTCATACAGGCGTCAAACCTTATTTAGTTTTCTGGTTTCTACCTGAAACTCTATCTCAATGCTAGGTCGACTTGCCGCCCAAATTTTTGTGCTATTTCAGTGTTTTTCAAAATATAACCCAGTCCATGAGCTTGGAAACAAGTCAAACCATATCTTACCTATTTTTAAAACCAAAATTTTCCAGGCTTGGGTCTTGTTCGGCATTTTTTTCCTTTAGGTAAACCTAATACAAGTGAAAACATAATAATAATCATGCTGAGGCTCTTCTCTCGTTTTTTCTCCTCCTAATCAAAAACCAAAATACCAAAAACATTTTTCTCCTTTTTATCAAAAATACCAAAAACATTTTTCCTGCTTTCTATCAAAAATGCCAAAAAATACATTTTTCCCTCCTTTTTTCCAAAAATGTCAAAAATATTTTTCGTCTTTTTCTAAAAAATATATAAAAAAATCCTTTCTTCCCTTATTTAAAAATAAATTTGAATTATCTTCCTCTAAAGTCAATCGCATATTCGATTTTTAGTCTGGCTCCCTATTGACATCGGTCTTCCATTAAATCGCACCATAGCTCCACGAGTTCCTCTGCTACTTCATCTAAGTCCAGAGTCTACCTTCACCAGCTCTTCATGAAAATGTCTATCAAGCACCGAATGTGCAACCTGATCTGATGGCAGTCATAGTCTAACTCAGTGTCAACACTGATAACGTTCAAACTGAGGTCTATGAGATGCAATGAAATTGGGTCTAAGTTCCCGAAGAACTCAAGATTATCTTTCCACGAGCCATGGGTCCACCCGCTCTCGAGCCTGTTTGGGTCCCAAAAGAATATCAATATCCTTTGCGCACCCCGCCTTCTAATGGGCCACCGCCAGCTCAACTCCCTATGCCAAATCTTACCCAGCCAGGGGTTAACTTTCCAGTACCCATTGATCCTAAGGAGGAAGAACTGAATAAGGTAAAGGAAGACCTCAAGCTGTTATCAAAGAATGTTGACCAAGTTAAAATATTCGAGAACAAAATGGATTACATCCACATGTCTCCCTACCCTAAATCCAGTTTATCGAATAAGTTCAAAATGCCAGCCATAAAAAAGTTTAGGGGTAGCGGCCCCCCAATTATGTACCATCGCAGTTATCACTAAGCCATGACCCTTTTTATCACCTCTGAAGAGATAACGGGCCACATGTTTCAACAGACTTTGAAGGACAGTGCGCTCTGATGGTTACTATCCCTCGAAGAATCCACAATCCACATTTGGGAATATGTCGCCCAAGAATTTATATCATAATACAAGTACGAAGAAGAACTATTGGTTACATCACGTGATCAAAATCTTCTTAAGAAGAATCTTGGAGAAACTATCAGTAGCTTCATAACAAGGTGGAGAGATAAAGTTTCTACCATGACCAACCGATCCTCCTAAGAAGAACAAGTCAGTATAGTGAAAAAGATATTCCTGCCCCACATTCGATCAACTATAGGAGGTCAATATTGTCCCTACTTTCGAGATCTCCGAGAAACGGGTGTGGAAATTGAAGAAAATGTTACCATGGTAGAAGTCGAGCCAAAGAAGGTGACCAGACAGTTCATTGCCAAAAAGTATGAGAAGCTTGCCAATACTATAGTCTCAACCATAAAAAAAACTCCTAGCCTACTACCTCTAAGGAACCAGAAAGCCTCCTTAATCCCGTCAGAAAGGGATACACCGAGATCCATGCTCCCTTATTCAAAGTCTACCAAGCCTTGTTAAGTTGAAACCTCATCAAACCCATGGACCCCCTATTACCAAACCCACTTCCCAAGAACTTCAAGACCGATTCCCATTATAAATTCCACCAGTGTGTCGGCCATACTATCGACCATTGCTTCCATCTCTAAAATGTGGTCCAAGGTTTAATTGATCAGGGTATCATTGCCCCACTATCCAATCCTAAATCCAACACCACTCACAACCCACTTTTAACCCACACAAATTCCATTTTTCTGGAGAATGACCCAGAATTCGATCCTTCTACCCAAATTGTGCCAAGTAAAGCACCCATCATACCCATAATCTCATCGAAACCACTCAAAGTTTGCCCATATTTTCTCCTACACCTTACCCATTTCATCGACCAAGCTCTATCACTCCTTACGAGGGCCTATATTGTCATCCGCACTCGATTCAAAGGGAGAGATATGGAGCTACCAGCTGTTCTGGCCCAACTCTTGGAGTTCGAGCTAAAATTTCTCACCGAGATGACCATCGACTTTCAAAAATTCAATGGATTTTTTAAAGAAATATGGAAATGGGCTCGGGAGTCAGATGATTGGATGGTACCCATTGATTAAGTCAGCTTAGATGATGTAGTAGAGATCATGGAAGACAAGTTTCGATAGACCAGGGAGATCTGCACTATTTTTGAAGTACTCACTACTTTGAAACTGCAAGGGAGATTAGTCCCTTCACTCCTGCACCTCCCTATTGAGTGGGAAAATTTATATGAAGAAATCATTGAGGTTATTGAATGCATCGATTTCTCTTGGCAAGAAAACATCATTGCCACTGGATGGGTAGACGAATTTGAGAGATCTAATAATGAGTTGAGTCGAGAAAAAGTCAGTCCAATAATCAGCACGTGCGGAATAATATATTTCGAATACCTATTGGGGGGAATCAATAAGGTAGCCTTTCAGTTAGAACTAGATGAAGACACTTGATTCTTGTTCTTCCCCACCTCTAAAAACCACATGACCAGATTAGGAAGAAACTTACAGGATTCGAATCCTCAATCATCAAGAATATATAAAGGAAAGGGAGTTTCCAAAGGTCTTCTCATGCCTGAAATTATCGTTAAAGAGATCAAGATCCTTGAACAACTCAAGAAGATTCAAGCTAACATCACCTTATAGGGGCTTTCTATGTCTTCCTAATTACACCAAAATGCTCTGATAAAGCTTCTCAATGGGACCACAGGCCCTGCTTTCACCATTCCCAAAGAAGATGTAAAACTGGTTGGATCCTTAGCCACCACTAAACTCCTTTCCTTATTTATAAAAGAAATTTTGAAGATCGGCCCTGACCATAACTATGTGGTGCGCAATTCAAGTGCAAATCTATCGCAACAAGTAATATCCGGTAAGTACGGAATCGTGATCCACAGGGATTGAAACACTCTTAATAGAACATGATTAGGTTAAAGGGATTCTCTAAACGTCACAAAAGTTAAAGTGTAAAAGATGATTTAATAGTTTGGAAAAGTGATTGAGGGCAATCACTAAACTAATATCCTATTGATAATCAGTTAATTAATTAATAAATACGGAACTATGAAAAGAACTAAGATAAGCTTGAGTTCAAGATATTAAAGGGATCGAGGATCATTCTCCCACCTCGGATTCACAAAGAAGGGGATTATAGGGCTTGGTTGAAATTAATTCTAATCGAGCATAACTAATTAAGTCCGAACATCAACCATGTAGAGACTAAACTCAACAATGGAGGATTAGGGGTTAGTTAGGTAAATCTTCAAACACTGACCCTTGCATGACAAGAGAAGTTAAGAAACTATGATACTCCAATACCAACACATGAAGTTCCATTAGAACAATTATAAACCAAACCCTAAATATGAAGTTTAAGCATCCAAGGTGGGATTATGATCCCCAATCATAAGTCTAGCTACTCATAATTGAAACTAAACTACACATGCTAGTTAACAACATAATTAAGTTAGTTATCTAGTTTAAACACAAACTAATATAAGAGATGGAATTAAATGCAAATTAAAGCTACAAGAACAAGTAGAGAAGAAGTAAATGAACCTTTCTTTCATTAATAACCACAATTCAACTAGTAATCAAAGCTTTACAAATGGGTAAAAACCATAAATGAACTTGACCTAGGAGAGAGAAGAGAGTGTTTTTCTATATCACAAAATATCTAACAAAACTAATCTATCTACAAAGGAGGAAAAACAAGGGATATATCCCAAAAATCCAACCAAAATGGCAAACTAGTAATAAGAAGAAAGCTGGAAATGCAGGGCCGAATCGATTCGGTGCCAAATCTGAATCGATTCGAAAGTGTAGAGATGTGCCCCTAAATGATACCGAATTGATTCGGCTGAATCCCGAATAGATTCGGGCCTGCTCAAAAAGGAAAGTTGCACTACTTTGGCATTATTTCTCCCACCTTTCACCGAAACTTCCGTAACTTCTTCGTTCGAGATCGGATTCAAACACCGTCGGAGGCCACGCGAACATAAGAAGAAGTTCTACAACTTTCGTGAAGAAATCGGGATCGAACCCCGAGTGCTGAAATTACCAAAATGCCCCCGACTGTGCAAGTGTCTACAAAACTTCTCCGGATCAAAACCAAACTTCCCAATATGAATTCTCGAGACCTATAAAAGCTCAATAAAGACACATACAAAGTATATATGATGAAATCAAGGGTTAGTCAATAAATGAGTATAAGAACCGGGAAATACATGCACGGGAATGCTAGAATGTACAAATTAACGGGGTATAAAATACAATAAAAGTGACGAATCACTATGTCGTCAACATCTTGGTTAAATTGATGAGAAAGATAGTCTCGCTCTCACTCGTTGACAATGGATTCACCCTGAATGTTTTCCCATTAAGAAAATTCAATTCCTTGGGGTTGAAAGTAAGTGACCTTACTCTTACTTTCACTGCAGTGCGTGCCTGTGATAATACTCGTCGGGAGGTGATGGGATCCATAACACTCATAATAGCGGTTAGCCCTGTCAATCCCATCATTCAGTTTCAAGTTATTGACATAATCACATGCTTCAACTTACTTCTTGGTCGATCATGGCTTCATTGTATCCGGGGGGTGTCATCCTCCCTTCATCAGAAGTTGAAATTCTTTACCAAGGGTAAGTCATCACCATCTTGGGGGACGATGATGGTACAAAAAATGCCATCACCAGCAATCCGATACTAGAAACACAACATGGGACAAACGACATACTTCTCTCAGGATTCAGGGTTGACCACTTCCCCTTCTAGCAGGGGATAATTTCAAGATCGAGTCTCTCCATAATACAACCCTCATAATAATGTCAATATGATATAAATATTCAAGAATATTCATTCCAAGCTCAGATTGGGGTGGGGCGACGTCAATAAGGGATCCTTGAGCCCATAGTCCTGAAAAGGCCTTTCCTCGTGTGGCTTAGATTATCAGCCTTCACCGGAAGAAATCAAAGAGCTCCGCCAACTATGACTAAAAATGATTTTAGAGGATGTTAAGACTATTTTGAGGGATTCTCTTAATTGAAGATTCATTAAGGACGGTGAATACTTACCCTTTTGTAGATTTCCTAAACTATGGTAGGACCATGTGGATAACAAGATAAAGTTGGGTATGCACATATTCTTTTTACATAATTACTCTTGGGCCAAAGTTTGCCAGCATAAAGTGAACCTCCTACCAATAAAGTTCTAGTCGTTGTCGAGGTTTCCAAGGAAAGTGATTCTAAAGACTCTTTCAACAGGTAGACACTGGGGCTGACCCTCTGTATGATCCATTCAAGTGCTATATTATCGGATTCGTCATATCTGATCAAGGCCTCTGATGAGCCTCTTCTCAACTCGAATGATGTACCAGTCCCACCTGCTGAGATGTAACCCAACCTTGTTGGTTAGCCTATCTCTTCATCGATTGTTGTTCATACTTTTTCTGATAACTCAATACCTCTTTTGACGATGTTCTCAACGCTGTTTTTCCCAAGATAAATGAGGATTTTGAGTATCTTATTGTGCCTTACATTAATTGTCCTGATTCTAATCAAACTCTTGATGACGATGATTTTGCAAATGAATAATTCTTCATTGATCTTAATAAGGTTGATAACAAACAACATAACCACGTATAAATTAATGAGGATGAAATTATTGTTATTAATCTCGGATTTAATAGCAAACATCACTAGATTAGGATAGGTTACACCCTTAATGAGCATAAGTGCGCGCAATTCAAAAAGCTACTAAAGCAATTTGTGGATATCTTTACATGGTCCTACGATGACATACCTGGTATCAATCCCGAAATAGCTCAGCACGGCATCCCAACTCACCCTGGATGAAAGTTAGTCAAATAAAAGTTGCGCAAGCTCCATACTGAATGGTCATTCAAAGTCAAGGATGAGGTAATCAAACAGTTAAACGTAGCCTTTACCCGGGTGATCAAATATTTCACATCACTCGCCAATATTTTACCCACACTGAAATTAGGAGGAAAAGTTCGATGTGCATTGACTACCGGGATTTGAACAAAGCATCTCCTGAGGAAGATTACCCATTCCTCAACATAATTACGGACAACACGACCAGTCACGTCCTCAAGTCATTCTTCGATGGATTATATGGATACAATCAGATCAAGATGCACCTTGACCATCAAGAGAAAATTGTATTCATCACCCCCTAGGGAACCTTTTGATACACGATTATGCCATTCAGGATAAAAAACATAGGGGCTACTTATCAAAGGGATTCCACAACCATCTTGTATGATTTGAAACATAATGAGGTCGAAGTCTATGTAGGTGACATGATTATTATGTCTAAGACTCGGGAAGGTCACGTTCCCGCCTTCTAAAAGTACTTCGAACGACTATGGCGATACCAAAAACTCATAGAAATGAATTTTTAGGGTTATAAAAGGAAAGCTTTTAGGATTTATGGTCAGTGAAAAAGGAATCAAAGCAGACCCTACCAGGTTGAGAGATATACTCTAAATGCTACCATCCCGTATGGAGAAAGAAGTACGAGGATTCTTGAAAAAACTTACGTACATCAGTCGGTTCATCATCCAACTAACTTTTATTTACAAACCCATCTTCAAACTCCTCCGAAAGGATTCTACCAAAGTTAGGAATGAGTCATGTTAGGATGCCTTCGACAGAATCAAGTAATACCTTACCCAACCTTCGGTACTTGTGCCTCTGTAGCTAGGTCTCCCTCTACTCTTGTACTTGACCATAACAGACATTACAACAGGGGCTTTGTTAACCCAATACATGAAAGAATCTCGTAAAGAGAGGGTCAGATGTTATGCCAATAAAAAATTAACCGGGTACGAAGTCAACTACACTTCCTTGGTTAAAGCATGCGTCGCCCTGGTAAAGGCCACTTAAAAGTTACGGCACTACATACGCGTTTTTCCCATCAGACATATGTCCCGAATAAATCCTATCAAATACCTACTTGATAAACCCACCAGGTCTAGCTGAATGACCCGATCGTTCATGTTACTAGATGAGTCCGATATCATGTATGTCATACAAAAATCCATGAAAGGGAGAGCTATCTTCGATTACCTTGCTGACTACCCCATTGTATAAGTCAATATTTGAATCTCTAAATTTTTGAACGAAGATATTCTACACACCTCTCAGGAGGACCTCCGATGGCAAATGTACTTTGATGGCACTACCAACAAGAAAGGATACGACATTGAGATACTCCTAATCTCCCTTGATGACTCACACACTCATATTACCATCAAGTTAGATTTTCCCTTCACCAACAATATGACCGAATACGAGGCATGCACTGTAGGCCTCAAAGTCGCCCTCAAAAAAGATATCAAACACCTATATTTCTATGCGAACTCTGCTCTCATCATTATCTAAGTCCTTAGAAAATGGAAAGTCAAAGATAAAAATATCTTACCCTTCCATGCCCACCTAAAAGAGATGGCCTCCTAGTTTCAAGATATCACCTTCCACTACTTTCCCTGCGCAAAGAAAGGCTTAGTAATTCCCTTACTACCCTGGCTTCCATGGTCGACATGCCCAAAGGGATAACGAGGTCCCCTTTCCCAGTCCAAAAATAAACTATGCTAACCCACTACTACCACATTTATCTCATCACAGAGGAAGATTTTGATATGGCCGGGTTTTGGTACTACAATATTTTATGCCTACTCAAGCACGGTAGGTATCCCTAAGATGCCAATAAGATCATTTGTGACAAAGAACTATTGAAGAGAAACTTTAATGGAACCCATTTGCACTGCATCGCAAGGGATGACATTGAAGAAATGATGCAGAAGATCCACAGCGGGGAATGTGGACCCCACATGAATGGTCATATGCTCACTAAGAAAATCATTCATTAAGCGTACTATTGGACCACCATGGTTCAAGATTGCACCGCCTATGTCCAAAGAAGCCTCAAATGCCAACAGTTTGCCAATCTCTAGCACTTACCTCCTCGAGAATTGTACAACATAACTTATCCTTAGCCGTTCTCCACCTGGGGCATTAACATCATAGGGAATGTCACACCCAAAGCTTCAAATAAGCATGAGTTCATCCTAGTCGCCATTGATTACTTCACCAAATAGGTCGAAGCCGAGTCATAAGCAGTACTGAATTCTAAGAAGGTAGCCAAGTTTATCCTAAAGAACATCATCTGTTGATACTGGGTTCCCCACGAGCTAGTATCATATAATGAGTTACACTTCGAAGTCGAGGTCATAGAACTAATCGACGAGCATGGGATTCAAAGACACAAATCTTCTCCCTACCGACCCCAAACCAATGGTGCAGTCAAAATTGCTAACAAAAACCTCGAATCCATCATTAGCAAAATGATCGAAAGTTGCTGAGATTGGGCCAATCACATCCCGTATGCCCTATGGGGATACTGCACTTCAGTCAGGACATTTACTGGGGCTAACCCTTACTCTGGTATACGGCATGGAAGAAGCCATACTCGTTAAGCTAGAAATACCTTACCTATGATTTATGCTCGAGACTAGAGTCGCCTTGGAAGATTGGCATGAGAGACGCTTTGACGAACTATCACTCTTAAATGAAAAGAGGTTGAAGTATCTATACTATATACAAGTGTACCATCGTCGAATGGTGCGATCCTTCATTTGAAGAGTTAAGGATCGTTGTGTACAAGAAGGAGACTTGGCCCTCAAAGAGATCATAGAACCCGTCTCGGACACGAGAGGGAAATTGAAACCTAGTTGGAGTGGATCTTATCTAGTAAAGAAGATTCTCTTATGAGGCACCGCTATGCCCACTAACCTCGATGGAAAAGAGATGGCACATCCATTCAACCTAGACCATCTTAAGAAGTTTTGCCCTTAGTTTTAAATCTCAACGCACTATAACTGCTCTCATCTCCCCTCTATTCTAAAAATTAGAAAAAAAAACTCTACATTTCTCTCTACTCAGAATTACGTGGGGGCCTGATCCTCTAAAAAAAAATTTCTTTTAAAATGGAATTCAAAATTTTTTAAAACCCCCATAGGTACATAGGCATATCATACACCATATATGGGCATGGTCCCCTTCTTTTCCACAAAATGCTATTCTTTTTTTAATCTCCGAGAATGACGATTCATTTATCATTTAAATGAACAAAAGGATTATGTATGCCTTAGCGATTGGTATAGATAACTCAAAAGAAAATTTCATCAAGAGGTATTTCAAATAAGGAAGTTTGGTACCATTACACGAAGTATCAACAAAGGGAGTCAAATAAACCACCCATCGTCGCTGACCAAACTATTTCTAAACAAGCATAACCATACTTCACAAAATTATTCTTAAATACCTAATATAAAAACACCCTAATCACCAAAACCTTCACATAGAAATAATCCTATCTTCACAAAAATCATATCCACAACTTCCAAAAGACACAACCCCATCATTATCAGCCCCTAGAGGTCCCTAAACGTTTCTTGCCTGGTTGATATGTTGAATATGCACTATGGAGCGATATGCCCTAACCAACCTAGAAAAACCACTACTCTCCCTTCCATGGTGTCAAAAAGGACAAACCACATCTGGTCGGTCTCTTATGCCAGGATCTTCGCCACCACTCGCTTCCACAACCATTTCAGATAGTCACCGAACACATGCCAAACCATGCCTATTGATTGAGATGGACAGGTTGACGGCCAATGACTCTCCCACATAGAGCCTAGCCTCATGCGCCTGGATTCAGTGAGGCCCTTCACCGAAAAGAAGTCTAGTGTGCGAGGAGGCACTATTTTCTCCCATTTAACTAGTCGCAAAATCCGCTAAGGGAAATAAAAAAAAGTCTGTCAATGGACAACTAACTACGCATACCAGTACTCTCCCAGTTTTAGAAGAGGTTGCAGTTCCCCCCACTATGGCACCGATCAACAAAGGAAAATGAATCCGTACTTTACAAACCAATTGACCCAGCTCTCTACAGATAGGCTGAAACTTATAAAGTACCAAGAAAAGATATTTAACATGCCTGCTAAGGGATACTCAGGAAGAACTGACAGACGGAACCTCTCAGCCAGCCACATGGACAAAATCATCGGGCTCTCTCTCAGAAAATAGGAGCAACCTTCCCTCAAAGAGTTAAGACTATTCAGAGTTTCCACCATTATCACCACCACAAGACTATGACTATAAGACATCCACACTATTATCGCAGCTAACTGGGGATCTACCATTAAGTCCCCCATCACCAGTAAGAGCCTTAAATTAATCCCCAAGGAAATAACTCTGGTATAGCCCACATCATTTCAATCCCTTAAGCACATAAAATGAATGATAGTTTAAAGGGAAATCATCCCCCCAGTAACCAACGGTCGAGTCACCAAAGGATAAATACTGAGAAACTCCACTAGCAATGCACGAAGAGACCAGGAAATTTTTGGCACAACTGCCACTACACTAGGATTGATTCCCAACATGGACGAGAACTCTTTGTAGGTCAAGAGAAACTTATCTAAACTGAAATGGAAAACATGGTCTCCAGGACACTAGAACTGCACCGCCGCCGCTAGTATATTTAAGTCAATGGCTCGATTACGCCACAAGGAGACTCGACGCATGTTGAAAGCCTCATAGTCCATGTTCTACAAACACAAGGCATTTAGACCTTCAAGGTAAAAATAAAATTCTACATGCATCAGAAGGGCCATTTGGGGAATAATAGAGTAGAAAGCAAGAAGTAAGAAGAAAGAAGAAAGAAAAAGAAAGTTGGTATGGGTAGGAAAACTACACTCCCTACATCTCCTTTTATACACAAATGGCTTTGCAAAAGATAAGGGATCTGAGGATTCTTAATGAATTCCTGTCCTACTAAGTAATCTGATCTCCATGAAAGTTTAATCAAAGCCTTTGAGTGATTTGACTCGACCCATATACCGATAGGCAGGACAAGGGGTATGACGATCGGCAACCCCCTATTTTAGAAGATTCTATCTTTCCTCTTTTGTTAAAATCATATTCTCTAAAAAGAAATCCTTATTTAGAAACCCCCCCGAGTTATTTCCTCTTAATTATATAATTTTACTTATCATTTCCCAAAATAAACTTTTTTCTCGAGTTAATTAAGCTCTCCTTTTCTAAATAATAAACAGTCTCAGCATCAAAGTGAAAGTGCATGTAGGATACGTCATTACAACAAGAATTAAAAATAATAAATCTCTCATTCATATATATATATGTTGTCATTGCATGATTATATCTTTGCAGGAAAAAGAAGAAAAATAAAAAAACAAAACAATGGGACCCAACCCGTACCCACAATCTCAGTCTCAAACCCTCACCCTCTGCGGCAGATACTCTTTCCTCGGTGATCAGCGGTAGAACCTCCACTCCTAGAACCTGATCCCTCATCTGAAGATTCACACATAACCAAATAGGAACGAATGAAATCCTTCATGTAGGCAGTCATAGAGGCCACCCAGTCCTTAACATCCTTGAAACCAACAGTCGCCCTAGAACACATACTCGAAGGAGCTATGTGAGTCTTCCAAAGCAAAAGAAAAGAAAAAACCTTTCATCAACACAAGAAAACAAAGGAAAATAAAAAGGAATACCAAAGGTCACCATACTTACATATCCACTAGGTTTCCTCACCCTAAACGAATGGTGGTGTGCAGGCTCGCATAAAAAGATGCGCTCCTCGGCTACCGGCTCAAACAGATGAAAGGCATTATCGCTACCCAAGGCAAGGGGCACCCTAGACTGCCACTCCACGCCATCCCATTCGTCGACATTTAGCCACTCTAAGTTGTATTCCTCACTGGATGATCCTTCCATTTAAAGTTTTGAAAAAGAAAGGACTTAGGAATGGTTTTTAGAGAGAGGAAGCAAAAGATTCAAAGGTTTGAACATGTGAAAAATGAGGAGGGATCACCCCTTTTTTATAGGGGACTAAATGGCATGCCGATTGGAAGACCCCTGCACATACCGATCGACACCTGCCTGTTCATATGCCCAAGAAAGCCTAGGATCCATTGCCAAATGGCAACCCCTACAACATGCCCATCGGCAAACCCTGAAAACTTTTGTATAAGAAAGCCAGAAAATGCTAGGAAAAGCAAAAAATTATCCGAAAAATTCCTAAAAATGCCAAATAAATATTAGCACATTTCTTCATCAAAAAACCATTTTGTTATAACACTAAGCCCCTTACAAACTCCCGAAATCCCCAGTAGGATTAATATTACACTGTTGTCATCAGCATAAACCCTAAACATATTCCACAAACATAACCAACAATGTGCCCACATTACAAGGTCCAAATACAATTCCCCAGCGGAATCTCAAATCTCAAGTCTTCCCCCAGCGGAATCCAAACCTCAAATCTAATGCTTCCCTAGCATGATTGAAAAATAATACCTTTTCAATTCCCAAGCGGAATTTTCAGGCTAAACTTTCTCCCAATCCATCCGCCGTTGGAATTTTAAGATATTCCCGCAATCAAAATCCTTAACAACTTCCCCAACAAAACTATCCCCAGCCTAATGTCTCAAGGGTAAAACCTTTCCTAGAAGAGTCCTAAAACAGCGCAATCCTCAATAGAACAAGTACATTTGCATCCCTAAGATAAGGTAAAACTTTCATAGGGGAACATCTCCACGTGTTACCACTTCAGGTCCTAAGAACTAACCTTGACCCGCAGAATCAATCATGACAACTTTAGGTCCTCAGAATTGACCTCGACCCGTAGAATCGGTCGTCACAACTTTAGGTCCTCAAAATTAACATCGACGCCCAGAATAGTTAATCATAACTTTAGGTCCTCAGAACTGACCTCGACCCGCATAATCGTTCATCACCACTTTAGGTCCTCAGAATTGACCTCGACCAGTAGTATCGGTCACCACAACTTTAGGTCCTCAGAATTTACCTCGTCCCTCAAAATTGGTCCCCAGAATTGGCCTCGGCCCTCAGAATCGATCATCATAACTTTAGGTCCTCAGAATTGACCTCGACTTGTAGAATCGGTCCCTATAAGTTTAGGTCCTCATAATTGACCTCGACTCACAGAATCGGTCCCCTCAACTTTAGGTCCTCAAAATTTATCTCGACCCTCAGAATTGGTCCCCATAACTTTAGGTCCTCAGAATTGTTCTCGACCCCCAGAATCGGTCCCCACAACTTTAGGTCCTTGGAATCAACCTCGATCCGCATAATCAATCTCTACAACTTTAGGTCCCTAAAATTGACCTTGACCCTAAGAATCGATGATTGCAAATTTAGGTCCTTAGAATCGACCTCGGCCCTCAAAATCGATCATCACCACTTTAGGTCCTCAGAATTGACCTTAACCCGTATAATCGATCCTCTTAACTTGAGGTCCTCAGAATTGACCTCGACCCGCAGAACTAATGGTGATAAACTTATAACTGACCAAAACAACTGAGTAGCTCATCCCTAATATGACCTTAGGTCTTCAGAATCAACCTCGACCCTCTGAACCCGTCATCTTCATCCCTTTGGTATGCAGGATTGACCTTTTTACCAAATATCCAAGTGGTGTCTATTCAATGGCTTTCACTTTTTGCAAGATCACTCGTTAAGGGGATATGTAGATACCAGATTATAGGACCCTCTTAAGCATCTCATTTGGTCCCTAGAACTTCCCCCTTTACCATAAACCCTAGGTCATACTCCGAGTACTGATTTAAAGGGCATCGAGCGCTCTCGGGCCCAATTTGATTATCGGTCAAATCTCTCACCTGAGCGATAGCTCATTAGATCTTTGAAGGGATCTAAACACCCTTTTTGAAGGTATGTCCCGTGCATAAATCAGCCTTATAATTCCAATAAACGGTCTATTTTACTATCGAAAACTGACTTGGAAGCCATCGGATGCTCCCTGGCCTCATTTTGACCTCAAGAAACTTCCTCCCCTGAGCGAAAGCTTTATAAAACCTCGAAGAGCACTGAATTCCATTTTTAACGGTCCACCATGTGCACAACTCGGCCTTTCGGTTCAGAAGAATGGATCATTTCCCCCAAAAAACTTATATAGAGATCATCGAGCTCTCTCGGGATCTGTTTGACTCCCATAAACTCCTCATCTCGAACGAGGAGGAATGAATCTTTAAAGGTCTTTGAAAAACCTATCACGGTTTGCCTATGCGTGAATCAACCTTACGGTACGGGAAATGACCCAATTTACTCTGAAAAGTCACGGAGCACTTCTAGGCCCTATTTAACCAAGGTCAGCTCTCCGAACCAAGAAAAAATCTTTACAACATCGAAGGGATTTGTATAACCTTTCTAATGGTTCATCTCGTGCATGAATCAGCCTTACAATTCGGATGAACGATTCGTTTCTCTCTTGTCTAAAAGACCATCACGCACTTCTGAGCCCCGTTTGACAATTTTCAATTCCAAACCCAGGAAGGGCCCATGGATTCTTAAATGGCTTTGAATACCATTTCCAACGGTTCATCCGGTGCGCGATTCAAACTTACGGATTGCATTTTATGACCATTTTTAAAAAAAATCTGCCTTAGACTCTCGAATGGAAAAGTCGTTTCCCTACTTAGCGTTAGTGTGTATGGGGTTGCCTGCCAATAGGCAGGTTAAGGACAGTGCCGGTCGGCAGCCCCTTAACCTTACATAAAGGGGGCATGAACTCACTTTAAAAGGCAGCTCATAAACATCCCTCTCAGTGATCTCAACAACATTCTCTCGAAGTCATCGTGGTTTCTAAATTGAAACCTCTACCCCCCCCCCCCCCATTCCATTTCTATTATGTCCTTCCTAATTTAGCAAATTCCATTATCTCTCCTCCTACCACCTTCATCCACTTCTAAGATCATCCCTTCAACAATCAAGATCAACTTTAACGCTACTAAAGAAGGTCCAAACCTTTCGTTTTATTTTTAAATTCTCTCATTTTCACATTAGTTATTTAATTTATTAGATCACCCATATTAATATCATACTTCTTATTAGTATTATTGCACATACTATATTTTCTATAAAAAAAAATACCCAAAACCATGTAAAAGAGGGCTAGCTTATAAATTCCAAACGAGGATTTCTCACTACATCTTCTCACACCAAATCATCATTTTTCTACATATACATATAATAAAGTCCCCAGTTGGATTTATAGGACAAACCCCACCCTCGTGTTGCATGCGAACTATGGGGACTTTGATGCCTTTTTAGGTTACGTAGGTGTCTCGGGTAAATTCTGAGATTCGAGTTCGCATTTCCAATTATTGTTCATATATTATTTCCACGTATTATATTTGTGATTCATGCTTATGTTTTGTTCAACCTATACCATCGTCTTTCTATAAATGATCTGTAAGCCAAGAAACTAACACATTATATTTTTAATTACTATTTCGGGAACACTCATATGGATTACCTCACTACGCCTTTATCCATGATGCGAGTTGAGTGATTTCGCTCCCCATCTATGTGTACACACACAAACTTCACGGAGTTATTAAGGAGAAGAATAACATATGCTCATGAAAGAACAAAAGGGCGGGATGGGTGCCTAACACCTTCCCATTCTGTAACTTAGACCCCGAATCCTTAAACTAATTGGATTCGTAAGCATCAATAAGTCTTTGATGTCTTTCTCTCAAGTAAACAACATATTTTTTTTCATATTTTGTGTAAAATAGAGTGGCGACCCTATCTCTACAAATCACCCTAATTGATGATGGCCGAAGCACCCCGGGGAAGGGAGCAAGAATCCTGCATACGCGCATCGACCGAGAGAGGAATGGCCATTTGAATGGGCAAAGACCCCACCACCATCTCTATAGAAACAGTAGAAATGGAGGTTGAAGTGATGATGGGCGAAGAGGCCATGGAAGCACAAAAGATTATAAGAAAAGAAGAAAGAAAGACAAGATGAAAATGACGGACAATAAAAAAGGGGATCAAAAACTCTCTCTCTAAAAGTTTTCAAATGGAATAACATTTTGAAAAAAAAATGGTGCATTTATTGGACAGAGAAGACAAAAGGTGTTACCAAATATAAAAGCGGGTTTGATGATTACCTAAAAAATAGTAAAAAGTTCCCCCCAAATTCCATGTGTCTCCTTGGAGTACCAAAAGACAGTGTCCTACAAAATCATATGTCAGAGTATTTAATGCACAATAAAAATAATGATGATAACTATCGTCTAAAGATCCCAAGAGAAGATTATTCTTGTACAAATCTTCCTCTTCGAACCAAAGAAATAATTATGCATGATTGGCTAATATAAAGGGGTACATAAATAACCCCATAATTAAATAAGAGTTTTTAGGAGCAGTACCAATAAATAAGGGTACTTTAGCATCCCAAAATCTCCACAAGTAATGTGAGTAGGTCCAATAACTGAGGATCATTGAGAAACCCAAAGACTCCAAAATGAATATGATACAGTGCTTGAGCAACCCAGGGCTCCACAAGTCATACAAGCAACATCAATAAAGGAAGGTGCTTGAGCAATCCTAAAACTCCAAAATGAATGCAAGAAATACCAGTAAGAAGGGTTGCTCGATCAACCCCAAGAAACTTCTCATAATTAGAGTAAGTACACAAGAAGACTTTGTCTGCCTATGAAAGTAAATTTTTGACCAGTTACTTAAGTAAAATAGAAATATTTTAACAAGAACCTCATTCACAAACACTTAGTCTTTTTGTTTTTACACAGGTATACTTAGCAATAAGGCTTGGTCGATCAATTAGGGAGCAGATGGCCAATTAGGACCTCTTAAGAGTTTTATTTTGGAGGCTGAAAGGTAAGTCTTGTTAAGAGAGCTAAGGATTAATCACTTCAATGTCTTAGGAAAGAGATAATATTGAGGCGAGGGACCTAAGAGGTAACTCGCATTCACTCGTAATACGTAGTCCTCATTTACTTATTAGTTATCAGTCAATGGCTTGCTCGTAAGACATTTTAACAAATCCAATGACAAGTGATCCTCAAGATAACTCGTAAGTTTTCATAATTTTTTACCAAGCAACCGTTTATAATCAGACAAAATAGTACTTTTGGCATCCTGGCAGACAAGATCACCTTTTTAGCTCTATTACACCTAGTGTCACTCCACAATAGACAGATCATGGTAGATAAGATGAATAGTAATAAGGACATAAAGTATTCTTAGATACTTATCACATGGGAATATCCTTTTGCGCGTAAATGCCACATCATCCCTAATATTTTACTATAAATAGATCTCATAGGGCACAATTACTAGGATTGATCTCATTATCACTATTGCTCTGCATAAATTCCCACAGATATTCTCTCATTGCTCTCATTGAGGAAGTTATCTCTTCAATCTCAAAGAATCACTGCTCTCAAGTAGTTCATTCCTTTATTTATTGGTGAAAAGTTGTTCAATTATTAGTTGCTCAATGTTGTAACGAAAAACATTATTATTATATTAGAAAGTTGGTTTTTGGTCTCTGCTTTTGCTTTTGAAATATTATTACCTTGAAGATAATTTTCATTGGAGTGAGCCACGCCTCACCCATTTACAGTTATTCTTAGACACCAGTACCACTACCCTCCTACAACAGTTATTGTTTTGCTCTAGTTTTTTTAGCAAGTGTTTTGTGCAAATCTATATATTGTACTTCATTGGTATAAGTATTGGATCCTTTTATATTTAAAAATTATTTATCTTATCATTTCCATAATATTATAATTTGTGTTGACAATTTTCAAAATTTTGAAGATTCATGTCATTTCATTTTATATTTGTGAAGATTCATGTCCCTTCTTTGCACATATTTATTTGTAACAAATCCATTATGAGTAGCTTAGGGAGGAGGGACACAATAGTACGAAGTGCAGTCTCAAGATATTGTAAAAATGGGGGGTCAACGACGGAGCATGGTTCCAACTCTAGCATAGGAGTTTTATTAATGTGCACGCCAAACTCTACATATGTGGAGGCACATAAATCATGTCCAATCTTGCATGAAGGTAAATATTTATGTTAACTTTCACTTAAATATTGGAATCGAAATTTAGGAAAATCTAAATTGAAATGGACTAATTATTTGAAGTGTTTTTCCACTTCAGTTTTATAAAATTGGCCTTTTACTGTGTGAGGGGAGAATGAGATATCTGTGTGGGCTGCCTATTTAGCTGATTTATGGGGTTGTTCCCTAATGGCTGCCTAATATGGGATTATGTTGTAGTGGCTTCCTAAATGGTAACCCCAGCATTAACTACTTCATTTATGAATTTCATAGTAATAGTAATACATGTCCCATCGAGACAGAATTTGTAACTTGCTATGCTCTTGCATAACAGGAAAATATTTACCTCCATGGAAAGGATGATTCATTTAGATCAACATGGGGGTATTTTACAATGGTCTCCTAATATGGGGATGTTTTAAAGTTAACGATTACATCACTCAGTTTCGATATCAATAGAACTTACAAATACTCATAAAGCTATAAAGAAAAGTAACAATCAAAGTTATATTGTAGCTTTTGTCAAAATTAAGGCATTTGTAAGAGGGTAGTGATAATGGGATCTATTAATAACCATAAATGGGTGAGGCATGACCCAATCGAATGGACACTATCTTTAAGACAATAATATTTCAAAAGTAAACAATAGGGATGAACCTAAACTTTCCTTTATAATAATGGAATTTTGATTACAATAATGAGTAACTAATGATTGAATATAACTTTTCAATAATAAATAAACGAATAAACACTCTTGAGGGAAGTGATTCTTTGAAAGTGAAGAGGTACTAAGCTCAATATCTTGGAGAGAGCACGGAGAGAATATACATGTGTGTGGGAGTTTATTCGGCATAACAGTGCTTGTTATGTTATTGTTGAAAGTTGTGTACCTAGTGGTCTATATATAGTAAAACATTAGTGTTGATGTGGCATGTGCACGCCAAAGGAATATTTCTAAAAATCTTTTGTCCTTATCTTTATTTGTTAAAATTTATCCATTAAATATTCGTTACTGTGACATCAGGCATGGTAGTGGCCAAAAAGGTGATCTTGTCGGCCTTGCTACAAAAAAGGTGTTATTTTGTCCGTTGATAGAAAATTACTTGGTGAGTTTAAAAACTTGCGAGTGACCTCGGGGGTCACTCTCCACTTACAGTGTCAAAATGACTTGTGAGTAGGCAAGTGACTAATCGATGTTTTGTAATGTATAAAAGTGTGGTATGAGTGAGAGTGAGTGACCTATTAAATCCCTCTCTTTAATATTCCCTATTTTCCAAGATATTGAAGTGGTTGAGCTTTCTCTTCCTTAACAAGACTTACCTCCCAACCCTTGAACAAAAACTCTATAGAGGTTACAACTGTCCATCTGCTCGAACGCTATTTTCTTGGACAAGTCTTCTTGCTAAGTAAACCTTTTAAAGACAATAAAAATTATGTGTTAGTAAGGGAAGTTCTTGTGTGCTTATTTCTATGCCATTTAAGTGATTGCTTGTGATTCACTTCCTTAGGCAGCCAAGTGATTGCTCGTGTGCTTTCTCCCAATTGAGGAATCTGTGACTTGAGGTTTCTCCTGCATCTTCCTTCTTATCATTACTCCCATAACTTTATAGGATGCAGAGGTATTGCTCGTGCACCCATTCTTATTTTGAGGAGATGAACTTGTTCTCCTTATGGCTTGGAGGTTGCTCTCGCACCTCCTTTGTTAGGCATTGCTTATAGAACTCTGTAGTAGTTGAGGGGCTACTTGCGTACTTTCTCCTTTTGAGGGATCTGTAACTTAGGATTGCTCACAAATACTCTTTATTGCCCACATAAATATCGGGTGACATGGGGTTACTGGTGCATCCCCTTGTTGGTCATTGCTTGTATGACTTATTGGTGACTTTGACTTACTAATTCAATACGTTTTGTTGGTCACTGCTCATGTGACTCACTAGTGACTTGAACTTGATCGTCTAATAATTTTTATTGGTGACTTCTCATGTGACTTACTAGTGATTTGGACTTGCTCGTCCAATATTCTTTGTTAATAACTGCTCGCATAACACTTTAGTGGTTATGGGTTTGCTCGTGTACCCTTTTGTGTTGGGTGTCTTGGGGGTTGCTCATAAAACCTACCTACTCCTCCATTATTGCTTAAATAGTTTTGGGGTAATTGAGAGATTATTACCTGGAAGCTCTATGTCAGTTGGCTTAAAGGGATGCTCGTGCAACCTCACTACCTCTTGATCACTGATCACTTCACCTTTAGGTAATTGAGGGTTTTCTCGTGTACCCCTATACAGCCATTATACCTTTCAAAGTTGGAAACAACTTGCGTAAAAATCATATGGAATTTCATAAACTCATTATTTGATTCCCATTACCTGTTTTTAATACTTAGTGCAGAGGGCACCCCGTCTTTTAGGCGACGAGTTAGAGAAATTTCAAAACCATGAGAGGGATAAGGGAAAGACAAAAATATAATTGATTGGAATGAAAAGTCTCAGCCAATTGATGATGATTCTTCAAAGTTGGTAACTTTGTTGCATTATTTTGCACAGTAGGGGTACATATTTTCATTGGATGTGCCATCCTGGGATAAAATGGAGTCACACCATCTCATAACAATGCGGGAAATCATGCAGGTAAAATTTATTGATTTTGTTTATCTATGTTGATATTATAAAACTGCACATAATCTAATTTGTTTATTATGACAAATGTTCTTAGAAACATACAAATCCACTCGATGATCACATGGATCTTTGGTGGAAGAAAATTAGATTTCAATGGAGGTTCTAAGGAATAATCCGAACAACCTAAATGACTTATGTTTGGATTAAAGCTGGACCAGAGTAATGGGGGTAAGTATCATTTTGCGAGATAACCATGAAGATAATTTCCACCTATGTGGATCTCAGAAGACACGATCAAAATCAAGAAACAATCTTATCAACAGGCGAAGAAAGTCCCACACGGCTCCATCTCTTCCTTCTCTACAAATGTCACCCTTACCCTGGTGAAAAGGGAGCACGCAATTCTTATTATCAAGAGAGACAAATATAATAAGAATAGTGAAACACCCCGTGGACATAGGCCATTTCTAAACTACATAAATGTTTGTCCTGTGAGATTTTTATTTTTTTATCGGTATTAACTATTTAGGATCATTATTTATGAGATAATATCATTAATAGAAGCGGTTCAAGAACCACTTAAAAGAGAACAATTTCCATACATTTTAGATTGATGAGGAGCGAATTAAAAATAGACCCTCCCATATTACAGTGATCAGTGGAACATTGGGGAACATAAAAATCCAAGGTATTAATCTAATATTGTTACTTAATTTTATCTTTCACTCAAAGTTTTGTTTGTTATAACACAACATCTTTTCAACGTATAAGTTTAATTTATTTTCATATTCTTGCAGCTAGTGGAGGATCAAAATTCTCAAAGTTGAGCAAACCTTAATTTTTATCCAAAGATAGGAAAAACATAATTCCCATGAGTAATAGAAGAAGTTAGCCACGTCATTTGAATTTGTGTTGATTTTTTATATCCTTAGTTTGAATCACTGTTCTAAAAAACCCGCCTAGGCTCCGCCTAGGCACACCTAGGCTTAAGGCTTGGGAGAAACGCCTCGCCTTACGCTTTTCACGCCTTATTCTTGGTAAAACCCTTAAGGCGCACTTTTTTCTAAAGACAACAATGATTTAGTGAAACGATGTCGCCTTTTAAAGAATTTGTTTACAAACCGTACCATTATCTCATCCACAATAATAAAATAGTATTTTAATTTGCATATATTCAGACATATTTTTATGATTTTTGCAATTTTTGTATTTTAATAGCCTTGTTATGGTTAAAATATATTGAAATATATTAAGAAGGTCTAAACGCCCTTTCACGCCTTTTTACGCCTAGGCCCGCCTAGGCTTCTAAGGCTTAAGGCTTGGCCTCCACGCCTCAATCACGCCTCGCGTTTTTTAGAACCTTGGTTTGAATCAAGATAGTTCTTTATATTCCTTTTTTACCAATACATTAGATCAAGAAAAAAAGGTTTGCTAACCAATAAACTTAGGATTTAAAGATATATATGAAAGAGAAATGAGTCTTATAGTCATACTGATGGATTGACGAATAAAGTATATACATTTTAATTATTTTTCCCTTATAGTCTAATATGGAATAGTAGTAAACAGTTCCATGTTCATTTAAGCCAAATCAATTTCGGGTCAATTTCGTATCGTTTTAGAAATTGCCAACCTTAACTATTTTTTAAATCATAAATTTGTATACCAAGTGATGTTGGTAATTTATTAAATTTTTTTCGCTATTTTTAGGAAAGTATAAACATATTGTTAGAAGAGTTATAGGATAATCAAAAAAATGATATCGAAGCGAGAAATAAGATATTCGATGAGTTGAGAGGGTTCAACGTGCATGATCATGTCTTATGCATGGGACTAGATCTCTGACCGATGACTAAACGTTCAAGCACAACATCATCACCCCAACATTACGAGCAAGATATAACTGAATTATGAAAATAGTTTGAGAAAAGTGAAATTCCCATAAAGAAGAGCTTTATCATGTTAGGGTTGAGGTTCGAGACGAGACAAATGAAAAAATCTACAAGAGATTTTTTTTATCAATTTGATGCAACAAGTCGTATTTTACGTACCAAATTATGCACTTGGTTAGGAATTTTTTTAACAATTATAATTATTTGACTGATAATCTAAGATTAAGCTAGGTCGTGCAGACCAATAAACATTTATGGTGGTGAACTTATTTTTGTTCTTATTTGTGGCTTTTGTTATTGTTGTTGATTTCAGTTTTAATGTTAAAACATATTGGCTTTCATGAACAAACAAAGGAAACTCTTGCAAGATTTTCTACAAATAACAAGGGGTTTAAAAATAGTTAACACGATGACATACGAATTACCATAGTTGAATATTGGACTAAATTATGTTTATTTTCTCTTCCATGGGTCCGTACATCATCTAGTTTAATATGTATATCTTATGGAATATGTGGTATCCAACTATTTGACTTTATTGAAAAATGTTGCCAATTATATTTTGTACATTTATAAGTTAGATAGTTAGTTTTTGGATTTTTTATTTTTTTTTAAATGGTTATGTGATATTTTTTAGGAATGATTGTAGTTTGAGTCACATAAATTATGTTTGAGGTTGGTTGTTTTACTTTTTGGAGATTTTATATGGGGAACCTTAAATATGAAGGAATTATTTTTTGGACTTTTAGATATTTGATTCATGTTGGGATCTTCGTTGGTATTTTGTTCATGATATTTATTTTTCATAACTTGTACATTTGTTGATATTGAATGAACTTTGAAGATTCATATTAAAAAAAAAAACATGGAATACAATACACATAAAGAGAAAGATCTAAAACATGAGTATACAATAATAAGAAGATTTTCAACATTGTCCATGTCTTTTGGGATAGCTAGAACCGTCCCTAAATTGCAGCATCACCAAAAAAAAATCGCAATAATTTTTTTGCCAAATTTTAAGGGATGATTAAAATTGTCCCAAAAAATGATATTTGGGACGGTAAAACTCTCGTCCTTTAAAACTGGAGTGTTGATAGTTCTTAAAGGATGGTAAAAAAAACCATCATATAATATTATTAGTGACGATTAAAACCGCCCCGAATACATTTGGGGGGTTTGTGACACCCCGCCTAATAAAATACCGGGTGATCAGTCCTATACCAAATTAAAACAGGAATCCCAATTGGATCATCCTTAGCATCACTGTCGAAAACTTTTTAAAACTTACTAACCACCTAGTATTCCAAAAGTTGGTGCCAATTTAAACTTTTTGATTTAACAAAACAGTACATGCGAAATTAAAATATAAACCATTCACACAACTGAATGAAAATATACTAAATCATATATACACAACGTGCCGAATAAATCACCGGCCACCAAAGAAATAATCCATTACAAATATTCAACACCTGAATAAATTATACATGAAAATTGTACCGAGAAGTCTGGGCGACAACTCCTAAATAAAACTGAAATTGATACAAGATTCCTACTCTAGGAATGAATGAATGATGCATCTAATCCAAACTCCTGCTAGCATCCACATATGCCGCAGCCCCGTGTCCCTGGAATAGAATATCAATCCTGGCGTCCTTGTGGCTGGACACCTAAAAGGTTATGAAAATAGTTTTATAGCAAGGGTAGAAACCCAAAATATTTTGAAAATATTTAGCAAGTGAATTAACTACAGTAATTTAAAATGCATGAATGCGCTTCATATTTAAGTTAGTGTCGCACTCCCTTGTGGACATTCTCACCCCTCCACTATTGTGCACACCTACCGGTTAACTTAACACCACCTAGTTACGCTATCCCGTCCAACTAGTCCTGGTATAACCTTCCCTTGCCATACTACTCTAACCCGAGTATAATGATTTCCTGAATTATAAGTTATTTCACAATTAACTTAATTAATTCCTCTTAAATAGTAACATATAACCGTATCAAAAGTTATATAAAGTAAATCCATCTCACACTGTATTATTCCCACAAATGAATAACTTAATTAATTTCTCATTAATTAACAGCCTATAACTGTAACCCGAGATATATAAAGTAAATACATTACACACTGTATTTTCACCTACATATAATATTTACAACCATATTATACGTACATTTACTAACATCCACACATATATCATACGTGTATCCATCCTTCCGAGTATACCCTCACCGGATGATTTACTCTAAAATGCTATCTCACTAGGTTTGCTCACAAAACCTAGTTCCCCCAAGTTGGAATCGCTCACCAACTTGGCCCAAAATATAAACACAGTGGAGGCGATCATATTTCTTCCCTGAAAGTGAGATAAATCCCTCACCCATATATATACCGGACGCTATGACCTGGGGATATACTTGCCCTACTCCTCAAGCTAGGGGGTTCACCCACATCGCGCAACATCCCTTGATAGCATTAGAGTATATTAATTGAATAGATATCTAGTCACTGATATTTAATATCACACACCATATATACACGTATATATATACTATCGCTACACCGTATACATATAATACAAACCCCGGTTTTACTGTGTACTCAAAATCCCGTACACTACCTGTAATATAATATCACACATAATATATATTCACACACACACACACACACACACACACATATATATATATATATATATATACACTATAACTACACCGTATATATATAATATAAAGCCTGTCTTTACCGTGTACTCAAAATCCCGTACACTGCCTATAATTACCTGAGTCTGTGGCCCGACTCAACTTAATTAATTTTCTCACTTAATAATTTATCATCTTCCCGAGTATGTGGTCCGACTCTAATATATTTAATTCACACCTCAATTTAAATAATACTTTCCCCTCGACTCTAATTAAATTAATTAACACACTTATTAATTTAATACCTCCCCGAGTCTATCGTCCGACTCTGATTAAATTAATTAACACACTTATTAATTTAATACCTCCCCGAGTCTATCGTCCGACTCTAATTAAATTAATTAACACACCCATATTAATTTAATTCTACCCGTTCTATAATCTGACTCTAATTAAATTAATTGTCACACCCATTAATTTAATTCTACCCGAGTCTACAATCTGACTCTAACGAAATTAATTATCACACCCATTAATTTAATTCTACCTGAGTCTACAATCCGACTCTAATTAAATTAATTATCAATCTTATTAATTTAATAACTTGGTGTCACCCAACCATTATCCTCGGACTCGCTCACTTGGCCCGTACCTCAATATTTCCCCAGTCAATGTTCCGACTCCAAATTAATTACTTTCTCTCAATAATAAATTTACTACTTTGATGCCACTTAACCAATATCCCCGGACTCGCTCACTCGGTCCATTTTACATCTCATAATTTCATTCTCACATTTTCACCCACAATGTGTCACACATTTATTTCCATAATTTCCCCAACTATATTTACCTATAATTGTTAGCACACCCGGACTCACCCACTTGGTCCATAATTAAATATTTCACCTAAATTCCTTTAATAATGTAGTGTCACCCAACTACAATTCCGGAATATCATTCTTCGGCCCAATATCAATAATTGAATTATTTCTCCAAATTCGTTCATCTCATGACATACCGTTCACACCCTCCTAAACTCAATTATATCACCCTATAATTTTTAAGGAAACATATATCCCATATAAATTTATCACCAAATAAAAGTAAGGGAATGAAAACTTAAATTAAACCTTCATTATAAACAAACTGGCCGAACTGCCAAATTCCTGGGACCCTCGATCGATCGAGCCCCTTGGGTCGATCGATTGATCGAGCAGGTGGTTGTCTTCCTCGGCTTGCCGTTTCAGCCATGACCGAATTTCCAAGGTTTTACCTCTCCATTTTCCAACCTTAAATGATGATTTTTAACCAATCAATTACTCCCAAAACAAGTCTCAATCATCTATAACTGTTTTAGCATTCTTGATTCATACGATATCTCACTATATTTAAAGATGGGTATTCCAATTAAAATTCATAAATCTTGTTCT
Source organism: Sambucus nigra (assembly GCA_949130495.1). NCBI lineage: Eukaryota > Viridiplantae > Streptophyta > Magnoliopsida > Dipsacales > Adoxaceae > Sambucus > Sambucus nigra. The sequence continues at coordinate 91,900,560 of OX422219.1, read as the reverse complement.
ACAAACCAATTTCCAAATCCAGATTTTCCCCCAGTTTATATTCCGAATTCTTATTCCAATCAAATATATATACTGAGATATGTTCAACACAACAATTTTTACTATGAATCTCATTCAATAGTTTCATGAACAAAAATCCCATTTTGCACCCATTTATCCCCAAAATGAATTTTGGTTTACACATCACTATGATATGAATTGATTATCATCAATTTCAAAATCACAACAGCTAACCACTTGCCTGAAAGTGTTCGTAGTGCCTAATCCGTTGGCGTAGTCCCTCAATTTAGCTCCAAAATCCTCAAATTGTCTTTTGCTAAGCTTTCCCCCAATTTCCCTCTCAAGCCCTAGGCTTAGAATTGTGTTGGCTGCTGATTTCCTAATCCCTCACTTAGGTTAAAACCCTCAATCCCGTTTTTCACATAATGGGCTTAATTAAAGTGACCCAACTCATCCCGTGTGGGCCCGACTATGCCCAAAAATACCCCAAGACCCAATTACTACCCCTGAGTACTCTTTTCTGACTATCTCGACCCATCCGGACTCAACCGCGCACTCAGAATTGACATCTGAATTAATTTATAAAAATCCTTATCTCACACCCAATTTAGTCTATACCGACTCCCGACTGGGATAAGTGTATACCTCATCATTAATACTCGAAATGACGTAATTAAATTATTACTATTCACTTAGTAAATAAATTTCCCTAAACATTAACCATTCACTCCCCAATTAATATTTAAAAATATATTGCCATAATTAATTCAATTAAAAATTACAACACACAAGTAATTTAAAATTCCTGAATTAATTAAATATTAAATGTACAAAAATACGGGGTGTTACATACTCCCCCCCTTACAAAGGAATTTCGTCCTCGAAATTAAGACAAACCTAGTGTTCCAATATTCACATCTTTCTCACTAGTCATGTGCCTCCAAGCCCGCTATATCTATCCCATCTGTTTCTAACCACGTTACACAAGTACGCATTTAAAATTACCCAGGGCACCTATACACCCTATACCCGTGCTTAATCGCACAAAATTTGACTTAATTAACCCGGGTGCCCATACACCCTCTCCCCGCGCTCTACCGCACCAAAGTTACCCGACTGTGCTAGTCGTAACCCGTAATATAACTTCGAACCCGTAGTCATATCACATATATAAATATATATATACATATACATCTACTGTCCGGGTACCCAATCCATGTGCTAACGTCCAAACATCTCCCAATAAATACTTGTCCCTCAACACAAAAGTATATACGCTTACCCTTCTGCTATCAAAGACAACATGAAATACCGCTCCCTTACTATCACTAGTCCTAGCGCAAAATAAACCCCAAGCTATCTCTCTTTGCTCGAAAATAAATCTAACCACCCTGATTCACTTCAGTAAACATCCTAACTTACTGGGATAAAATGTGAGAACACAAAACCTCACTATGTGTTATCGCACCACGCAACACAACATATATATTCACATATATATAGGCTATACGCCCTCTCTGGTGATACCTAGTACCAACCATACCCTGGTGTCGCGAACACCAAAATTTTGCACCACTATCTACAATAGTTAAATTTCAGCGCTATCCAGACGATATTTAGGAAATATTATCAACCCTACTCCCATAATTCTCGAAAGTAGTAATTCTTCGTATAATTCAAACCTTCACTCAGTGTACACCTCCACTCTCCCATGAAGAACACCAAGGAACTCCGCTACTCTACGGAAAGTTTATCCACATACTATGGCTGCTACCGCCAACGTACTCACGGAATTCGACTCACCCGCGAACATCAGCGAAAAATAAGTCTTATTTTATGACATCCACTTTGTCACTCAAAAATATACCCCATGCCCATAGGGTAAAAATAATTACCTCCATACCCTAGCTACAACGGCTGATCCTCTGGTTCCGGAGCATCTTCTCCTTTCCCGAATGTGTCCATGACTTGCTTTAGTGGCTGTACATCCAGAACCTCGTCCTGTAGTTAACCCCTGCCTTGCTTAAGATAAATTCCCTTCATGTGTCTCACTTTCCCCACCAACAAAACACCTTCTAATACATTCACCCTACCCCTGGTCTTTTCCATGCTGACCTTGTTGGAATTCCTGGCCATCCTGCCGATAGCCTCCAGTTCTAGATCGTTTGGCATGATTTCCCTGCCGGAATCTTATCCTGATCTCCCCCAGTCTGCTGCTGGGATACCCCACTGGTTATGTTCCCTTCTGCCTCATCCGACTGGCTAATCCCCACTCCCCTCCCTCTTCCTTTCGCGTGGAAGCGATATTCTTGACAGTGCCGAAATGTTGCGTTAATGACATCAGTATAATCTACTAATGCAGAATTATCAATTAAATGTTATTTGATTCTCCAGACTAACCCATTCATAGACTTTGCTTTCTTTCTCTTTTCCTCGCTTACCTCATCCGGTACAAAATTGCCAACGAGTGAAATCTTCCTCGTAATCGGCCACTGAACGGTCTCCCTTTGAGTCACCTCACAAAATTTTCTCCTCGTTTTGGTCTCAACCGTTGGAGGAAAAATACTTGCGATCGAACCGCACCCAAAACTCTGCAATAGCTAGTGTGTCCCTTTCCTCAGCTCTGGTGATCGATTCCCAACACTATAGCGCTGCTCCCACTAAACTAAAGTGGTTAGCATTTGCTTCCGCACTTCATCGCAATCTCCCATGCGTAGGTGACGCTTGATATCTCTCTTCCTGGACACGCTAGCACTACATCTAAACCCCCTCGCAACTCTGGTGGGTTCCCACTAAAAATAACCTCTCTTTCTTGCTTCCACCCCGATGACTCCGCGTGAGTCTGAACATCCGGCGCCACTAACACTTGTGGCTAATCCCGTGGAAAGTACCCTGCCGTTGCGACCACTGTCACTTCAACTGCTTGTGCCACTATTTTAGTGACCTATGCTACCAAAATCATCTCTTACAGTTGCTGTCGTAGCTTTTTTCTCCTAACGAGCCTCCCTCGTCTCATCTCCCCCATCTTCCCTAGCTGCTCTCTCTCTCCTGAGCATCATCTGGAATGAGAATCGAATTTTGTACGAGTTCACTCTCAAATACCAATTTCGCAGAAGAACTTATATGCGTATACGTATGAGAATACAACAATCCTACAATAGGTCTCTATATCAAAGATTGCTAAGCCGAAACGTGAAAAGTCGTACATATCCTAAGGACACTAGAACCTGATGCTCTGATACTAACTGTGACACCCCGCCTAATAAATACCGGGTGATCAGTCCTATACCAAATTAAAATTGGAATCCCAGTTGGATCATCCTTAGCATCACTGTCGAAAACTTTTTAAAACTTACTAACCACCTAGTATTCCAAAAGTTGGTGCCAATTTTAACTTTTTGATTTAACAAAACAGTACATGCGGAATTAAAATATAAACCATTCACACAACTGAATGAAAATATACTGAATCATATAAACATAACTTGCCGAATAAATCACCGGCCACCAAAGAAATAATCCATTACAAATATTCAACACCTGAATAAATTACACCTGAAAACTGTACCGAGAAGTCTGGGTAACAAGCCCTAAATAAAACTGAAACTGATACAAGATTCCTCCTCTAGGAATGAATGAATGATGCGTCTAATCCAAACTCCTGCTAGCATCTACATATGCCGCAGCCCCGTGTCCCTGGAATAGAATATCAATCCTGGCGTCCCTGTGGCTGAACACCTAAAAGGTTTTGAAAATAATTTTATAGCAAGGGTTAGAACCCACAACATTTTAAAAATATTTAGCAAGTGAATTAACTGCAGTAATTTAAAATGCATGAATGCGCTTCATATTTAAGTTAGTGTCGCACTCCCTTGTGGACATTCTCGCCCCTCCACTATTGTGCACACCTACCGGTTAACTTAACACCACCTAGTTGCGCTACCTCGTCCAACTAGTCTTGGTATAACCTTCCCTTGCCATACTACTCTAACCCGAGTATAATGATTTCTTGAATTATAAGTTATTTCACAATTAACTTAATTAATTCCTCTTAAATAGTAACATATAACCGTATCACAAGTTATATAAAGTAAATCCATCTCACACTGTATTATTCCCACAAATGAATAACTTAATTAATTTCTCATTAATTAACAGCCTATAACTGTAACCCGAGATATATAAAGTAAATACATTACACACTGTATTTTTACATACATATAATATTTACAACCATATTATACGTACATTTACTAACATCCACACATATATCATACGTGTATCCATCCTTCCGAGTATACCCTCACCAGATGATTTACTCTAAAATGCTATCTCACTAGGTTTGCTCACAAAACCTAGTTCCCCCAAGTTGGAATCGCTCACCAACTTGGCCCAAAATATAAACACAGTGGAGGCGGTCATATTTCTTCCCTGAAAGTGAGATAAATCCCTCACCCATATATATACCGGACGCTATGACCTGGGGATATACTTGCCCTACTCCTCAAGCTAGGGGATTCACCCACATCGCGCAACATCCCTTGATAGCATTAGAGCATATTAATTGAATAGATATCTAGTCACCGATATTTAATATCACACACCATATATACACGTATATATATACTATCGCTACACCGTATACACATACTACAAACCCCGGCTTTACTGTGTACTCAAAATCCCTTACACTACCTGTAATATAATATCACACATAATATATATTTACACACACACACACACACACACACACACACACATATATATATATATATATATATACACTATCACTACACCGTATATATATAATATAAAGCCTGTCTTTACCGTGTACTCAAAATCCCGTACACTGCCTATAATTACCTGAGTCTGTGGCCCGACTCAACTTAATTAATTTTCTCACTTAATAATTTATCATCTTCCCGAGTATGTGGTCCGACTCTAATATATTTAATTCACACCTCAATTTAAATAATACTTTCCCCGAGCCTATGGTTCGACTCTAATTAAATTAATTAACACACTTATTAATTTAATACCTCCCCGAGTCTATCGTCCGACTCTGATTAAATTAATTAACACACTTATTAATTTAATACCTCCCCGAGTCTATCGTCCGACTCTAATTAAATTAATTAACACACCCATATTAATTTAATTCTACCCGTTCTATAATCTGACTCTAATTAAATTAATTGTCACACCCATTAATTTAATTCTACCCGAGTCTACAATCCGACTCTAACGAAATTAATTATCACACCCATTAATTTAATTCTACCCGAGTCTACAATCCGACTCTAATTAAATTAATTATCAATCTTATTAATTTAATAACTTGGTGTCACCCAACCATTATCCCCGGACTCGCTCACTTGGCCCGTACCTCAATATTTCCCCAGTCAATGTTCCGACTCCAAATTAATTACTTTCTCTCAATAATAAATTTACTACTTTGATGCCACTTAACCAATATCCCCGGACTCGCTCACTCGGTCCATTTTACATCTCATAATTTCATTCTCACATTTTCACCCACAATGTGTCACACATTTATTTCCATAATTTCCCCAATTATATTTACCCATAATTGTTAGCACACCCGGACTCACCCACTTGGTCCATAATTAAACATTTCACCTAAATTCCTTTAATAATGTAGTGTCACCCAACTACAATTCCGGAATATCATTCTTCGGCCCAATATCAATAATTGAATTATTTCTCCAAATTCGTTCATCTCATGACATACCATTCACACCCTCCTAAACCCAATTATATCACCCTATAATTGTTAAGGAAACATATGTCCCATATAAATTTATCACCAAATAAAAGTAAGGGAATTAAAACTTAAATTAAACCTTCATTATAAACAAACTGGCCGAACTGCCAAATTCCTGGGACCCTCGATCGATCGATCCCCTTGGGTCGATCGATTGATCGAGTAGGTGGTTATCTTCCTCGGCTTGCTGTTTCAGCCATGACCGAATTTCCAAGGTTTTACCTCTCCATTTTCCAACCTTAAATGATGATTTTTAACCAATCAATTACTCACAAAACAAGTCTCAATCATCTATAACTGTTTTAGCTTTCTTGATTCATACGATATCTCAGTATATTTAAAGATGGGTATTCCAATTAAAATTCATAAATCGTGTTCTACAAATCAATTTCCAAATCCATATTTTCCCCTAGTTTATATTCCAAATTCTTATTCCAATCAAATATCTATACTCAGATATGTTCAACACAACAATTTTACTATGAATCTCATTCAATAGTTTCATGAACAAAAACCCCATTTTGTACCCATTTATCCCCAAAATGAATTTTGGTTTACACATCACTATGATATGAATTGATTATCCTCAATTTCGAAATCACAGCAGTTAACCACTCGCCTGAAAGTGTTCGTAGTGTCTGATCCGTTGGCGTAGTCCCTTAATTTGGCTCCAAAATCCTCAAATTGGCTTTTGCTAAGCTTTCCCCCAATTTTCCTCTCAAGCCCTAGGTTTAGAATTGTGTTGGCTGCTGATTTCCTAATCCCTCACTTGGGTTAAAACCCTCAATCCCGTTTTTCACATAATGGGCTTAATTAAAGTGGCCCAACTCACCCCGTGTGGGCCCGGCTATGCCCAAAAATACCCCGAGACCCAATTACTATCCCCGGGTATTCTTTTCTGACTATCTCGACCCATCCGGACTCAACCGCGCACTCAGAATTGGCATCCGAATTAATTTATAAAAATCCTTATCTCACACCCAATTTAGTCTATACCGACTCCCGGCTAGGATAAGTGTATACCTCGTCATTAATACTCAAAATGACGTAATTAAATTATTACTATTCACTTAGTAAATAAATTTCCCTAAACATTAACCATTCACTCCCCGATTAATATTTAAATATATATTGCCATAATTAATTCAATTAAAAATTACAACACACAAGTAATTTAAAATTCCTGAATTAATTAAATATTAAATGTACAAAACTACGGGGTGTTACAGGGTTGTCCCTGAAACTGTCCCAAAAGACTTTTTGGGACGAATTAATAGTCTTTAAGGACAATTTTTGTCATCCCCAAGAGTAGGGTTTTTTATAGTGAGTACTAGAGATTTTGTGGTTGTTTACTCAATAGGCAATCTAGTACACGTTGAGAACACGAACTCAGACTTTTGAGTCGGATAAGGATTCCATGAAATCGACCTCAGGATATGTGTTTACCTTAAGAGGTATAGGCATAAGTTGTAGGAGTATAAAGCAATCTTATGTTGCTGATTCAACCATGGAAGTCGTTTATGTTGTCGCTTCAGAGATAGCAAAAGAGGTTTTTCTCTCTGAAACTTCCTAAATGACTTGGGTGTGGTTCTTTTAGTTTAATCATCTATTACATTTTATTATGACAATAGTGGTGTGGTTCTAAATTCCACAGAACCAAGGACTCATCATAAGGAGAAGCACATTGAGCATAAGTATCAACTCATTCGAAAAATCTTATAGAGGGTGACATCATCATGACTAAGATTGCAACTGAGGACAACCTGACGGATCCTTTTATAAAGAGCTTACCATGTAGGACTTTTAATTGTCACGTATAAGGAATGGTAAGACTAAATGGGAGATTGTTGGGATTTATTCTTAAATCCATATGTAAAATATTTTATTATTGATTAATTAAGGATTTTTTTATTCTTTTTTAAATAATAATCAAGTTTGTGAGAGCGCTATAGATTTTTTTAATATATTATTATGTATATATATGTCGGTCAATAGAGCTTAGTAAGAATTCCAGTGAATCGAATTTAGGTTGACTACAAAGAGATTGGAATTTCTGTTCTAGCATTATTGAAAAGTTCATAACCTAGATAGGAAGTGGATTATTATACCCTATGTAATTAAACATACAGGTTGATCAAGCCTAGATATAAAATTAAATGGAATACTTAAAACAATTAAATATCATTATCTGTACGGAGAGATCAAATGAAAATATATTAAAAATAATCTAGAAGTTATATGAAGGTCCTTAATAAAATAACCATAACCCATGAAAGGTCTACATAAATGTCTCAGCAACGACATCTCCACATAAGTAAACGAGATTCTATAAACCAAACAAGTCTCAATATACAAACTAGTAAGTCTCCAAAATAAACTAAGACAAAAGAAACAAAGTAAAATAAACGAATAACTAGATAGAGTAGAGACACAGGATGTCTCTAAAGTAGATATCCTAAGAAGAAATGAATAGCAATGCCCTCTAGAATCAAGGGAGCTATATAAGAGGACCTGCATTAGTGCCTGAGATACACATAAAGTGATGGGTCAAAACCCTAGGAAATAACTTAGTTACGCAACTCAAAAACAGTTATATCAGTCGGGGATAAAGCCACAATTTATAAAAAAAAACTTTTTTTTAAACTGACCAACCCATAATCGAAATCTCACGAAGTACTAAAAATTATTCCCTTTCACTTAATTAATTACACGAACTCATTATTTAAGTAACATGTAACTGACACGCACCCATTCGTCTCGGTCATCTCAAAAACTTGAGGTACGTTAAATTTAAACAATCACTAAAACCTTGGTCACCCATCACACAACGCCGAAAATCACACATGACATAAAACCATAACATCACGCTTCACGCCCCGATTCCACCTGGTATACGCATGGACGGAAATATGAAGAATATATATATATATATATATATATATATATATATATATATATATATATATATATATATATATATATATATATATATATATATATATATCGGAGCTTCCCTCCATGGTGCCCACCCATTTATTTCCATTTCACATATTAATTTAACATTGACATTTTTACACATTTTCGTTCGCTTTGAAAAATCTACTCATAAACTAATTACCCCACCCTCGGGTCTTATCATTTAGAATCATTATACATTTTATTCCATTTCCTAAGGAGTTAAGGAATCTGAATCATCACATATAATCTTTTTTAATGTAAAGCATTTAAGTAAAGGTATAATAGTTTGATTAAGGTTTCGAGTCGTCACAAATATCCATCTCTAAACTCCGTGCGTAAGATGTCTCACCGAAGTGAAATCCAAAAAAGAAACCATCCCAAAACACTTGTGCTTATATAGGATAATTTTTATAATGCATTTACTTAGGGTATATTATGAGAAAGTATACGAGGGCTAGAAATTTTTTCTATGTATTATCAATCCAAATAATCCAACATCGCTAACCACAACAATTATCATCCCGTACTCTATCTATCATCAACATGAGAAATCAAATAACAAAAATAACAATATTGCAAGTAAGCACCTCAATATCTAGGAGAAAGCAGGGAGAGAATATATATGTGGGGGGGAGGGGGGTTATGCAGCATAACAGTGATTGTTATGTTATTGTTGAAAGTTGTGCACCTAGTACTCCATTTATAGTAATACTTTAGTGCTAATGTGGCATGTGCATGCCAAATGAATATTTCTGAAGATATTTTGCCCTTATATTTATTTGTTAATGTTTATCCACAATATATTCATTACTGTGACATCTCGTATGGTAGTGGACAAAAAGGTGATCTTGTCGACCTTGCTACCAAAAAGGTGTTATTTTGTACGTTTATAGAAAATTTCTTGCTCAGTTTCAAAACTTGCGAGTGACCTCGAGGGTCACTTGCCACTTACAGTGTTAAAATGACTTGCGAGTGGGCAAATGATTGATCGATGTTTTGTAATGTAAAAAAGTGTGGTATGAGTGAGAGCGAATGACCTCTTAGGTCCCTCACATTAATATTTTATCTTTTCTAAGATATCGAAGTGGTTGAGCTTTAGCTTTCTCAACAAGACTTACCACCCAACCTCCGAACCAAAACTCTAAAGATGTCCTAACAGGCCACTTGCTCGAGCCCTATTTTCTCAGACAAGGCTTCTTGATAAGTAATCCTCTTAAAGACGATAAAAATTGTTTCATAGTGAGGGAAGTGTTCGTGTTCTTAATTATATGCATTTGAGTGACTTCTTGTGGTTCACTTCGTTAGGTAGCCAAGTGGTTACTCGTGTGCTTGCTCCCATTTGAGGAATTTGTGACTTGATGTTTCTATAACACCCAATATTTTTGTGCATGTAATATTTAATTAATTCAAAAAAATTTAAATTACTTGTGTGTCGTAATTTAATTGAATTAATTATGGTAATATTTATTTAAATATTAATAGGTGAGTAATGGTTAATATTTGTGGGAATTTAATTACTAAGTGAATAGTAATAATTTAATTACGTCATAACGTGTCTTAGTGATGTGGCATTTATTTATCTCAGTCGGGAGTCAGTATAGACTAATTTGAGTGTGAGATAAGGATTTTTATAAATTAATTCGGATGTCGATTATGAGTGCACGGTTGAGTCCGTATGGGTTGAGATAGTCGAAAAAGTGTACTCAGGGGTGGTAAATAGGTCACGGGGCATTTTTGGGCATGACCGAACCCACACGGGGATAGTTGGGCCATTTTAATTAAGTCCATAAGTCAAAAACGGGATTAGTGTGTTAAACCAAAACCTAAGAGTGTGTAACAGTAGAAAAACACACATCTAAACTAAAGAGTGGGAAAGGAAACTAGAGGGAGCAATTGGTGAATACATTGGGAATCTTTTGGAGACAAATCAAGGAACAAAGTTGGCTGTGCATCATCAAGCCTGTCTCTACACCAACGGATCAGACTCAATGAACCCAAAGGCAATTGGTTAACTTGTTGTAATACTAATTGATGTTAATCAATTCATATTTTTGTGGTGTGAAATCAGAAATTCGTTTTGGGTACAAAATAGGGTTTTTATGAAAGGAACACTTAAATGAGATTTAGTATCAGAATTAATGGTGTGTCATGGTTTTGTGAGGATATTTGATTTACATGTGAAAAATCCAAAATAAATTGTGGACGAATTTGGGATAAGTAGATGAAATTGGAACCTAACGAGTAAAAACCCAGAATTTTCCCCGAATCAGAAAGGTAGAAATTTGTGAAACTAAATTTATGTTTGAGTTTCTATAAGAGGCCCTGATCATGTTCTTATATAGTCATGTTGTTGATTGTGCTTGGGTTAGACCAAGGGAGAAGTTAGAAATTTGAAATTTTCATTAATGGAGGAAACAGTAAGGTGGAGAAGACGACCACCTGTTCGATCGACCGATCGATGGTTGGGGGTCGATCGATCGACCCTTCAGGTTTTTCGGCAGTTTGGCTTAGGGATTTATATGGGTAAAAATTCTAGTTGAAAATTCCACTAGCATAATTAAGAAAAGAAAAATATTAATTATGGGAGTTAATTCTTAACAATTATAAGGGAGTATAATTGGGAGTGGTGGGGGAACCAAGTGCGACACATTGCGAATGAATTTTGGGAAATAAATTCTAAGAAATAAAATAACGGACTGGATGAATGAGTTCGGGTATAGTAGTAGGGCAACACTACTCATTTAAATTATTTATAGAGGAAAACTAATTAATTTGGAGTCGGGGATTGGACTCGGGTGATATTTAATTTCGATCCACGTGAGCGAGTCCAGGTATATTGGTTGAGTGATACCAAGGTGTTAAATTGATTACTGAGAGGAGTAGATTAATTTGGAGGGGGAATATTGACTCGAAAAATATTAAAATACGGACCACGTGAGAGAGTCCGGGTATATTGGTTGAGTGACACCAAGGTAAGAAATTAATTAATTTAGAGTCGGACCATAGACTCGAGAAAATAATGAATTAATTAATGTGTAAATTTATTAAATTAGAGTCGGACCATAGACTTGGGGAAAATATAGGTTAGTGCTATGGATTTTTGTGCACTGTAATGCCGGGAACTAATTATTATATATATACGGTGTTATGATAGTGTGTGTGTATATATATATATATATATATATATATATATATATATATATATATATATATATATATATATATTGTGTGTGTTATTAAATATCAGTGACTAGATATTTATTAAATTTATATACTCTAGTGTTATCAAGGGAGGTTACGCGATGTGTGTGTATCCCCTGGCTTGAGAGCAGGGAGAGTATATCCCAGGTCATAGCATCCATTATATGGGTGAGGGGATTATCTCACTTTCAGGGAAGGAATATGACCGCCTCCATTATGTTTATATTTGGCCAAGTTAGTGAGCGATTCTAACTTGGGGTAACTAGGTTATGCGAGTACATCTAGGGGGATAGAACTTTAGAGAATACATCCGATGAGTTATTACTTGGGAGGATGGGTTATATTTATATTCAACATATGTGTGAATGTTGTAATATGGTTCTACGTATATAATGGGATAGATATTTATATACGGGTCGTTAAGTACATATAGTGAATTGTAAGTAATTATATATGTGGTATATTCATACTCAACATACGTGTGATTGTTGTACGATAACTTTACGTATATAACGGGGTCAATAATTATATACGAGTAATTCAAATAGATGGAGAAAATTGTATTATTTATATAACTAGTGAATGTTGTATGGCTTTCAAGGAAATATGATTAACTAAGTTAAGGTGGTAAATAACTTATAAATCATGCGTTTAAAATACTCGGGATTGAATAGAGCGATTGACAAGAGTTATATCAAGTATCTAGTTTCGGGGTAGAGGAATAGGGGGGATATAAAGAGGACGTTAGGTGTCCACATTAGTTGAGGGGTGAGTTTGTCCTCAAGGGAGTGCGACACGAACTCAAATGTGAAGTGCATTCATGCTTATTTTATTACTACAAGTTAATCATTTGCTAAATATTTTCAAAATATTTTGGGTTCTAACCCTTGCTATAAAATATTTTCAAAACCTTTTAGGTGTCCAGCCACAGGGACGCCGAGCTTGATTCAATCCAGGGATTCGCTTCTGCAGCATATGTGGATGTTGCAGGATTTGGATAGGTGCCTCTATTTCTTCTATTCCTAGTGTAGGTATTTTCTATCAGATATCCGAGCATATTGCTTACGGTGTTTATTTAGTATTTATTTTAGATACTTGAGATCCATTATTATCTACCTTTACCTTTGTGTTGAATTTTAGCGGATGGTTTATTCGGTCACTTTCTTATTTATATGTGATGGTTGGATTCTGTTAACTTGTGATTGTTAATGATTTATTTTCTCATGAGTATTTCATTGAATTAATGAAAGATAAACCTAGCACCAGTCTAATTTCACTTAGGTGGTTAGTAATTAGAAAGTTTCGACAGTGATGCTAAGAATGAACTGACTGAGAAACCTATTCTAATTTAATTTAGGACTGATCACCCGGGGTTTAATTAGGTGGGGTGTCACAGTTTCTCCTACATCCTCCTTACTATCATTTCTCGTATAACTTTATATGATGCATAGGGATTGCTCGTGCCCGTTCTTCTTTCGGGGAGATGCACTTGTTCTCCTTATGGCTTGGGGGTTGCTTTCGGGGAGATGATTGCATGTTTAAGGAGATAGAAGTGTTATGGAAAAGCACTCAAATGTTTCTCTCACTGCAAGTAAGCGGGTGAGGTAAGGTTACAGAAATTGATTTAAGTCTTGTAGCCAGGCCTTGTTGAAAAGGAAAATTTTGGAGGTATTATGTTTTGGATATGATGTTCGTAACACTTTTGCAGAGAGTAGGCGCCCTGATAAGTTAGAATTTCCATCTTGCCAAGATGGAAGGACACAGAGATAGAAGTGTGTTAGTACGATTACGAGATAGGACTTTAGAACGTCCCGATGGTGTGCCTTAGGCCGTTATATCTCGACGACCGACGATGCGAGGAAATAGTGTAATGGGAGGGTTCCTTGTTTGGATTTCGCTTTACGAGACGTCCCACGCATAAAACCGAGCGAATGTCGAAAGTCGGGAGAGGTCTTGGGCACTAGGGACATGGTTAGTACAGTAGTCATTCTTGTGTAGGAAACACATCGATCTTAGAATTGTTATGAAGTAAGGCTAGTGGGCCATGTGACGCTATTTTGGGTAAGGTTGTGGTGAGTTAAGCACGAGAAAATTGGTGGGTTAACTTTATGAAGGATTGGACTTCCAGGTATAGCAAGAATTGAATCTTGTGAAGATTATTCAGAATACACAGGTGCTAGCACCAGGCCAAGAAGTGAGGCCGATTTTTAGAGAGAATGTTACGTCTGTGATGTTTACAGTGGTTGTATAGATAGGCACGGGTCAAAAGGTGTATGAGAAGCTTGATAAGTTGGTTTTATATACCATCTAAAATACAAATGGCGTAGTATATAAAGTTGAAGAATATGTTGTGGGGAAGTATAAGTGAGATTGAAGTTGTTGGATGGAACGTCGTTGGAGGCACGCGTATAGGTATAAAAGTTAACACAATTAGGATTAGCTATAAGACTCATGAGAATAGTCAAGTGCTAGTGTAGTTTCCTTTTGAGGGAAATTCGACGTCGTGAGGTAGACGAACAGACGCTTAGAGTAGTGGTTTTTTCGATGGGATCCAAACGGTTAAGCTGTGATTATAGGATCATTTTCTTTATATGCGCTTATAAAAGCACTAAGTGCGATGTGACGTGAGAGTTAACTTACGACCGAGGTAGTGTCGTAGCATATGGAGATGTTGTTGAGCTTGTGGTTAAGCTAGTGCGTTAGAGTATAACCCTTGAGATAGGTGGATACCATTTAGGTTAGTACCTTTTGACTTGTGTATGCAAGATGAAATGTGATTAGAGATCCTAAGTGGGTGGCACCGATCGTATTCGAATTTCGAGGACGAAATTCCGTTGTAAGGGGGGGGGGGGGGGGGGAGAATGTAATACCCCGCACTTTTATGGATATTTAAATTACATAAATGGGTGTAATTTGGAAATTTGAGGAATTTCCGTGAATAATAATTTTTGGAGTTTATGAGGGTTAGATGATTTCCGATGTGTGTCATATTTACTTTTGGGACTAAGTAAATAAGTCGGATTATTTTAATTACATGTCGCAGTTGGTTAAAGCGACAGAGGATAATATTTTAATTGAAAAACCCGTATTAAGATGTGTTGGGTTTAATTAGTGAATTGAAGTTAAGTGACTAGGGTGGAGATTTCGAGTGCGAGGTTGGTTTCATAATGGCTGAGATAGTCAGAATAAAGTATCCGGGAGTAGTGTTTAGGTTCTGGGGATTTTTGGACTAATAGGGACTCGCAATTGAGTAAACAAGTCTTTTTTGGGTTTATAAGGGATAAACCCTTATTTCTCACTATATAAGGCACGGAAGAGTGAAATAAAGAAAGAAATAAAAGAGAGAAAAGAAGAGAGGAAGGAAGAGAGGGAGAAAAAAAAAGGAGATTCCGGCCAAACTCCACGGTTTTCAACTCGAGGTCCTCGAATTTTATCCACGAGGCAAGTGTTTACTTGCTTTATTAATTTAGTGCGTTTATTTCTCATATTATAGTTGGTGTGTAAAACTATAAAGATTTTTGGATTGGGTTTTTGTGAATCAAAATGGGTTTTTCGGAAGTTTAACGAATAAACCCCGGATAATATCCAATTCGAGAAACTTAGAAATTTATTGAAATTAATTGTTAGATATGGGTTCTAGGATGATTAGAACCATTTTTATGTGTGTGTATATTGTTGGTTGAGGTTGGAGGATGATAGGAGAGGATATAAAAGCTTAGGGGTATTTTAATGGCTGAAACAGAAGCTCGAAGAAGAAGTTGCCTGGTTCGATCGATAGATCGACGGTCTGTTCGATCGATAGATCGACGGCCAAGGGTCGATCGATCGACCATACAAAATTTTTGATAGTTTCAGCTTGTGTTGTTAAAATGGGATAAATTCCTAGATTAATGGGTTTTAGCTCATTTATTTGAGGAAATAAATATCCAACTAGGGGAAATTATTCCTAACCATTTGAGGGAGTTAATTGGGGTTAGGAATATGCAAAATAGTGTGGCACTTAATGTGTAATTTTTGAGAAAAATAAATTGTGGAATTAGATAATTGGGGTTCGTAAAAAATAGAGTGGTGACCTCTAAATTATTATTTGAGTGAAGTGTATACTTTGGGTTCGTGGAAAGTAAAACCCATGACTTACTTATTTAGGGGTGTTCAGGACGAGACACACTGGGGGGGTAGTACTTCGGCGGGCGATTATATATATATTATGCGTGTCGAATATATTTATACACCGCCTATATATTTGAGTAAATCCTAGGATGTGAGTAGGATGGAATTAAGGATAGAGACTAGAGATTTTGAGCGGCTATCCGGTGTCGGTTGGCAGCTATTATCATAGGTAATGCAATACCTATAGTACTAAAATAAGTTGAGAGTATACTTATTTAATTATTCTGAATTGGTATATTCGGGAGTATATATATCAGTGCGAGTTATATATTAAGTAAGAGAATACTTATAAGTTTAGTATTGTAAGTGTGCGATTATTTAGATATTATTACGAATGGGAACCTTTGGGGTTATTGGCTATCTCTATGAGAGTTTGGCAATTATAGCCATATGTATTGAGAAGTGATATAGATTATATATACGACGTTGTTACATTATATATAATATGATACGGAAATACATTTATATCTATATGTGATTGGTATATTTATATCTTAGAGGCTGGTTCCACAAGATTTTTGGGGCGTAGGGTTGGACAGCTAGATTATATATTTTCTCTAGTGCGATCCAGGGAGGTTGCACGATATGGGTGAATCCCCTGTCTTGAGGAGCAGGGAGAGTATATCCTCAGGTCATCTCGTCCTGTGTACGATTGTGATGTGTGTATTCCACTTGCAGTAGGGAACATGAGCACCTCCACCATTGTGTATTTTTACCATGACCATGAGTGAGTTTGGTGGATAGGCACTATGAGATTGCATCCTCGAGTTATAGCTCGGAGGGATGGTTGTTATACTTATGATTGTGATAGGTATAATTATACTTGTTGCGTATAGTATATTGCTTGTATATGAAGATGAGATATCATATAAAGTAAACGTGTATAAAATGAAAAGAATTAATAAGGTGTTATTCCCTTTTCGATAGATTATATCTGAATTTATATGAATATGAATCATAAGTTCTAATGAGAACTATATATATATATATATATATATATATATATATATATATATATATATATATATATATATATATATATATATATATGAGTTTATATATAAACGTTATGTGTGGAGGGCCTAATGAATCTCGACGATCAACATTGCCGGGTAGTAGTGTATCGGGGGGTTCCTTGTTTGGATTTCGCTTCGCGAGACACCCCACGCACGAAACGTAGAGCAGTGTTGGGAATGTGGAGAAGTTTAGTCCTTAGTACTTAGGTTTACGAGGAAATTTAGTAGACGGGTGAACATATTAGTTAGGCAGGGTAGCTTAACTAGGTTGTCTAAAAGGTATGCGATAAGTGTGCACTATTAGAAGAGGGGTGAGGGGTACCTCATTAGAGTGCGATACCAATTTAAATATGAGAGATTTGATATTTTTTAAATATGGCATTTATGCACTTGCAAATATTTTAAAACTCGGGCTCTGACCCGTTTCTCTATTTTTCCCCTCTTTTGTGATATATGTATATATATAGGTGTCCAGACACAGGGACGTCTGGATGATAATTCTTTCGAGTCAGCTGTTTGCTGCAGCAGCTGTGGATGTATGCAGGTCTACTGTAGACGCTTCTATCCTTGTAATCTAGATAGGAGGTACTGTAAAAGCATTCGAGCCGATAGCCCAACTGTATTCATTTATTTTTTTTACCTCCTTTTCGTGCGGCATTCGATTTGGTTGTATTACGTTACCGGGTGTTCGGTTATTTTATTTCATTTCAGTTTTGTATATATAAATTGTGTGGATGTCTCATTTGTATGGTTTGGTTAAAAGGATTAGTGAATATAAAATTTTAACGCCAGCCTAATAGGTTATTAGTAATTAATTTGGTTTTCAACAGTGATGCTGAGAATGAACCATATGAGACTACTGTGCTAATTTGATATAGGATTGATCACCCGGTATTTTATTAGGTGGGGTGTCACAAGGGCCTATAGTTGTTCGTGCATAAGAGCCACACATAATTAACTTACAAATGGTGTGTTAAATCATAAGGGGGTCCATATATATGCATCAATTGATCCTAAGTCTATAAGAATGTACTCATATTAGTTCATTTAATATGAATAAGGTTCTCGTGAGAATTCACATTAATTTGAAACATAAATATCAAAAGTGAAACTCTCGAGGCATAAAGTACAACTCTACTAAGCATGCTTCAATTTTAGAATTTAAAGCACTTTAAATTTTTATCCATTTCATACACTAATTATATCTCGATCATAAAATCCTAATATTTGGGGTCATATTTTGGGATCTACCATAAATTTTAACAAAGGTATGGCGTGCATCAAATAACTTCGAGTATCTAAAACTATTCAATTTCACCTGTTCGTAATTTTATTAGAAGTACATGAATTACTAGGGGTTTCTAACGAATTTTAATATCTAAGAATTAGTTTAGGTGAGTTTAACTACTATGCATATAAAAGGAGGAGAGTAGAGAGTCATTTACCTCAAAATGCATTTCAAAAACTCGTTGAATATGACTTTGAAAATTCCCCTTGAAATCCCTCTCTTAAAATAACATAAGATCTCATTTGGATATGAAAATATTTGGGGTGTAAGCTGAAATTTTATTTTTTCCTTTTTGATCTCATTTTTACTTTCCTCGATGTTAGTGAATGCTCTTCTTAATTTTTCTTTAGTGATGTACCAAGGAAGAGAAAAAGGAGAGCCTCTTCCATTAAATGTTGGTCGTCGTAAAAGTTGAAGGGTTATTGTGATGTCAGTTGTCCCTTCTGATTTGTTGAACAAAATAAGGGAAGGCTTCAATTTGGCTCCTCGGTCTGTTCTCATGAGGTGAACGGGGGACAACCTTCTACCCTTTTATTTTGGTTCTTGCCTTTAACGAAAATATGGAGTAATCTTTTTTTTAAGGAGAAAAATCATTACATTAAACAAATTCATTAATTGAATTTATCGTCTCTGATGCACTCAATTCCAATATTCACTCGGCCATACCAGATAAAACTACAAGAGCTTTTCACGCATTCTACCTTCTCTATAGCACACAAGTCAAGGAACAATCATATGCATTCATTAACGTCTTCTCGTGTTCATGCAATGTTTGATCTAATCCTCCACAACCCTATCGTATTATGTAAGCTCTCAAGTGTTATGATCAACCAAAATCATAACCATTGGCTGAAGTAAATGTTAATGAAGTATCTTGACGGATTGAAGCCACTCAAAATCAAAATGGGTGAAATAATTATGAAAACGCCAATCGGATACAGGAAGAAAGTCGTCCTTTCCAGAAATGGGAGTACATCATAACCTAGAAAGCTTAGATAATGATAATAGGAAGATGCCACCATAAAAAGCAAATTTGACAGCACAACAGGAATGAAACCATGAGCTACCAAAATTGGTGATAGAAAATAATGCATCACGTAAAGCAATACTAACATTGGGAAAAAAGAATTGCAGTGTACATCAAATTCGTACAGCCATTCAACCCGTTGCTCCACCACATGACTGTTAGGAGCTTCCTATCGAAGATAAGTATTTGTTAGGAACAAACAACATGTAGGCAAAACTGCTCAAGTTAATAAAAAATGGAAAAGCAATACTGAAATAACAACAAAAACAAGCACTATGTCATACGCAACACAATAAGCTATAGTTGAAACTGCCAAAAGAAGACTGCATATTACTAAAAAAGCAGGATCGCCACGTGCCCACTGGTTCTTGGTTTGCTTATGGTACTTGGTGTGCTGATAGACCACTTTTGGCGAGGTGCATAAGTGAAGCATTTGCCAGAAAGTATATTTAATATCCATTTTTTACCACTTGATTATCCTGCGGAGGTACTCAGGGAAGACAGGATTTGGGCGAGCATAATGAGAGGTGGTACGTCCTTTCGATATAGTGGGCAGCATCTTCACTTCTTCTTCGATTCCAAAGAAATTCTTGCCTGATTTCGATCCAGGATCTCTCCTCTTTCTCTCTCTCTCTCTCTCTCTCTCCCTCTCCCCCTCTCTCTCTCTCGCCAGTAAGTCGACCCAAAACATGGAGTAATCATTGATGAGCTGTTGTTGAAAGAATTAAGGGAATAAACAAATGATTGGGAGGGACAAAATAACAAACCCCTTTTTATTCTTGTTGGCGCTGCCCAATCCCAGCACCCACTAAACCTATTAAACCAACTAAACCTAGTTCACCCTAATTTCATCACTCAAATAAAAGAAATCCACTCCATCCGAATTTAATTCTTCACTCCAACTAGATATCCAAACCTAATTCATTTTGTCTAAACTAACTAATTTCACAAGTCCATTAAATAAGGCCATTAACTACATAATTATTCAAGTCCATTAAAATAATTTAATTAATTAGACTCGCTTAATTTAATTCATTACCAACAAAGTACACCAATCCAATAAATACAGTCATTATCCAAATAAATACGCAATCCCATTAAACTATTTAAATTAACTATCTCAAGACAGGCAACTAATTCCATTATTTTGGTCTAATTAAAATAATTTATTTGCCTTTAAAGTTCCCACTTTATTTCTATTAACTTATGAGTAAATTCATTACATTAATTCATTTCAAATACTTTTTACATAAGTTAATAAAATTCGAGTACTTTAAATTAGTTAATTTAGCGAGGTATTGGATTCTTCCCCTCTAACGAATCTTTGGAATTGGTAGTAAGTAATGCATACCTGAATTAAAATAAATGCGAATATTGTATCTTATTGCATCCTCTCTCTTCGAAGTGAACTCATTCATATTATAGTGACCCCACTGAATACGAACTAATGGGATCTCCTTAGTTCTCAAAATTTGGACTTTACGACCTGAGATACGAGTTGGCTCCTCAGTGTACGAAACATCGGCATCTAGATGGATGTCATCAAAGTCTACGTGCAGATACGCAGCCGTACCTACTAAGAATCTATGGATCATCAGTACATGATACACATTGTACAATCGATATAGGTGATCTAAAATCACTAAATGATAAGAGAGAGAGCCCTCATGATCTGTGATCATAAACGACCCAATGTAACTTGGGGCCAGTTTCCCCTTTTTCCCAAAATGAATCACCCCCCCCCCCCCCCCCCCCAATAGGTGACACTTTGAGAAGAACCTATTCGCCTACCTGAAACTCATCCCTATATAAGTCCGTGTAACTCTTCTGTCTACACTGTACTGTCTTAATTCACTCACAAATCATCATGATCTTCTTTGAAGTCACCTGGACGAACTCGAGTCCTAACAGACTACTCTCTCCTGCATCCAACTGACATACCGATGGCTTACATGGTCACCCTTACAACACCTCATATTGTTCCATACATATCGATTTTTTATAGTTGTTGTAGGTGATCTCCACTAAAGGGAAATGGGCCTCCCAACTTCCCTTGAAGTCCAAAGCGCATGCCCAAAGCATATCCTCTAAATTATAGTTCACTTGTTCCGTCCTTCTATCTATTTTAGGAAGGTGCGACGTACTCAAGTGCAACCTGGTCCCCAAAACCTCCTAAAAACTTCCCCAGAAGTGGGATACAAAAGTCGAATTTATGTCTAAGACGATCAACAATGGTACCCCTTATAACCATACAACCTATGCCACTTACAAACGTGCATGTTGCTCTCCATGAAATCTATGCAAACGGGCAAGAAATGTGCAAACTTTGTCAAGTGGTCGACTATAACCCAAAAGAATCGTGTTATCTTGGCATCAATGGCAACCCGATGATAAATTCCATCGAAATTCTGTCCCACTTCCACTCAGGAATTGATAAGGGTAAAAGCTTCCCTAAGGATCATTGAAGACTCATCTTTACCAATTGAAAAGTACTACATTGGGACACAAAGGTAGCAATGCCTCGCTTCATCCCAGACTAACAATAATATCTCATTGTGTTTTGGTACATCTTATCCCCACCGAAATGTATTGAAAACTGCGATCCATGGACCTCCTTCATGCCAGTCCTACGCGACTCATCATCTGACGACACAACTAGCCTCCCCCTGTACCGTAATCCACCATTTGACCCCACTATGTAAATAGATACACCAACTGTCAAAAGCTCGGCCACTCTCACCTTAAATAACACATCATCCAATAATACTCGAACCACCCTCACAAGGATGTAGGGAGTCGCGATGAGCATTCCCATAAATGCATTAGCTAACTTGCTAATTACTTGAACTGTATAAGGACCAAATTTCTAATTGAGTCTTAATGTAGTTTTGACTTATTCTCGGAACAAAATATGTTTGAGTCATAGGTAGATTTGTACTGTTCGATCCCACACAGACTATGACGTGTCATTGATTTATTGAAGACGTTACAAAAAAGCTACAAGGTATTAATCATGTCCAAGTTTAATTGGTGCAATTTCTCGTCTTCAAGGTTTAATTGCATTCCGAGATCACTCAGGTATGGATGCATAATGTTAATGAAACTCAAAATTTTATTTTATAAAAATAAGGATGTTATTTTTTTAAAAGAAAATATTTTTAAAATGTTTTTAAAAGTGTTTTATTTATTTACACTTCGTTTTAATCAGATATAGACGGATTAGAGTTGGATAAGAGTTGGTTTTAAGTAAAACTTTATTTTCAAACGACATATGATGTCATATGAACGAGAATTGATGTCGTTTGAACGACACAGAATATCGCTCGAACGAGATCTGTCGCCGCCTCAAAAGTGTTATAAATAGAGGTGCATTCCAACTTTCTCGAAGGGTGTGCAGAACGTAAACAGTGTTCAAACAGTACGTGATTCTGCAATTATTTTCTAAGGTTTCAAAGCTTAAACACATCCTTAGAGTTTACAAAGATCTGAGTTATCATTATCATATGTTTATGTGATCTTTGTTGCACCAAGTTGGGTTTATTCAACACTTGAACATTGTTGGTTTTGTTGTGGAGAGGCGAAGAAGTTTACTTTCGTGTTCAACATCGTAAACGATACAAGCCGTATCGGTGAATACCGAGACACTCGTGGACGCACGTGTTGTGGACGAGCATCGTAAAAGAAGGTTACTTTTTGCGTGCGCCCTGTGAAGATTGGTAAAAGATCAGAGGAGAGTTAAGTCTCATGGGGATCGAGTCATTGTATAAGACTATCGTCTAACTTTGTAATACCATTGTCATAGTGATTATCTGACCTGGGTCGTCCGAGGTTTTTTCCCGATTGGGTTTTTCCTCGTACATCGGCGTTGTAAGTTTTTATTTACTTTATTTTACTGTCTTTAATCACTAGTTGCATGCTTAGGGTTAAATGAGATAAAATTGGGATAAGTTACTTTATGTCACAAATTGGTGTGGTTCGATAAAATTGAAAAAAAGTTTTTCAAAAGAGTATATTGTTTTGTATTCATTCTTAACTTAATTCCACTCAAGAAAAAGTTTTTATGAAAGTTATATATGAGGACCTACAAATTGGTATCAGAGCTAAAAACATTATTTTATTGTGTTTGATCATTTGTTTGTGCTTGTTTGGTGACTTCCTGATTTGTTTCTCTCTCGATGGATTCTCTATGTTTTAAGGAATTAAATCTGTTGAATTTGAAGTTTGCAAAATGTATTGAAGTTCTGGAGGAAGAAAATTCCCATTTTAAAAATATTATTGAATATTTGCAAACATTTCAAATTCAAAGAGATATGATTCATGAGAATTTTTTAGCTTTATATAATAATTTTGAATCTTTAAAAGTTTCCAAAAAGGAGAGTGATGATAGGATTCTTATTTTAGAGAGAGAGTTAGAGAATTTCAAAAATTCAAGTGTTTATGCTATTAATGAAAATAGTTTGATTAATGAATTTAAGGCACGCAAGAAGACTCTTAGGAATAAGTTTGATAATATTGATGGGGAGCGAGATAACCTTTTAGGGGTAATTGAAAATCTAAAGAAGGAGTCCCAAAAGGTCGAGGAGTCTAATCGTTTGCTTGAGTTGAAAGTTTTGAAGTTGAAAAATGATTTAACTGACTCGAGTAGTGATGGTAGCGGCTTATCTTGTTCTAGTGGTTCAAATGTCAAAGCCAAAATAATAGTTTGTTTTAGAGCATCAACCACATCCGAGGGTGTTAGAAAAGGCCAACCTAAAGGTCCCGTTCCTCATCGTGTTTTCACAAGTTCACATTGTGGTAGGAAAGGTCAACTTAGGAGTTTTTGTTTTGATCTTAGAAAAGACCTTAGGAAGTCTAAACGTAGTGTCCCATCGATTCCCAAGACCCGTTTTGTTAGGTATACACCGGGTTGGGTTAGGAAATCCGTTTTGAAGATGCTAAATGCTTGGTTGGTTGATTCTCACAAGCATACACATGATTCGTCACTTGATATTTCTTATGGATAGTTGCTTGCATTTTTTTGTCATATAATAGTATTTGCATTCATGATATATAGTTTTCTAGTATTATGACATATTTAACATCTTGTATTATATTTATTGCATATATTTTAAAAAATCCAAAAAGATTTTCGATTTTGTTTTTTGTGTCATGAGTTAACATGTTTGATGTGGCATATTGGTGTACTTGGACCCCCTTCCTTTCATTATCCATGTGGCTAGGACATTTGATCATTATTATCGATGCGTAGAATGATCTTAACCATTGTATTATGGGATCGTTTCAAAGTTGATAAGCATTTTGATTCGACTTTGTATATATGCCATGATTGCACACATGCACAAGTTTATATGGATGTTTGACTACTCTTACATATTTGAGTTTGGTGAGACGTTCTTATCTCAATTTTGTCATCTATGCATAAGTAGACATAAGTAGGAGGTGTGCATGTAATAACCGTTTACCGTAAGGATTAAATTGAAAAAATGATGAGTGTTCATGGAAAAGGGTTGCGAGAGTGTAAAATTGACTCACCGTGAAAGCCACCATATAAAAGAGTCCCCCGAAAAAAATCTATAGACAATAAAATGATTCATATGTCAAAATGGGACAAATTAGTTTAGTTCATTCAAAAGAAAATGTGATATATTTGGGGGAATTTGGATGGATTAAAAATTTAAACGGGTTTGCACAAAGAATCCTAACGTTGAAAATCGTGTCATGAGGCTGTTGTTTGTAGAATCGTCAAAATTTCGGATTCGTGTGCATGATGCTTGTTTAGTTCATTAAGCTCACACTTTAATTGTCACATATGGCTATGATAAATTTTGATGACAGAATGCTATCAATTAGAGCTTCTTGATAATTTCGATGTGTTGGAATTGTGATTCATTTGTTGTACTTCACGCCCATACATTCCATGTTCTTGTCTGAACACATCGATACTATGTTAGCATGTTACTCATATTTGTTTGTTTTGAGTTTTTTTTGTTTAGCTACTGTTTTAGCACTGTTTCTCAGTTTTGAGCCTCTTCCAGTCGGTCTTTTAGGGAAAAAATTTCCCTGGGCTACACTGCTTATTATTTTGGGGAAACTGGAACTGTTTGATTATGTCGTTCTAATGACATCAAGTTTCGTTTGAGCGATGTTGCTTCTCGTTCAAGTGACATCCCTGGATCGTTCAAACGACAGCCTGTTTGACCAGTTTGACTTTTTTGGTTGACTTATTTTGTTTCAGTACCCTGCTGTATTTTGATTAATATTTTGGTACTGGGCTTCTGTTTATGCAGTTTACTTTGATTGATTTGATATTTGACTACATTTAGTTCGTTTAATCATCTGCTTTGATTGATATAGTCTTTGTGTAATTCATTGTTTGCTAGCTTCTGATTTGACATTGCTTGAACATTATTAGTCGATTGTTTCATGTTTAACTATCATATTTTGCGTTTATTTAATCAAATTAGTTGCTAGATTTGTTTATCTTTTCACCGGATTGTCTATTCAAGACAAAAAGGGGGAGAGATGTCATGTATGTGATGTACGGGGAGTTTTGTGAGTTTTTATGAGTGATATCCTGGTTTATATATTTTAGTTACACATATTGGTATCATGTTTGCACAAAGAGGTATCAAGTTTACTCACATAACAAATGATTCTTATTTGAGTTTTCATATTGATTTATATCATTTGTTCCTCCATACTTCATTTGGTATTTGTCTATTTCATGTATGTAGTTATGATTAAAGAGATTCGAGATTTCAAGTCTACATCACATTCAGACATTCAAAGACAGTTTCATACCTGTCGATCCATTGTTTATAATTCTTATCCTGCACAGATGACGTAATTTTACTTTTGGGTTTATGTGATGGGATTTAGGCGTCATACGGCTTGACGGCTTGGCTTACGCATTTCACTGTTGGTTTTGTCACGGAATAGTTAAAGGGAGAGATTTGTAAGGACCAAATTTCCAATTGAGTCTTAATGTTATTTTGATTTATTCTCGAAACAAAATATGTTTGAGTCATAGGTGGATTTTTATTGTTCGATCCCACACAGACTATAACGTGACGAAGATTAATTGAAGATGTTATGGCAAAGCTACAAGGTATTAATTATGCCGAAGTTTAATCAATACAATTTCTCGTCATTAAGGTTTAATTACATTCCGATATTACTCAGGTATGAATGTATAAAGTTAATGAAACTCGAAATTTTATTTTATAAAAATAAGGATGTTATTTTTTTGAAAGAAAATATTTTTAAAGTGTTTTTAAAAGTGTTTTATTTGTTTAAAGTTCATTTTAGTTAGATATGGAAGGATTAGAGTTGGATAAGAGTTGGTTTTAAGTAAAACTCTGTTTTCAAAGTTGGATTCATTAAAACTCTAATATGGGCGACGTCGTTCAAACGACATATGATGTCGTTCGAACGAGAACTGATGTCGTTTGAATGACACATAATCTCGCTCGAACGAGATCTTCCACTGCCTCAAAATTGTTATAAATATAGGTGTGTTCTAGTTTTCTTGAAGGGTTTGCAGAATGTAAACAGTGTTCAAATAGTACGTGTTTCTGTAATTATTTTCTAAGGTTTCAAAGCTTAAACACATCGTTAGAGTTTACAAAGATTTGATTTATCATTACCATATGTTTATGTGATCTTTGTTGCACCAAGTTGGGTTTGTTCAACACTTGAACATTGTTGGTTTTGTTGTGGAGAGGCAAAGAAGTTTACTTTCGTGTTCAACATCGTAAACGATACAAGCCGTATCGGTGAATACCGAGACACTCGTGGACGCACGTGTTGTGGACGAGCATCGTAAAAGAAGGTTGCTTTTTGCGTGCGCCCTGTGAAGATTGGTAAAAGATCAGAGGAGAGTTAAGTCTCATGGGGATCGAGTCATTGTATAAGACTATCGTCTAACTTTGTAATACCATTGTCATAGTGATTATCTGACCTGGGTCGTCCGAGGTTTTTTCCCGATTGGGTTTTTCCTCTTACATCGGCGTTGTGAGTATTACTTTACTTTATTTTACTTTTTTTAATTATTAGTTGCATGCTTAGGGTTAAACAAGATAAAATTGGGTTAAGTTAATTTATTTCACAAATTGGTGTGATTTGATAAAATTGAAAAAGAGTTTTTCAAAAGAGTAAATTGGTTTGTATTCATCCTTAACTTAATTTCGCTCAAGAAATTTTTTTTATTGAAATTTAAATAGGCGGGCCTACAAACTGAGCCCAAATCGATCAACCGAAGAGAAGAAAAACTCCCACTAGGCCATCGACTCAAGGCATCTGTCACCACATTGGCCTTCCTCGAGTGATGCTGAATTATAAACTAGTAGTCTTTAATAAACTCTAACCATCGTCATTGTCGTATGTTCAAGTCCTTCTGTGTGAACAAATAATGAGACTCTTCTGATAACTAAAGATCCTGAATTTCTCACCCCATAAATAATGTCTCCAAATGTGTAATGCAAACACTACAATCACTAGCTCCAAGTCATGTGTCAAATAATTACCCTCGTGGGGTTTCAACTTTCGAGATGCATAGACAATGGGACGATCCTCGTGAATTTATCTTAAATGCTACTTACGTTAATAGGAGCATACCTATAAACAAGTGTGTAACTCCTGTTAACCTAAGTAGCATTTAAGATAAATTCATGATGCACCCCTATCTTTATTGGAAGTCCTCACTAAATAATGCAATCTCAATTTGATTCTCGTAACTCCCACAATCCTACGAATAATCTCCAATAAATCCCCCGCCAACCCCAATTCATATACATAGCAACATCCCTCAAAACTCCCACAATCTTATATTTCCCTCGCCCCTAGAATTTGAAAATAGGAACACTTTGGCTTAAAAATGTGCCCTAGGGGGAGGATGCCACTAATCCTCCCCCTCCAAACGGTACCGCGAGTGGCACGAACACCTCATGATCATTTAACATAACATGTAAAAATATTCCACGCAGAACGAGACTCCTGATTTAAGAATAGGACTCGGATTTCAAAACGGGAACACTTGGGGTTGAAAATTTGTCGCAAGGGGGCGAACACCCCAAACCTCCCCCAAACAGCACCATGAGTGGCACGAACACCTCTGTGTGTCCAACGTAATATGAAGTAATTGATCGCCCAGTCACGAGACTCCCTATTTAGGAATAGGACCCAAATTTGAAAATAGGAATACTTGGGCTTGAAAATGTGCCGCGGGGGAGCAGACATCCCCCCCCCCCCCCCCCAACGGCATTGCGAGTGGAACGAACACCTCGAGCGTGTACAACGTAACACATAGCAACTAGTCGCAGAGTTGCTATATTCCTGGTTTGGGGATAGGTCACAAATTTGAAATTAAGCACAACAAGGATTGAAAACGTGTCGTGAGGAGATGGGCAGACCAAACGGCACTGCGAGTGGCACGAACACCTCGTACGCTTCCAATGTAACATGTAGCCATCGACTACGCTGTATTAGGACTCCTTATTTGAGGATAGGACACATATTTAATAACATACACACTTAGGCTTGAAAACGTGTCGGGGGGCACCACCCATTGCCCCCAAACGGTACCGCGAGTGGCATGAACACCTTATACGCGTTCAGCGTATTATATAACAACTGACTGCGTAGTCATAGGACTCCGGATTTGAGGATAGGACATGAATTTTAAAACACACTTTGGCTTTAAAAAGTGCAGGGGGAGGGGGAGAGTACCCCAGCGACCCCCAAATGGCACCGCGAGTGGCATGAACACCTCGTGCACATCCAATGTAACATGTAACAATCAGCCGCGCAGTTTCGGGACTCTTGGTTTGAGGATAGGAAAGGAATTTGAAAACAGACACAAAGGCTTGAAAACATTCTGCGGGGGTGCGGTCACCCCAACGGCCCACAAAGGGCACTGCAAGTGGCATGAACACCTCATGCGCGTCCAACGTAACACGTAGCAACTGATCGCACTGTCACGGAACAATCGGTTTGAGGATAGGACACGAATTTGAAAACGAGCACACTTAGGCATGAAAATGTGCCACGGGGGGCGGGCACCACTAGTGGCCCCCAAATGGCACCGCGAATGGAAAGAACACCTCATTCCTGTTCAACGTAACACATAGCTACAGGTCGCACAATCATAGGACTCTCGATTTGAGGATAGGACCAAAACAACCATTATTTATTTTGCCAATTTAATATAGTCATGGCTTGGGACCCTGACCATGCTCTATTATTATTTCACAGAGAGATATGGTCCAAGGCTTAGGATCGAAACAATGTTTGAGGAACTCCACCATAGGTCACGGCCGTGACTAGATTTGAGAAAGGCTAAATGTTGGTTTCGAATTTGGGCCATGACTAGACGCGAGAAAGGTTGAATATTGGTTTCGGCTTTGGGTCATTACCAGCTTCCGAGACTAGGTCACGCCCTTTGTCTGCGACTGTTGACTCTCGTGCGAATCATCGTCATCACTAACCATGGTCAGGGATTTGGTTCATGACCTGCCATTTTGGTCACGCGTGATGTGGTTTCGGCCCGGGTCTGATACCATTCTCCTAATTTGGTGTAGTGATTCCATTATATTCATTAATCTTAAATATATCTTGAAAGTGTTGAATATATTATGCTGAAGAAACCTTAAACTTACAAACTATTTTTGGAAAAGGAAAAGAAAATATCTAATATATGAAGACTATAAAAGATCATTATTTTGTTAAAGATAATAAGCAAAATAAATCACTAAGAAAAAGTGGCAATGGCGTACATGTGTTTCGGAAATGGTAAAATGAAGGGTATTCAATGAATAAATGATTGGACAATTTCTCGATCATCACAAGGTGGCATTATAACGACCCATGTAATTCACTTCACACATTATTGTGACCTCAAAAATAGGACCCAATGACGATGCCCAAAGCTTGGTTAGTTGTATGGGGACCACCAAAGGCCACTTTAAAGCAAACCTTGGTCACGTTTTTCTAGAAAATAAGACCCAACTATAATTTTTAGGAAAATAAAGGAGGATCGCATGCTGACATATGTACAAATCAATCCCAACATTGATAAATAAATTGTAGATTAACCTCTAGCAATGTAAAATCTAGATTGGATAGAACCGTTACGTCTGGGGTAAAGAAAAACCCGAAAGGTCCAAAAAAGTTGAGAATGCGCTACAGTTGGAGTCGCGATCTAACATGGGAAGGACTTCATCAGCAAAGATAAGTTATGTACATTTGGGGAATAAGTACATAAGTAAAGTAGAACACATGTATTAGCATTTTAGCATAATTCAATCACTTATAAATTTAAATTAGAGCCTCATCTTAGCGGATCAGGCCGTTGGTAGTTCGTGTAACCTAAGAACTGGGCTCT
The DNA here is from genome assembly GCA_949130495.1 of Sambucus nigra. Taxonomy (NCBI): domain Eukaryota; kingdom Viridiplantae; phylum Streptophyta; class Magnoliopsida; order Dipsacales; family Adoxaceae; genus Sambucus; species Sambucus nigra. The sequence goes on along the minus strand of OX422219.1, from coordinate 91,869,735 downwards.
CAAGTACCGTTATCTACCATCCAAACTCATTTTGATTAATAATTTATCCTCTCTCCTTCTCCCATGGATGTAGGCACTGTGGGCCCTACTTATCCACGTACATATTTATGTCTTTTTATATTTTGTATGCGTTTGTGGGGGTATATTAGCTATTAATATTGTGCATGAGTAAATCCCCTTGTAATATTTTCATTATGTATTCTAGTTATTAAATTTTTGGTTTCGTATATTTACTCTTGTAGTTTTCAAATATATCAAACAAAGAAAAAAAAAACTTGGGAACTTGAATTTTTTGTAAGGAAACAAACACAAAAAAACATTAATTTAGAATTCGATAAAAAAATCATATGACCTGCACTTGTAAGTTACATCTTAGTAGAGTTAAAGAATTTAATTGAAAATTTATTGATTCAAATAGAGTTATCTATCTTATTATATCCATTGTACTAGTTGTAAACTCGTGTGATGCACGTCGGTTCACAATTCGTGTACTATAAGTAGTTAAACAACCTAAATTTTGAATTTATAAAAAAGGAAATTGGTAATAAAACTATATTGGACAGATATCGATGTTAGCATCTGCTTTAAACCTCGCAACACAAATCCTTTTATGACAATATAATAACTAGCAAAGCAAAAGAATAAAAAAATCAAGAAATTAGACCACAGTTCTAAGTATATAATCTTCCTAAATAGATTGTTCCAATAAAAAGAGAAGCTCAATGGGATTGCAAAAAGAATACCAATATAATAGCTTAGATGTATAAGGTAATTAGCGGTTGTGATATAAATCAAACCTAAAATTAAGATAAAAGAGTTAGCAGTTTTCATACTGTAACAACTTTGGTGATATTCCCACTCATACACATCATCAAACACATGCTAGGATCTAATATTAAATCAAGATCTCAATAATCACATATATGTATATTACTTATTTGTAGAAATAAGTAATATACATATATGTGATTATTGACAAATAAAGAAATATAACAGATGGGGAAAAAACATTTAACCACCCAGACTTATGCAATACATGAAATCTTGACAAAGAAAAAATTCAAAACCAAAATTTAAAAATTACCCTGCAGTTGTAGCTGAGATTGGAAAATCCAGTTGTTCGTTGTTGGAACCCATTGACCCAAAGCACTCCTAAGTTGAATCGTTCGCCACAACAAAAATCAGTTAAAACCCTATAAAACCATTTGATATAAAGATCAAATCAATTGTAAATCACAACCATGTAATAGGAAACCCACTTGAAAATTATTCAGGGAGAGTTGTATTGGCAGATCTATAGAAATGAATGAAACGTGTTCTGTGGTTTTATAAAAATCATATATAAGTTAATGGGTAAAGGAAATGACATGTAATTTAAAAGATGTATGAAGTAGAGTGTGAATGAATTAAATGGAGGAAGATGAAATAAAAGGATTGAGAAATCAAAAGAGAAAGAGGGATGAAAGAAAAATATGGGGAAGACAGTGTGAGAAGCAATGTGGGCTATCATATATAAAGGTAGAATTGTCGTGTGGATAACCCAAATGGATTTCAACATTTATAAGTGTCTTCCGATTTATAATATTTACTTGCATGCAACTCTTGCGCAGTTATTAAATTTTAATTAATTGTGGCACATAAAAAAATAATTTAATGTCGCTCAACTTAAGTAAAATGGACAAAAATATAATTATCTAAGTGTATCTCGGGCATATGAAGCGATAATACATCACATGTACACAACATTGCATTTTTATTACATTGAGTACATCATGTGTTGAACACACATAACACTCATAAAATATGTACACAAATTATAGTTAAGTCTTTAACTAAGAAAGTATTATTTTTATTAAAGTAATTATAATTTATAATTTATTTTAAAAACTATATACATCACGAATTCAAATACCCATATATAAAATTCATTAAATAAAACCAACAAATGGTACATGAAACTGCCATTATAAAGGAAAATCAAAACCAAACTAAATCACATAATTTCTTTCTAAGCTTACTATGTCATCTTATTAAAATTAACTCAAACAACATAAATCAATTCTACTAATAAAAAAGGAATAATAATTATTATATATGTTAACACTAACTTAATTTAAAAAAAAACTAACTTAGAATATAGAAGTCATAATTAACTAAAAAATAATAACTCTAAATAAATGAAATACTATATTCAACCACCAAAAAATAAATCCAACCACCATTTAACTCCCAGCCGCACATCTATAAAATGAACCATAATCCCATCCAGTGACAATAAAAAAAGCTCAATCATATGAAAGAACCGTCCAACAATGTCTTAACATATAGTAATCAAATAGAATTATATTTTGCTTAGCAAATGGCTTCGATCAAACTCTTATCAAATGTACACAAATTTACTTGGACTAAATGAGTTTAATATTCATCACCAAATAAAATATAATATAATGTATTGAAACTTAGAATTAGTACTCATAAGAAAAATAAAAAATATTGCACTTTTGGTGAAAATTAATTTCAACCTAAAACTAAATCTATTGAAAAAGTTAATAGCCCCTCAAAAATATAAATAGAAAATACAATAAAGCATCTATAGTATTTACCACATTCTTGACAACTTATACACCATGGAAAAAATGTAAAACCCAACCACAACAACAAAAATAAAATAAACACAGAAGGTAGAATGGGAGAAGATGAACATGAAAATGAACCGATGAACATGAAAATTTATTTCTTTTGTTCCATGGCCACAACAAAACACCAATTTTTTTATGAATGTTTACAAAAAAAACTAACTAATTTGTGACTGGTGTTACATCAAAAATCAATTTATTTGTAGATGAATAACTAATTTGCAGAATATTGAATGAGGATTGTTCTTGGACATGGAGGAAAATATGTAAAATAAGGGAGGAGGCTAAAAATTTTATAAAATACAAAATTGGTAATCGGTTGAATTCTTTTTTCGGGGTGGATGATTGGCATGAACAGGGGCCTTTGTGTGAAGTGCATGGTAATGGAATCATTTATGCTGCTGCTAGTAATGTGAAGGCAAAAGCTGCGAAGTTTATAATGAATGATGTCTGGGTTCTTCCTAATCCTATATCTGCTGCTCTTAATAGCCTCTATGATACCAATTTTAAGCCTATGAGTGATAAAGATGATTGGACTTTATGAAAAATTTCTAAAAATGGTTACTACAACTGTAAAGATACCTACAATGTCATTAAAGGTAGAAGGGATAAAGTGGAATGGTATAACACAGTCTGGTTCAAAAGAAGAATCCCTAAATGTGCCTTTCTATTATGGATGATATGCAAAGATGGTCTCAGAACTAGAGATAAGTTGAAAAATTGGGGTGTTATTGATACTGATGGATGTGTCTTATGCAATAATATCAGTCGAACATTTGTTCTTTGAATGTGTCTATTCTGAATATGTTTGGGGAGAAGTTCTGAAGCTATGTAACAATATGAAGACCTGTGTTAATATTAAGGAGGAAATCAGAATGCTAAGCAGAATGGGTGTAAGCTTCAAGTCAAATATTATGAAGTTAGCTATGTCTACTGTGGTTTACTGTATATGGAAGGAAAGAAACTCTAGAATTTTTAAAAATAATCTTGAAGATAGATGGAAGGTCCTTAATAATTCGATGAGCATGGTTCAAGATGCTACTATTAGATGGGGGGAAATTTTCAGAAATCAAGAGAATTGGGAAATTGTTAAGAATCTAGGAATAAATGAAAACATTCTTGAAGAGAGAAGAGAGATTGTGGAAATTTGATACCTTTTGTGGGGTTTGTTTGAGGTTACTTCGTCCTACTGCTCCCTTTTCCTTGCATGCTGCAGGATTTGTTAGTTTTGATTTACTGTTTGCATGTCCCCAGTGTGGGTTTGTATGGCTTAGGCTAGAGGGGACTTGAGTTTTTTTTTATGCTATGTTTCATCTTCCTCCATGGTTGTCCTTCCTCTGACTGTTGGTGGTATTGGTTTGAGCTGACTAGTTTCCTTGGGTGTGATGTGCTTCGTCCATGGCTAATCTTGCATTCAGATTCTGGTTTGAGTTTGAGATGGTTTGGATGCTCTGGTTGTGGTTTGTTCGTCTGTCTACGGATAGTGTGCGGTTTGGAGATTGTCTTGTTCTGTTCGTGAGGGTGATTATGTTGGTTGGTTTGAGTCCTAGCTTGTTCTTCAGTTGAGGTGTTTGATTTGATGGGTTGTTTGTTTGTTGGAGCTGTGAGTTGGGAGTAAAGTTGTTTGTTGGTTTGTGGGTTTCATGTCTAAGGTCTTGGTTTTCTTGGTTTGGTCGTAGTTTTGTTAGTCGGTTGTTTTTGTTTGGTTGTTGTGCTTACGTGTGGTAGACAGCCGTCTTGTGTGGAGTTTGGTAGGTGTTAGTTGGCCAGTGTTTGTTTGTTTTTGTTCCTGGGCCTTGTAGTCTTTATCTGTTTTGGGCTTATTTGTGTTTGGGATTATTTTATCCGGTTTATTTCAGCTTTAGATTTGGGAGTTATTGCTGCCTTTAGTTTGTCTTCTTTGGGCTTTTGGCCTTTTTGGTTCAATTCATTACATTTTACCAAAAAAAAATGCAGAATATTGAAACCTAATTTATTTTTAGGGATTATAAGAGATCCGACTAAAAATCATTCTAGGTATAGAAATTAAGCCAAATAATGAAAAGAAGAATCGAACTGGAAGGATGTTAATAAAGGTTATGCAAAGTGCCTATTATATATGCATAAAGTTTGAGAGAGAAGTTGGAGAAATCAAAATTTGAGAGAGAAGCAAAAGGTTGGGAGAGTAAAAGACTTTTGGTTGTTTCATACTTTGGTTTCCAATAAAAAAATACTTATGATGAGAGAGAGAGTGATGCAAATGAGTGAAGAATGAAAGAGAAAATAAGGTGCCACGTGGAGTGGCTAACCTTCTTTGAAAATTCAATACCATCTTTCGTATTATAGTATATAATAGATATAAATATCATTAGACGCCTCCTGATTGGATTTTATCGCATGTACCTCATCACACCCGAGCTTATGCTTTTTTTTTAACATTATATGTTATGTCATGTAATATACTAAAATACATAATGGTTATTTGACAAAAAAAAAACATGAACTACAAACATATTATGTTTAACTTCTTTTATAAAAATTACCTTTTAGTTATTGGCATGGAGTTTATCTTAGAATATGGACTTTTAATTTTAAATTCACTATAATAAACGTAACAATGCCACATCACACCAGTGACATCTTAATAATACCACATATAAATTTTTGATAATCTCATAGAAAATATCACTAAAATTTTAGTAAATGACACTGACAAATCATTATTCACTATAACGTAACAGACTGCACTGACATGACGCGTCATGTTGACTGCATATATGTCATTAGACCTATCAATAAACATGATACCATTAACACGACACGATCCGACACGAAATTATAACTTAATCGATTTACCTTTATTGGATTTGGGTTATAAACGGGTTAACACGGTAGACCCGTTAACACTAACGGTTCGGGTTTGAAAATTTACTTGTACCCGTTAACATTAACGGGTACTATAGGGTCACCAACCCGTATCCAATAAGAATAACCATTAAAACTCATTATTTCTAAATCCTTTCAGACTAGCGGGTGCTATAGGGTCACCCAACATATACCCAATAAGAATAACTATTAAAATCCATTACTTTTAAATAGGGGTGGTAAACGGACGGATACGAATCGGATACCGTGTTTTTCATATTCGTACATCCATATCTGTATCTGCCCGGATAGTTAAAACAACTATTCATATCCGTATCCGCTCGGATTTGAATAATATTCATGTCCATTTACATTGTTTAACCATCGCAAAAATTAACTAATAAATAATCCAATACAATCTAAATAAATATATAATAAAATTACTACCTCCTAACATTAACGATTATCGCTTCCATAATAATAGTAGCATTCCATAATAATTATATGGCTTAAAACCATACATACTTTAGAACCATATAAGATTAAATCGATCCAAAAAATAGTAGTATTCCATAACATTAGATATAAATATGCACCTTTTAGATTAAATCAAATTTATTGAGAATGATAACCTAATGGACCTTTTAGTCTTCAAAACATACTGATATCTTTATTTTAATTAGTTTACATTTTTATTTTGTACATAATATACATGTTGTTAATTTCGGTGCTCATCACAATCAAAACGATCTCTTTACTTTTTTGTTTCTCTCCTACATTTATTTATAATTAAGGAATCTAATGAATAACCACATAAACAATATATAAATACAGTTATATATTTGTATTTTTATTTTGTTTGTACCTGTTGTTGCTAACTTTCTGTTGCATGTGGAGGGGATGTGCAGCAGCGGAGCGACTGAGTTGATGAGCAGCGAAGGGGTTGATGAGTAGCATAGGGGGAGGTGGCGGAATGAGGGTTTTTTGTGGAGTGAAATGAGGGTTTCTTTTCTCTTTTTTTGTACAAAAGATAAATGAAATGAAATTAGTTTTTTTTTTGTTTTGAGTGGGGTATATGTGCTTTAGTGGGTGTATATTGTGTGTGATAGGGCATATTGTAAGTTTAGTGTAACTCTAAGATAATATACCCAATAAAATAATAATACATGGCATTTTATAATATACCCAATAAAATAATAACTTTAGGATGTTTTTGTTTTGAGTGGAATATATGTTTATTTTATTTTAGGGAATAAATGATTAAGGTTTTTTTATAATATTATTTTATTAGTAATACTAATACTAATATTATTAGTAATATTTTGGACATATGTTTGACGGATATGGATATCCGGTAAAATGGATACTCCGCATCGGATACGAATTATTCGTGTCGGATACGAGTTGTATTTGTATCCGTATCCGTATCCGTTTTCTCGAATATTTTTATGGAGTATCTATATACGTATCCCTTTTCATTTTTTCGGATAAATATTCGCAAATTCGTATTCGAATATCGGACGGATGCGTATTTTTCAATATTCGTTTACAGCCCTACGTTTAAACTAATGAAGATTAACGGATATTATAGGATCATCAAACTCGTTACCCGTTTAAACTCAAACTGATTCGTTAATATTAATGGGTGTTAACGGTTCGGGTCGTGTTCCCGTTAATATTAACGGATCGTGTTTGGGTACTGTCATTGGACCCGTTAGTGTTAACGGGTCATGTATGAGTTAAGAGTGTTTTCACTCGTTAACCCGTTAACCCAATCGGTACACGACCTCACGACCCGTTGACAGGTCTATATGTCACGACTAAAGTCACTATCTGATATATGATGGCATCATTGTGCATTTTGTTAATTTCAAAAACGGTGTGGCTTAATATAAAATAAGATGATTTTCCAAAAACTCGACGCTATTTTTCTATTTTAGCGCGTAGTGATATTAAATAATTGCACCATCTATACCCAAAAAAACGTGGAGTTTAACTTATACAACATTGGTTTTTATATTGTTTCTATTTTATTTATACATCGAGGCAACATCATTGACATTTAATAATAGCACTTGATATATACATTGACATTTAAGAATCTTTTTAATACAAAATTCAAAAATAAATTGTGTATGTGTGTGTGTGTGTGTGTGTGAGAGAGAGAGAGAGAGAGAGATGGGGCTACCGAGTTGTTTGAAGGAAGCAGTTCCTTTGTAGCAGTGGTACTGTTGGAGTGTGGCGATGTGGGTATGACAACGATAAGAAAAGATCAATGAACAATGGCATGAGGAGCTTTGTTTTCATAGTTTATTACAACATCCATGGGATCATAATTTTCCTTCCATATTACATCTTTCACATCTACAGGTTTTGTGCGTATATATTTATCCAATTAAGTCTTATCATTTCTTGAAAACTAAAGTTGGTGATCATCTCTTTCTTTTTCATATATGCAGAAACAAGCCACCTCCTCTCAAGTCCGCCCTTGTGTTTAGAGTTTTCCTCCTAGGCTTACTTGGGTATCATTTATAGTATACTAATTAATATTTCATTTCAAACTTCAATCATATCGAGGAGAGATGGAGAATTTTTTTGTGTGTTTGCAGGAAGGGTGCTCTGTTAATTGGATATGTCGGTATAAAATACAGCTCTCCAACTCTATCTGCAGCCTTGGGGAACCTTATCCCGGTTATTACCTTCTTGCTTGCCATAGTCTTCAGGTATGCAAAATTATTGACGAAAATAATTTTTTTTTTACTTGTACTTAGTCACTCTTCCATACCGCTAATTCCACTAACCCCATTTCTCTAATTCTTATGCCTAACCCTCAATTTTTAACACCTCCAGTCTTGTGTTATAAAACATTTAATTTTTTATTACACATTAGTACAGCTTAATGTCAGTATGTCTAAGCTCAACGGAGTTCTTTAGATCTACTCCCTCTTAGATAAGCTTTTTACCGTTGGGAGATGATAAAGTAGTCTTTTAAGTGAGGTCATCTTTGGAGTGTATACCTAGTTTTCTTAGCAATGTATATATTAAATTTTGTTATGTATATGTAGAATTTATAATATATATATATAATAATATTCTTGTGCGGACTAGTCCGCATTTTAAGAATGCGAACCGGACATGTGTCACCTAACGGTGCGCCTAGAAATTATTATCTAAATTATAGGCACACTCCCTCTCCTTTCTGGGCTTACCGCCACGTGACACGTGTCCGGTCCGCGCTCTTCTAATGCGGACGAGTCCGTACAAAAGCAGTACTGTACCGGACATGTGTCACCTGACGGTGAACCCAGAAAGAAGGGGGAGTCTGCCTATATATATATATATATATATATAATTTTTGTAATATAAAAGTATTATATTTGTGTATACCCTTAACATATTAGGTATAGATAAAGAATGAGAGATTTTAGTGTCAAAAAAGCATATTTATTCTAGTCCATAATTCAAATCTCAAATGTCATTAAAGTGTAATAGATAGTTTTGGAGATACTATATATGAAAGATAAGAACACGTCATTGGTTGGGATCAATATTCTATAAAATCATTCTTAAGAACACCCTAATATTAATCACGGCCACATTAATATGATTAAACTTTAGCATACAATTGTTCTTAATAAAAGGATATTGGATCTTCATGTTTTCACAAAATACGTCTAAAAGATAGAAAATAAGACTTACCTTGATCAAGGATAAATCTTGATTAATTGCTCCATCAATCTACCTTCTTAGAAAGAATACACTCTAATGGAATCTCGGAGTTTCCCTCCCACCTCAGAAATAGTGTGTTATGAGATAACCCCAAATGGTGTAGGGCTCCTCTATTTATAAAGGTAAGAGGGCCGGAATCCTAGTCAAGGTGGGACTCTTTTTCAAGTCTCTCACTGATGCCACTAACCATCATGTGACTAACGGATAAGATTGACCCAATCTTCTAATATTCGTATTTATCACGTTCCTAATTTATTATCTGATATTTATCAAGACCACATAATTGGGAAATTCATAAATTCGGAATTTAATATAATTAAAATTAAACACTTAATTTCGACACTGAATATTAATTTTCAACAGTCTCACTTGGTCTTAATAATCCTCATAATTAAATTAGATACCATAAGGTGCACAATAACTGATAAATATAGTTTGCTTAAATCAAACAATTCACGGATGCGAGTCATGGCGGTTTCATGCTATTTAAGAGCATGGTTCCTTCCATGTACCACAACACCAATGTTTCATTCAACTAAACCTTTAATATTGGGTATCATAATGGCCTCATAATGTCCTTTTGAATAAGGACTATTTCTGTCAACAATAATTCAAAATCATATGCATGCATTCACAAAAGACAGAAATAATTGAAATCAGAAACACTTTTATTGAATTCAAGTAATAGTGTCAAACAACTAAGCCAAATATCAATCATAATTTTACTAATCGAGATCCATCTCTTTGACACGTTCCATAAGGTCTTTTGGAGATAGTCCTTTCGTAATAGGATATGTTATGTTATCACGCATACTAATGTGATCAATTGACATTCTTTGTTTTGGAATTTCTTCTTTAACTGATAGGTATTTCATTCAACGTGCTTAGTTACTTTAGGAATACCTAACATTTCTTCATAAAGAAGATTACAACGACGTTATCATAATATTTCAGCAACTTGATAATAGTGTCGACAACTCCAAGTCCCGAAATGAAGTCACGCTGTCAAAATACACAAGTTGTAGCATCAAGCATGCTACAAACTCAGCTTTCACAATAGTTAATGGATGGATTGTGTTGCACTCTTTCATTATCTATTGTTGATAAACCAAAACAAATATTCTTAAGGAAGAGTGAACTTCATACCATCCGTACAAATAGTAAATCAGAGTCACAATAATTGTTCATATTTAAATGAACGCATACATCATAAATGTGAGCATATAGTCCTTTAAGTATCTCATTACTTCATACACAACTTTTAAACCCATAAGACTATTTTGATTCTCTACTTTCTAAATATGTGCTTGAATATAGAGAAAATATATAAACTTACTCCCACTGATCTTAAGGTGTATACAAATATACAACGAAAAAAAAATAATGATATTATTTCTTAAAATACGTCATGTGGGAAACTTATGTTTATAAAATGATCTCCGAAACATATACGCATGGTTTATAAGACTTCAAAAAGTAATTTTCACATCCACTTCATGTAACTCTCAATCATAATTAGCTACTAATGTCATAGGAATTCCATGTCGTTACATATAATTGAGAAGGTTCATTTATAACCTTTTCTTCATTAATAGTGAAATATTTTACTACAATTTAGCTTTATCTCGTTTAACTACCGTTAGTGTCGCGTTTGGTCTTGATGAACCCCTTATACCCAACTTTAGTGCATCAATTATGTAATTCAACGAGATTTCAACCTTAGTTGTAGTTCATTAGTTTCACTTCTTATGACTTTTGAAAATAAAACCATGCCATTATTTATCCCTACGCCAAATTCATGTTCATGGAGATACACCACATAATCATCGAGGATAGTAGACCTTTTAGGATCTCCTTAATATTATTCCTTATAATTTTATCTACATTTCTCTCACGGTGACAATACTATCATTTAGTGGTTGATCATTTATTTGTTCTTTGTTGTTTAGACAATCTAACAACTAAAAGAACAAGGATTCAAGAAGGTTATCGGTAATGGGATAAGTACCATACCTTCCTTTATAACCATATATTTATGATTTTCTACTACCATTAATTTCACCTTTCATAATGAATTTGACTTTAATGCAATAAATACGTGTAAATGACAATTATATGATCTATGTAGGTCCACTTTAAGGGAAGTTTCTCATAATCTCCCACTTGGGCCACATAGGTCATCCTTATATTAGACATCATAATACCTTAAGAGCACAACTCAAATATCAAAATTTGTAAGAGACATTACAAAAATCTTGTCCACGAAAATTATGAAAAAGAGTCTAGATTTAATTTAGCACAAGATTTAAAGAGTTTCATCAATAACGCTACGATTATTATGCGGGATCAAACAAATCTTTAAAGAACTATGTCCAAACTTTATTTTGTACAAAACATCAAAAGGAATATCATAACCCTTGAAAAAATATACATCAAAAGATTCTTTAGAACATATCCCTCACGATCAAATCTAGACAAACATTTTTCAAAAAAAAATTGAGGGTTTATGAAAACAAATGGCGATCTGATTCCCCAAGAACAAAAGAAAAGAATCTTATTATCATTTCTAGTTTGTTTCCTAAGAAATCCTTGCATCAAAAGTAAATACTTTCTATAACACAGTAAGTATAACTTGCAAACTCAACTGAGATGAAAAACTCGTTTCAAATCATAAAAGATACATATTATCTTTATCATTATTAGTCCGAGTGTGCAATATGTAAACAAACTTAATTTGTTTAACCAAATTAAATATGAAATTTTTAGAGAAACAAAATGGGATACAATAATATGTGATAAGATAATGAGATAAATTTCTCACTTCATTAATTCTTTGATTTAACAACACACACATCGATTACATGATAATAAATTGAGTGCATAACCGTGAGTTTTCTTCAGTAGTAACCGTGAAATATCGATTATATGATACTTGTAGATTACTTTATTGGGTATAATGTTATTTCATTATATTGTACACGATATTTGTGAACAACATATTTTCACATACTATAATAATGTATGTGATCTATGATGTTCATTCAATCACTTAAAATTGATTCCCTGTAAGGAATAACCCTGCTTAAAGAAATAAACTCAATATTAATATCTTTACAATTATAAGCATCATGAGTTACTACTACCATCATCTTTACATTTAATATTCATTGCCATTCTAGTTGGGTCACTGTAGTGACTACCAAATATTTCATAATATGAATATTACATTACGTAAAGACTTACATACACAAGTCAATAAATTTTTCACTTATTTTCATTAAATATCGCATGATCAATAAACTAAATTATTCATGTTTATGGTTTTCAAAAACTTAATTGGTGATATGATAGTGAAAGAAACTATGGCATCTGTGTTTGACAACCATTATTACCTTCCCAAAATATATATAACCACTAACATTTTGTTCAATTATTGTAATCACAATAAATGAATAAACAATAATATGTATGCAAAATCATAAAGTATCAATATCATACATGGACTCGTAGGCAACCAAAATATGCATGATATTAATGCTTTAGTCCAATATTTATAGCTTCTGGAATGTATCACTTTAATGAACGCCAAACCTTATATTATATAAATATTAGAGATACGCATACATATTCAAAATACCCATAATACATGAATAATTATATTATTGCCTATTCCCTAACTTGGAATTCACGAAAAATTAAACATAATGTGAAAATCAAATAGACAAAGAGTGTACATGAGATATTACACAAATAATAGTAAATGGAAGACATAAATCATTTACTTTTGCTTCATCACTTATGTATGAGTAACAAATCAGAAATATTGACCCAAATCATTCATGGTCATACCAATGCATAATACGGTTATAATCACAATTATCATACTAGTGGCATATTTAAATATGACTTTTTAACATTGATGCCAATTATTTAACATTTACAAAATTCCAATATTTATTTAATTCAAATTTCAGTATGTGCTGCGCTTCAATTTAACCTTATAACAAACATTAGCATAATCTGAAATGACTACAAGTATAGTATCTTCACATGTAATCTTAGCCTGTATTTGGCATTCGATTAAACTGAATGAATACCTACTTATGAGTCTTAAAATTTGCAAGTCATGCATTCAAATATGCATGTATGCAACGAATAAATCTAGCATCCGCACATATGAATTGTAGCCTGTGTTTGGCATTTAATTCAACTTAATGGGAGTACTAGCCTTTGAATAAACAATAATTCTGATTTTGAAACATATGAATCGTTGGCATGTATTTGGCATGAGACTCATTAAAACACGAATATCATAATATTCAACAATATGAATCATTGGCCTGTGTTTAGCACGAAACTTATCAAAATATGAATATTAACAATAACGCAAGTCTAATATCCTACCATAGGAAATATGTTGGCTTGTGTTTCGCACGAATATTGAACTAAAAAAGGATCATTAGAGCAAGGTTTTATTATAGTTCAAGATAAAACATACATGAAATATGGGGAAACTTAAATTTTTCCAAAAAAAATGAGTTAGCATCATGGAACTGTAGGAAATTACTTCAGAATCTCAAATATTCGACGGAATTCAAAAATATTTTTTCTGGAAGTCAGAAACATTATTTATGCAAAATCAATGCCCTCAAAAATATTATACTCAAAACTTAATGCATAATTTATGGTCCAAATATAGATGCATACATATAATCAAATATTTACAATTATAGATTAAGACACTTTCATGTCTTCTCCATCCAACACCATATAAATATTATTGTCTAAACATCAATTCATAATTACATTACGACCTTTGGGGTACCAAATATAGATTGTGCATAATAACCTAATACATCGAAATATTATTGTCAAACACATAATCATACATTTAATATTCAAAATTTTATATTGAACTCTTTCATCAATACCAAATACTACATAACATGAATATTAGAACAACCATGAACATAAAAAAAAACAGCCCCCGTGATGAAAAAAAAATACATAATATTCGAAAAAAATCGTAATTTTTGTCAAAAATAGAAAATTTGCATTAGCACCACAGGGATGCAGATAATTACTCCAGGATCTCAAAACAATTTGCGGAATTCAAAAATCAATTTTTCTGGAGTGAGATATTGACGTCAACATTATTACCGAAAATGGCAAAAACTCAAATTTAAGAGTCTTAACGACGTCAAAACGCAAAACCAAGGTGGTGCCCATTGTGTACAATGGGTTTTGTTTATTTTGACGTTTCCAGTCAACCGTGTCAGTTTCGTAAAATTTCGAGCAAGTTTTGACCTTTCATTCTCACCAGTGAGTATTGGCGACAGAAGAAAAACATCATAAAAAATCTCAGACACACTTTAAGAGTCGATTTAATGACAGAAATAAGACGTTGTAGAAGGTCTCAGGCACAAAAGCAATTTAATGACATAAATAAAAATTTCGTAGGAAGTCTCAGGAACATATTTCATTATAGACGAACATCAATAAGGAAAATTATGAGATCTTAAACTTTAGCTATGATACCACATATAAAATCATTCTTAAGAACACCCTAATATTAATCACGAACACATTAATATGATTAAACTTTAGCATACAATTCTTCTTAATAAAAGGATCTTGGATCTTCACGTTTTCACAAAATACGTCTGAAAGATAGAAAGTAAGACTTACCTTGATCAAGGATCAATCTTGATTAATTTCTCCATCAATCTACCTTCTTGGAAAGAATACACTCTAATGGAATCTCGGAGTTTCCCTCCCACCTCAGAAATAGTGTGTTATGAGATAACCCCAGATGGTGTAGGGCTCCTCTATTTATAAGGGGAAGAGGGCCGAAATCCTAGTCAAGGTGGGACTCTTTTTCAAGTCTCCCACTAATGCCACTAACCATCATGTGACTAACGGATAAGATTGACCCAATCTTCTAATATTCGTATTTATCACGTTCCTAATTAATTATCTGATATTTATCAAGACCACATAATTGGGAAATTCATAAATTCGGAATTTAATATAATTGAAATTAAACAATTAATTTCGACACTGAATATTAATTTCCAACATATTCACTGTCCAAATCAAGTCTCTAACTTATATTGGTTAGGACCTGTGAGGGCGGGAGACCCAACCCATGTGAGTTTGATCACCAGGAGGGCTTTAGAAAGTGGCCCTGGAAATTTCCCCGGTAATAAAATAAAAAAGAGGAAAAAAAATGTGCCAAATTTAGACAAATAGTAGGGTCAATTCTTCAACAATCTCTAACACGAAGTGACGAGCAAAAATATTTTCTACACCAAATCATCAAGCAAGCCTATTTTGTGTTTTAAGTTTCTCACACTCAAGCCAAGTCTACGTCTGGTGACATTTAAATGATAAATGGTACCCTCTCCATTTGATTTCCATGAAATTAAGTAAATGAAAACCAAGTGGTTATTACTGATGTAATGTGTTATTGTGGCTATTTCAAAAACCTATTTCTTACCCTTTTATTTTTGGGGCAAAAACACTAGTTTAGACCATGCATTATGCATGATGCTTTTAGCCAAAACAGAACTCTAAAGCATTAGTTAAAATAAAATGTGATTAGAAACAATGGCAAATTTGAGGGTATTTCACTGAGAGATTTTCATAAACACTTGGTGGCATTTGTCATAAATTTAATTTAATATCAATTATAATACATAAACACTTAATCTAGTTGTTCAATTTTATAAAAATTCAAAATTAATTTAACATCAATTATAATTAACCTTCCCATGAAACTTGGACCGCCGCTCGAAGGTACTTGTCGTGGTTATCCAATTATTTGGGGAACAACGGTTACAATGCTCTAGAGTAGTAGAGTTACAACGTTTTTTCCAGTTGGTCAAACAAGCATTGTGGCATTTGCCGCACAAAAATGCCACAATGTTCTTGAGATTATCTTGTTGTTAATTACTTAGTATAATGTGTTTTAATGGTTAATTTGATTTATTATGTGAATAGAATTTGAAGTGGTCAATTTGTTCAATTTTAAAGTCAAGTACAACAATCGCAATTCAAGAAGAAGAGTTTCAAACATTTGAGTTTGATCTTTTTATGTTTAGAAGTAGGATTCAATTGGCTTTCGACTAATTGAAAGGAAGAGCTTGTGAAAAAAAATTCAAATAACTAGAATGAGTTTGAGATCTAGATGGGTGGTTAAAAAAGTTTTAAGTAGGGGAATCTATTATGTATGTATTACTAGTTGGAAACCCGTGCAAAAATAACGTAGTCGCGGAAAACATGAATAAATGATAAAAGAATTTAGTAGATAGGAAAAACATTTACAGTATTTGCGATAAGTAAACACGTAGAAGAAATTTGATTGCATAGTATTACAGTTCAACATATGCAGAAAACAATTATGTAGATATTTATTCTCGCAGTAGAAGACTTCAATTCGTCACACGTCTAATAGTTCTTTTTTTTCTTTCATCCATCTTCCTGCAACAAATCAATCATAAATATATGTTATTAAGAAATATAAATATGCATTTGAAATATTATTGAATAAGATAGATGAATTCTTTTTGTCTTACCTGATGGCTCGCTTCCCCTTTGAATAGTTTTCATTTTCAATATCAATGGTATGAGAGAGGTGTGTTTGTGAAGGTATATAAGGGTGGAATTCTAGGATTTGACTGTCGTTCAAAATGATAGTCTCGCGACTGACACTGAAGGGTGCTTTTTCCTTTTATTTAAATTATATTGAATTAAATTATAAAAAATAAATAAATTTATTTGTAGGTTTCTTATAAGTAATTATAAATTACCTTTTGATTGTTGATGCCTACCTAACCTATTTCATATTGTGTTTAGAGCGAGCGGAGCGCTACTCATCGATAAAACTAACCAAATACACAAATAACAAGGTATAGAGCATCTAAATCCCAATATAGAAAAGAAACCACTAATCTCAATCTCTTCAAATAAATACATCAATTTTCTCGAAATAATTACAACAATCTAACTATCTCGAAAACAAATAAATCTCTAAATGCTCTATACATCAAAATAATACAATCTTCCAACTTGTATTCTCGAATATTCTTCCCAAAATAATCCATGCTAAAAATCCATTCTCCAAATCGAATCCAAAGCGCCCAAATTCGCGCTAACCTGTCACTAAAAGGAAATACGGGGAAGTACACAATACGACAGGAAAGATGCTCAACAAATATTAGTGGTGAATAAAACGTAACAATACGAATACGAATATTCAAATCAAATGCGAATCTCAATAGCAATTATATCAATATGATTTTTCAACAACACAATAACCGGGTCACCAGGCCACACCACCGTACCGCGCCTATGCATTTTTCTAGCATATTCGGAAAAAGGAATATTGGCGGGTGCCCAACTTCAGTGCCATATTAAAATCTCATGACAACATGCTCAACACTAAATATAATACCACATGAATCGAAATTAGATTCCAACAAATATTTCTAGATTTCCAAATGACTTTATCAATTCAAATATGAGTCAATAATCACAAGAAAATAACGAGAATAATACTCGCGAGATTAAGGAGCATATTGTGTAATACCCCATACCTCAAACCACCAAAAGAACCAACATGAATCATCACATAATTTCATCCTCAAAATCTAAGCACACCATCACGTTCTTCTCGCAAAAATAATCAAATCTCATTCTCGAACAAACTCGAGAAAACACCAAATAAGCCTTCTAATGTAAGGTTGAAATCTTGAATAAGTTTGGGGCTATGGTTTGTATATGAAATGGAGTAATTTTAAAGAGCTCTTCTGGTTGAAAGTTTGAGAAAAAGTGATTTGAAAAGCCAAGCCACGAATTTGTTGATATATAAAGGATTAAGAGTTTGATTAAGAAAAGAGCTCTAATCAGACACAAACACTAAAAATTTTATTCCGGACGATCGGACTGTTGGAATTGGATAAAATTTTACAGAGAATTAGCAGAAGATGAGAGGAAGCTACAGAAAAACATTCAGCTCGATCGGACCGTTCAATATTTTTAAATATTTTTTTCCTAGCGAGTTTTGTGTTTTGAGGACTCTTAGAGAGTTTTATGTTTTGAGGGCTCTTCTATATAATAAAAATTCAATTAAAACTCCATTTTAATTCCAATTCCCTAAACTGTTTGAAATTCTCATCTTTAAAAATAAAATTCAACATATTTGAGCAATAAAACTAATTTTACGAAAAACTTTATTTTCCTCTATATTTTGAAAATATCCCAAAATAACGCGGGTAGTTACACTTCCCCACTATCAATGGAATTTCGCCCTCAAAATTCGCCGAATACCTAACTCTCAAAAATCAGGCCAACAATCTCCAAAAATAATCTCGTCACCAAAAAAATAATTTGCTCACATCTAATCTAGATGCCTAACGCAAAACGATTCTCTAAAATTTCTATCTCCAAATTCGCGCCACAAAAGCGCAACAGACCCAAAACCCAAGACCCGAGGATTATCGTATACCTAAGCTCTGATATCAATCTGTAACACCCCGCCCGTTCGGGGAGAGCGAGCGGAGTGCTACTCATCGATAAAACTAACCAAATACACAAATAACAAGGTATAGAGCATCTAAATCCCAATATAGAAAAGAAACCACTAATCTCAATCTCTTCAAATAAATACATCAATTTTCTCGAAATAATTACAACAATCTAACTATCTCGAAAACAAATAAATCTCTAAATGCTCTATACATCAAAATAATACAATCTTCCAACTTGTATTCTCGAATATTCTTCCCAAAATAATCCATGCTAAAAATCCATTCTCCAAATCAAATCCAAAGCGCCCAAATTCGCGCTAACCTGTCACTAAAAGGAAATACGGGGAAGTACACAATACGACAGGAAAGATGCTCAACAAATATTAGCGGTGAATAAAACGTAACAATACGAATACGAATATTCAAATTAAATGCGAATCTCGATAGCAATTATATCAATATAATTTTTCAACAACACATTAACCGGGTCACCAGGCCACACCACCGTACCGCGCCTATGCATTTTTCTAGCATATTCGGAAAAAGGAATATTGGCGGGTGCCCAACTTCAGTGCCATATTAAAATCTCATGACAACATGCTCAACACTAAATATAATACCACATGAATCGAAATTAGATTCCAACAAATATTTCTAGATTTCCAAATGACTTTATCAATTCAAATATGAGTCAATAATCACAAGAAAACAACGAGAATAATACTCGCGAGATTAAGGAGCATATTGTGTAAAGCCCCATACCTCAAACCACCAAAAGAACCAACATGAATCATCACATAATTTCATCCTCAAAATCTAAGCACACCATCACGTGCTTCTCGCGAAAATAATCAAATCTCGTTCTCGAACAAACTCGAGAAAACACCAAATAAGCCTTCTAATGTAAGGTTGGAATCTTAAATAAGTTTGGGGCTATGGTTTGTATATGAAAGGGAGTAATTTTAAAGAGCTCTTCTGGTTGAAAAGTTTGAGAAAAAGTGATATGAAAAGCCAAGCCATGAATTTGTTGATATATAAAGGATTAAGAGTTTGATTAAGAAAAGAGTTCTAATCAGATACAAACACTAAAATTTTTATTCCGGACGATCAGACCGTTGTAATTGGATAAAATTTTATAGAGAATTAGCAGAAGATGAGAGGAAGATACAGAAAAACATTCAACTCGATCGGACCGTTCAATATTTTTTAATATTTTTTTTCTAGAGAGTTTTGTGTTTGGAGGACTCTTAGAGAGTTTTATGTTTTGAGGGCTCTTATATATAATAAAAATTCAATTAAAACTCCATTTAAAGTCCAATTCCCTAAACCGTTTGAAATTCTCATCTTTAAAAATAAAATTCAACATATTTGAGCAATAAAAATAATTTTACCAAAAACTATATTTTCCTCTATATTTTGAAAATATCCCAAAATTACACGGGTTGTTACACTAGCCTGCTACAGGATGCCATTGTAATTGATTATTAATATGAAGGCTACAAATTATAAGATATGAGATTCAACTTTTACTTCTTTAGACAAAAATTACACCATTAGTAAGTATGTAACAAAA
Organism: Sambucus nigra; assembly: GCA_949130495.1. Classification (NCBI taxonomy): domain Eukaryota; kingdom Viridiplantae; phylum Streptophyta; class Magnoliopsida; order Dipsacales; family Adoxaceae; genus Sambucus; species Sambucus nigra. The sequence goes on along the minus strand of OX422219.1, from coordinate 91,849,423 downwards.
GAAAACCGGCTAAACGACATTTTGTCAAACATCAAATACTTCTCAAATTAACTAAAAAATGTACGAACAAATAAACTCATTGCTCGTAAACAAAATTCCACATGTATATAAAGCGAGAGAAAACTAATCACCACACTCATCACCAAGAAAAATCTAATTCAACAACATTAATTCCAGCGATAAACAATACAATTATCACTATAATGAATTCCAATCAACCCACCTCGTCATGTTATCCTTCATCAACCTCATCATCTATCCACCGCCAAGCTACCCACCAACCATTGTAACCACTTGGATATTGAATGTATCTAAAAAATAAAGAATATTTTTCAAATCAGATAAATATATAATTGTATGTATATATTGATAGGAAACCAAAGAATTGTTAGTAATCAAATTAGAATATACTCACATAGTTCCTTATGTTTCTACAAAAAAGTTGTGAGAGCTCAAGAGTAGATGTATTGGATAACTTAGATATCGATACTCAAATGGATCTATAATACACAAAAAACAGAACAAATCTGCAGAAATTAAAAAGGAAAATTGAGGAACAAACAAAAAGAAATGTTAGTGCTAATAAAAAGGGCAACAGTATCTTGTAAGGCTAAAGGATTCCACCAAAAAATAGGTGGTCGACAAAAGTACATATCGCGCAGGTTTACATGTAGTGTAGTAAAATACCAGATACCAAAACCTCCAACAATGTTCATATTAGGCATAATTATAATTGCAATCATAATAAATAAGAGCAGTGTTTATATAAATTCAAAATAGAAATCGTGGGTGACCAAGGTGTATAATAAATCACACTCGACAAAAATAAATGTTAACAATAAATTTATTGGTATCAATGTTAACAATAAATTTATTGACATAATTGTTGATGCAAAAATTAGTCAACTGGCGTGGACCAATTATATGAAGACATGTCTCATCTTACGTGGCAAATGCCTATACTCACCAAACAACTCGCAGCACCAAGCTACTCATCACCCCCAGCTACTTAGTGTGCCGAGCTACTGAACGTGCAGAGCATCTGGCCAAGAAGATCAAGCGACAATTACACATTAAATGAACATTGGATTTAATGAACATTCTTATTGTACAAATGTATATGTCTATTAAATAACGGAATAAGTCTATTCATATTAACAGCCCCAAGGCTATAAATAAATTGTAACACCCTCCATAAAAGGGTAATTGATCATTGGCGATTGTGATCGAGATTAAGGTAAAAACATCCGGTAATACAAAACAGTGGACGTAGGCCATTTTCATAAGGCTGAACCACTTTAAAAGTCCTTTGTCTTATTTCTTACTTCATATTTATCTATGATTGATTAATTACATTAAATTTAGTTTTTTACATCAATAGATTGGCTCCGTCTGTGGGAACGACTATACGTAGCGTTTTCACTAAAACATTCATCACAAATGGTTGAGATCCCAGAATCTAGTAATAGGACCAATGACCGAGTTCCCCCCCAATCCATCTGCTCCCCCAACTATTTAAGATCTCACCGGCATAGTGGATAATTTAGTCCAAGGGCAAGCAGATATGCAAGAGACCATGCGACAACTCATTCAAACTGTTCGTAATGTCGCGCCTACCAGTCAGGTCAATGAAGCGTTAAGAGACCCACACATTTGTCATCTTCAAGAACCCGACGTACTCTATTCCCAAATATTTCTCAGTCCAGACGCACTGACTCTCATTATACTGAGAGGAACAATGATCCCTCATATCAGCCGGGCCGGACCTCTTCTATAAGAGCTACAGATTCTCAATGAAGTGTTACTTTAGCCCCATAATGAACAAGATCTTTAGAGAGGATAAGTAGAGTCTCTCCCTTTGACCGTTTGGGCCCTAGGAGGAATGGAAATCCCCCTATGATTGCGTTGAGAAATTCTCAACGACCAAATAATTTAAGGGAAGGTTCTGCCCAATCATGACCAGCAACTCGTAATGAAAGATCCCAAGAGGAGAATTCAGCGCGATCTGTTGCTCGGGAAAATAGGTCCGAGGTCGGAAATAACACATGGAAGGGCTCCATTCAGAGGTTGGAAGACAAGTTAGGGGAAATGGCTAAGGCCAATAACCCTCTCCAAAGAACTTTCGTCAAGGGATCACCCTTCGTACAGGCAATTATGGATTTTCCCACACTATCAAAATTTAAAGCTCCTATAATAATGCCTAAGTACGAAGGAAAAACTGATCCCGTCCTTCACATAGAGCAGTACCAAGTTATAACTGATATCTATGCAGTTCCTGATGAGATGAGGTATAGAGAATTCTCAAGAACTATCACTGGATCAGCCCAAATATGGTACAATAACCTTCCTCGGGGGCAGATTGCTACATTCCATCAGCTGGCAGAGCTCTTCATATGAAATTTTTGTTTCGGGGCGACGCCAGTTAAGAGAGTGGCACACCTACTGAGTGTAAGGCAGAAAGAAGGAGAGAGCACCGGGGATTACATCACTCATTTTAATAATGAGAAACTTGAGGTCATTGATTATGAAGAGAAGACTGCGATCACCGCTCTAATGAGTGTTATTTTACCAAATAAGTTGTATTATACTTTAGCTAAAGATCCCCCTAAATCAATGATAGAATTAATGGTTAAGGCAGTCAAAATTATGAACGCCGAAGAAGCTATGGCTGCAAAGAAGAACGGTGAGACCAAAGCAGAGACTAAAGTTGAAGGTAAAACTGAGAGGAAGGATCAAAAGCACAATGGGGGAAGCAAGTAGCCAAAGGGCAAGGAAACACTAGAGAAGTTGAGGAAGTATGGGAATTATACTCCCTTAAAGGTGGATATCAACCATATTCTGGAGGAGATCAAGAATAACGAGAAGCTAACTTGGCCGTAGAAAATGAGGACAGCCCCGAACAAGAGGGATAAGTCCAAATACTTCGAGTTCCACAGAGATCACGGCCATACGACCAAGCGCTTCATAGTTCTCCAAAATGAGATTAAAGCACTTATTCGACGAGGAAAATTGAGCAGGTTCATTGATCGTCAGAATAATGGAAAGATTAACGAAAGAGGAAGGCAAAGGTCCATATCTCCTCCCCGAATAAAAGATGACAAGAAGAGGGACCATGAAAATGATCCAGACGATGACCCCGACCTCCCCAAAAAGCTAAGGCAACCCGAACGCGAGGTATTTTCAATCCATTTTGGCTCATTCGAATGTAATGCGATTACATGTGGAGATGCAGGAGGTGGGGATCATACTGCCGAAAGGAAAGCTTACCACAATGAGGCCCAAGCCTGTTCTTATATACCGCGAATAAATCTGGCGGAAGAGGATCGCCCGAGGAAGGTGAACAAGGATAAGCTGGTCATCGGCTTGAAGTTTTCATCCAATTTCGGCGTCAGAGTTGTGAAGGGAGACCAGAAAGTATCTCGGGAATGCTATTATTCATCTGTCGAACAGGAAGAGTTGAAGGGATCTAAGAAGAAGACCACCGCGTACCAAGTGGAGAAGTCTGAAGATGTAGAGATTGAGACCTTGGACCCTAGAGAAGAATTCGAGCTTGTGAAGGGTCAGGTCATGGAGACTACGAAGCACATCATTCTGGAAGACCTCTTTTATCGAGGAAGTCGAGAAACTGTAAAAGGCCTCTTTTATCGAGGATGTCAAATATCTTGATTGGTTAGCTAATGTGGTAATGGTGAAAAAGAAGAATAATAAATGGAGGATGTGCATAGATTTCACCGATCTCAACAAAGCCTGCCCAAAAGATCACTTCTCATATCCCCGAATAGACCAGCTGGTGGATGCTACTTCGGGGCATAAATTATTGAGTTTCATGGATGCTTATTCTGGCTACAACCAGATTAATATGAAACTAGAAGACAGGGAGAGTACTTCTTTTATTACCCCAAGGGGTACATACTGTTACAATGTCATGCCCTTTGGTCAACGTACCAGATTTTGATGAACAAGGTGTTCGCAGAACAAATCGATAACAACTTGGAGATTTATGTCGATGACATGCTGACGAAGAGCAAGAAAGCTGCAAACTATATAGCTGACCTGAGCTAAACTTTTAATCAGTTGAAGAAATAACAGATGAAACACAACCCCACTAAGTGTGTTTTTGGCGTATGAGAAGGCATGTTCCTCGGGTATATTGTGAATCAGTGAGGCAATGAGACAAACCCAAAAAAGATCTCCAAATATGAAAAAGGAGGTACAGAGCCTCACGGGGCATATCGTAGCTCTCAACATGTTTGTGTCACGAGCAACGGATAGATGTCTCCCATTCTTCAAGACTCTCAAATAAACTTTTGAATGGAATGATGAATCTGAAACCTCATTCTAAGAGTTGAAATGATATTTGGGGGCACCTCCATTGTTGTTCAGGTTGATGATGGGAGAAATATTATACTTATATTTGGTTGTCTCTGAGAGCGCAGTCAGTTCAGCGTTGATAAGATTTGAAGATGGAGTACAAAAACCTGTGTATTATACGAGTAAAGCTTTTCGAGGAACAGAGGTAAGATATCCCAGATTGGAGAAGCTAGCCTTAGCATTGATAGAGGAAAGTAGGAAAATGAAACCTTATTTTCAGGCCCATACCATAGTGGTGTACACTGATATGCCACTCAAATAGGCTTTGCACAAGCCAGAAAAATTTGGAAGACTGGTGTATTGGGAGGTCGAGCTGGGAGAGTATGATATTGTTTATGACCCAAGGTCCTCACTCAAAGGGCAGGCGGTAGCAGATTTCATTGCAGAATTCACTTACCTAGATGTTGCCGACCAACAAGGGTCTAAAGGAGAACAACCTATGGATGTTAGGGAATCAACATAGACCACCCCCGATCAACTCCTATCAACATATGTAATGAAGGGGACAAGCATCGAGCAGTAAGAATCATCAAACAACAGCCCAGTGTTAGGAGATAATAAAAGGAAGTATCAAACATTTCATTAAGGAACTTTGTCAGACCAAGAGTTTGATAATGGCATCCCCATATGGAATTTGTATATTGATGGCTCTTCGTGTGCCACAGGCAACGGAGATAATATAATTCTTCACAGCCCAGATGGATTGGATATAGAATATTCATTGTGTTTCCAGTTCAAAGCTTCCAATAATGAAGCTGAATATGAAGCTATGATTGTGGGCCTCAATTTAGCCAAAATACTGAATGCAGAGCAAGTTATTATGTTTAGTGATTCACAGTTAATTGTAAATCAGATTCTTGGGTTGTATACATCGAAAGGATACTTGATGTCAAGGTATCACTCCAAAGCTATGGAGATTGTGTCCACTCTTGCTGCGGTCCAATTGATAAGAATACCGAGATTAGAAAATGCGAGAGCTGACGCACTATCTCGGTTAGCCTCAGCTACTCGCACCGAGCTACGAAGAATGATTCCTATTGAGATTCTATCAGATCGAAGCATAAATAAAGATTTAATGGTAAGATTCATCACTCTGGATACGGGACCATCCTGATGGACCTCAGAAGAGTATATATTAAAGAAGGAGTTATACCAACTGACCAACTTGCAGCCAAGAGGCTGAAGTTTAAAGCTGCCCGGTATGTTCTGAACAATGGTGTTTTGTATAGAAGGGGTATCATAGCAGGTCTACAGAGATGTGTGCATCCTTCAGAAGTTAAATATTTAATAGAAGAAATTCACGAAGGCTCTTATGGAGCTCACGAAGTAGGTCGAACTCTCCTGCGGAGAATAACGACGTAGGGATACTATTGGCCAATAATGAGAGCTGACTGTACAACTTATGCGAAGAAATGTGATAAGTGTTAAGGTTCTCTTCCATTCGAAGAACTCCCCAGGCATTGTAAACACCCATCACTTCCCCTTGGCCATTTGCCATGTGGGGTATAGACTTGGTCGGGCCTCTACCGACCACCAAAGGGAGATTCAAATATTTACTAATCGTTGTTGATTATTTCACCAAGTGGGTTGAGGCTGAGCCTCTCATTGACATATCGTATAAAAGGGTTTACCAGTTTATTTGGAAGAATATTATCTGCAGATATGGTCTGCCACATGCTTTCATTACTGACCATGGTACCTAATTTGATAATGAGGAGTTCGTTTCATATTATCATCAATTTAATGTCCAGAAAATCCATTCTGCACCAGGACATCCCCAGAGTAATGGACAAACTGAAGTGACAAACATAACTATACTGAACGGGTTAAAGAAACGGTTGGATAATGAAAAAGGAAATTGGATTAACGAGCTACATTAAGTGTTATGGGCTTATCGCACAACACCCCAAACAGTAACTGGGGAATCCCCCTACATGCTAGCCTTTGGAAGTGAAGCAGTCATACCAGCTGAACTGGGCTTACCCACACACAGGGTGCTTAATTTAAACTCTTATGTAAGCGATTTGATAAGACGTTTAGACTTGGATATGCTCGAAGAAGTAAGAGAAGATGCGACAATCACGAACGTAGCCTACCAGCAACGAACTGCCATGTTCTACAACAAAAGATTCAAGGAATGTGATCTTAAAGAGGGAGATTATGTGCTCAAGGAAGTGATCCAAAAGCATAATAAACTAAAGGCCAACTAGCATGGACCCTACCGTGTAACTACGGTTGTTTGACCTGGAACCAACAAAATAGAAACCTTAGAAGGAGAAAACTTAAAAAATGCGTGGAATGCGGAGCACCTGCGCAAATATTATCAGTAATACAGATTCACATGCACCCTACTTCTTTTAATATTACTAAAAATGATATTTTCTACATATTCTTTTTTCTTAATTTTTTTCGGAGTACTCGTGCTACACACTAAACCACCAACTACAATTGGTCGGTATGTCAACAACCACCAACTACGGTTGGTCGGCATATCAGCAACCACCAACTACGGTTGGTCGGCATATCAGCAACCACCAACAATGATTGGTCAGCATCAATAAATTTAACCAATAACGTTGGCATAACAATCACACAAGGCAAAGCCTGTTTGATCACGGGTGACCTCAAGGGGCATCCCAAACTAGGCAAGAAAATGGATGACCTCACTGGGCATCCACTGTTTAGGCGCCAAGGTAATCTTGAAAAGATTACTATAACTAAGCAGGACCGTGGAATGAAAATCATTCCATTACTTAGGCCCTTATGGGTGAGAAGTCACCACAACTAGACAGCAAGTGGGGCAAACTCCATTGTCTAGGCAATTAAAAAAATTATCTCTGTATAGATATATATATCTTAAAAACTATTTTCAAGGAAAGAAAAGTGCACAAAGATGAAATTTTTCTTCATTAAATACAGGAAAGCAAAATACAAACAATGAAGTTTTCTTCATTCAATACAAATTTCTTATTCTATTGGCCTTTTTCCCTCAAATTTTGGTACAAGTTCCATTCTAGCTGGAGGGTAATCTAAAGCATAAGGAGAATTGATGAAATTCATATCTCGTAGCATCCTAGTGTTTCTAGAACTTGGTCGCTCAAGCAGATGAGGAGGTCGGGATATCTCATAATCTTCATAAAGATTGTAATCACCAAGGTACTTGGAGATCAAACATTGAGGTATGGCACCAGCTGGAATCCACCTAACATCCAACTTAAAAGGAGTATTAGGTAGATAAGAAACCCAGGTTCATATTAATCCCAAAGGGAATCTCCTTTCTCAAGACGCATCACACCAAGAGCAATCAACCACCCTTGCTTATACCCCTCATTGTTTGACTGTTTCAACCTGGCGTCGAGGTGGCATAAGGCTTCATTATATCCCTCCATCCAGAATTCTCGTGGCTGTTTATGGAATTGATATGTCAATCTCTCAACATTTTGATGTAGTTTCTTCACAAAATTCTCTTTACTCTCCAAGGCAGAACTTTGCTTGGAAAGTTGCTCCGTGAGACTTTGGATTTTTCTGCACATCTCACCCAAGGCTTATTTTTTGCCGTCAGCTAAACGACTTGATTTTCTAAATCCAGTTGGGTCCTCGTCTCTTCAATATTAATACGACCATCTCTTGCTCGACCACGGATAGAAGGCCTTGCTCTGCCATGAGTGGACGATATAGGTCTGGCTCTTTTTAAAGCCCCCAAATCTTCTCTCAAGGCATCATTTACAGTTTCCAAAAATGAAAATCCCTCATCATTGATTGGGATTAGAGCTCCAGACGAAGAGGCAAACTTTAGTTGTTTTAATTCTTCTCTCAAAGCAATATTTTCCTCTTCAAGCAGCTTGGCAATGTACCTGTGTTCTTCGAATTCAAGTTTCAACAGTCTTTCTCTCCTCTTATCGGCTAAGAGGAATTTTTCATAGCCCCTATCAGCACTTAACTGTTGGTATTTTTCTCATAACCTTCATGCAGAAGAGCAGTGGTTTTTTTGTCCTGAATTTGGAGTTCTTTGATTACTCCTTGACGATCCTCCATCATTTCATAGTATGCCATGTTATTCGCCACAGCTCGGTTAAGCAGACATTTTAAATATTGATAAGCATCAATTTCTCATTTTGAGGCATCAGATCTGAGAATGTCAACTATTTCTGCTTCAGTAAAGTCTACATGACCAGCTTCGAAGTAATCATTACATTTCTTCATCAACTCTGTATCATGAGCTGACAAGAGTTCCATCCTAGCAATAAACTAGCAAGGAAAAATGAAGACGAATCAACAACAATATAATTATGATGAGAAAGTAAAAGAGAAAAATGAGAACAAATAATAAATTCATTTTTATTGATCAACGAGAGAAGCAAGTACGACCAAAGTTACAACAAAAAGGAAAAAGCAGAATAACAACATAATTAAAGAACCAAACAACTCTACACCTTCTCTTTATTTCCTACAACATCATCAGCCAGTTTAGATAAAGCAGTTGGTTGCTCAGAGGGCAATTGGCGTTGCTCGGTAGAAGTTATTGCCATCTAAACTTGCTCGAAGGGTTAAGGAATGGTAACAATAGGTACTTGTTCTACTATAACCATAGAAGACTCATCAGATGCATCTTCACCCTCTTCTTCTTCGTCAATAGTAGGAGGAGGGCCATGAGTGTGTTTGTGAAACAATTCAGTATCGTTTGCAACACTCAACTTTTTCAATGTTGCGACCCATCCATCTCTAAAGTACTTCTAACTTGCATACTCCATCTGGAAAGTAATAGCAGTTAAGGATTTTTCCATCCTTTGTCCCAAACAGAGCTAAAGGACTTCTTCACAGCAGCTTTTCTCTTCACCTTCTAAGAAGAAGCATATCCCTCAATAAGCTTCACCTTCTCCTCTAAATCTTTTTTAGGTCGTTCAGCCTCTTCAAGCTTGCCATCAGCTTCTTCCTTGCTGGAAATGGAAACCTTCCATTTTTCCTTTAACTCCTTGGAGGCATTTATAGCTTGGTCTTGAGCTGTATCAGGTTGTTAATGAGTTGTCTCTGCAGATAGAAGTTTCTTCCGTAAGCATCTTTATCTTCCTCATACTTCCACCAGGAGTCCTTCAAAGATTAAGATAACCCAGCAAATGCTTTTTCCACCCCACTGGAGGAAGTTGAAGCCTTAATAGCCACATCTTTCTCCAAGATACTATTAAAACACGTCATAAACTGCAAAAGAAAAGAAGTTCGGATCAGAACATGAACATGGTACATGGAGGTGAAATAGTAAGGATGATGATACTTATTGACGCAATATGTTGGGAAGCTAAGTTAGTGACCCTCTCCTAAGAAAGGGAACCCTCAGCAACTCGATATTCGGGAATGGTCCAAGACTTAATCAGACCTTTAGCCAAGCTCGGAGCAATGAGAGCTGGAGTGTTAGCTCTCAATGAAGGATCCTCAATGTCAGAAGGTTGAGCAGCAGTTTCTATAGGTCTTTCTGCATGACCTCTCCTCAATCTCCTTAAAGGATCACCTTCAATCAAAGGTGTTGCCTCTTCTTGTATAATATCGACACCTTCAATTAAAGGTGTTTCCTCGTTTGGGACAACAGGTTGCTTCTTGTTGACCTCCTTGACAGTTGGAGTTATTCCCTTAGATGGAGCCATATCCATTTTCTTTGTCCCTTCAGCTGGGACATCCCCTTTGCTCTTCTTTGCCCCATCAGTGCCAGGAGCATCTTTGGCAAAGAATTCAGGCATTCTCCTCTTCCTTATCATCAAATCTGCAATAGAGGTACCCAAATCAGAAGAATATTCTTCTATGCTAGCTCGAGATGATGGAATTTGATGAAGATCAATTATCACGGGAGGGGCAAGAGGTTGATCAATAAAAGAGGAAGTAATGTTTTTATATCTCAGCAAATAATAAGAAGCTCTAATGTTCTCCCCAACAACTGATTGATGCAAACCCCAGATGAAATTCTAATCTTTTATATTAATGTCACTCTCTTTAGGTGGATTTCTTTTGTTATCAACTGCAAAATGTAAAATAAATATTAGTGACACATTTCATCAAACATAAACAGAGCTAAATCAAAAAATTAAAAACAGCCTATCCCATTGCCATAAAGTGGACATCTGGACCTTGGTAAACATCATTTACTTTTAATGGGGGGTGTTGGCAATTTTTTATCACAACTCCATGATCAAAATAGTCCCTATTAGCATCGGGAAGATTGACCACTAAATCTTTATTGGAAAACCTAGTTTTTAAATAAAATGTGGTATCACTGGTAACCCACTTATAACAAAACATAATCTTAGGGATCCCTAAATGAGTCCCATGAATTTGGTTTAACCTATGTACGCCATTAGCTACCCTCCATGTATTTGGAGCTACTCTTGCAGGAACAATATTGAAATATTAGCAAAACTCCAAAACAAGGGATTAGGTAGAAAAGAAAATCTACATTCCGCTACATAAAGGGAGGAAAACCAGTGTCCCTCAGCTAGAGAAAATAAATCAGAAGGGCAAGGAGGTTCTTCTAGAATAACCCAAGAGGGAATCGTAAAATCATCTCAGAACTTATCCAACGATTCAATAAGATAAACCATGGTGGCTAAAGCAAAGAAAGAAGAAAGAAGAAGTTCTTAAAGGGGGATTGAGAAATTTGCTAAAGCGGATGACAGAAAGAACGATAATATAGGTATAGAATGAGAAGACAAAGTTTAGAAATCTGGAGGTAAAAAGTAGATGACGATCCCTTTCTATCGCTTTTAAATGCCTTGCATCGGCAAGTGGGAAAAGAAATGATTACTAGAAAAGACGATTGCATTTTCAGCGGTTAAATGATGAAAAAGACACAAATATCCAAGCGCCTGTCGCAGATTCAAAATATTTACAAGTTTACCATTTCGCGCTCAAATGACAAGACTAAAGAGAAAATTCTTAAGTCTTGTAGATCTGTAATTAATCTCGACGTAAAAAGGTAACCGAGCAACGTTTGGGTAAAATGTTCCACACTCTCATATCAAAACTCAACTGTGAAATATTGGGGGCTTCTGTTGATACAAAAATTAGTCAGCTGGTGTGGACTAATTATATGAAGACATGTGTCATCTTACGTGATAAATGCCTATACTCACCGAACAACTCGCAGCACCGAGCTACTCATCACCCCGAGCTACTTAGCATGCCGAGCTAATCAACGTGTAGAGCCTCTGACCAGGAAGATCAAGCGATAATTACACAATTAATGAACATTGGATTTAATGAACATTCTTATTGTACAAATGTATATGTCTATTAAATAATGGCATATCGTCTATTCATACTGACATCCCTAAGACTATAAATACATTGTAACACCCTCCATAACAGGGTAATTGATCATTGACGATTGTAATCGAGATTAAGGCAAAAACATCCGGCAATACAAAACAGTGGACATAGGCCATTTTCATAAGGCTGAACCACTTTAAAAGTCCTTTGTCTTATTTCTTACTTCATATTTATTTGTGATTGATTAATTAGATCAAATCTAGTTTTTTACATCAATAATAATTATAATTATTTTGAATTTATGAGTCCACCCCTCAAGAAACATTACAGGCAAATTCACCCTTAACTATGAATTTATTAACATAAGTCCATAAAATGGTTTCCCCCTCCCCCCCCCCCCCCCTTTTTGGGTCTAAATGAACAAAAATACCATTGAGATAAATTAAAATCCCCCCAAAAATCAAAGACTATTTCAAAATTCAACCCCCCCCCCCCCCCCCCACACACACACATCTCCACAAGATCCTTCCCCCCACTATATTCACCCCACCCACGATTATCTTTACGGAACAACCATCTTTCACCCTAAATAAAACCCATCACCACCACTCAAAACCACATATATACACACCTGAATAGATCCAACTAATTAAACATAAACAAAAAAACCACTTAATCAAACAAAAATAACCCACTTGAACATGTATTTTTGTGGTTTTCACCTGAACAAACAAACAAACAAAAAAACATTGTTGTCATTTCAAAAAAAAAACACCAAAACAAAAAAAAAGTCAACAACATCAGTTGCATTTTAATTCAATCGCCGACCACATTGTTGCCATTTAAAACCGTATGTGATTGTTTGATAGCAACAAACCACATGTATACAAAAAAATAACCACATGTATACCTAAAATAAAACTCACCTGAATAAACAAATTCCATATAAAAAAGCACAAATCTGTAAATAAATATTACTATAAAAAAATCGTTTGGGGTATATAAGCCATCATATAAAAATTAATCGCATCAAATCCTTATAATACAAAAATCATATAAAACTAACTTCATATAATAAACTAACTGGGGGTACATTGAGTCGTTAGATCCGTTTGAAGAAAAGGTGGAGATAAAGGATGCCACCGGAGACCGGCCAGGGAAGGGATCGAACAGGTATGCGACCGACGGGGATTTTAGACCTGTTTAGATCACTTGAGATGAGGTTTTGTGGTTGGATAGAGAAAGTGAGGGAGAGGAGATCAACAACATAAGATGAGTTTATAGCGAAGAGAGAGAGATTGAGAAACTGAAAAGACAACAGAGAGGGAGCGATGCTTGAAGGAGTTTTGGCCTCTTTGCTCTACACAGATTTTGGATTGCTTTTAAGGTTTATGTACAAGGAAGGAGAATTAAAGAGTTGTTGGGCGTTTCAGAATATATCCCAGATATGAATATGAATGGTCGGCACTTCTCATTTGGGCTTATGGTGACAGGCATCTGACGTGTAAAATGAGATATTATCTTTCATACCTTGCATATGTGGATAGCCTCTTTGTTAAGGAATCATAGATGCTTTTATAGAATTATTAGCTATCATACCTTGCATATATGGATAGCCTCTTTGTGATGCTTGTATAGAATTTTATAGTAATATATAGACATATAGATATATAGATTAGTAAAAATAGCATTGCTCCCAAAAAGAGTCTTGGTTTGTGGTTGTTTGTCCAACAGAACTCCAACTTCTAGACGTGCGGTGTTTAAATTTCCATGGGTACAACTATTAGCATTTTACTTAAATACAGCATTTTTTAGACACGTATGAAAATTTTAATGACACTTCTAAATAAGTATTTAGAGTGAAGTGCCAAGAGTTATACCCTAACATTCAAATTATTATTAAGGTCCAGATAACATGTGCCCTGATGGCACACATTAAGATTCCAAAAATGGTAGGAAAAGAGTTTCGACATACATTTAGTAGGGAACAAATACTCATGTGGAGCTTTAATACTTACTATTTTGACATAAGGGCACACGTTATCATTTTTCTTCTTATTATTATTAATTGTGATGGGGTTTCTATTTTAGTTGATTTAGTTGATGAGTTGAATTTTTCATATCAATTTTTATTGTTATAAAATATCAAGGAAGCTGATGAATATTTCTTTTAAGTTTGAATAGTGTTTGTTCTTCGTCGTTTTTAGGTTTGAGAATATTGATATAAAGAGGTTGAGCACAAGAGCAAAATCATTAGGTACCATAGTAGAAGTATCGGGAGCATTCATAGTTACCTTGTATAAAGGTCTAGGAATCTCCTCAGATACATCACAATCCAGTTTACCTCATCAGTTTTTTCTCTCCCAACACTCGTACTGGGTTCTTGGAGGCCTTCTTATAGGGATCGCTCAATTTTTTGGCACAATATGGAGCATTGTCCAAGTAAAAATTTTGTTAATGCAAATGGTGCTGGAAAAAAAGTCTTCAAAATTCCACATATAGGTTTTCTCTTATTTAATATGTCCATTTTTTCAGTTTCACTAGTTCACCACATGGATAGTAAATATATTTATGGGTTTTTGGGGAAAGGTCCTCATAATTTTTAAAGTGTATAAAATTAGGACATTCACATAATTTTTATAAATTTAGTCCCTGTACTAAAAACATGACTAAAACACCATGAAAAATGGTGCCGATGGCACGGACCCAAAAAATAAACTCCTAATTCCAAAGGGACCACACAAATAAATGTTATTGTACCACAGGGACTCAATTCATAAATTTGAAAAGCATTGTCCTAAAAATCCAAATACAGGAAGGAACATGACATTTACTTTAATTCTCTAATATATTTAAAAAGGATCAAACCTATTCACCTTATTTGAAATTACAAGAACTATTTTAAGTTTACCCTTACTTTTAACATAATAACCCTCATTAATAATTTAATTTGCAATACACCCACAATTTGTTATGTATATATTTTAGTTAAGTGCCTATTAACTCATTCTTAAAAAAAAGATTAATTAATTATGAAATCATAAATTAATTAAACTTGAGCATGATATATGTTCTTAATTATATAATCTTATAGCTTCATATTTTCATGAATTGTGCATAAATAAATAGATAAAAAGACAAATCTTTCACCATTTCTTTAATATTCTTTGATGAAGAAATCTTCCTTGATTCTTCTTAATAATTTCTTAAGAAAACCTTCATGACTTTGCAAAAAATTATATTGGAGTTTTTGAATTTCTCTATCTTTCCCTATGTATAACTCAACTCTTTGTTCATGTGTATATTAGTGATGAGATTTATCATATATATATATATATACACACACACACACACACACACACACATGTATGGAGAGAGAGAGAGAGAGAGAGAGAGAGAGAGAGAGAGAGAGAGAGAGAGAGAGAGAGAGAGAGATGACTCATTCACCTAGTTAAACCTGAATTTTATCATCCATCATAATAGACTAGGAATAGGAACTGGGGCTAAAGTTGCTTGGGAGGATGTTTGTTGTCCTAAGGATGAGGGAGGCTTGGGTATTAAAATTTTAATTGTTTGGAATAAAGAACGTATGTTGAGGCATTTGTGGGATATAGCTGGGAAGGAAGACTCCTTATGGGTTAGATGGATTCATAGTGTCATGATTAAACAAGACTCACTGTCGACTGTTAATCTATATGTTAATGCATCCTGGACTTGGAGGAAATTATGGAGGCTTATGGATAAAGGTATAAAGTTCATTAAGTATCATATTGGGAATGGGAAAGATGTTCATTTTTGGATTGATAATTGGCATGAGAGAGGACCTATTATTAAGTATTATAGGGAAAGAATTGTTTATGATGTTGTTAGCTCCATATTAGCTAAATGTTCTGATTTTATTGAGGGTAATAGATGGAGTTTTCCCATACCTATTTCCAGAGATTTGATGGACTTAGTTAATACTACTATTGTTCCTCAAAGCCACATTGATGACAATGTCAGTTGGATGATTGCTACAGAAGGGATGTATAATTGTAGATGTGCGTATGATAGCTTAAGAATCAAGAAAGACAAAAATCCTTGGACTTATACAGTTTGGTTTTAAAAAAATATCCCTAAATGTGCATTTCAGCTATGGATTGTGTGCCTGGATAGATTATGGACTAAAGATAAATTCAAATATTGGGGCATTATTAATGAGGATATTTGTGTTCTTTGTAATAAAGAGATAGAAACAAGGAATCATCTATTTTTTGAGTATGATGTAACAAACCAGATTTGGGAAAAGGTTCAACGTAATAATGAGGTTTCATACAGACATCTGAGTTTAATGGAAGAAGACAAACACCTCAATAATAAAAATAAAACCTTTAAAGACTACATGCAGAAGCTTTGTCTATCAGTTACGATTTATGTGGTTTGGAGATTGAGAAATGATAAAATCTTTAATAACTCAAACGTTGATACAAATTTTACATTTGGAAAAATAAAGAAGATTATTTAAAAAAGTACATGCAAATGGAGAAACATCAAGAAAAGCTTTGAAAATGAAGAAATCAGAGGAAAATGGAATATTAGTGAGAATATATATGCAGAAAAAAACTCATCTTTAAGTTCATATGATTGATTGAAGTTCGGATTCTTTAACACTTGGAAAGATTTCATGACATAGTTTGATATGTAGTGTGTCCTTTGAATGGATGTTTTGATGCAATGAAACTTGTTCTTATCACTATCCTAAAGCTTGGGGTCTGTCTTCTTAGAGATGGAGTACAAATCTGGGTTTTTGTAGGTTGGTTTAGGTCATGGTATCTTCATGGATTAGGTTATTTTAGGCTGGATTGATAGAAGGTTTGGGTTCGTGGAAGTTTTGTGTTGTTCTTTAAAAGGTCTGAGAGTGGTTTTTGAGTTGATTCGATGGGTTCTTTGTCTGAGAAGGTGTTATGTGTTTTGAGAGTTGTGTTTGTTGGGGTTAAGGAGTGGTTTTGTCAATGAAAATGGTTTTTCACTTGGTTTCTTTGTTTCGTACTGGCTCCTGATTGGAAGTTACAGAGGTGTTCAACACGTATATGATCCTTTTTTAAACTTGCATACGCGTGTATCCTTTATGGGCTTGGGTCTTTGTTGTTTCATCGTGCTTTGATGTTTGTATTGGTCTTGTTTTGTCTGTGTTTTGATTTTTGTTATTTTAGGCCTGCGAGTAGGGGTGTTCGCGGTCCGATCCGGTCCGATTTTGAGATATTTTTTGGATCGAACCGCATTAATCGCTCTTAAAAAAATTTGGACCGAGACCGGACCAAAATAATCGATCTCGGTCCTATTCGATTTTCAAGCGGTTCGTGTTCGGTCACGATCCTATTCGGTCCATACAAATAAACACAACTAAAACCCCCAAATCCACAGTAAAAAAAAACACAGAAGCAATTAAAAAAGAAAACTTTTCTTTCACAAATTGGAAAAGCTATAGGGACAATTCCATTGTAAATTGCACATATTAGCAAACAAACTTTTTCTTACATAATTGATGTGTTTACCTTTGACAAGTACAGGGACAATTCCATAATGGGTAGAAGTTTGTTGCAGTGACCATAATAGTGCTTGGGAGGTCATCATAGCACTTGATCTGATAGCTATACCCCCAGCGCTAACCATTGCTGAAGAGAGCAGTACTAAGTGCTGCACTCTTTGTACCATACCCTTAGCAGCACAAATTTCTATATCCGCAAGCTCACCTGCACAAACCAACACATCACATTTAAGAAATCCACACCCTAAATCCATGTAAGGACATTTTTCTCATGTCCGAAATGTTTCATTTATTTATGTCGTAAGCCGCTAGATTTGGCACGTCACCTCACGATCTCACATGATGACCTCTATCCGAATTCCGGGAATCAAGCATGCATTATCTCCATTATTGTGTCCCTCATCTGCATCAACGACTTCACGTTCCTTGATTCTAGGCTCGTAATGCAAGTGGTACGCAAGAGAAGTCAAATCTGTGAAATAAGGCATGATAGGGATATTCAAGGTCAAATTGGTAATTTTACAGCCACTGTCGGGAGGATCGGTGAACTGGAACATTGAAGAGCTTGCCGCAACAAAGATACTGGAAGAAACGGCACCTCAATCCGAGCTACGGTGAACAAGTTATGGCCCGTTGAAAATGGATATATTTACATAGAAAATTCTGGGAATTTTTCTAAGTGTTTAATCCCCAGTTCCCAGCACACTTTCCCGAACCCAGTCCGAAACCGGTTCGGGGTACCTGTACACTGGATAGAATTTCAGTGTTTTAAAATCGTGGGTTTCTTCATGTATTTCCCTATAAATACCAACTTCGGGGGAGTTGTTTTGCAAGACTTTAGAAGACGTCTTTGAGAGTCCAAATACATCTAGTTTTCATATTTTTGAGTCCCAAGACTCATGTTTTGATTCACACATCCTTGCCAAATATTTGTGAATCCTTTTGCAACCCAAGAACACAACTTTGGTTAGTTCAACCCTTGTGGAGAAGTCGTTTCTCTTCTCCATTGCAGCCCTACTGGAAAGGGATAGTTCCAACCGCGACTACAGAATCCGATAACCGAGGGTAATTCTTAGTCAACTTGTATTTTCATTGTAATCCGATTGTAAGCCGTTTTCTTAAAAATTATAGTGAAAATAAATGGTTTTGCCCCTGTGGGGGATTTTTCCTTAATTGCATGTGTTTGAATGTTCTTGCGTAGATTATCAATTTATTCAATCACATACTGCTGCATGTTTAGGGTTTGTTTGTGTTAAAAGGGTTTTATATATAATTTGATCATTTGAACGCGAGCACACACGTCCTCAAATTGGTATCAGAGCAGGTTACGCTAATTTATCACATATTCCTTTTTTCGCAAAATTTTTCTAAGATATCAATTTTCTGGAAAAAAATATTGATTTTTGAAAAAGTGCGTGTTCAAATGGAGAAGTCATATTATAAAATGCCTGTTTTTGACGGGACAAATTATGCTTATTAGAAAGCCCGTATGAGGTCGGCTTTAAAATCCATTGATGAACGTGTCTGGATTTTGGTTGAACGAGGGTGGACTCCTCCCACCGTGACTGTTGATAATGTGACCAACTTGAAACCTGACACTTCTTGGACTGATGAAGAATTTAAATGGTCATCTTTTAATTCTAAGGGTCAAAGTGCTATTTCTGGGTCTGTCACACCTGATGAGTTCAAACGCATAATGACGTGTACCACGTCAAAAGAGGCATGGGATGTTTTACAACTCACCCATGAAGGAACTAATGCTGTGAAAGAGTCTAAGTTGCAAAACTTGACAACTCAATTTGAAACAATCACCATGCATGATTCTGAATGCTTTGATGAATTTTATGCTAGACAATCTGACATTGTGAATACTAGTTTTAATCTTGGTGAACATATTCCGAATGCTAGAGTTGTTAAAAAGATTCTTCGTTCTTTGCCTAAGCGTTTTATCCCTAAAGTCACTGTGCTAAATTCTATGGGTAATTTAAATACTCTAAAATTGGAAGAACTTGTAGGAGATTTGCAAACTTATGAAATTGATATGTTTCCTAAAAATGCTAAATCTAAAGATAAGGGAATTGCACTTAAAGCCCAAGAGAGAAGGAGTGAGGGGTCATCTAGGAAGAGAGTAGAGTCATCTAGAAAGAGAGAGACTGACACGTCAGATTCTGAGTGCGATTTTGACTTAGATGATTTGGCTCTTTTCGCAAAAAATTTCAAGAGGATTCTCAAATTTAAGAAAAATGGCAATTTTAAAGATAAAAAGAAATTTGAGAAAAATAAGTTTGAAAAGAAAAATGAAAAAGATTCCAAAAATCCTCCTCTGAAAGAAAGTGAGAGATGTTTTGAGTGCGATGGTAGGGGTCATAGAGCTTTTGAGTGTGCCAGTCGTCTGAATAGAGAGAAAGGAAAAGCTGTCCTTAATGCTACCCTTAGTGACGACATTGAGGTCGAGACGGTGGATTCAGGAGATGAGTCACCGCATGAGTGTAACTTCACCGCATTCATGGCCAGCCAAGTGAGCACTCTTAGTTCACCTCACGACATTGAGGATGATGCTTCACAGGGACACCTCGACAGTGAGATCTATGTGAGTGAGGGGGAGGATGACACAAGTGAGAGCGAGAGTGATATACAACGCGCCTACGCTGAGTTATATTCTGAGTCTTTTAAAACTAAAAAGCGTAACAAAGTGTTAGTTCTTAAGATCACCTGCTTAGAGGAAGATTTAAAGAAAGCGAGAGAAAGAGAGTTCTCCACCTGCACCGCCCTAAGAGAGAGAGATTCTACATGTGTCGAGAATGAGAATTTGTTTAGAGAGAGAGAGAGTGTTTTAGAGAAAGAGAGAGGGGACTTGATTAAGCAAGTCTCTAGTCTTACGAGTCAGCTCCATTCCTCCGTGGAGACTCGGAAGAAACTTGAAGCCCTTGTTGCCCAGCTGACTTATGATCTTGAGAAAGCACGGGAAGTCAAGGTACAAATCGAGGACAGATCTGGGAAGATGGGAAAGATGCTCCTCAGCCTCGCTTTAGGTTTTGGTGATCGTCAAGGAATTGGTTATGATGGTGCCTCCACGTCCCAAATTGCACCTGGACCATTTCCTAAGTTTACTACAACTCCTTATGGTCACCGTCAAAAACCTCGAAGGAGAGTTCGACCAAGAAAAGAAAACCAAGGTCCGCCTTTGACTGTGCTCTTTTGTACTTATTGCAAAAGAAAAGGCCACCTTAGGGAATCTTTCTATAGTATGGGTCGAACACGACGTACTACTGCTCCACCACGTCATACTGATGAGTTTTCTAGTCTGAGAGAGCGTGTTGAGTTCTTAGCTTCCACGACTCAGAGTTTAATGGAAGAATTCCGACGGATGTCTTTGCCGTTAGTAAATACTTCTCACATTTCAGCTAAAACCAACAACAACAAAGGCAAACAAAAGGTCAGCTCTGCTTGGGTACCTAAGAAAGATAAAAAGGCCTTTGTTATTCATGTTGCTCTCAAAGCACATAATACCTCTCAGTGGTATTTTAATAGTGGGTGCTCCAGACACATGACAGGTGGTGCCTCATTTTTTACGACTCTTGAGGACTATCAGGATGGCAGAGTCACCTTTGGAGATGGGAGCAAGTCTAGCATTATAGGACGTGGTACTGTCGAGTTACCTGGATTTCCTAAGCTAGAAAATGTTTTGTACGTCAAAGGTTTGAAAGCAAACCTTCTCAGCATTAGCCAGTTGTGCGACACTGACTTTGCAGTAAAGTTTGACCGGAATGCGTGTAAAGTCTATAATCAAGCCGGTAAACTTTTGATGCAGGGGGTGAGGACCGAGGATAATTGCTATGGGACTGAGCCCACGTCCTCACTTGTCTGCAACAGTGCCATGATCACTCCTATGGATCTGTGGCATCAACGTCTAGGTCATGTGAACTTTAGAGATCTCAACCGCTTAGCTAAAAATGACCTAGTACGTGGCTTACCATCTCTTGGAAAGTCAACTTCGACCGTTTGTGGACCCTGTCAGTTGGGAAAACAAATTCGTAGTCCCCATAGGAAGTTACATTCCATTACCACCTCTCATGTTCTTGAGTTGATTCACATGGATCTTATGGGTCTCACTCGTACTGAGAGTCTAGGTGGTAAGAGGTACATCCTCGTGATGGTAGATGATTTCTCCAGGTACTCCATTGTAGGTTTTCTGAGAGAGAAATCCGATGCTGTAGAATTTTTAACGACCAAGTGCCGTGTCCTGCAAAAATAACACGGTGTCACTATTAACAGAATACGTAGTGACAACGGCACGGAATTCACAGAAGAAAAGGTAGACCTTTACTGTGATAGCCTCGGGATCAAACATGAGTTTTCTGCTGTGATAAATCCTCAGCAAAATGGGATTGTTGAGAGAAAGAATAGAACGATCCAAGAGATGGCTAGATCTATGCTTCTAGGTCGTAAAGTTTCTAAAAGATTTTGGGCAGAGGCAGTGTCTACTGCATGCCACACGGTGAATAGGGTGTATCCGCGTCCACACACACTTCACACTCCTTATGAGTTGTGGACTGGCAAGAAGCCCAACCTGGCATATTTCCGTGTTTTTGGGAGTAAATGCTACATCCTACGGGATAGAGAGAAATTAGGAAAGTTCGACTCCCGGAGCGACGAGGGAATATTTCTAGGATATTCATCGAATAGCAGATCATACCGGGTTTTTAACCTGAAGAGCTCTAGGGTTATGGAATCAATAAACGTTACCTTCCAGGATGACGAACCTCTGACGGTTATTGATCCTAACCTTCAGTGTGAGGATGAGGACTGTTCTGACAGTGATTTACCTGTTCCTCTCTCACACTCTGTGGACCCTACTCCTGTATTAGGGGACACACCTACTTGGGTTCGCAAGAGTCATGACCCATCTGCCATTGTTGGCGATCCCACTCTAGGGGTCAAGACTCGTGCTCAACTAGAGAACGTTGTTAGCCATCTTTGCTACACGTCCAAAGTCGAGCCCAAAAACCATAAAGAAGCACTCAAGGATGAACACTGGATATCTGTTATGCAGGATGAGTTGCTTCAGTTTAAAAAGAATGATGTCTGGGAACTTGTCCCCCGACCTAGTAAGATTGATGTAATAGGTACCCGGTGGATTTTTAAGAACAAAATGGATGAAAATGGTACCATAATCCGTAATAAGGATAGGTTGGTCGCTCAAGGCTACACACAGATAGAGGGTGTAGACTTTGGGGAGACATTTGCTCCTGTTGCGAGGCTTGAGTCCGTCCGTCTTCTGCTCTCCATCGCATGTCATCTGCGCTTCAAGGTGTATCAGATGGATGTCAAGAGTGCCTTTCTGAATGGCATTCTACAGGAGGAGGTTTATGTGGAACAACCAAAAGGGTTTGAAGACCCTCAGCACCCAGAACACGTCTACTATCTTAGGAAAGCCTTGTATGGTTTGAAGCAAGCACCCCGTGCTTGGTACGAGAGTCTTACTTCCTATCTCTTAGCTCGTGGCTTCAAGAGAGGGGGAGTAGATATGACGTTGTTCGTCAGGAGAGATTACGGTGCTATTTTGGTTGCCCAGGTCTATGTGGACGACATAGTCTTTGGATCCACATGCTCCCAGCATGCTCACCACTTTGAGGAGGAGATGAAAAGTGAGTTTGAGATGAGCATGGTTGGTGAGCTTACATTCTTCCTTGGTCTACAGGTTCGTCAGCTAGAGGATGGGATGTTCATCTCCCAATCCAAGTATGCTAGAGACCTAGTGAATAAATTTGGTTTAGAATCCGCTAAGCATGCACGTACACCTATGAGTACCACTACCAAGCTTAGTAAGGACACTTCAGGCAAGGACGTAGAGCAAACCTTATATCGGAGTATGATAGGTAGTCTTTTCTACTTGACTGCCAGTCGTCCCGACATCGCCTTTAGTGTTGGAGTCTGTGCGCGATATCAGGCGTCCCCGAAAGAGTCACATTTACTTGCTCTAAAACGTATTATTAAATACGTGAGTGAGACTCTATCATACGGTATTTGGTATTCCTTTGAGACCGATGACCGTTTGTCTGCCTATTCGGATGCCAATTGGGCTGGGGATGTAGATGGTTGTAGGAGCAATTCTGGTGGGTGTTTCTATTTTGGTTCTGCTTTTGTCTCCTGACTGAGCAAGAAGCAAAATTCCATCTCTTTGTCCACTGCGGAGGCTGAGTACATTGCAGCCGGGAGTTATTGCACACAACTCTTGTGGATGAAGCAAATGTTGGAGGATTATGGGATTTCACAAGACACCATGATCATTTCTTGTGATAACACGAGCGCGATACACATATCTGGTAATCCCATTCAGCATTCGCGCACAAAACACATCAGGATACGTGAGAACTTTATTCGTCAGTTAGTTGAGGAGAACACTGTATCCCTGAGTTTTGTTCCCACCGACCGTCAGTTAGCCGATATTTTCACGAAACCATTAGATGCCCTTAGATTTGAGAGTCTTAGGAAGTCTTTGGGGATTTGCACAGTTGACTGAGGGGTTGGTCTATGTCTAGAATAGGATGCTTCTTCATGTTCATATCATATGCTTCCTATTGCTAGTCTGTTTTATATGTACCATTGCTTAGTTGTACAGCTTTGTTTATTCTTTTTGCTTTTTATATTTCTTTTGAAAAATACAAAAAAAGATTTTCTTTATTTTGTTTAAGAAAAACACAAAAAGATTTTATTTTGATAAAATTTTTGAAAAAGACCAAAAAGATTTTTGTACTTTTAAGCACCTTTTATGGATGAGCATTTAAGATCGCCTAGTCACAACTTCATTCCATATATCCATGTGACTGTTTGATAGAGATTTGAGAGGCTACATCATTTCATCCATGTGCTTTACATTGGTTGGAGTCTTTGAGAAGTAATTAGTGATATCGTCCTACATGTTTGACTCCTATATCTTTATTGCATACATGCACGGCTATATTTGATTATTGCACTTGTCTATCTCATATTGGCTTGAGTGTTTCCATCTCAATTCTGTCTATACAATGTACAATATGCCATAAAACTTGACAAGATTGGAATGCTTGTAAAAACCGTTTTGGTGAGACTGTGTGTTTTTTGTATAACGGGGAGGGGCTGCGAAAGGTAATCATCTATCCTTTGCGCAAAAGCCACCGTTCAAAAGGACCTAAAAAATGGAGGAATTTTAATATCCGAGGTCCAAATAGGTTAAAAGAGCTCGAAAAAATTTATAGGCAATAAAAAGCAATTCATGCCAAATATGGGCCACTTAGGTTTCACCACCAATTCTCCAAAGTTTGAGAATTTAGAATGCCTCTATTCAAAATAATATCCGAGGTAGTTTGGTTGGAGAATATAAATGGGTTTGCACTTCCTTGAAAGTCCTGAAAAAGCATAAAATCATTTTGGACGTTATTGGTGTGAAAATCATTTTGAGCTTTGATTTGTTGATTTGATTGAGTCAATATCTTATATTGTCATTATTTTACACCAAAGGAAGCATTTGAGTTCATTCGCTAGGAATATCCAATATTCATCATGCACATATGTCATGTTTGTATGCATTGCTTGTCCTATCGAATTTGTTCACACCACTTCATTTACGCTATCATCGACTTGGTTGATTTGTGTTCATTCATGGTGTGGTTTTATCCTAGTGTCACTCCGCTCGTGCTTATTTGATTTGTTTCTCTCATTTGTCTATTTGGGGACATCATATAAAGGGGGAGAATGAATTATCTTATTATGGGGGAGATTTGAAATTTCAATTTGCTCATAAATTGATATATATATGTTTATCTCATCATTTCAAACTCGATATGTCACTTGGTATTTTGCTTTATCTCATGTGTGTAGGTTCTACATTGATGATCACTAAATTGCACACCCTGATGAGAAAAGATTCGAGATTCCTGACGATTTGAAGAACAAACGATGAAGACTATTCACTTGTACCTTTTCCAGTTTTGGGTTCATGGGAGGGTAGATTTGTATAGGCAATTTCATATTTAATAATTAGGATTTTTTATGTATGTACCGGCATAGACATAGGGGGATATTTGTAAGGACATTTTTCTCATGTCCGAAATGTTTCATTTATTTATGTCGTAAGCCGCTACATTTGGCACGTCACCTCACGATCTCACATGACGGCCTCTATCCGAATTCTGGGAATCAAGCACGCATTATCTCCATTATTGTGTCCCTCATCTGCATCAACGACTTCACGTTCCTTGATTCTAGGCTCGTAATGCAAGTGGTACGCAAGAGAAGTCAAATCAGTGAAATAAGGCATGATAGGGATGTTCAAGGGCAAATTGGTAATTTTACAGCCACTGTCCGGAGGATCAGTCAACTGGAAAGTTGAAGAGCTTGCCGGAACAAAGATACTGGAAGAAACGGCACCTCAATCCGAGCTACGGTGAACAAGTTATGGCCCGTTGAAAATGGAGATATTTACATAGAAAATTCTGGGAATTTTTCTAAGTGTTTAATCCCCAGTTCCCAGCACACTTTCCCGAACCAAGTCCGAAACCTGTTCGGGGGGGCGAACCGATTCGCAGGGTACCCGAACCGGTTCGGGGTACCTGTACGCTGGATAGAATTTCAGTGTTTTAAAATCGTGGGTTTCTTCATGTATTTCCCTATAAATACCAACTTCGGGGGAGTTGTTTTGCAAGACTTTAGAAGACGTTTTTGAGAGTCCAAATACATCTAGTCTTCATATTTTTGCAAAACAACTGCCTATCATGCCTTATTTCACTGATTTGATTATACATCGACTATAAATCAAATAAAAGAAATCCAACTATAAATCGCATAAAACCCAACTGAGATTCGAAACAGTAAATCATATCAAATCACAAATGGGTTTCACTAAAAAACTCAAACCCAACACCAAGAACAAAGAGATGACCCTCAATCGATTAGGGTGGAAACATAAAATCAGTATCTCACCTCCAAGAACTAAAATGAAATCGCATAAGTATAAAATGAAAACTAACCTGTCAGAGATCGTTTGCTTCTGGCGGAGATTGATTGGTTTGGTTGGGAAATCTCGATTTGATGAGGATGAGAGGATGAGGATGAGGGAAAGAAAACGGTTGTAGAGAGAGATAAAATAAGAGACTAGGGTTGTTTTGTTGTTGGAAGTAAATGTATAAGCTAAATTAAAAGTGTTGGCAGCGTAAACGAAAGTTATTAAATCATAATATATATATATATATATATATATATATATATATATATATATATATATATATAAAAAAAAATAAAAGCGGTCCGGTCTGGTACAAACCCGCTTTTTACGACTCTAGACCGAGACCGGACCGAATAATGTGGTCCTTTATATTTTAGGAACGAATTAAGACCGAATAAAAAAAACCACAAAAGTCGGTCCGGTACGGTTCGGTTTTTTCGGTCCATTCGGGTTCATGCACACCCCTACCTGCGAGCCTATTTTTGCAGCGTGTTGCTTTGTTGCCCTTTGTGCTGAGTTTGAATCTTTTGTATTCCTGGGCTTGCCCTTTTGGTAATTATAATCACAGTTTACCAAAAAAAAAGACTACAATTAGGAAACAAACTCACCCTTATTATATTTAATATCCTTAGAACTTTCATAAAAGAACCATGAAAGGAAATAGTGTAATTAGTTTATGCTCTAACAATGTAGGCACAACTTGGTTTAGCAATAATGCAGACTAGGTGAATTCTCGTCCAGGGTGATAACTTGTACTTTTATCGTGGGGTCGTTATTGTCAAGAAAAGCTAATCAATTCCTTTATCACCTATTAAAAAAATAATCGCAAGCTAGAATAGAGGTAAGTAAGGATGTCAATCCATATCTAAGGACTGAACAAATGAGAAGTAATGTAATTTATTTTTTAATTTAATTTATTTTTAATTTTTTTTACCTTTTCTACTTTTTTAGATTTTTTATATTAAAATAATTTTCATGGGATGATGAGATGACTAAACTAATGGAAGAAATATACTAAACTAAATTAAGGATCTAAAGAACTAACTAAAAAGTGTGATGAAAAATGAGTTAAAGATAACTAAATAAAAATGTAAAATATGAGATGAGTGCGGAAATAAAAGTGAGGGCTAACAAGAGATGGTTTCGGGTTTGGGGGATAAACTCGGGTATGGCATGAAGCTTGGGTTCGGGTTGGTTTCAATGGAGGTTGACTAGGGGTTCCAGCAGGAATATGGACTGTTGGGTCAAAGCTTCGGGTTCGTGGGTTATGGATCGTCGGGTATGGTGGATTGATGGTTTGGTTCTGGGTTTGGTCTAGGGTCGAGAAGGTCAGCCCGGCGTGAATAAGGAGGGTTTGGGTTTGGCAACCGGGTATGGGATTAAGGACAGATGGGGATTTGTTTTTTCGGACAGTTTGACCAGGGCTATAGGGTCGAAGGTGATAAAGGGGTGATAGAATCGGGTTAGGGATATTTGGGACGGTTTGAGCTCATCGTTTTGCCCGGCTTCGTGGGGTTATAAGGTGGGTTCGAGTAAGGGGGGTATAAGGCACGAGGAGTTATGGCTATGGACATGTGAGAGGAGATCCAAATTTTGGTGTTTGCACTTAAGGTGGTTGTGATTATGGAGGTGTTGGAAGATAATGAATAGTACGGGATGTGTTTGGGTGAGATAGGGTGTATGGGTCATAGTACGTGTGTGTGTGTGTTTAGATTTGAACCAAAAAATATTATCTAACACTAATTAAAATAAAATCTACTAAAAAAATAAATCCTAACCTAATAAATACTAAATATTTACAA
Organism: Sambucus nigra; assembly: GCA_949130495.1. Lineage (NCBI taxonomy): Eukaryota > Viridiplantae > Streptophyta > Magnoliopsida > Dipsacales > Adoxaceae > Sambucus > Sambucus nigra. The sequence goes on along the minus strand of OX422219.1, from coordinate 91,821,489 downwards.
ATCTACTAAAAAAATATATAAAATCAATAATACATAGAAATTTAAATTCCTAATCAAAAAATAAAACTAAACTAATAAAATTTAATAAAATAATAAATTCTAAAAAAATCAAATAAAAACAAAAGTCACACCTATATAAAAAATATATATATAAAAATAGCCGATAGACAAATAAATCCTAAAACTATATAAGACACAAAATAAATTCTAAAATAAATTCTAAAATTTAAAAACGACTCAAATAAAAATCTAAAAAATTAATAAAAAATAAAATATAAGGTGCAAACTAAACACACACGAGGCTCGGGACAGGTCTGGACTTGATGTAGGCTAGGTTCGAGTTTGGGGATAGGGTAATAGGCACAGGGATTGGGTTCAACATCTTTTGACCACATCTTCGTCGCATTTTCCTTGATTTAAAGCGTTTGATACCACAAATGAACAATAACCTACAAGATAGACATATAAGCGCGTAAGACCCATTTTATCGAGAATTAGCATTTAAAAATTATCCATTCGGGGTTTTATTTAAAAACTTTTGGGTGAATCACACCACCCCCAAACAGAACATTACTAGTGCTTGAGCAGAAATAGAGAGAAAGAAATATAAGAAACCAAAAGTGTAACACTTTCGCGGGGTTTGCGATTACACTTAGCATTTGCAACAATATTTTAAACCTATAGTTTGCCCTACAGGAAGAGTTTTGACTCGTGAGGATTTGCAGGGAGTGTACTCACAAAATTCTTTATTTGCAAATGGTAGTCAATCTCTTATTAGACGTAGAATAATCGCACAATCCATCACAAGATAAATATTTTGAAAAATACAAGCTAGCTAAGTGAATACCTAAGGCACATCCTTCCTAGAACTCAACTTGTGCGTGTGAGACTCGGTCAAAATAGGTCGAGTGTCATAAGAGAAATTCCTAGATCGCCTTTTCGGAATCAATGCTTCAACTTCGAAATCTCACGGATTTAGCTCTCTCAAACTAACTCGCGAGATTTGGGTAGGTGTATCGCTCTTGTGTGTGAGGAGGTGAGTAAATGAAAGCAAGTCAAATGTCTCACGCACATATAAGAAAGAACAAACATATTAGAAAGAAAAATGATCTTATAAAAGAATGTTAATCACTATAGTGAGAACGTCGAGTTATTCACCATGTTGACCGTCATTTTTCCGAACACCTAGGGGAAAATATGAATGCTTATGGGTGAGGGAGAAATTAAATAAGAAAGATGGCATGAGATGAGGTAGGATATAATAGTGATATGATGGATGTTTGAGAAGAGTGTTCTACACTTGAGGAACAAATGTCTTTATTTCACAAGAACTTGACTGCAAACTTTCTCTTTTTCTTTTCTTCTCTTTATTTTTTGAATTTTGTTTTCTTTTTCTTCTTTTCTTATTCTTTTTTATTTATTTATTTATTTTTCTCTGTTTTCTCTTTTATACTCTCAACACTCTTTTGTTTTTCAAAATGGTGGGTGGAAGCAGTGGCATGAGAATAGGGATGGTAGATGATGATATGAAAAATAAAAGGTGTATAGATGTGGATGTATGGGTGAAAGACTGGTGATCGGAGAAAATTTCAAGAAACGTGTTTCTTACAACTCGAAAGTGATGTCGTTCTCAATGATCAAGCCAAAAAAATTGGTGAAGAATAATGAGATGATACAACGATATAAGTGAGGATCCAAAGGAAGTTGAATCAACTTGTGACTTGGAGATTGCATAAAACACTCTAAAAGGGTGAAAGGCACGAATCTCATAAGCTAAAATTTCCAGTGATCCTTAAGGTTTTCTTGAGCATCGTGGTACTTTTCAAGCCGAAACCATAGTGATGTGATAAGTGCGTAAATTTTGTTGAGTCTAGAAATTCATGATGCAAAATTCCATGGTACGTATTACATAAGCTATTTGAGAAAAATGTCCTCTAGTTTGATTCCTAGAATTAAAAGATGGGTGATAGAAAATTCATGTCAATGAGTGAGATGAAAGAAACTGCACGAAAATTTTAAAATCAGGTCTTGATTTATTTTTTCAAAAGAGGTATGATTTTGATAAAATTCCCCACCCCAAAATAAAGAGAAACATCGTCCTCGATGTTAAGTAAAATGGTTTTTAAAATTAAGAGCAGAAGGGAGGAAAGAGATTATCAGAATCAACTGCTAATGAAGTGTATCAGATGATGGAATGAAGGGAAAAACCTGAAGAATAATAGCAGCACAAAAGATATGTAAAAGTCTATAAAGCAGGATAAAGAATTGGGTGATGTGAAACACAACCCTCAAATAGGATAAGACTGATACATAGAAATAAGACATGACGGGTTGCCTCCCCAGTAGCGCTAAGTTTAATGTCTTCATCCAGACTGAAGGAAACTCACCCTAAGGATAAGAACTAGGAAAGCTCGGGGTGGCAAAAAAATTAGGTGATGATAATCACTCCCAAATAAGACTGAAGTGTCAGTCTTGTAGGATAAAATCCTAAAACGGGTCAATGCACTTGTATAGCAAAGTGCTTCACACGATGCAAAGCATTGGTGGACCAAGGGTGGGTGGGCAGAAAGGTATATGGAAGAAAGGCAAGGGTGAGGATGACGAGGCACCGATCACGGGCCTTATTGAGCCAAAAGGTGAGGGAAATAAGGGCCCTATAAGCATGATGCTCAATTTGGTGAGTAAGGCAAAATGGTCTGAAAAGTGGAATGGGGTGGGGATCATAGAAATCACACGACCGTTCAATAAATGGAAGATGATAATGGTCGTGTCGTGACACATCAGTGAGCTGGTGATGGGAAAAAATCAACACCACAGGGAAGTATTGTGCATAAAGGAACAAGCTCTCAGTCACGTAAGTGGAGAGTAGCACAACAAATACTTTCATGGATGGTGGAGGGTGATTTTAGGTGAGGATCCAAAGATATGGATGGGAACATGCAAGGTATAATATCAAGATCAAAACCAGGTGGTGGGGTAGAAGGGACAATGGGTGGAATAAATGGTGGGTAGGGTGGGATAAAGAGTGAAGAACGATTATCGAACTGAAGTGTAGGTTACACACACTCGTCGAGAGGAGTAAAGGAATACTCACGAGGGAGCGTGGTAACTAAAGATGGAGTGGTCAACTTCTCCACAAGAATATCACCAAATAATGTGGTGGGTAAGTCAAACGAGGTACTAAGATCGGAGATAGAGGAATCACTACAATTATAGGGCTAAGAGGGAGTCATGCATGTGTGGGAATAATCTGTATCAAGAGAGGTGAGGATCCTCTCTGATGCGATCTTGATATTTTGGTGAGCACAGGTTACCGGAGCTAACCTGTAATGAAGTGGTTCCTCGGGAACACACGCGGTGGGCATAATAGGTGTAGACTCGGGCATATTTTTGGATTCATCGGGAGGAAAAATATGAACCTTAATGATGGGTTCCTCAAATGATACAGGGTCGGTATCAGTCTCACAATCAATGGATAAGTCAACACAATTGTCAACTTGGGGTCTGGACCAGTGGGTGGTCTAAACTTCGAGAATCTCGGAGTTGTAGGATTGGTCACACTCAAAATAAGTGGCTCAAGATGACTCATCATCACTCTACGTGGGGGCAACAATGGGTTGACTTGAGATGAAATCCGACTCTCTCGCACATTCAAATTCATTAAACCCTTACTCAATCCGTTGGAGAGCTTGATTTTGATATTTAGTGGCTTGATCTTGCAAGAGGATGAACTTTTGCAAGAGGCTTTTGAGAGCGGAGGTAGATGATGGTGGTGGAGTGATGGGTGGTTTAGGTAATGGAGGTGGAAACAAATCGCTATAAACACTAGGAAGTGGAGAATATTCATATAAAGTGGGTTGAGCGGGATCAAGTTCGTCGTACACGAGAGGATGACCTTCGTGAGAGACAAAAGGTTGATAATCATGGGTAGCGTAGTGAGGGAACTAATCGGAATGAGGTGCACTTGATTTCCATGATGACTGTTGGAACATGTGAGGATCCACAAAATAAGGTTGGGATTCATATTGCGTGGGAGGGTGATCAGGCCTCCACGAATAGCTTGGGTAGTCACACCACTCGGGATTGGATATATCATCACAATAGGCCAAAGTGGGTTCCAGAACAGTGTCATATAGATACATTTGGGCCTTAGTGGGTTCGGATAGATATGGAAAGTATGGAAACTCATGAGGAAAGTGATCGGCCAGAAAGCAAGAGGTGCACGACGAAGCATTTAACACGTTGACAGTCATCATCGGAGGCGGTGGAATATGAGATGCGGGGTTGGATGACGCATGAGTATCAATGGTGTGTGTTTGAGAGTTAAATCCACTAAGTAAAGTGTGGAAGTTCGACTCAGTCTCGACATCAAACATGCTTCAAGATGATGGGTAATGGCCAAAGTATTCCCGTAAAGGACGTTCTTCGGCCATGTTAAGAGATATTTTTTTTGGATATTTAAAGATTTTTCAAAAGGAAAGAAAATATTTTTGGATTTTTTGAAAAGAGAGAAAGAAAATATTTTTTTGATTTTCTTTTGGAAGAAAAGACAGGGGAAAAATATAGACTCTTGATTTGGAAGAACACACTAAAATCGACTACCGAAAGAATTGAATTGGACACACACAATTCGAAGATAAATCCTAACTAGCATATAGCCAATTTATATCTTCAAAATTAGTGAAAGGGGTATCCAAATTTTAATTAAGTCCGCGAGCGAAAAAAATCACGGAATTTATCTTTGTGATCGCATTTGCAAAAATGTGTTCCTACTGGGCTAGCTAGTTGATTGATTTTAAATTTAATGATAGCTAGGGTAGCACACAAAGGATAATCGAGTGAGTCAGGTGATGAAAACCTTTCTCGTGAATGACCGGGTATAGTTCCTAATTGATTAATTCATCACACCATTCAAAAATAAATGTGAGAATAAAATCACATAAGAGCACGTAGGCACACACAATATTGACTCGCTTGCGAGAGATTCGCGAGTGTTGAGAAATGTACCTCCCATGATTTTGACACACGTGGGGTGATGATTGATTTGAGTCGACCGGGGGGAGATCTTGACTATCTCAGTCGGTCCCAGGAGTCCTACCGACCCAAAGTAGAGAGACTTCTGAATTCTCGTCGTTGAACGCCCTCTATCTACCTTGTCCGGTTTTCCTATCACACTTTTATTCTTTTTTTAATTATTACAAATTTAAATGAAAAATAAATGGTGTCTCCAAGCATCGCAATACAAGCCAAATAATTTAATCCTAATAAAAAACCTGTAATAAAATGAAAATGGTACTAAAAATGAAAAAGAAATAGCACAAATGAACTACAATCCAAAAATCTCTCCAAGTGCTTCAAGCTCCAAAGATATGCAACTGCACCATTTGATAACTTGTACTTTTATCGTGAGGTCGTTGATGTCAAGCCAAGCTAATCAATTCCTTTATCACCTACAGAAAAAAATAATAAGCTAGAATAAAGATAATTAAGGATGTCAATCCATTTCTAAGGAGTGAAATAAATGAGAACTAATGTAATTCATTCTTTTTATTTAATTTCCTTTTAAATTTTTTTACTTTTTCTATTTTATTTTAGCTTTTTTATATTAAAACAATTTTCATGGGATGATGAGATGACTAAAATAAAGGAAGAAATATATTAAACTAAATTAAAGATCTAACTAAAAAAGTGTGATGAAAAATGAGTTAAAGATAACTAAATGAAAATATAAAATATGAGATGAGTGAGGAAATAAAAGTGAAGGCTAACAAGAGATGGTTTCAAGTTTGGTGGATAAACTTGGGTATGGCATGAAGCTTGGGTTCAGGTTTGTTTCAATGGAGGTTGGATAGAAGTTTCAACGGGTATAGGGACTGTTGGGTCAAAGCGTCGAGTTCGTGGGTTATGGATCGCCGGGTATGGTGGGTTGATGGTTTGATTTTGACTTTGGTCTAGGGTCGAACAGGTCATCTCGGCGTAAATAAGGAGGGTTGGGGTTTGGCAACCGGGTATGGGATTAAGTACAGATGGGTGTTTGTTTTTCTGGTTGGTTTGAGCAGGGCTATAGGGTCGAAGGTGGTAAAGGGGTGATGGAATCGGGTTAGGGAGATTTGGGTTTGTTTGAGCTCGCCGTTTTGCCCAGCTTCATGGGGTTATATGGTGGGTTCGAGTAAGGGGAGGTATAAGGCATGAGGAGTTATGATTATGGACATGAGAGAGGAGATCCGAATTTTGGTGTTGGCAGTTAAGGGGGTTGTGATTATGGAGGTGTTAGAAGATGATGAATAGTAGGGGATGTGTTTGGGTGAGATAGGGTGTATGGGTTATAGTAAGTGTGTGTGTATGTGCGTGTGTTTAGATTTGGACGAAAAACAAAATTATCTTACACTAATTAAAATAAAATATACAAAAAAAAAACTTATCTAATAAAAACTAAATATTTACAAATCTACTAAAAATATATATAGAATCAATGATGCATAGAAATTTAAATTCCTAATCTAAAAATAAAAGTAAACTAATAAAATATTAAAAAAATAATAAAAACTAAAAAATCAAATAAAAATAAAACATACAGTTATATATAAAAAATATATATATAAATAGCCGACATACATATAAATCCTAAAATTACACGAGACTCAAAATAAAATATAAAATAAATTCTAAAATTTAAAAACGACTCAAATAAAAATCTAAAAAGTTAATAAAAATTAAAAGTAAAAGAAAAGGTGCAAACTAAACACACACGAGTCTCGGGACAGGTCTTGACTCAGTGTAGGCTAGGTTCGGGTTTGGGGCCAGAGTAATAGGCATAGGGATCGGGTTCAACCTCTTTTGACCACATCTTTGTCGCATTTGTCTTGATTTAAAGCATTTGATACCGCAAATGAACAATAACCTACAAGATAGACATATAAGCACATTAAACCCATTTTACCGAGAATTAGTTATATGACCAAAATGTACCCTCGTCTCTTAGGACGACGAGCATCACATCTCACGATAGAGTCGTCACAAGAGTCTCACATATCATTGGCGAGGTTGTCCTGATAAGGGTCGGCCTCGGTTGGGTCAGCCATGGATTAATCATTGGTGGGTTTATCCAGATCACTTCACTCGAGATATGACACTTTATCCCTCAGCCTTCCAACCACATTAAAGGCTAAGGGCTAGGGGTATTTGATATGACCAAAATGTGCCCTCATCTCTTAGGACGACGAGCATCATATCTCACGGCGGAGTCATCACTAGAGCATCACATCTCACGGCGGGGTCATCCCGATAAGGGTAGGCCACGGCTTAATCCTTGGTAGGGTAGTCCAGATAAGGGTTGGCCATGGCTTAATCATTGGCGGGGTCATCCAGATAAGATTCAGCCTCAGAAGGGTCGACCATATCTTAATCATTGGCGGGGTCGTCTAGATCACTTCAGCCGAGACTACATTTATACCTATCAGGATAAGATCATCAGTCTGTTATTTGCAACCTTAAACATCATGGCAGCTACCTTAATCATCAGGAAGCGAACTTGGTACCTCAACCTAGGGGTCGGCAGAAAAGACGTCAACCTCGGCCCTCTCCGGCATCAACGTCATCTCGGCCTCAGCCGGGACGAGGAAGACAGAGACCAAGGAGGGCTCCCATCAGGGGACTGACTCATCAACTCGGCCTCGGCCCTCTCCAGCATCAATGTCATCTCGACCTCAGTAGGGACGAGGAAGACAGAGACCAATGAGGACTCCCATCAGGGGACTGACTCATTAACTCAGCCTCGGACCTCTCCAGCATCAACGTCATCTCAGCCTCTGCCGGGACCAGGATGATAGACTCTAGGCCGAACATACCCAACCAAGAAGACACTTTCACCAGAACTTGATGCCGACTACATGTGACCAAATCTTCTTGGCACGTGAGGGAATATTTCATCATCATCTTCTACATGTGACTCTGACGGGTGGCTTCACTAGATTGGCTAGATCATTTTACATATGCTCATTGCCTGCCTGGGGGGTACACTACACCCCCCAAGCACTATATATAAATGTCTTCCTCTACCTTGTGAAAGGGTCCTCAATTACAAACCCTATCCAAACTCTGGTACATTTATAGTAGAGAGAGAAAGTGGAGTGATTATATTACTAAGGCCATTAGAGCCCTCTTCTGAAAGTGATACTTACACTCACTTTCATAGTGGACGTAGGAAATTACTGAACCACTTATATTGGTGTGTTTCTCCTCTTCACCTCATCTCCTTCCACATATCTGTGTTATTATTTCTTCCATTGTTATGCCTGTTTGAGCTCTACTACCTCTTTATCTGGTGGTGATGTTTACAGAATCATCATTTGGGCACCGTTTGTGGGAACGAGAGGATTCATCTCTTCCTCCTTTGTAGCTTGACCTCACCGAAAACTCTTGTGGTGAACCAGCCCTCCACCTTTTTGTGGAGTTATTTCACCATTAAAAGAGACCCATTAAGGTTCTCAAGCTCATCAGTATCTTCATCACAGCTCAAACATATGGCACCTGAATTACCACTACCTCCTCCACTAGCTGGTGGAGGAGGGCCAAGTTCCATCTAAGTCCCACCACAGTTTGAGATGGCTGAGGTGGTTGTAGCTTTGAAGTCTTTGATAGCCAGTCAGCAGGCTATGAAGGAGCAGTTTTCTTAGTTCAGTGAAAACATGATGATGAGACCGCCAGGAGTCTCATCGGAGATGATCACTCCGGTAGCTACTCAATGGCAACACTAAGAGGCTAGGTAACCACCCCAGGCACCACTCAAGGATTTATCTCCTCACCAACGGATAAGGGATGTTACGGACCCTAGGCATTTACACCAAGGGAGGCAAGGAAACCCTTGCCCTGAGGACACGTATGACGATATTGAGGCCAAGGATACTCCAGCAGATTATTGGGAGCCATTTGAGATCTCAAACAACACTGTACGACTTATTCAGTAGAGCCGAGGTCAGGGTGAAATACTTGACTTGACGAATGCCAAAGGGGGTCATCTTTTGATCGCTTAAGTAGAGGGTCAGCCTTTATAAGGCTTGGCCCAGTTAATGACCAAAGGAAAAGGCTATACAGGTCAAGAAGTCTTGCTGACTCAAAAAGAGAGGGTGGCGACTGTCGGCCCCATCATGGCCGACCCCCACATGGACGAGACGGTGGTTAGAGGGAGGTGAAAGCCAACGTTGTGAAGCATTTGGGGAACCCTCAGTTCACCCATTGGAGGTGGATGGGGATAACCTCATCCAAGATGACGCTGCTAAACCATGGAACGACTCTATTCAAAGACTGGAAAATAAGATTATAGATCTCTTAAAAAGACAAGACCCCTTGCAGAGGGGGTACTCAGAGGGTTCACCCTTTGTGGCAAGGATTATCAGTTTTCCAACCCTGGTCAAATTCAAACCTCCAGTGGTATCACCCAAGTACGATGGAAGTACCCACCTAGTCCACCATATTGAGATTTACCAGTCTGCAGCAGAAATCTACTCCATCTCTGATGAGATGAGGTGCTGAGCTTTCTTAAGCACTCTAACTGGGGGTGCACATACCTAGTTCACTTCTCTTCCTAAAAATTCAATTAAGAGTTTTAAAGGTTTAGCCGAGCGGTTCATTCACAACTTCTGTTTTGGGGTAAGGCCTTAGAATAAGATGACCAATTTGCTTTATGTGAAGGAAGGAAATAATGAAATCCTTAGAGACTATATCACGAGGTTCAACAAGGAAAAGTTGGAGGTAGAGGACTATGAAGAGAGTATAGCCATGACATCCCTCATTGGAGGACTTCAGAAGGGAAAGCTACTCTGGAAGCTTGCTGAAGACCCTCCTAAGTCTATGGCCGAGTTATTGACAACACCTGGAAAGATCATGAATGCCAAGGAAGCCATGGATGCCAAAGAAGAGGATGAAGCTGGTGGAAGCAAGCCTCATAAAGTCAAGGATAAGGACGGGAAGAAGAGGTCAGCTGATGATAAATTTATCGTCTACACTCCACTCACAGTAAGTTTTGATATAATTTTAAATGAGATTAAAGAATATATAGACTTGAGATGGCCTGAGAAGATGAGAGATCCTCCAAATAAGTGGGATGAGAGTAAATGGTGCGAGTTTCATGAAGACCACAGTCATACAACTGACAAATGCTTTGCCCTTAAGGACGAGATTAAGAAGCTCTTAAAGAAGGGAAAGCTCAGAAAGTATATTGACAAAAGTGTTGCTAATAATGATTCCAAGAAAAAGTATGGCCAGTCGAGGCGAGATGTCAAACAAACACAAACGATGAAGAATTCGATGATTGTGGAGAAGCCGACCCCAAACTCCTCCCATAAGATGTTGCTCTAAAGGGTCGACTGCGTTAAAAGTTCAGCAGAAGATAACCAACAACTCTTCATCCATGAAGCCGACCCTCTGACATCTTAGAGTGAGGCGAGTGTTATCTCTGTCAAGTGAGTTTTAATGTATTCTCTACCTAATATATATCGGTTATTTATCTTACAACAAAGGTCAATGAAAAATTTCATATATTCTCTCTCATATTCTTATCATATGAAGTGTTCAGTTGCATGTTTTAACTCTTCTTAAACTATAAAACATCATCATTTTGGTGAGAAACCCTCTCAGTAAAAAGAGAGTTTTTGTACGAGACGACCCTCATCCATACACTCTCAAAACGACGAGAGGGGACGTGGAAGAACACCATAATTTAGTGATTTCAAATTCAAAAATCATTTTATGCTCCTCTTGGCGAAAAGACAGTATATGGACGAGGGTCATCTCGTCCATACACTCTCAAAACGTCGAGAGGGGATGTGGTCTAACACCGTAATTCAGTAAACCAAAATTTGAAAAATCATATTGTTATACTCATCTCGGCTAAGGATGAGATGAGTAGAGACAAACATCATTAACTTGGTGATCGCATACCTGAAACATCATTAACTTGGTGACATGAGAGTTAACATCATTAACTTGGTGGCCTCATATTTGAGACAAACATCATTAACTTGGTGATCTCATACCTGAAACATCATTAACTTTGTAACATGAGAGTTAACATCATTAACTTGGTGGCCTCATATCTGAGACAAATATCATTAACTTGGTGATGTCATACCTGAAACATCATTAATTTGGTGATATGAGACAAACATTATTAACTTGGTGATCTCACATTTGAAACATCATTAACTTGGTGGATTGAGACAAACATCATTAACTTGGTGATCTCACATTTGAAACATCATTAACTTGGTGATATGAGACAAACATCATTAACTTGGTGATCTCACATTTGAAATATCATTAACTTGGTGATATGAGACAAACATCATTAACTTGGTGATCTCACATTTGAAACATCATTAACTTGGTGATATGAGACAAACATCATTAACTTGGTGATCTCACATTTAAAACATCATTAACTTGGTGGATTGAGACAGACATCATTAACTTGGTGATCTCACACTTAAAACATCATTAACTTGGTGATATAAGAAAAACTTCATTAACTTGGTGATATGAGACAAACATCATTAACTTGGTGATCTCATATTTGGAAAACCATTTGGTTATAGACAAACATCATTGATATGCCCAAGTATACCCTTATCCAAGCTTAGGACCCCTCGGCCAAGGCCGACCTTGACAAATCATCAGACAAAGATATTATGACTCGACCTGGGGGTCGGCGCAGGAAGCCTCGGCCTCATCCATAACAGTACATCTGATGATCTCATTTCCAGTAACTGTTCTATCAGAAGACCGACTCACCATCTCGACCTGTACCAACACAACCTCATCCTACTAGAGGACTAGCTTATCATCTCGATCTCATCCCAGACAGGACCCCTCGGCTAAGGCCGACCAACAACGGTACCATCATTTTGTGCAAAGTACAGATAAGGATTTAAGCATCAGAGGTCTTATGGACTAAGCACCCTTGGCCTCGTCCACCACCTAGAGAACGACAACTGACTGAAGATAACTCAGCATGGTAGTTACAATCAGTGGACTCATGTTCCCTCGGCCTCATCCATGACAGTGGGGATGAGACTTCTACATATATCTGACTCAACACTAGTAACTGTCCTACCAGAAGACTATTGCATCGTCTCCGCCTTGGCCGACGGCCGACAGTTGGCACCTGACAGACATCAACATGCAACAATTTAAGCCTGACACATGAAAGAACGTCTCATAAACATATCAGCCCAAATATACTTTATCCCTCAACCTTCTATCTACATTAAAGGCAAAGGGCTAGGGGTAATTGATATGACCAAACTGTGCCCTCGTCTCTTAGGACAACGAGCATCACATCTCACGATCGAGTCATCACAAGAGCCTCACATATCATTAGCGAGGTCGTCCTGATAAGGGTCGGCCTCAGTAGGGTCGGCCATGGCTTAATCATTGGTGGGGTTATCCAGATCACTTCAGTCGAGATATGACACTTTATCCCTCAGCCTTCCAACCACATTAAAGGCTAAGGGCTAGGGGTAATTGATGTGACCAAAATGTACCCTCATCTCTTAGGACGACGAGCATCACATCTCACGGAGGAGTCATCACTAGAGCCTCACATATCATTGGCGAGGTCGTCCAGATAAGGGTCAGCCTCAGTAGGGTTAGCCAAGGCTTAATCATCGATGGGGTCATCCAGATAAGGGTCGACCTCAGTAGGGTCAGATACGGCTTAATCATTGGCAGGGTCGGCCTTAATAGGGTCGGCCAAGGCTTAATCATTGGCAGGGTTGTCCATATAAGGGTCGGTCTCTGAAGGGTCGGCCATGACTTAATCATTGGTGGGTTCGTCTAAATCACTTCAGCTGAGATATGAAACTTTATCCCTCAGCCTTCCAACCACATTAAAGTCTAAGGGCTAGGGGTAAATTATATGACCAAAATGTACCCTCGTCTCTTAGGATGACGAGCATCACATATCACGACCGAGTCAGCATAAGAGCCTCACATATCATTAGTGAGGTCATCCAGATAAGGGTCGGACATGGCTTATTCATTGGTGGGGTCATCCAGATAAGGGTCCGCCTCCGTAGGGTCAGCCACGGCTTAATCCTTGGCAAGATCATCCAGATAAGGGCCGGCCATGGCTTAATCATTGGCGGGGTCATCCAGATAAGAGTCGACCTCAGAGGGTCAGCCATGTCTTAAACATTGGCGGGGTCGTCCAAATCACTTCAACTGAGACTACACTTGTACCTATCAGCGCAAGATCATCAGTCTATTATTGGCAACCTCAAATATTATGGCAGTTACCTTAATCATCAAGTAGCGAACTCGGTACCTCGGCCTAGGGGTCGACACAGAAGACGTCGACCTCGGCCCTCTCTGGCATCAACGTCATCTCGGCCTCAGCCAGGACAAGGAAGACAGAGACCAAGGAAGACTCTAATTAGGGGACTAACTCATCAACTCAGCCTCGGCCCGCTCCAACATCAATGTCATCTCGACCTTAGTAGGGATGAGGAAGACAGAGACCAAGGAGGACTCCCATCAGGGGACTGACTCATTAACTCAGCCTCGGCCCTCTCCAACATCAAGGTCATCTCAGCCTCAGTCGGGACCAGTTTATAGACTCTAGGCCGAATATACCCAACCAAGGCCACACTTCCTCTACCTCATGAAAGGGTCCTCAATTACAAACCCTAGACAAACTCTGGTGCATTTACAGTAGAGAGAAAGTGGACTGATTGTATTGGTAAGGCCATTAGAGCCCTCTTCTGATAGTGATACTTACACTCACTTGCACAGTGAATCTAGGCAATTACTGAACCACTTATATTGGTGTGTTTCTCCTCTTCTCCTCATCTCCTTATACATATCTATGTTATTATTTGCTTCCATTATTATGCCTGATTGAGCTCTACTACCTCTTTTCTGGTGGTGGTGTTTACAACATCATCATTTTGGCGCCGTCTGTGGGAATGAGAGGATTCATCTCTTCCTCCTTTATTGCTTGACCTCACCGAAAACTCTGGTGGTGAACCACTCCTCCACCATTTTGTGGAGTTGTTTCACCATTGAAATAGATCCATTAAGGTTCTCAAGCTCATCAGTATCTTTATCACAGCTCAAATATATGGCACTTGGATTACCACTACCTCCTCCACCACCTGGTGGAGGAGGGACGAGTTCCATTCAAGGGACACCACAGTCCGAGATGGATGAGGTGGATGTAGCTTTGAAGTCTTTAGTAGCCAGTTAGTAGGCTCTGCAGGAGAAGTTTGCCCAAGTTAGCCATAACATGATGAGACCGCCAGGAGTCTCACCAGAGACGATCACTCTGGTGATGATGACGATGACCCTGACCTTCCACCAAAAGACGATAATATCCCAGTGAAATAGTTTCGTATGATCTCTTTCGGTGTGAACACTATCTGTGGAGGACTAGCGGGGGGTGGCTCAGAGGTAGCTGATCGCAAGGCTCATGTGGCGAAGGCCAAAGCTGTGACTAAAGTCGAGGTTATAAACTTGACATCTATGGAAGTTTAACGTGAGAAGAGAAAAAAGGTAGACATGGACATCCTCATGGTCGACTTCTCACGACTTGATTTCAAGGGTATCTTAGCTCCCCATGATGACCCTTTAGTCATCACCACAAGGGTGCATGGGTGTGAAGTTTAGAGGATCCTCGTTGATGGGGGTAGTTCGGCAGACGTTATGTTTTGGCCCTGTTTTAAGATCATGGGCCTCAGCAGAGCTAGGCTTGTCCCTTATCATCATCCCGTGATTGGCTTCAGCGGTGAAAAGGTTCATCCATTAGGTATGTATGAAATGGATGTTAGACTGGGAGATTAATGGCCTAAGAGGTTGACCTGAAAAATCAATTTCTTTATGATGGATGAAAATTTCTTCTCAGCTTACAACCTCATCATAGGATGAGTAAACCTCAAGGAATTTAAGGTCGTACCTTCAACGGTCCACCAAATGCTAAAATTATCGACTCCTTATGGAGTAGGGAAGTGAAAGGTGACCAAACATCGGCACGTGAATGCTACTTCAACTCTGCAAAAGAGAGAGATGATCATAAGAGGGCAATAACCATGTACAACATCGACACACTTGATCCTAGGGATGAAACAAAGCTCAAAAAGGGAGAGGTCATGGAGGAGGTAGAATCCATCATCCTCAATGAGGACGTGCTAGAAAAAACCATCCAAATCGGCAAAGCCCTAAAGTTTGAGATCAAGGAGGAACTAGTGAAGTTGTTAAGGAAGAGATAAAGCTTTTTTGCCTGGAGCCATCTAGGCATGCCAGGTATTGATCCTGAGATTATGTTCCATAAACTCAATGTTGTAGAAGATGCCAGGACCATCAAGTAGAGAAAAAGAGTATAATCCCCATCAAATGTACCCTCGTTCATGGATGCATATTTGGGATATAATCAGATCTTCATGGACTCGACAAACTCATAGAAGACAACCTTCATTACAGACAAGGGGACCTATTGCTACAAGTTCATGCCCTTTGGCCTAAAGAATGCGGGGGCTACTTACCAACGTCTTGTAAATAAGATATTCGAAGATCAGATAGGCCAATCCATGGAAGTTTGTGTGTACGTCATGCTGACGAAGAGTCTGAAGGCCGATACTCATGTAGCCGACCTTAAAAGAACTTTTGACACCATAGACAAATATAAAATGAAGCTAAACCCGGCCAAATATGTCTGTGGGGTAGGAGCAGGAAAGTTTTTGGGATTCGTCATCAACCAAAGGGGAATAAAGTCTAACCTCGAGAAGATCAAGGCTTTGTTGGAAATGAAGACACCCAGAACTATTAAAGACATTCAGAGGCTAACCGGACGAGTTACTGCACTTAACAGGTTCGTCTCAAGAGCTACAGATAAATGTCTTCCTTTTTTCAAAGTTCTTAGAAAAGCCTTTTAATGGAATGAGGAATGTGACAAAGATTTCAAAGAGCTTAAGTCCTACCTTGTATCCCCTCTACTCCTATCTCAGCCAGTTTAGGGAGAGAAGATATACGTATATTTAACTGTCTCAGATTCAGCATCAGTGCTGCAATAGTAAGAGAAGAGGATGGAGTGTAGAAACCAGTGTACTTCAATAGGAAGTCACTCCAAGGGTCTGATCAGAAGTACCCTCGGATTGAAATTTTTGCCTATGCTTTGATACATGCTTCTAGGAAAATGAAGCCATACTTTCAAGCCCACTCCATGGTCATCCTCACTAATTCCCCACTCAGGCAGGTCCTCCATAAGCCTGAGAAGTGAGGAAGGCTAATGACCTGGGAAATCGAGTTGGGGGAATACGATATTGTTTATCATCCCAAGGTTGCCATCAAGGGATAAGCATTCACGAACTTTGTGTCCGAGTATACCTGGGATGAGGCCGAGGTTGAGATTAATCAAGACGCTGCATATGAGACAAAAGAGAGAAACGTCGGCCGACCAAACATGAGACGAGGCCGAGACAAGTATAGTCAAGCAGAGAATAGTTGAGAATGAGGAAGAGAGATACCTCTTTAACAGGGGGGCTATCAGAGGAAAGCTTCTCTTCAAATGCAACCATTTGGAACCTCTTCATTGATGGATCATCTTATGAAAGTGGAAGTGGAGCAGGGATGATAGTGTCAGCACCGGATGGTACCGACATTGAATATGTGCTGAGATTCAACTTCAAAGCTTCCAACAATGAGTCAGAGTATGAGGCATTAATAGCAAGTCTCTCTTTGGCAAAATCGATCAATGTCGGCCAGCTCTTAGTCCACAGTGACTTAAGGTTAGTCGTGAACCAAATCCTGGGGATGTATGAGGCCAAAGATGAAAGGATGGATAGATACTTGAAGAGGGTGAGAACGATGCTAGAAAGCTTTAAGGAAGTAAAGATGAAGAGGATGCCTTGGCTAGATAACAACCGAGTTGATGCACTCATGAGGTTTGCCTCAGCAATAAGGACAGACATAAGGAGAACAGTGCCAGTTGAGATTCTTCTCAAGCCGACCATCAAAGAGGAAGAGGTTACTAGACCTTGCCTAAATCTGAGTATGGGGGCCTCATGGATAGATCCTCTCATCACACACATCAGAGAGGGAGAGCTTCCAGAGTCAAAGTTAGAAAAGAGAAAGCTGAGGTTTAGAGCTACTAAATTCTCAATTGTAGGAGATGTCCTGTATAAAATGGGATTCTTGCTCCCTCTCCTCAGATGTGTCCACCCTTCAGAGGTTCCACACATCTTGCATGATGTGCATGAGGGATCTTATTCCAGTCACATAGGAGGAATGTTATTAGCTAAGAGGATAGTTACTCAGGGGTACTGGTGGCCGCCCTTGGCCAAAGATGCAGCCGCGTATGTGAAGAAGTGTGATAAGTGCCAAAGGTTCTCCACCATCCCTCATCACCCTCACCAACCTCTAACTTCAATCAGCTCCCCTTGGCCATTTGCAGTATGGGGTATTGATATGGTAGGATCCCTTCCAAGAGCTATAAACATCTATCGGTTCTTAATAGTGGCAATTGATTATTTCTCTAAATGGGCAGAAGCTGAGCTAATGATCACAATCACTTAGCAGAAGACCTTCCAGTTCATCTGGAAGAACATCATATGCAGGTATGGTCTTCCATACACCCTCATCTCAGACAATGGAACCCAATTCAAGAACATATCCTTAGAAAAATACTGTGAAAGAGTGAGAATCAAACAATTCCTCTCTTCTCCTGGATGACCCCGGGCAAACGGCCAAACTGAGGTCACAAATCGAATAATCCTTGATGGGATAAAAAAGAGTTTGGAAGAGGCCAAAGGAATATGGATAGAGGAGGTATATGATGTGCTTTGGGCCTACAGGACAACAGCGAGGACACCAACAGGAGAAACTCCATTTATGCTAGCATATGGCTTAGAGGTTGTCATCCCAATAAAGGTAGGACTTCCCACTCATAGAGTTCAGACATATGATCCTCAAAGGAATGGGGAAGAAAGAAGTCTCTATCTTTATTTGATTGAGGAAAGAACAGAGGATACAGAGACAAGATAGGCAGCCTATCAGCAGTGAACTGCGAGATTCTATAATCAGAGGGTAAAGTTAAGGACGATAGCTGTGGGGGACCTAGTCCTGAAGAAGACGTGGAAAAAAGCAAATAAGCTTAATACTAATTGGCATGGTCCTTATAGGGTAATTAATGAGGTTGTACCTGGTACCTACCGGCTAGAAAATCTGGAAGGAGAACCTTTCTCCAAAAATTGGAATGCCGATCACTTAAAGAAATATTACTTATGATGTTGCAATTGTTATTCTCTTTGTAATATGTATCAACTTAAATAGAGGATGTCAATGAAAAAGTAACAACATTGTGTTAATTCTCTTGCTCCGATGTGTGTGTATTTAACATCATTAAGTTAGTAAAAATATGAGGTGAAACATCATAATTTGGTAACCTCATACCTTTTACATCATTATTTGGTAAAAATATGAAAGTAAAACACCATGATTTGGTGACCTCAGACCTTTAACATCATTATTTGGTGAAAATATGAGGGTAAAACATCATAATATGGTGACCTCAGACCTTTAACATCATTATTTCGTGAAAATATGAGGGTAAAACACCATGATTTGGTGACCTCGGACCTTTGACGTCATTATTTGGTAAAAATATGAGGGTAAAACACCATGATTTGGTGACCTCAGCCTTTAACGTCATTATTTGGTGAAAATATGATGGTAAAACACCATGATTTGGTGACCTCAAATCTTTTACATCATTAATTTAGTGAAAATTGGAGGTTAAGCACCATGATTTGGTGACCTCAGACATTTAACATCATTATTTGGAGAAAATATGAGGGTAAAACATCATAATATGGTGACCTCAGACCTTCAACGTCATTATTTGGTGAAAATATGAGGGTAAAACCCTATGATTTGGTGACCTCTGACCTTTAACTTCATTAGATTGGTAAAAATGTGAGGGTAAAACATAATAATATGGTGACCCCAGACCTTTAACATCATTATTTAATGAAAATATGAGAGGTAAAACATCATAATTTGGTGACCTCAGGCCTTTAAAATCATTATTTGGTAAAAATATGAGGGTAAAACATCATAATATAGTGACCTCAGACCTTTAACGTCATTATTTGGTGAAAATATGAGGGTAAATCACCATGATTTGGTGACCTCAGACCTTTTACATCATTATTTGGTGAAAATTTAATAGGTAAAACATCATAATTTGGTGACCTCGGACCTTTAACAACATTATATTGGTCAAAATAAGAGGTAAAACATCGCAATTAAAGGGCAACACCAGCATATAAATTTTAAACAAAACATCGTATGAAGCAATAGAATCTGAAGAAGTTGAACTACTTATGGTTATCATAAAAAGGATTCAGAGTTACAAGCTAGAGTGTCAAGAAGCCATCAGAGTTCATAAAAATAAGAATTATAGACAAAAGTTCATCAAAATTACAACTATTAAAAAGCTTCACTAGCAAAAGAGCCTATGACTCGGCGGGAGCCGACCCACCAACAGCATCAGTCGTCTAGTCAAGGCATACATTTGTGACTTCAACTCCATCATCATGATGAGTAGCGTCCTCAGTCTCTGTAACCTCGAGATGAGAAGTCTGGGTTGGAGCAGCATCACCCTCTTTAACTTCCTTCAAGGCCTGAGTGAACTGAGGGTCTCCAAAACCGATACCAATAAAGTCTTCAGCAGTCAAGATCCCGGACTCATTCTCCTTGAGGGCTGCCCATTTGCCATCAGTTTGATGCCCCTCTCTAGGTACTCAAAGACGAAGCTGACAAATTCTTTAGAGACTTTGTAATCCTCGATGGTCCTCTCAGCAGCATCTTCCAAAGCAGCCTTGACTGTAGAATCAACCTTAGACTGAAGAACATCATCCTTGGCCTTCATAACCTTGTTTTGATCCTTCTTGAGCTGAGACAACCGGTTATCCCATTCCTTTATTACCCCATTCAAAATTTCAACCTCTGCATTCGGAGAGTCCTCAACCTTCTCAGCTTCCTTACCCTTCTCTATAAGGGAGATCTTCTTCAAAGTCCAATCAACAAGACGATGAAAAGATAAGACACCCTTCAGAAGAAGATTAGACGTATGAACATATGAGTTATAGTTTCTAAAAAGCTGATGTCACACTTGTGAGCAAATAGGCAAAAAACTGATACCTGGATTTAATTATGGAGAGAAAACTCGGCCAGTAAAGGGACATCCAATGCACGTAGAAAATGCTTATTTTCCTTAGTCATTATTATACCAATAGCATCGACAGCTTTCAGACTGTGTTCGATGAAGCTATATCCTATTTTGAGCTCAGATAGACGAGCAGCCATGGCATCGTCTGTAGAAATGGGTATGGCATGATCCTTTGCCTGAGTCTTGCTCGGCCTCGTATGTGCCGACTCAGCTGTGGAATTCCTCTTTCTGTTAGCATCCGTGTAACACCCCGCCTAATTAAATACCGGGTGGCCAATCCCATACCAAATTAAAACAGAACATATAGTTGGCTCATTCTTAGCATCAATGTTGAAACTATTTACAACTCACCCAATACCCAATTAAGCTGGTGTTAAAAACTTTCCAAATTTTAATTCAACAAAATCCATTTCCAGTTTAAGAATAACACAACACATTTTATTCTACAACATTGATAACCAAATAGATAACACAAAAGAATTTAAATGCAATTGGAATAAACATTTCCAAATAATATTAATCCATAACAGTAATCCCAACAATATTAAATGTATTAAAAAGAACCGAATACAATAGTATTTTACCCCTATAGAAAAAGATAACTGAATCCTTTGGGCGACATGCCCTAACTAAGAATACTGTGAATCAAAAAGATGATCGGCGTCTAAGCAAAACTCCATAGCTCCATAGCCTGTCATAATCCGCTAAGGTTGGCGTCCCTGCTGCTGGACACCTGATACAGAAGATACAATAGAAAAGAAAATATGCAAGGAAACGGGTCAGAGCCCGATTGTGAAAATGATTTTTAAAACAGCGAGTATTTAACAAGTGCAATAAAGCATTTATTATGTACATGTTAGCTCCAACTCTCACTTGCTATTCTCACCTCTCAACTAGAGTGCACACTTAACGTTTCTTATTAACCTCCTAGTTAATGGTTCCTCTTTTCTAGTTTCCATA
Source organism: Sambucus nigra (assembly GCA_949130495.1). Taxonomy (NCBI): domain Eukaryota; kingdom Viridiplantae; phylum Streptophyta; class Magnoliopsida; order Dipsacales; family Adoxaceae; genus Sambucus; species Sambucus nigra. The sequence continues at coordinate 91,800,311 of OX422219.1, read as the reverse complement.
ATATGATTTCATCCCAAATTATAACCCCGTATGTCCCATACCATACGTCACATAATCATTCATTTACGTTATTCATTTATATGAATCGTTTCTCATTCACATGAAACATTTCTCATTAATATGAATTAATTACTCCAATAAATATTCATTAACTTATTTCAATTCTTTTCTCAATTCGCCATTATCTACAATTATCAAACAGTAGATTATTTAACCACAATATATCCATTCATTCATTTAATCCATTATATATATATATATATATTCATATATAATACGGCACCCCGAGTCACAGCTGCGGTGCAATACATTACTCTGCTATAATGTCCCAATATCGCTGGTCGCTAAATAGGGGACAAAAAGTTCGGTAAGGATTCCTCGAACCACAACCATCAACAAACAAATTGGAGGCGAACATAGTTCTCGTATCCATGGGTCACGTACATACCTACGTACCCACAGTCAGTGGATTTATCAACTCCCCGATAAGTCTTTCATAGACCTATGTTCTCGAGCGACAAATCAAAGATCTCATGGATTCATCAGGATATGACTGCCCTCACGCGTAAACCTCCCGTCGAAAGCAAGTAAGCTAGGTATGTCATACACATAATCATTAATGAATCAAATAGGTATTATCATACCTATAGTATACTATCAACAAGGTACACATATTACCCTTAGATTATTCCCACACGTAGCATTATATTTCCTTAAATCCCACGTATTACAATATCATAACTTTACTTCTTAATTTAAGTATTCCCGAGCCTCACTCATTACTCAAGGTTCAAATAGGTTTTTCCTCAACATATATTCAGTAAGAAGCCACTAATATCCTACTGGTCCATATCGTCATATCTCCCGAATGACTACGAATTAAACTCTCCCTTTTTATTAGGGTTAAAACCGATAGTTTTAAATCTCTTATAAACACCTCTTCTTTTACTTAGGATTAAACCCTCTTGTAAACTTAAGGATATCCAGGTATTATATTCAATCACCCCTACTGGTCCTATATTTAATCCTCATGCTTTCCAATTAAAATCCAAGAATTTAATCTAGCAACCGAAATTCCTTTAAATTAATTATCATTATTCTTAATCAATAAAATCCCAATCAATTTAATTCAAGTCTCAACTAGGGCTTACTGATCTTATATAAGTCCCATAATATCCAATTAACAATCACCAAAGATCTACCAAAGTTTTGGGTTAAGAACCAACATTAAAAGAAATAACTATAGAAATTCTGAGGAGGTCGATCGATCGAAGGCATGGGGTCGATCGATCGATCCCACAGGTCACAGCCTGGTTTTCTGTATTTCTGCAACTACGGTTTTCACCATTTTTATTCATTATAACCTTCATATTAACATCCAAAATGACGTATAATCCTTACTACATGATGTATCAACATAAACAAATAATTTCTAATGATCTAAACATCTTAGAATTATCATGAGATTGGATTAAAAAGCATGTTTATATCCTTATTTCCAGAAAATTATTAACATAACATCTTCAAGAACACATCAATGGTTTTCATAGTTTCTTCAAAAGGTTCGCCCCCCCTAGAAAAATCACTATTCACCCCCCCTAGAAAAATGACCAAAGTGCCCTTTTGGGTTGTCTATTCATTTCCAAATGACCCGAGACTCAAAATTAACATCCAAATAGACTTTTCTGACTATTTTGAACCTTACGGACGCAACGACGCAGTCGAAATGATTATAAGGTTGATAAAAAATAAATTTCCTTTTTAATTTAATAAATTAGTCCCGACACGTCCCATACTGCGTCTGACTAAAAATTCAAATTACCGAATTTATATCACACTGTCATATCAATGACATCACATTCATATATTACCTAAATATCTTTAAGTAATATTCAGAATCATCCATTTTAATATCCACAATCCGGATAAAACCCAAATGAATTAATTAATAATAAAATCCAATTAATCCATTAATTTAAAATATAACTCATTTTAAACGTCATAAAAAAATACGGGGTATTACATACTTCCCCCCTTATAACAGAATTTAGTCCTGAAATACCGGAATATAAGTCATACCAGTAAGGTCAACTCCGAGTATAAATCTCACATCGCAAGAAATCTAAGACGTACCGCTTATACAGTACATTAACGAAAATCCCTATCGATGTTATACGCCAAGCCTCGCCATATAGTTTCAACTGAATCGAATTTAAACTTTACCCAATCATCCCTATACCATCCTCGTGACAAACTTTGGGAAAAATGAGCCTCACATATTGAACAGATAAATCCTGAAGTCCCAACTACTTACCTTTTCACAATTATGAAAACTACTACAATCCAATCATCCAGGATGCCCATACATCCTATCGTACCAATTTCATTATAAAATTTATCGCAAAGGTTATAAGCTCATATCCCAAAGACCTAACTTATTTCGACTCCCAACGGTTATTAGTTTCATGCGTGGGGTGTCCCGCAAGCGAAATCCAAACACGGACCCCCCCCCCCTGTGATACACTACTACCTAAAGTAGTCGGTCATCGAAACTCCTCAGGTACTTAGTCAATAGTATATAAATATTTGGTTTATCGATTTAAAAAATATCAGGCTTATCGATTTAAACAAAAATGGTTTATTGATTTCAAATAGAGTTTACGCATCTACTCTCTTATAGAAGACAAGATGCATGATAGTAGTAGTACATACGCTCTCCTATACCACAAGTCAATGCATGCCGATAGTCACATCATGCTCGAACATGCCCAAAGTAAGTAATCCCATGATAAAAATCAAACCCACGCGATAACATATAAAATATAGGTGTCCCACACCCCTCGGTAAGTCTACGTAAATAACAGTGATGTAGGCTAAGTTTAACAACCCTTTTGCCCACACAATAATAATCGCTATAAAATTCAATAAACGCCTCATAATTCCTTAGATAGAAAACATACCGTCATTCGCGGGTGGTGGTTGTTGATTCATTGCCTGATGGACGTTATATACACGCCCGTACTGACCCTGCTGCGCGGGTGCTGCTGGAATGGGAGGTAGTGCTAGCACCGGAGCTGGAGCTGGAAGAGCAGCTGGTGGAAACACTGGTACCTGTGGCTCCTGTCGAGCATTTTGTGGCTGAGGGAATTTGTCTTTATCAGGACAATCGTGGTGTTTATGGCCATACTTTCCACACACAAAACATTTTCCCGCAAACTTTCCACCACTTTGCCCCTGTTGACCCCGACCCTGCTGGCCATTACCTCCCTTCCCTTGGTCCGGATGAGCCTGTCTCTGGCCTTAATGGCCCTGCTGTCCTTGCCCAATACCGTTATCCTCAAATCTAAAATCTCCCGATCACAAACGCTTAGCATAATCCCCTGTCTGGGAACCTTGCTCACCCTGACGCTGATGACTCTGTCCTGACTGAGTCCCACTAAAACTGCCCCCAGTAGTCTTGCCTTGCAAGCTTGACCCAAACCCCCACTTGACACCCTGAGTATGAAAGAGGTTATCCTGGCAGTGAAGCATTGTAGCATTAAGAACATCTGCATACGTACGTAGTGAAAGATTCCACAATAAGTGCTGGCGAATCTTATAGTTCAACCCATCAGTGAACATTAGAATTCTCCTCTCCTCAGTGGGTACTTCAGTTGGTACCAAACTAGTTAATCTCGTAAATTCTTCCTCATATTCCGCCACCGTCTTTTCTCCCTGTTTCAAATCAAGTAGTTTTCGCCTCATCTCTGTCTGGATGGCGGAAGGAAAGTACTTCCCATTAAACCGTATCCAAAAGTATTGGATAGTCATTGTGTCCCTCTCCTCCATAGTGGTTGTAGCTTCCCACCATTGCAAAGATTCCCCTACTAGCTTGAATGTGGCTAGTATTTGACGTTTAACCTCAGTGCATTCAAGCATTCTCAAGTCCCGTTGGATACCTTTCTTCCATTGGCTAGCAGTCACAACATCTGATCCTCCCTGAAACTCAGGTGGGTACGCTTTCTGAAAGGCATCCCTCGCTCGTTCCCATGCAGTAGGAAACACTTGCCCTTGCGCGGGTGGCACAACTGGTGCCGGTGCTGGAGCCTACTGAACAGCAGCTAGAGCTGCATTGACTGTCTGAGCGACAATTACAGCAACTTCGACCGCAGTCATCATACCCTGAGCTGGGGCGGGCTGAGGTGCACGTCGAGGAGGCATCTGAAACGAGAGAACACTATCAGTATTTGATATAACAAAATAGCTGAAGAGTGTAAGCGTACATAGAAATCAATATTCCTACTCATAGGGCTCTACATCAAAGAACGCTAAGCTAAAAACACAATAAGTCGTACAGATCCTAAAGGACACTAGAACCTGATGCTCTGATACCACCTGTAACACCCCGCCTAATTAAATACCGGGTGTCCAGTCCCATACCAAATTAAAACAGAATATACATTTGGCTCATTCTTAGCATCACTGTCGAAACTATTTACAACTCACCCAATACCCAATTAAGCTGGAGTTAAAAACTTTCCAAATTTTAATTCAACAAAATCCATTTCCAGTTTAAGAATAACACAACACATTTAATTCTACAACACTGATAACCAAATAGATAACACAAAAGAATTTAAATGCAATTGGAATAAACATACCCAAATAATATTAATCCATTACAGTAATCCCAACAATATTAAATGCATTAAAGAGACCCGAATGCAATAGTATTTGGCCCCGATAGAAAAAGATAATTGAATCCTTTGGGCGACATGCCCTAACTAAGAATACTGTGAATCAAAAAGATGATAGGCGTCTAAGCAAAACTCCATAGCTCCATAGCCTGTCATAATTCGGTAAGGTTGGCGTCCTTGCTGCTGGACACCTGATATAGAAGATACAATAGAAAATAAAATATGCAAGGAAACGGGTCAGAGCACGATTGTGAAAATGATTTTTAAAACAGCAAGTATTTAACAAGTGCAATAAAGCATTTTTTATGTACATGTTAGCTCCAACTATCACTTGCTATTCTCACCTCTCGACTAGAGTGCACACTTAACGTTTCCTATTAACCTCCTAGTTAATGGTTCCTCTTTTCTAGTTTCCATAATATGATTTCCTCGTAGATTATAACCCCGTATGTCCCATACCATACGTCACATACTAATTCATTTATGTTATTCATTTATATGAATCGTTTCTCATTCACATGAATCATTTCTCATTAATATGAATTAATTACTCCAATAAATATTCATTAACTTATTTCAATTCTTTTCTCAATTCGCCATTATCTACAATTATCACACAGTAGATGATTTAACCACAATATATCCATTCATTCATTTAATCCATTATATATATATTCATATATAATACGTCACCTCGAGTCACAGCTGCGGTGCAATGCATTACTCTGCTATCATGTCCCAATATTTTTGGTCGCCAAATGGGGGATGATATACCCGTTTATATCCTCGGCCTGGCTGATGGTAACCTCCAAACGGACGACCCTACGAGGGGACGACCCCTCTTAAAAGCTCCATACAACCCCTCAGAGGGCTGACCCTTCACCAGGTTCCAGACGACCCGACGAGGGGCCGACCCTTCACCGGGCTCCAAATGAACCTACGAGGGACCGACCCTTCACCAGGCTCCAGACGACCCTACGAGGGGCCGACCCTTCACCAGGCTCCAGACGACCCTACGAGGGTACGACAGTACGAGGCAAGAATTGGGCCAGGCTCACTACTGGAAGAAAATTTGCCCTCGGCCTCGGCTCATAGGCCGAGGGTGACATCATGACAGCGCGTTGTTTGGGAGACATGTGGAACAGTGCACGTGAGGCTCACATGGCACGTGGAAGACCGTTATAACCAAATCATACCCTCACATGAGGGAATATTATGTCATCATTTGGCATCTACAGGTGTCAACAGGGAATTGGCTAGATCATCATTCACATGCACCATGCATACTTGGGGGGTATACTACACCCCCCAAGACCTATATATACCTGTCACCTACAACCCTACAGGGGAGATCGATTAACTGTAGCCCTAGCTAAAACTCTGCTGGTACACACAGTAGAGAGAGAGAGAGGGTTATGTGCATTGTATCCAAGGCCATTAGTGCCCATACTAAGTGGAACACACACTCACAGTGGATGTAGGCTAAATTGGCTGAACCACTATACATCACTGTTTTATTTCCTCTTATACTCATCCCCTTCTACACACTTATACACTTATACATATCTATGGCTGCCATGGCTGCTACTGTTTGAGCTTACTATCATTTATCTGGTGGTGCTAAATCTCAGCATCATCAGTTTGGCGCCGTCTGTGGGAACGAGAAGACATCTCTTCCTTTGTACAACTTGACCTCACAGGGCACTCTGGTGGTGAACCAACACTCCCCCTGAGAGGAGGTGTTTCACCATTGAAAGAGACCCACTAAGGTCCCAAGCTTACCAGTCTTTTCTTCAGTTCAACTTCTCATAGCTCAAGCACATGGCACCTGAGATGCCACCACCACCACTTCCCCCACCAGATGAGGGGGGAAGACCCAGTTCCAGTCAGCTGCCGCCTCAGTCTGAGATGGCTGATGTAGCGGCTGCCTTAAAGTCTCTGGCAGCAAGCCAGCGGATGATGCAGGAGCAATTCATAGCTCTAAGCCAGAACATACTAAGGGCACCAGGATTTTCACCTGAGATGATTACTCCGGCAGCAGCTCCAGGACAGCATGAGGCCAGGGGACCACCCCAGGCACCACTCAAAGACCTGCCACCCCCTCAGCGGCGTAGGGATGTTGCTGACCCCCGGCGTCTATGCCTGGGGAGGCAAGGAAACCCCTTCCCTGAGGATAGGTATGACGATCCGGAGGGAGATAAGGCCCCTATAGAGTGATGGGAACCCTATGAGGTCTCCAACAATACTGTACGACCTCTCGAGGATAGTAGAGGAAAGTGCGGGAGACCAAACCCTGATGATCGCCCGAGGGGCTCTGCTTTTGATCGCTTGAGCAGGGGGTCGGCCTTTGAGAGGCTAGGCCCAGTAAATGACCTGCGAGAACAGTTATCCAGGCCAAGAAGTTCTGCGAGATCCAGGAGGGAGGCAGCAGATGGCCGACCCAGAGGACGAGATGACGGCCAAAGGGATGTGAACAGCCGACACAGGCCTGCTGCAGCAGAACCCTCCGTCCACCTCGGAGAGGCGGCAGGGGATAACATCGGCCAGGCCGACCCTGTGAGGCCCTGGAATGACTCAATCCAGCGGTTAGAGGATAAGATCGGTGATATACTGAAGAGCCGAGACCCTCTTCAGAGGGGGTACACCATAGGCTCACCCTTCGTGGCAAAGATAGTCAACTTCCCCACGCCGTCAAAATTCAAGCCACCCGTGGTCACCCCAAGGTATGACGGGAGCACTAACCTCGTCCACCACGTGGAGATGTATCAGTCAGCAGTAGACATATACTCTATCTCAGATGAGATGAGGTGTCGTGCCTTCTCTGGCACCTTGACAGGGGCTGCGCATGTCTGGTACACGTCTCTTCCAAAAAATTCCATTGAAAACTTCAAGCAGTTGGCAGACCTGTTCATCCATAACTTCTGCGTTGGGGTGAGGCCACAGAAGAAGACCACCCACCTGCTCTATGTTAAGCAGGGGAAGAATGAGAGTCTGAAAGACTACATAGCCAGATTCAATAAGGAGAAGCTGGAGGTGGAAGACTATGAGGAAAGCATAGCTATGACAACCCTGATTGGGGACTCCAAAAGGGGAAGCTGTTATGGAAGCTTGCTGAAGACCCTCCGAGGACGATGGCCGAACTGTTGTCGACAGCAGGAAAGGTGATGAACACCGAAGAGGCGATGGCTGCAAAACATGAAGACGAAAGAGGAGGTGCTAGTGGGAGTAAATACCCTAAGAAGAACAAGGAGGGGAGGAAGAGGTCCTCAGATGACAAGTTCGCGGGGTACACCCCTCTGACGGTCAGTTGTGAACAGATTCTCAATGAGATTAAGAGTGACCGATCCCTGAAGTGGCCTGAGAAGCTGAGGGCAGCCCCCGGCAAGAGGAATAAGAACCTTTGGTGTGAGTTTCACCAAGACCATGGCCACGTAACGGACAAATGCTTTGCTCTGAAAGACGAGATTGAGAAGATGCTGAAAGAAGGGAAGCTCAGAAAGTACGTTGACAAAGGTGCCTTCAAGAGGGGCCGAGGGGACGACCCCAGAAAGAAGCGAGGCGATCCATACAGAGAAGGTCCTCAAAAAAGTGGGGACGACCCTTCTGATGATGAGGACGACCCCGACCTCCCACCGAGAGACGACCATGGCCCTGTCAAGAGGCTTAATATGATCTCGCTCGGAGTGGGAATGATCTCCGGGGGTCTCGCAGGAGGAGGGTCTGAGGTCGCCGACAGGAAGGCCCATGTGGCTGAGGCCAAGGCAGTGGTGAAGACGGTACACGCAACCTCCCTGGAGGTCAAGTCAGAAAAGAGGAAGAAGGTTGATATGGACACACTGATAGTGGGGTTTTCAAGAATGGACTTTAAAGGCCTCTTAGCCCCACATGATGACCCTCTCGTCATCACTACCAGGGTGCACGGATGCGAGGTGCCGAGGATCTTGGTAGACGGGGGTAGTTCTGAAGATGTGATGTTTTGGCCATGCTTCAAAGCCTTGGGTCTCAGCCGTGCTAGACTCGTCCCCTACCATCATCCATTGATTGGGTTCAGTGGGGAAAAGGTTCACCCCCTTGCGGTATATGAGACCGATGTGAGGATGGGGGACGAGTGGCCGAGATGGCTCACCAAGAAGGTCAGTTTCTTTGTGATGGATGAGCAGGTGTTTTCGGCCTACAACATCATACTGGGGCATGTGGCCCTCAAGGGGTTTGAAGTTGTGCCGTCTACGGTCCATCAAATGATAAACTTTCCTACACCTTACGGGGTGGGGGAAGTTCAGGGAGACCAGACGACAGCGAGGGAATGTTACTACAACTCCGCTGAAGAAAAAGAGGCACACAAGAGGGTTACAACCACTTATAATATTGATACCCTAGACCCCAGAGATGAAACGAAGCTGAAGAAAGGAGAGGCTATGGAAGAGGTAGAATCCATCATCCTCGATGAGTATGACACGGAAAAAACCGTCCAAGTTGGCAAGTCTCTGAAGCCCAACATCAAGGAAGACCTCATTAAACTATTGAGGAGAAGGCGAAACATCTTCGCCTGGAGTCATGTAGATATGCTAGGGATTGACCCTGAAGTCATGTGCCACAAGCTCAATATGGTAGAGGGAGTGAAGCCGGTGAAGCAGAAGAGGAGAATTTACTCCAGAGAAAAATATGAGGTCATCAGGGACGAGGTCAAAAAATTAGAAGACGCTGAATTTATCAGAGAGGTCATCTACCCTGAATGGCTATCCAATGCAGTCATTGTCCCAAAGGCCAACGGCAAGTAGAGAATGTGCGTGGACTTCACAGACCTCAACAAGCACTATCCCAAAGACAGCTTCCCTCTCCCCCGCATCGACCAGATGGTAGACGCTATCGCAGGCCATGAGCTCATGAGTTTCATGGATGCCTACTCAGGGTATAACCAGATTTTCATGAACCCTGAAGACTCGGAGAGGACCGCCTTCATCACTGACAAGGGGACATACTGTTACAGGGTCATGCCCTTTGGCCTAAAGAATGCGGGGGCAACGTACCAGCGCCTCGTAAACAAAATGTTTGAAGATCAAATTGGGAAGTCTATGGAGCTCTACGTAGACGACATGCTGACTAAGAGTCTGAAGGCAGAGGATCATGTGGCAGACCTGGAGAGGACCTTTAATACGATGGACAAATACAAGATGAAGCTTAATCCGGCCAAGTGTGTCTTCGGGGTCGGAGCAGGGAAGTTCTTGGGGTTCATTGTCAATCAAAGAGGCATCGAGGCCAATCCTGAAAAGATAAAGGCCCTTGTTGAAATGAAGACCCCCAAGTCCACTAAAGACGTTCAGAGGCTCACAGGGAGAGTTGCTGCCTTGAACAGGTTCGTGTCTAGGGCCACAGACAAGTGCTTGCCATTCTTCAAGACCCTTAGGAAGGCCTTTGAATGGAGTGAAGAGTGTGACGAGGCTTTCAGGGACCTAAAGTCGTACTTAGGGTCTCCCTTGCTGCTATCACGACCCGTGCAGAGTGAACAACTTTATGTGTAGCTCGCCGTCTTAGAGTCGGCCATCAGTGCAGCCATTATGAGAGACGAAGATGGGATACAGAAGCCCGTGTATTTTACAGCAAGGCACTCCAGGGGGCAGAGAAAAGATACCCGAGGATGGAGAAGTTGGCCTACGCCTTGATCCATGCCTCGAGGAAGATGAAGCCATACTTCCAGTCCCATACAATGGTCATCCTCACCGACTCTCCTCTTAGGCAGGTCCTACACAAGACAAAAAAATCAGGTAGGTTGATGGCATGGGCTATAGAGCTGGGGGAGTTTGACATTGTGTATCAGCCTAGGACGGCCATTAAGGGGAAGGCATTGGCAGACTTCGTGGCTGAGTTCACTTGGGAAGATGATGAGGCAGAGGGTGAGACCCTCGGGAAGGCGGATACAGAAGACAGACCCGCTGACACACCCACAGAAAGGGCTGAGACAAGCACTGCTAGAAGGAAAGCGACTGAAAATGAAGAGGGAAGATACATCTTTAGACAGGGGTCCCTCTCTGAGGGAAATTTTTCAGAGGGAAAGACTCTGTGGAGCCTCTTTATTGACGGGTCCTCCTGTGACAGCGGAAGTGGAGCTGGACTGATACTATCAGCACCCGATGGCACAGACGTCGAGTACGCCCTGAGGTTTAACTTCAAAGCCTCCAACAACGAGGCTGAATATGAGGCCTTAGTAGCAGGCCTCTCCTTGGCCAAGTCTCTTAGTGTCGGCCAGATTTTGGTCCATAGTGATTCAAGGCTAGTAGTGAATCAGATACTAGGAGCCTACGAGGCTAAGGACGAGAGGATGGCTAGGTACCTTTAGAAGGTGAGGTCACTACTGAAAGGCTTCAGAGAAGTCAAATTAAAGAGGATACCTAGGCTCGACAACGGCCGTGCTGATGCCCTTGCGAGATTGGCCTCGGCAACTAGGGCAGACATCAGGAGGACGGTCCCAGTGGAAATTTCTCAAGAAGCCTTATGGATGGACCCTCTGATCAGATACATTAAAGAGGGTGAGATGCCAGAAGCAAGGCAAGAAAGGAAGAAGCTGAGATACAGGGCAGCCAAATTCACTGTCATCGGGGACACGCTGTACAAAAAGGGGTTTCTGCTCCCCTTACTTAGGTGTGTGCATCCCTCAGAAGTCCCTCCCATCTTGCAAGATGTGCACGAAGGGTCATGCTCAAGACACATTGGGGGTAGATCCTTAGCTAAGAGGGTGATCACCCAAGGCTACTGGTGGCCGACCTTGGGGAAAGACGCCGCAGCATACGTAAAAAAGTGTGATAAATGCCAAAGATTTGCTACCATCCCTCATCAACCCCAACAGCCTCTTACATCCATTACATCTCCGTGGCCGTTCGCAGTGTGGGGAATTGACCTGGTAGGGCCCTTACCAAGAGCAGTCAATAACTATCGGTTCCTCATTGTAGCGATTGACTACTTCTCAAAGTGGGTGGAGGTCGAATCGATGGTCACAATTACAGAGCAGAAGACCTTCCAGTTCATCTGGAAAAATGTGATATGCAGATATGGTCTGCCCAACACCCTCATTTCAGATAACGGGACTCAGTTCAAGAATGCCTCTTTACAGAGGTACTGTGAGAGGGTAAGTATCAAACAATTTTTCTCCACCCCAGGCCGACCTCAGGCCAATGGGCAAACCGAAGTAACAAACAGGACAATCCTAGATGGAATCAAGAAGAGGCTTGAGGAGGCAAAAGGAAGATGGGTCGAGGAGTTATATGTCGTACTGTGGGCATACAGGACGACAGTGAGGACTTCTACCGGGGAGACCCCATTCATGCTAGCTTATGGCTCAGAAGCCGTCATCCCCACTGAAATTGAGTTTCCTACTCATAGGGTCCAAGTGTACGACCCCCAGGGAAATGCGGAAGAGAGAAGACTCGACTTGGACCTGATTGAGGAAAGGAGGGAGGACGCGGAGTTAAGGCAGGCCGCATACCAGTAGAGGACCGCAAGGTTTTACAATCAGAGGGTGAAACACAGGCCTATTGTAGTGGGGGCTTGGTCCTCAAGAAGACTTGGCAAAAGCCCAACAAGCTCCATCCTAATTGGCATGGCCCATATAGGGTCATCGATGAAGTTGTCCCTGGGACCTATAGACTAGAAAACCTAGAAGGGGAACCTTTTTCCAATCCTTGGAATGCAGACCATTTGAAGAAATACTATCAGTAGTGTTGTAAGGTCTTGAAAGGCCATAATTGTAATGAGAGTTGCTTCAACAGAACACTATGGAAAATTAATAAGAAATATCAGTGTTTCCCTCATCCTGTGGTTGTCAGTTCTAGCACGCATGGAAACATCTATAGAAAACCACCCTCGGCTATAATGAGGGCCAGTGGAGGGGACGACCCCACCATTGTCCTCAAAAAAGACGAGGGTAGACTTCATTAAAACCATTAATTTGGAAAGTTGAACCCTCGGCTATAATGAGGGCCAGTGGAGGGGACGACCCCACCACTGTCCTCAAGAAAGACGAGGGTACACTTTGTTAAAAACCATTAATTTGGTAAGTTGAACCCTCGGCTATAATGAGGGCCAGTGGAGGGGACGACCCCACCACTGTCCTCAAGAAAGACGAGGGTACACTTCATTAAAACCATTAATTTGGTAAGTTGAACCCTCGGCTATAATAAGGGCCAGTGGAGGGGACGACCCCACCATTGTCCTCAAGAAAGACGAGGGTAGACTTCATTAAAACCATTAATTTGGAAAGTTGAACCCTCGGCTATAATGAGGGCCAGTGGAGGGGACGACCCCACCACTGTCCTCAAGAAAGACGAGGGTACACTTTGTTAAAAACCATTAATTTGGTAAGTTGAACCCTCGGCTATAATGAGGGCCAGTGGAGGGGACGACCCCACCACTGTCCTCAAGAAAGACGAGGGTACACTTCATTAAAACCATTAATTTGGTAAGTTGAACCCTCGGCTATAATGAGGGCCAGTGGAGGGGACGACCCCACCATTGTCCTCAAGAAAGACGATGGTAGACTTCATTAAAACTATTAATGTGGAAAGTTGAACCCTCGGCTATAATGAGGGCCAGTGGAGGGGACGACCCCACCACTGTCCTCAAGAAAGACGAGGGTACACTTTGTTAAAAACCATTAATTTGGTAAGTTGAACCCTCGGTTATAATGAGGGCCAGTGGAGGGGACGACCAGGGGACGACCCCACCACTGTCCTCAAGAAAGACGAGGGTAGACTATTAAAAACCATTAAGTTGGTAAGTTGAACCCTCGGCTATAATGAGGGCCAGTGGAGGGGACGACCCCACCACTGTCCTCAAGAAAGACGAGGGTAGACCGTTAAAAACCATTAATTTGGAAAGTTGAACCCTCGGCTATAATGAGGGCCAGTGGAGGGGACGACCCCACCACTGTCCTCAAGAAAGACGAGGGTAGACTGTTAAAATCATGTTTGGTAATTTAATCCCTCGGCTATAATGAGGGCCAGTGGAGGGGACGACCCCACCACTGTCCTCAAAAAAGAAGAGGGAAAGGTTGGTGGCTAACAAAAAAATAGCAAATCATGCAAGAAGCTGATATAGAAGACAGTAAAGGAGACGATATGATATTAATAAAAGTGAGATACAAGATATCCAAGTGTTTTACAAAAAAGAGTACAAAAATAATAAGTACATTATGAGGGTATGGGCTACAGACAGCCACCCTAAGGGACACTGTCAGAGGGCAGAGCCTCAACATCCACCAAAGGGGTCTCTTCAATAATCATAACCGGATGATCTTCAGATGTGCCGACCCCCTCAACCTGCACTTGGGATTCTACCTGGGACAGAGCCTCGGCGATCATTGGGTCGTCCAGTCTGACTGATTCAATAGACGGACGGACCGAGGAGACGACGTCGCCAAACCTGAGGACGACCCATCGGCAGGCAGTCCTGATTCCCCTCTCCAAGTATTCAAGGCCGAAACCTTGAAACTCTTCAGAACCTTGTAAGCCTCAACAGCGTCGGCCTTGGCTTTTCTGACAGCTTCTTCAAGATCAGTCTTGTGCTGGGCCTCCAGGTTGATCAGGGCTGAGTCCCTCTCCTTGATGATCAAGTCCTTGGCTTGCAGGTCGGCATCGTGCTGCCTCGTCAGCTCATCTAGGACCCTAGCATGCTCGGTCCTAGCACTCTCAAGCTCAGCCCTCGCAGTATCAAGCTCTGTCCGAAGGTCGACCTCATGCCGAATGGCCCTCTCAGCTTCATAAAACTTCTGTTGGTTCTCAGCCATCCACTTGGTGACTGAGGTGAAGGCACAAACAGACTGCGCAAAAAATAAACAGATGTCAAGAGGGGCTGAGGGAACAGTTAGTGAAAGAATGAAATTAAACAGATGGGTCAGAGCCAATACCTGTGCAAGGGAGTGCAGACCATAGTCGTACACTTTGGCTGGAGGCATCTTTGACAAAAACTCGTAGTCAGCAGCTGAAGGTGCAGAGGACATTAAGGCCTTGGCTGCCCTCAGATTTGCAATGAGCGACGAGGGATCGGCCCTCAGATGCGCCAAGTTTTGAGACCAGAAGGCCCCTATACTGGACGAAGAGGTCGTCCCCTCAGAGGCTTCGACCCTAGCCCTCATCCGAGAATCAGGCCGAGGGTCAACAGGGGCCTCAGGCTCCTTCCTTTTATTACTATCGGTGGTCGGCTCCACCACCGTCGGCCCGGCGGCCCTCGTCTTCCTCGGAGCCTGCTGAGGCTCCTTTCCTTTCTTCTTTGCCAATCCTGATAATAAGCTGGGAGCAGTCATTTCCCAAAGATAATCCGATATACCTGCAGGACGACCTGATAAGAAGACGACACGTCAGAAAAATGCAGAGATAAAGAGAAAACACTTCAAAAATAAGTAAAGAATGGAAAATGTGCAGTATAACTCACATAGTTCTGTCAGAGGGACGACCCTCAGACCAGCTTCTTTGAGGAACCGAGGGGTCATCAAGTCTTCGAATTTTGCAAGTTCACCCTCTCTCCCTCGTCCTCTAAGGTAATCAACAATGTCCTTCTCCTCCAGGCTAAGTCCAGGGTCTGATCAGGCCTTCATGGAGGGGTTAGACCACTTCCTGGGGACCCTCGGACTATCGGCAACGGGCTCCCACTCCCCGGAGATGAAGAAAAACCTCTTTTTCCAATCATGGTTGGAAGTTTGTGCCACATGGAGGAGTTTCTTCTCAGACCTCCTTGCCCCCAGATGATAATATCCAGGCTGTTTGGACGAAGAGGTAATGTTGTAACAACCCAAAAAAAGGACAGCCGAGGGCTCATCGGTGAAGGCATTCTTCCACAAGGAAATATAGCCCAGGATCGTCCTCCAAGAGTTGGGGGGAAGTTGAGAGGGAGCAACACCAAGGGCAGCAAGGATGTCTACAATGGCAGTATGCAGAGGGAATCTGACTCCGACCTTGAGCATTTGTTCGTAAATTGCAACCTCTCCCTCTCCACAATCAAAAACCCTCTCAGACTCAGGGGGAACCCTCATAGTTATGTTGAGAGGCACTCCATAGGCATGCCTCCATATCAGGAGGTCGCGATCCCTAACAGAGGAGATAAAGGACGAGGCATGGGAGGTATCAACTTCGTCATCTGTGTCATCGTCCTCGTCCTCAGTCCCCTCCCCCTCGGCCAGAGGGCCCTGTGGAAAAGCCACTTGGAAGGCATGGGGAGACAGGGTTGACACGGGGACAGCCTCAGAGGGGACCGTACCCTCAGCCTCTCGGCCTGGTCTTAGGTTAGACATCTCCCTCCTACCAGAATTTTCAGCACCAATTGGCGAGGATGCTCTCTCATCCATCTCACTTGGTTTGGGAGTCTCGGCTGGACGAGCGGATGACCCACAAGACTTAGACGGTTCAAATGGTTTTATGGTGGCAAGAGGAACGGGAAAGATGGGTCGTACCCAATTAGGGTCGGCCCCTCGTCTCCTCTCTTCCTCTTCCTCTATTCGTCTGATCTCGGCAAATAGTTTCTCTCTCAAGGATGGGAACTCAGATATTAAGCTATAAGGCCTCCTAAGCATTAAAGGGAAGACTCTACACTTGGATAAATTACACTAAACTTAGCTAACTTAGCTACAAACAAATGGGAAATTGACCAGGTTGGACTTTTGGATCAAAACAAAGGAACTCAATGGTTTCTGTCAAGAACACCCAAGAACCAGTTACCGGAGAAGACGCCGGAAAAGGTTATGGCACAACCTAAAGAAAATACAGCCCCACAACCCTTAAAAGCAAATAGAAATGAAGGCAAAAGAGAGTACCTGATAAAGAGAGCAAAACCGTTGTTAAGACTTGAGGAATTGAAGGCTGCAAATGGCGATGAAGGCTGATAAAATTCTAGAGAGCGAGAATGCTTAGGCGCGAAGAAGAAGAAGGAAGAGAGAGAGTTTGAAAATCTCTTAAATACTTTGGTAATAAGTGGACCCATTTACCAAGAAAGGTATAATTAGGGCACAAGGCCCCAAGCGCAGTGTGCAGCCGCCATGCCTTGGAAACTGAAATAGCAATGAGTATCTTCCCAGGTGTCACTCACCTAACTGATCATACATGCATCTCATTTAAAACACTATCCCTCAGCCATCTCAACAGCACCTATGGCTAAGGGCTGGGGGGTGATTGATATACCCGTTTATATCTTCAGCCTGGCTGATGGTAACCTCCAAACGGACGACCCTACGAGGGGCCGACCCCTCTTACAAGCTCCATACAACCCCTCAGAGGGCTGACCCTTCACCAGGTTCCAGACGACCCGACGAGGGGCCGACCCTTCACCAGGCTCCAGATGAACCTACGAGGGACCGACCCTTCACCAGGCTCCAGACGACCCTACGAGGGGCCGACCCTTCACCAGGCTCCAGACGACCCTACGAGGGTACGACAGTACAAGGCAAGAATTGGGCCAGGCTCACTACTGGAAGAAACTTTGCCCTCGGCCTCGGCTCATAGGCCGAGGGTGACATCATGCCAGCGCGTTGTTTGGGAGACACGTGGAACAGTGCGCGTGAGGCTCACATGGCACGTGGAAGACAGTTATAACCAAATCACACCCGCACGTGAGGGAATATTATGTCATCATTTGGCATCTGCAGGTGTCAACAGGGGATTGGCTAGATCATCATTCACATGCACCATGCATACTTGGGGGGTACACTACACCCCCCAAGACCTATATATACCTGTCACCTACAACCCTACAGGGGAGATCGATTAACAGTAGCCCTAGCTAAAACTCTGCTAGTACACACAATAGAGAGAGAGAGAGGGTTATGTGCATTGTATCCAAGGCCATTAGTGCCCATACTAAGTGGAACACACACTCACAATGGATGTAGGCCAAATTGGTTGAACCACTATACATCACTATTTTATTTCCTCTTATACTCATCCCCTTATACACACTTATACACTTATATATATCTATGGCTGCCATGGCTGCTACTATTTGAGCTTACTATCACTTATCTGGTGGTGTTAAATCTCAGCATCATCAGGGGACAAAAGGTTCAGTAAGGATTCCTCGAACCACAACCATCAACAAACAAATTGGAGGCAAAAATAGTTCTCGTATCCATGGGTCACGCACATACCTACGTACCCACAGTCAGCGGACTTATCAACTCCCCGATAAGTCTTTCATAGACCTACGTTCTCAAGCGACAAATCAAAGATCCCATTGATTCATCAGGATATGACTGCCCTCATGCGCAAACCTCCCGTCGATAGCAAGTAAGCTAGGTATGTCATACACATAATCATTAATCAATCAAATAGGTATTATCATACCTATAGTATACTATCAACAAGGTACACATATTACCCTTAGATTATTCCCACACGTAGCATTATATTTCCTTAAATCCCACGTATTACAATATCATAACTTTACTTCTTAATTTAAGTATTCCCGAGCCTCACTCATTACTCAAGGTTCAAATAGGTTTTTCCTCAACATATATTCAGTAAGAAGCCACTAATATCCTACTGGTCCATATCGTCATATCTCCCGAATGACTACGAATCAAACTCTCCCTTTTTATTAGGGTTTAAACCGATAGTTTCAAATCTCTTATAAACACCTCTTCTTTCACTTAGGATTAAACCCCCTTGTAAACATAAGGATATCCATGTATTATATTCAATCACCCCTACTAGTCCTATATATAATCCTCATGCATTCCAATTAAAATCCTACAATTTAATCTAGCAACCGAAATTCCTTTAAATTAATTATCATTATTCTTAATCAGTAAAATCCCAATCAATTTAATTCAAGTCTCAACTAGGGCTTACTGATCTTATATAAGTCCCATAATATCCAATTAACAATCACCAAAGATCTACCAAAGTTTTGGGTTAAGAACCAACATTAAAAGAAACGACTATAGAAATTCTGCGTAGGTCGATCGATCGAAGGCAGGGGGTCGATCGATCGATCCCTCAGGTCACAACCTGGTTTTCTGTATTTCTACAACTACGGGTTTCACCATTTTTATTCATTCTAACCTTCATATTAACATCCAAAATGACTTATAATCCTTACTACATGATGTATCAACATATACAAATAATTTCTAATGATCTAAACATCTTAGAATCATCATGAGATTGGATTAAAAAGCATGTTTATATCCTTATTTCGAGAAAATTATTAACATAACATCTTCAAGAACACATCAATGGTTTTCATAGTTTCTTCAAAAGATTCATGGATATTTCATGGATTATTATCAACCTACATCATGAATTTAATTCCTATATCATTTCAGTTTCCTGAAATCCATTTAATAACTCCATTATTTCTGCCAAACATGAAAAATCTTCTCATTTCATAACTATTCTAACATGGACAATATGTAAACTTAAATTGACATTATATAACACTTGCCTATACTCAAGGTCTGATCCTTTGGTGTAGTATATCTCAGGTGGTTCTCCCTTTTTCGGTTAGCCTCCGGTGGTGGTTTGTGGTGGTGACACTTTGTTCTTAGTTCTTCTCTTTCCCAAGTGAACTCTTCTCTTCCCAAGCACCCTTTCACTCTCTCTCGGAAGATGACTTCTCTAATTTGTGAAGAGAAGATGTATAACCCACTTACACTTAATCTACCAATACTTATAATAGGACAAAATCCGAAATCACTATTCACCCCCTAGAAAAATGACAAAAGTGCCCTTTTGGGTTGTCTATTCATTTCCAAATGACCCGAGACTCAAAATTAACATCCAAATAGACTTTTCTGACTATTTTGAACCTTCCGGACGCAACGACGCAGTCGAAATGACTATAAGGTTGATAGAAAATAAATTTCCTTTTTAATTTAATAAATTAGTCCCGACACGTCCCATACTGCGTTTGACTAAAAATTCAAATTACCGAATTTATATCACACCGTCATATCAATGACATCACATTCATATATTACCTAAATATCTTTAAGTAATATTCAGAATCATCCATTTTAATATCCACAATCCGGATAAAACCCAAATGAATTAATTAATAATAAAATTCAATTAATCCATTAATTTAAAATATAACTCATTTTAAAAGTCATAAAAAATACGGGGTATTACATACTTCCCCCCTTATAACAGAATTTCGTCCCGAAATTCAGGAATATAAGTCATACCGATAAGGTCAACTCCGAGTATAAATCTCACATCGCAAGAAATCTAAGACGTACCGCTTATACAGTACATTAACGAAAATCCCTATCGATGTAATATGCCAAGCCTCACCATATAGTTTCAACTGAATCGAATTTAAACTTTACCCAATCTTCCTTATACCCTCCTTGTGACAAACTTTGGGAAAAATGAGCCTCACATATTGAACAGATAAATCCTGAAGTCCCAACTACTTACCTTTTCACAATTATTAAAACTACTACAATCCAATCATCCAGGACGCCCATACACCCTATCGTACCATTTTCATTATAAAATTTATCGCAAAGGTTATAAGCTCATATCCCAAAGACCTAACTTATTTCGACTCCCAACGGTTATTAGTTTCATGCGTGGGGTGTCTCGCAAGCGAAATTCAAACAAGGAACTCCCCCGATACACCACTACCTAAAGTAGTCGGTCATCGAAACTCCTCAGGTCCTTAGTCAATAGTATATAAAAATTTGGTTTATCGATTTAAAAAATATCAGGCTTATCGATTTAAACAAAAATGGTTTATTGATTTCAAATAGAGTATACGCATCTACTCTCTTATAGAAGACAAGATGCAGGATAGTAGTAGTATATACGCTCTCCTATACCACAAGTCAATGCATGTCGATAGTCACATCATGCTCGAACATGCCCAAAGTAAGTAATACAATGATAAAAATCAAACCCACATGATAACATGTAAAATATAGGTGTCCCACACCTCTCGGTGAGTCTACGTAAATAACAGTGCTGTAGGCTAAGTTTAGCAACCCTTTTGCCCACACAATAATAATTGCTATAAAATTCAATAAACGCCTCATAATTCCTTAGATGGAAAACATACCCTCATTCGCGGGTGGTGGTTGTTGATTCGCTGCCTGATGGACGTTATATACACGCCCGTACTGACCCTGCTGCGCGGGTGCTGCTGGAATGGGAGGTAGTGCTAGCACCGGAGCTGGAGTTGGAAGAGCAGCTGGTGAAAACACTGGTACCTGTGGCTCCTGTCGAGCATTTTGTGGCTGAGGGAATTTGTCTTTATCATCACAATCTTGGTGTTTATGGCCATACTTTCCACACACAAAACATTTTCCCGCAAACTTTCCACCACTTAGCCCCTGTTGACCCCGACCCTGCTGGCCATTACCTCCCTTCCCTTGGTCCTGATGAGCCTGTCTCTGGCCCTGATGGCCCTGCTGTCCTTGCCCAATACCTCTATCCTCAAATCAAAAATCTCTAGATCACAAACGCTTAGCATAATCCCCTGTCTGGGAACCTTGCTCACCTTGACGCTGATGACTCTGTCCTACTGAGTCCCACTAAAACTTCCCCCAGTAGTATTGCCTTGCAGGCCTGACCTAAACCCCCGCTTGACACCCTGAGTGTGAAGCGGTTATCCTGGCAGTGAAGCATTGCAACATTAAGAAGATCTACATAGGTACGTAGTGAAAGATTCCCCAATAAGTGCTGGCGAATCTTATAGTTCAACCCATCAGTGAACATTAGAATTCTCCTCTCCTCAGTGAGTACTTCAGTTGGTACCAAATTAGTTAATCTCGTAAATTCTTCCTCATATTCCGCCACCGTCTTCTCTCCCAGTTTCAAATCAAGTAGTTTTTGCCTCATCTCTGTCTGGATGGCGGAAGGAAAGTACTTCCCATCAAACCGTATCCAAAAGTCTTGGATAGTCATTGTGTCCCTCTCCTCCATAGTGGTTGTAGCTTCCCACCATTGCAAAGATGCCCCTACTAGCTTGAATGTGGCTAGTATTTGACGTTGAACCTCAGTGCATTCAAGCATTCTCAAGTCCCGTTGGATACCTTTCTTCCATTAGCTAGCAGTCACAACATCTGATCCTCACTAAAACTCAGGTGGGTACGCTTTCTGAAAGGCATCCCTCACCCGTTCCCATGCAGTAGGAAACACTTTCCCTTGCGCGGGTGGCACAACTCGTGCCGGTGCTGGAGCCTGCTAAACAGCAGCTAGAGCTGCATTGACTGCCTGAGCGATAATTGCAGCAACTTCGGCCGCAGTCATCGTACCCTGAGTTGGGGCGGGCTAAGGTGCACGTCGAGGAGGCATCTGAAACGAGAGAACACTATCAGTATTTGATATAACAAAATAGCTGAAGAGCGTAAGCGTACATAGAAATCAATATTCCTACTCATAGGGCTCTACATCAAAGAACGCTAAGCTGAAAACACAATAAGCCGTACAGATCCTAAAGGACACTAGAACCTGATGCTCTGATACCACCTGTAACACCCCGCCTAATTAAATACCGAGTGGCCAGTCCCATACCAAATTAAAACAGAATATACAGTTGCCTCATTCTTAGCATCACTGTCGAAACTATTTACAACTCACCCAATACCCAATTAAGCTGGTGTTAAAAACTTTCCAAATTTTAATTCAACAAAATCCGTTTCCAGTTTAAGAATAACGCAACACATTTTATTCTACAACACTGATAACCAAATAGATAACACAAAAGAATTTAAATGCAATTGGAATTAACATTCACAAATAATATTAATCCATTACAGTAATCCCAACAATATTAAATGTATTAAAAAGACCCCAATACAATAGTATTTGACCCCGATAGAAAACGATAACTGAATCCTTTGGGCGACATGCCCTAATTAAGAATAGTGTGAATCAAAAATATGATAGGCGTCTAAGAAAAACTCCATAGCTCCATAGCCTGTCATAATCCGATAAGGTTGGCTACCCTGCTGCTGGACACCTGATATAGAAGATACAGTAGAAAAGAAAATATGCAAGGAAACGGGTCAGAGCCCGATTGTGAAAATGATTGTTAAAACAACAAGTATTTAACAAGTGCAATAAAGCATTTATTATGTACATGTTAGCTCCAACTCTCACTTGCTATTCTCACCTCTCAACTAGAGTGCACACTTAACGTTTCCTATTAACCTCCTAGTTAATGGTTCCTCTTTTCTAGTTTCCATAATATGATTTCATCCCAGATTATAACCCCGTATGTTCCAAATAATATTAATCCATTACAGTAATCCCAACAATATTAAATGTATTAAAAAGACCCGAATACAATAGTATTTGACCCCGATAGAAAAACATAACTGAATCCTTTGGGCAACATGCCCTAACTAAGAATACTGTGAATCAAAAAGATGATAGGCATCAAAGCAAAACTCCATAGCTCCATAACCTGTCATAATCCGATAAGGTTGGCTACCCTGCTGCTGGACACCTGATATAGAAGATACAATAGAAAAGAAAATATGCAAGGAAACGGGTCAGAGCTCGATTGTGAAAATGATTGTTAAAACAGCAAGTATTTAACAAGTGCAATAAAGCATTTATTATGTACATGTTAGCTCCAACTCTCACTTGCTATTCTCACCTCTCAACTAGAGTGCACGCTTAACGTTTTCTATTAACCTCCTAGTTAATGGTTCCTCTTTTCTAGTTTCCATAATATGATTTCATCCCAGATTATAACCCCGTATGTCCCATACCATACGTCACATAATCATTCATTTACGTTATTCATTTATATGAATCGTTTCTCATTCCCATGAATCATTTCTCATTAATATGAATTAATTACTCCAATAAATATTCATTAACTTATTTCAATTCCTTTCTCAATTCTCTATTATCTACAATTATCACAAAGTAGATGATTTAACCATAATATATCCATTCATTCATTTAATCCATTATATATATATATATTCATATATAATACGGCACCCCAATTCACAACTGCGGTGCAATGCATTACTCTGCTATCGTATCCCAATATCGATGGTCGCCAAATAGGGGACAAAAGGTTCGGTAAGGATTCCTCGAACCACAACCATCAACAAACAAATTGGAGGCGAACATAGTTCTCGTATCCATGGGTCATGCACATACCTACGTACCCACAGTCAGCGGACTTATCAACTCCCCGATAAGTCTTTTATATACCTATGTTCTCGAGCGACAAATCAAAGATCCCATGAATTCATCAGGATATGACTGCCCTCACGCGTAAACCTCCCGCCGATAGCAAGTAAGCTGGGTATGTCATACACATAATCATTAATCAATCAAATAGGTATTATCGTACCTATAGTATATTATCAACAAGGTACACATATTACCCTTAGATTATTCCCACACGTAGCATTATATTTCCTTAAACCCCACGTATTATAATATCAGAACTTTACTTCTTAATTTAAGTATTCCCAAGCCTCACTCATTACTCAAGGTTCAAATAAGTTTTTCCTCAACATATATTCAGTAAGAAGCCACTAATATCCTACTGGTCCATATCGTCATATCTCCCGAATGAATACGAATCAAACTCTCCCTTTTTATTAGGGTTAAAACCGATAGTTTCAAATCTCTTATAAACACCTCTTCTTTCACTTAGGATTAAACCCTCTTGTAAACTTAAGGATATCCATGTATTATATTGAATCACCCCCGCTGTACCTATATTTAATCCTCATGCATTCCAATTAAAATCCTACAATTTAATCTAGCAACCGAAATTCCTTTAAATTAATTATCATTATTCTTAATCAATAAAATCCCAATCAATTTAATTCAAGTCTCAACTAGGGCTTACTGATCTTATATAAGTCCCATAATATCCAATTAACAATCACCAAATATCTACCAAAGTTTTGGGTTTAGAACCCACATTAAAAGAAACAACTATAGAAATTCTGGGGAGGTCGATCGATCGAAGGCAGGGGGTCGATCGATCGATCCCTCAGGTCACAGCCTGGTTTTCTGTATTTCTGCAACTACGGGTTTCACCATTTTTATTCATTCTAACCTTCATATTAACATCCAAAATGACTTATAATCCTTACTACATAATGTATAAACATATACAAATAATTTCTAATGATCTAAACATCCTAGAATCATCAAGAGATTGGGTTAAAAAGCTTGTTTATTTCCTTATTTCTAGAAAATTATTAACATAACATCTTCAAGAACACATCAATGGTTTTCATAGTTTCTTCAATAGATTCATTGTTATTTCGTGGATTATTATCAACCTAGAACATGAGTTTCATTCCTATATCATTTCAATTTTCAGAAATCCATTTAATAACTCCATTATTTCTTCCAAACATGAATAATCTTCTCTTTTCATAACTATTCTAACATGGACAATATACAAACTTAAATTGCCATTATCAAACACTTTACTTTACTGAAGGTCTGATCCTTTGGTGTAGTATATCTCAAGTGGTTCTCCCTTTTCTGGTTAGCCTCCGGTGGTGGTTGGTGGTGGTGACACTTAGTTCTTAGTTCTTCTCCTTCCCAAGTGAACTCTTCTCTTCCCAAGCACCCTTTCACTCTCTCTAGGAAGATGACTTCTCTAATTTGTGAAGAGGAGATGTATAACCTACTTACACTTAATCTACCAATACTTATAATTGGACAAAATCCAAAATCACTATTCATCCCCCTAGAAAAATGACCAAAATGCCATTTTGGGTTGTCTATTCATTTCCAAATGACCCGAGACTCAAAATTAACATCCAAATAGACTTTTCTGACTATTTTGAACCTTCTGGACGCAACGATGCAGTCGAAATGACTATAAGGTTGATAGGAAAAAAATTTCCTTTTTAATTTAATAAATTAGCCCCAACACGTCCCATACCGCGTCTGACTAAAAATTCAAATTACCGAATTTATATCACACCCTCATATCAATGACATCACATTCATATATTACCTAAATATCTTTAAGTAATATTCAGAATCATCCATTTTAATATCCACAATCCGGATAAAACCCAAATGAATTAATTAATAATAAAATCCAATTAATCCATTAATTTAAAATATAACCCATTTTAAAAGTCATAAAAAAATACGGGGTATTACAATCGGCCCTGGAGGTGCCGACGTTCTTTTTTTATGCCGGTGGTGGTGCACTCTTACCACCACGCTTTTCCATGAGCTTCACTAAACTGGGTGCCGATATTTCCCAAAGCTCGTCTGGTATGCCTGCTAGGCACTCTGCAAAAGACGAGTCTCTGAGTTAGTCAGTCAAAGATAAAAAATAAAAGGTTTGTTATACCCCATAATTTTATTGACTTTTATTTATGGGATTAATTGAATTAAATGAGAATTAATTAGAAATTAATCCGGAGATAAATACTAGCAAGATGTGAGTTGGTATTTGATTACGATGTTAAAAATTAAATATTTCTGAGTATATATGGTAATATATGAGTATTGAAAATATTTAAATTGTCGCGAGGCAGAAATAAGACAATTTGGAAATTTAGTTGGGACGCGCGTGTCAGTCGCGTCAGGAATGAAACTATTTAAATTAAAAAGTGAATTATATTTTTATCAACCAAATGGTCATTTTGAGTGCGCCAACGTGTCCGGAAGGGTCGAAATAGTCAGAAAACACTAGCTGGAGGGTTAGTTTGGGTCCCGGGGCACTTTTAGGCAAAACCGGCAACCTAGAAGGGTATTTTGGTAATTTTAAAAATATGGGAATTAAAACCCACGAATTTTGAGGTAAATTATAGATTATTAAAAGACCCATTAAGTCCATTATCATCCAAAAAGGGAGTTAGTGGGCTACGGGAGTTTAAGGGAGAGTTTGAAGAGGTTCCAAAAGAAACCTACAACCACCATCACCATTCTTACGAGAATTCTGTAGAGAAATGGGAGAAATCAACCTTCATTCACCAACATCAACTCAGGAGAAACAAATCTAAGGCAAGTGTTTTGATGTCGTTATTTGCATTGAATATTTCCTCCATGTGTAGTGTAGAAATCTGTTTATGTCTTGGATATTTTGATGAAGAACACCCAATGAAATTATTGTGAAACTTGTGATTATGGGTAGGAATTCATGTGTAGAATGATAAATGGACGAATTCAATATATAAAACCTAACTTTTGATGATCTGAAAATGGATTGATAAGGATTATTTAATTGCATTTAAACTTTAGGTTCATGTTCATATGGTTTGGAATGAAAATTGGGAATTTATGTAAATTGCATGTTGATTTGGAGTATTTGAACCCAATAATATGTTAGGAAGTGACCTAGGAGGACTTAGATTAGTTTATTAACAATAAAACTTAATTGGGGTGATCTTAGAATGGGTTTTTGAAAAGATGAATTGAAGAAAAATGAGTTGGGGATTTTCTGGGCGTGTTCTGCCATCTCGTTAGAAGAACTGCCCAGGTCGTTCGAACGAGGTCGTTCGAACGAGCTTCTAACGAGATGACAGTATCCCTTCTAATGAGTTGGTAGTTCTTTCGAAGCCTTTAGTTCAAACGAACTCGTTCGAACGAGACTGCTAACTAGACTTCTAACGAGTTGACAGAATGCCCTTTTAGGCCTGATTTTTATTTCAAATGTACCGTAGACTTATTTAATGGAGTAACAAACTTCCCTTGTTAACTAGTGGGTATAATTGTGAGATTGGAGTACGTTGAGGAGTAAAACTTAGATTCTTGTAGTAAACCGGATGACATTTGTGGATTTAAAAACGAGTACCTAATTACGACGTGAGAATAGTTGTCAACCTTAATGTATATAAATCGAAGACTTGTAAACGTATAACATTAAATGAAGAATGATAAGTATACCTCTATTAATATTTTGAGATATCTAAGAAGTGTGAATGCTTAGTATATGTGGTTATCTGTGTATAACATACCTACTATACTTGCTATCATGGGAAGTCGGCGTTCGATCAGGGCCACCTAATCTTTGTGTGCCTACGGGGGGATTTAGATTGGTACCTCGAGGACATAGGTCAGAGAAGGACTTATTAAGAAGCTAATAAGTCTGCTGATCGTGGGAGCGTAGGTATGTGCGTGACCCATGTGATGTGAACTATGTTCGCCTCCATTATGTGTGAATGTTGTTATTTGAGAACGATTCCTGAGAGATTCGGAATGCGTGGTCCTTATGTACGTGATGTACCGGGATTGGATAGGAGAGTATGTGTGCACCGCAGCTTAGCCTCGGGGTTTCAGTATTGCATATTTATGATGAGAATAATATACTATTAATCGAAATGAACTGTCATGTATAAGAGTAAGTGTGAATAATGACAATATTGCGGTAGAAGCTAAAAATGTAAAAATCACTAGTGATTAATATTATAAATTTTGGGAATCAAGAAGAAAAGTAAAACTCTCTGTTTAAATTAAGATGTCGGATATTAAATCTTGAATCGTATAGTAATGTTAGGTTGTGTATTGGACTAGTTAGATATGAGAATAACTAGAACGGGTACGGGTACGATAGGAGTGCCCAATTAGTTGAGAGGTGAGGAACTCATGTGAGTGCACGCACTATGATGTACTTTATATTCATTGTTTAATGATATTAAACACTTGTTGTATTTTAAACTGTTTTCACAATCGGGCTCTGACCCGTTTGCTTTCAAATCTACCTTTTTGTAAAAACCTTTTAGGTGCCCATCCATAAGGACACCAAGCATAGGAGTTCCATTTCGGTGACGTGCTATAGCTGCTGTGGAAGCTACAGGATCTTGACAGTAGACGCCTTCATTTTCGATCTTGATTCTATTATCATATTTTCTCATCTGTTGGGCATGTCGCCCCATTTCTTTTAGAGATATTTTATCTATTCAGTTATTTCAGATTTTGGGTTGTAATTAATTAATGATTCAAACTTTGTATTTGTTTATTTCGGTATTCGGATTGTTATGAGGAGTATTCCTCCAGACTCATTATTATTTTAGGGTTATTATATTGTGACTATGTTATGGTTGTATGTTAGAATTTCATAATCTATCTTATTGCATGTTAATTGGACTTAATTAAAATTTGACAACTCACTTTTTAAATATTAGGTGGCTAGTAATTGTTAAAACGTTTTCGACAGTGATGCTATGAACTGAGCCAACTTGACATTTTGTATTATTTTGAATAAAGGAGTAGCTAACCGGTATTTAATTAGTCGGGGTGTCACAAGGTATAACCTGGGTAAGAAAAATGAAGACTTAAGAAGCTTTTCCAGGGGACCACCCCCCAAACCTGTCTGAGAAAGGTAATAAAGGGTCATCAGATGTTCATATTTAACGAGACGACCTTTCTCGCCCTAATTGCGAAGGTCCTCAACGTTCTTGTAATTGTCCTGGCTAAGTCAAGGGTCGGCTTTAGCAGCAAGGGAGACCTTCCCCCATCTCAGAGGGGTCCTTTGAACCGACGTTCCAGAAACCCCATCTGAACCAAATTCCCATGCCCCGAAAACAAAGAAGTACCAAGGTTTCCAATTAGGATTTAAAGTTTGGGTAACCAAGAGCATATTCTTCTCTGATTTCCTAGCTAAGAAGTGGTAGTAGCTGGGGTGGTTTTTTACAGACGAGGGAACGTAACAACCAGTAAAAACTCTAACTGGAAGGTCTGAGTGGTGAACAACCCTCCAAAGGATGATGGCCCCATCAGAACCCTCCAGACATTTGGGGATAGTTGGGAAGGGGCAAGATTTATATGGGAGAGTATAGCTCTGATGGTTGGGTGGATAGGAAGACGAAATCCTAACTTAAACATCTTCTCATAAACACAGAATTCTCCATCTCGTCCAACGAATGCCCTCTCATCCTTCAGAGTTTCCCTAAGGATGATTGAAGAATCTATAGAATAGAGGTGCCTGAAAGAAATAAGGTCGTACTCGTTCATGGTACTCTCATACTCGGCCGCCTCAGAGGTATCAAGTTCCCTCTCCTTACCATCATCACCATCTACAACAGCATCGGCCTGGGTAGTGGTAGGGACCCCACCAGGAAACCTCTCCGCAAACTCAACCCTGGTGGTAGCCGATACTGGAATGGCATCAATGGGAGGTGGAATTGCTACGATGGTCCCTACGATCTCTATGGAAGGAGATCTACGCGAAGTGCTATCTTTTTTATGAGACGAGGCTCTGCTTGAAACTTCGGCGTCCTCCGAAACCTCACCATGCCTAGGAGAATAATCCATATCCTCTTGAAAAGAGTCTACAGATTCGCTAGCCTCAGATGTTGACAATTGGTCTGAGCGGCGTTATCCTTAGACATTGGTTCAGGAACCTATGCAGGCTCAGGGTATATGACCTTTAAAGGAGGAGGAAATGTTGGTATAAGGGGAAAGTCCCGAGCCCTACGATCTCCCTCATGGGCTATCTCTATCTGAATAATCTTCTCAAGGGTCTTCTCACGAAGAGATGGGAATCCTTCTATAAGTAGGTACAAGGGTCTGAGCAGATGGAAGATGACACTACACTTAGGGAAGGGTCCAAATTGCAAATAGGCTAACAACTTGTTCTACTTGAACTAAAGATCAAAAAAGGAATCTAATGGTTTCCCCACAAGAATACCAAGAACACCCTAAGTTAGTGGCCGGAGAAGATGACCGGGGGGTCACTGGAAAACCTAAAAGAGGGTTGTTTGTGGTTAAAACAACCTCGGAGCAGCCTAGAATAGTCCCAAAACTACCTAATCGCAGCAAGCCTAACCTAATAACCACTTGACAGTGGTGGAAACCCTCGTCGAAAAAAAGAAAAAGCCACCGAAAAAGCTTAAACCCAGAAATAAAAGTTAACAAATGAAGAGAAAGAGAAGGAGAGAAATACCTGAGTGGGTATGAACGATGGAAGAGAGGCCTAAGCACGAGGAACCTTGGATGCAAGAAGGCTGAAAGAATTCTTGGAGGAAAAGTTGCAGAAGAATTGCTCTAAAAATGGGAAGAAGGAAAAAAGAGGAAAGAGAAATCAATTTAAACCCTTGTGATGATTAAGCGCCAAAACCAAGACAACTCATCATTTCACCTCGAAACCCTAAAAGGCACCGTCACATCAGTTGCTATCTTTGGGAAGACGCCAACCAGTTCCAATCTTGACATGTTTCTAAATGACTACTCAAACATTCCATCAGTCGAGCATATACACATACCCCTCAGCCATCTCTACACATAGACAGCTAAGGGCTAGGGGTGATTAATATGCCGAAAGTGCATCCTCGTACTCAAGGTCACTAACCTCGGCCTGTCTCACAACTGAGTTAACAAGAAGCTCCTAACTTCCATTAGCAACTTCATCTTCCAGAAGGTCGGCCCCTCATCTACCAACCTCGGCTGGCCATCAGCAGAGGTCATCAGATTCATGGGAACAAGCTATGCCAATGTGGTACTCTGCCTCAATCGACATTACACCCTACCTCATGCATAACCTCGTCCAGTCTCCCAGTCCGAGCTCATATCGACGATTGACAGGAAAAAGCAACATTCAAGCTCCTCCAACCTCGCACTCAGCCAGGCCGAGGTTGCAATAAGTGTCATTGTAAGTCCGAGCATATGCAAGCATATGAAAATCTTGGAGGATGTGGCAATTCAGTTATAACCAAATCATTCCCCTCATATGAGGGGAATATTTGGTCACCATTCCTTACATATGGCATAACCATATGTCCACTTATGATTGGTGTATTCAACTCATACATGCTCATGGCATGCTTGGGGGTACATTACACAACCCAAGCACTATAAGTACATGCCTTCTCCTACATTGGAAAGGGATCGATAATTACAACCCTAGCTGAAACTCTGTTTGTTTGCACAGTAGAGAGAAAGCTTGAGAGTGTGACACCCCTCCTAATTAAACCCCGGGTGATCAGTCCTAAATTAAATAAAAATATGTTTCTCAGTTGGTTCATTCTTAGCATCACTGTCGAAACTTTTTAATTACTAACCACCTAAGTTAAATTAGGATGGTACCAAGTTTTATCTTTCATTAATTCAATGAAATACTCATGCAGAAACAATCATTAACAATCACAAGCTAACTGAATCCAATCATCACATATAAATAAGAAACTGGCCGAATAAATCATCGGTTAAAATCCAACACAGATATAAAGACAGATAATAATGGATCTCAAGTATCTAAAATAAATACTAAATAAAACCGTGAGCAACATGCTCGAATATCTAATAGAAAATCCCTACACTAGGAATATAAGGAATAGAGGCGCCTATCTAAATCCTGCAACATCCACATATGTTGCAGCAGCGAATACCTAGAATGAATCAAGTTTGGCGTCCCTGTGGCTGGACACCTAAAAGGTTTTGAAAGTATTTTATAGCAAGGGTTGGAACTTAAAATATTTTGAAAACATTTAGCAAATGATTAACTTGTAGTAATAAAATATGCATGAATGAGCTTCATATTTTAGTTAGTGTCGCACTCCCTTGAGGACAGACTCACTCCTCAACTAATGTGCACACCTAACGCCTTCTTTATATACCACCTAGTCCTCTACCCCAAAACTAGATACATGATATAACTCTTGTCAATCGCCCTACTCAATCCCGAGTATTTTAAACGCATGATTTATAAGTTATTTACCCCTTAACTCAGTAATTCATTTTTTCTTGAGAGTCATATAACATTCACTAGTTATATAAATGATACAATTTTCTCCACGTATTTGAATTACCCGTATATAATTATTTACCCCATTATATACGTAAAGTTATCTTACAACAATCACACGTATGTTGAATATGAATATACCCCATATATAATTACTTACAATTCACTATAAGTATTTAATGACCCGTATATAACTATCTATCCCATTATATACGTAGAACCATATTACAACATTCACACATATGTTGAATATAAATATAACCCATCCTCCCGAGTAATAACTCACCGGATGTATTCTCTAAAGTGCTATCCCACTAGATGTACTCGCATAACCTAGTTACCTCAAGTTAGATCGCTCACTAACTTGGCCAAATATAAATATAATGGAGGCGGTCATATTCCTTCCCTGAAAGTGAGATAAGCCCCTCACCCACATAACGGACGCTATGACCTGGGGATATACCCGCCTTACTCCTCAAGCTAGGGGATTCACCCACATCGCGCAACCTCCTCCGATAGCACTATAGTATATATATTAATAATATCTAATCACATATATTTATATGCACACACCATATATATACTATCGCACACCGTATATATATAAATATAAAATATATCTGCTTTACCATGTACTGAGTCTATAACACTGGCCTATACTAAGTATCTCGAGTTTACGGTCCAACTCTGATTATTAATTAATTTTCACCTTAATTAATTAAATTACTTTTGGTGCCACCCAACCAATGCACTCGGACTCGCTCTCGTGGTCCGAAATAAATATAATACCCGAATCTAATCCCCGACTCTGAATTAATTATTATTTTCTTTTATCCATAATTAATTTAAGTGAGTAGTGTCTCCCTACTACTATACCCGAACTTATTCACCCAGTTCGTTATTTTATTTCTCAGAATTTATTCTCAAAATTCATACGTAAGTGTTACATTTAATTAACCCACCACTCCCAATTATATGCCCCTATAATTGTGAGGATATTAACCAACCTAATTAAATTTTCTCCATTAATTAGACTTGGTGGTAATTAAACTAAAAGGAAATCCCCCTAAAAATCCCAAGGCTAAACTGTAAAAAATTCCCAGCCATCGATCGATCGAGCAGGTCCTCATCTTCTCCGACTTCTTATTTCTGCCATTAACAGATTTCTCAAATCTCTAAGCTTGTACTTGGTTCATTTCAGGCATACACAACATTATAACTATATGCGAACGTGGTCAGGACCTCCCCTAGAACCTTAAACACAAATTAAATTTCACAAATTTCTACTTTTCCGAATTTGGGAAATTTTCGGGTCTTTACTCGTTCAGTCCCAATTTCATTTGTTTGTCCCAAATTCATTCATAAATTTCTACTGGGTTTTCACATTTGAATAAATCATTATATCAGAACCATGTAACACAATGAATTCCCACATTAATTTTCCATTAATTTCATTCAAGTGTTCTATATACAAAAATCCCATTTTTGTACCCTTTTGTACCCAAAACGAATTTTAAATTTCCACATCACAAAAATATGAATTGAAAACATCAATTAATGTTACATCAAGTTAATCACTTTCCTTTGGGTTCGTTTAGTCTGATTCGTTGGTGTAGAGACAGGCTTGATGATGCACACCCAACTTTATTCCTTGATTTGTCTCCAAAAGATTCCCAATGTATTCACCAATTGCTCCCTATAGTTTCCTTTCCAACTCTTTGGTTTAGATGTGTGTTTTTCTTCCGTTCCACACTCTTAGGTTTAGATTTAACACACTAATCCCATTTTTTACTTATGGGCTTCATTAAAATGGCCCAACTATCCCCGTGTGGCCCGATCATGCCCAAAAATGCCCCGTGACCCATTTACCACCAACTGTACACTTTTTCGACTATATCGACCCATCCGGACTCAACCGTACACTCAAAATCGACATCCGAATTAATTTATAAAAATCCAGATCTCACACCCAAATTAGTCTATACCGACTCCCGACTGAGATAAATAAATGTCACATCACTAATACACATTATAACGTAATTAAATTATTACTATTCACTTAGTAATTAAATTTCCCCAAATATTAACCACTACTCACCGATTAATATTTAAATAAATATTACCATAATTAATTCAATTAAATTACGACACACAAGTAATTTAAAAAATTTCGAATTAATTAAATATTACATGAACAGAAATACGGGGTCTTACAGAGAGATTGTATCTATGGCCATTAGTGCCTTCATCTAGTGAAATTACTCACACCCTCACGGTGGACGTAGGCCATATTGGTTGAACCACTTATATACTAGTGTTTCTCCTATTTTCCTCACCTCTCTCTACTAGATATTTACTCTTGTACTGCCATTGTATATTGGTGGTGCTGTTTACAGCATCATCAATTAGCATTTAAAAATTGTCTATTCGGGGATTTATTTAAACACTTTTGGGTTCTTATCAGTGGGCTCTCTCCTTGGCCTTCATAGTTATATGACACTTGAATTTATAACATATGGATTCGTATATAGACCACATTAAGTACGAAAATCATAATATTTAATTAATTCTAAATTTTCTTTAATCTTAAAATTAATTAGATAATTAAATCAATCAACAGGCTTCCACTTAATCCTTATGACAATTCCACTTTTTGATTTCACAAGGAGAATACCACATGCAATTAATTTTGAATAGTCATCCTAAATTATATACATTAATTAAATAACACACTCTTGTGAGTCGTAACGATTTAACTATATTTCAAGATGATGGTTTATTCGATTTACCACGACAGTAATGTCTTATTCAATAAGGTATATAATGTGGAATATCTATAATGGTTCCATAATATCTTTATTATAAAAGACTATTTATGTCACAATTAATCCTTCACATTCATGTATACCATATTGCAGGACAAATATATATATTCAACAATAATTTATTCATATCATAATGTAGTACCCAATAAATAAGCATTAGGAATCCACAAATAAACTATTGAAGACTCGCATCTTCAGCATGTTTCATAATTATCTTTAAAGATAGATCTTTTATGAGTGAATTCGCTATGTTAACATTCCTACTAATATTTTCAATTGACACTTATAGTTTCTGAATTTCTTCTTTGACAAATAGGTATTTTATCTCAATGAATTACGTTGCTTTAGTGTACATATAATTCTTGAAAAACAAAACTGATGCGACATTATCAGAATAAATTTACAGTATCTTATAAATGAAATCAATAAATATCAGTCCTGAAATTAAATTTTGTAGTGGTAATCCATGATTTGTATCTTTAAAACAAGCTACGAACTAAGATTCCATGATGAATGAAGTAATACAATTTTCTTAGCAATTTTCCATGAAAAGTCTCCTCTTACAATAAGGAAGACATAACCCGAACTGAGCTTTATGTTATTCCCACACCTTCTTAAATATTTTTGCATACCCAACGACCTCAACGTGAACAATATTTTTATATGTGAGCATACAATCATTCGTTCTTTTCTAGTACCTTAACACTTTATTTGATCTTTCCATTGATTAAATCACAGATGTTTTTATAAGCATAACATCCTAACCAAAAAACTAATTTATGGTATGGTGCAAACTTGTGCCTACATCAAACTCCCTACAAGAGAAGAATGAGGAACACCTTTCAGGCATTTCATTCCAATTCACTTTGTGTACATTTACTTAAATTGAACTTATCCCTTTTCTGAATTAAAACGATAGTGGAGCTGCAATCTTGCGGGCTAAATATTCCTAAAACTTTTGTTGATGTAACCCTTCTAGGACAATCCCAGCAATCCACATGATTTATCCAGATATATATTTATCCCTATCACAAAGGATGCCTTTAATATATCTTTCATTTCAAAGTTTTTTTAAGATAATCATTGATTTCTTGCGATAAATCAAGATCATTACTATTTATTAGCAAGTTTATCAACATGTAAGACTAAAAATACATATTTACTCCCATTGGTCTTTAGGTATATACACAGAGTAATTATTTTTCCTTAACTCCATATGATGTAATGGTACCGTTAAACATAAGGTGCCATTATCGAGAATCATGTTTAAGTCCATATATTAATTTCTTTAGCAAGCATAACATGCTTTGCTTTCCTTCTTTTATGAAGCATTTTAATTGTGTTATGCAGACTTATTCTTATAAACTCCGATTAAGACATTCCATTGTCACATCCATTTAGTGAAACTTCAAATTATAATGATCCACAATTTTAAGATGATTCTAAGTAAATCCTTCTTTGAAATAAGAGAGAAGATTTCATTAATCAATGTCTTCTCATTAATTAAAACATTTGGCAACAAATTTAGATTTGTGTCATTAGATATTGACTTTTGAATCACGTTGAGTCTTAAATTTCCACTTAAACCTAACTATCCTTGAGGCAATTCGAACAACTACTAGACCTTATTAAAGTTCATAGATTTTATTTATGCAATCATGCCATCAATCCATTTAGTATAATCACTACAATTTATAGGTTGTGAATTTGTATCTAAGCCATCAACATCCCCCATATTAAATTCATATTATTGTCAATACACTACATAATCATCGAAAATATTCTATATCTATTCCTTTGATATCTTTTTAATGCCACCTCCATTGGTGCCTTTAGTACATATTCATTGGCAATAGTCTCATTATGAGCTTGTTGGGGTTGATCATTCATATGTTGTTCAATATATTAAGTAGTTCAACAATATTAAGAATAATAGGAACATTATAAACTTAGGGTAAGGGGAGCTGTACCCTAACTTCTTCAATGTTCACATTCCTAGCTCTGTCACTTCCTCTAACTTTTTAATAAATCTAGCATTTACGGTTTCAATTATTCTCATAATATAATTAGAACATTATATACTATATTCCTTTCATTTTTATGCATACCCAATAAAATTACAAGTTAATATTCCAGGATCTAGTTTCTATTATTATAATACTTTCTTTCGTTAAGCAACCTCAAACAT
The DNA here is from genome assembly GCA_949130495.1 of Sambucus nigra. Classification (NCBI taxonomy): domain Eukaryota; kingdom Viridiplantae; phylum Streptophyta; class Magnoliopsida; order Dipsacales; family Adoxaceae; genus Sambucus; species Sambucus nigra. Next base: position 91,763,007 of record OX422219.1, on the reverse strand, counting down.
TTAAATGTCTTAAATCGGGAATCTAACATCTCCATAGTTCAAATGGGTATTTGGAATGACTTTACTATTGGACCATATGTAAGATATACAACCCGGTTTAAAGATCATGCATCCATAGGGATATAGGCAAATTAAATTTATGTAACATACCCCTAACCATGTCCACAAAGGTATGATTGTGCCTTTTAGCTACACCATTCTTCCAGAACAAATCTGATATAATGTATTATGCACAAATACCTTAACATTACAGGGATTTAGTTAAAGGTCTAAGGGTAGAGTGTGCCCCTTCTTTTCACAAAGGTGGAACTTACTATTACCTTCCTTCTTTGAGGCGGATTAATAAGACTCAATTGTATTGTCTATGCTTAATATTCTTTCTAGTATTTTTCCTTTCTAACCCCATTAACAATTACATTAGCCACATGACCATTGTGTTGCACCTTCCCTCCCCTTTAACCAGCATACTTTACAATTCATTAACATTCAACTTGTCTTTATTAGTGTTGTAATAAATCTTAAAATGTTCATATTCTAGATGTAGAAATTTGGATGAGAAACTAATTGTCCACTATCATGCTCAAATGCTTAAGGTTTATAGTCATATTAGTTATCTCTATTATGAGCTCATTCATGGTACGGGTACTATTGAAATGCATCGTGGGGAGTTCATCCATAAGTTTTTCAGCTAGGAATTTTTCAGTCGAGCAAAGTTGTTTTTACATTCTTCAAACTTTCTTTAGCATTCATTATTTCTGGTAAGGAAAAGTTTTTGTATTTGTTGGAGTAGTCTATCACGCAAATATATGGCTTAATTTATTAGATTAGGAACATGCTTGATGAATGATCATCTCATCATCACTGCTTTGATAAGTAAGAGCATTGAGTTCAACCACAATAAGGTCCATGTTAAGGTCTAGGACCCCGACATGGAATTGAATTTGCTCATTCCATTATGAAAAACTAGTCCCATCAAATTTCAAAAATGTCGAGCCTTGCAAATAAAGATTAACATAGAGAAAAACTACAATAAATATGCTTATATTATTAATCAACACATAACACAACTATTTACAAGGGAACGCTATTTTTTTATGATTAAAGATATTTAATTGGATGAAATATTAGTCAATTTAAAAAATTATGGCATGTGTGAATAATCTATAATTTCCCTATCAAAGAATATGTCACCCATTAATATTCATTTAAACATAATAATTTGACCTATAGGAAACCTGCTTGTATATGATTAATTAATTATATCATTAATCTATTATTCATAATTTCAAATTGGGGCATTAAGGCGAACACCTCTAACTTAACATAAATATTAAAATTAAAGGCGATTCATAAATTTAATATCCACAATTGTGTATTGGATCACCGTGGTTAACTCTAAGTCATACATAATATGAATATTATAGTCAACATTAGCACATAAAATACCCTTTGTGCTCAATTAATATATAAAATTATGGGAATTTTTTTTTTCCAAAAATAAAAATACTGATTTAGCACCATAAAGACATAAAGAACTACTCTAGAATCTCAAAACAATTGTTAGAATTCAAAAATCTATTTTTTGGACTGATATATAACATCTTATATTATCATTGTTGTTATTGTTTATAATAACTAACATGTACCTCGTGCGATGCGTGGGCATATTACAATATTACTTGTGACCTATAATTTGCAAAGACGGAAGAAAATATATAAACAATAATTATAAAAAAAAAAAGTGCTTCAGAATAAAATGTTTAGAGGAGGATCAATAAATCATAAATTCAAAAGTCACAATAAACAATCAAAACCCATATAGTGATATAGTTAGGTTTGAATAAAAACAAAGAAACAAATCCCACACCTTATTAAGTAAGTTGCGTACGAATACATATATACATATTGAAGTATATCATGAATTCATAACTCATGGTGAACAATCCAATAAACAGTAAAATCTATCTTATCAATAATAATATTCAAATTATTTTTGCCTTTTCTTTTTTTCCCATAGATATACTAATCTTTCTTGAAAAAATATGAATTTTCTATGGTTATAGCATGAGAAAATAATTTTATTTGAGTGCTTTGTTTTATAATATTTAATAGCTGCCTTAAATAATTTTATTTTCATAAGGTCATTTGCCCAATAACATATCAATAGACATACCAAGATATGACCCAAAACTTACCTGCAGACTTTTAATACACATACCAAGTAATGACCCAAAAGAATTAAATTTAAATAATTTAAGCAAGTAAAAAAAGTTTCAAACTTACATATTGCGAAGCCAACAACATGGGTAAAGTGTTTACAAAAACAAAATCCAATATAAAACCAAATTATTGAAAATAAAGATTATTAGTGAGACACAACCCCAAATTCAAACAAATGAACCCCAAAATTCGGAAACGAATATAAAAAAATAAATGATTAAGAATACGGATTATTTGAGAGGATTTATGCCTATACGAAATTAGAGAGTGAAACCCATTTAACATATCTGATCAGATAATTGGAAGCCAAAGACATGAGAAACCCCAATGCTCTGGTTGTACTAAATTGGTGTTTGGAACCTCTGATCTTCTCTTCTTTGTCCTAAGGTTATTACTTCATTATCTATGGGAATCTCTAAAACAACTTCACCTCAAGCACCTGTCCATTTTTAGTAATCGTCGATACCATTATAGACCTCCCATTGTCGATACCGTCATACACCTGTCCATATTTTGTAAAGATTAAGAATATTATATGCTAATAATAACCTACACATGAAGATCATCAAAATCAGAGATAGAATAAACTAACTGGAAAATATACCTTTGATCTGCAAAACCAACTCACAAAGAACAACACTGAATAGAAAAGGAGAGGGAAAAAAAAGAACATGGATAAACAAAAGTATTCAATTTATAGGTAGAGAAAGAGAGTCGGGTGTTAGAATTATAGATAGAGGGTTGTATAGAATAATGAGAAAGGCTGAAGAAGGGAGGAGATGTAGGGAATACAGATAGGAATAGAGAGTCCTCGTTGAGAGAGGTATTTATGAAGAGAGAGGCTAATGAATGATGGACATTTAAATTTGGTGATTTTGCATTAATTATTATTTAATAAGGACTATAAATGGAAAAGTTAGTGCTTATGGGCCTAAACGGCCTTACATGACTAAAAAATCACATTCTCAACCAAATGTGGTGAGTATTGATTGTTGTAACGTTTCCAAGAAATCCACCAAGTGTCATTTAATTTTAAGCAAGTGGCAAATTTTGATTATTTATTAGTGCTCGTTCATGATATAAGAAAAAGCGACGCTAAAAATATTAGACTTATATTTTTTCTTAATTGTTTTCACGAGGTACCTTCTTTAAGAAAATTTAATGACATGAGTAGATCACAACAACTGAAACCCTATTTAAGGTCTCGTACTTATATTTTCTTAAGTAGATTCCATTCACATGCAATACGATTAATGGAAAATAATGAGATTAAAAACATGAGCTCTCATACCAGAAGTTGAATCATTCTTGAGAACACAAATTACTTAATCATAAAATTATTAATTCATTAAACATAAGCATGTGATATTTTCTTAATTACAAAATCTTGGATCTTCATGTTTTTTTATTAATTATGATTAAATTAATAGATCAGGAAGATATACACTAGGACACAACTATAATTTTCTTTGATTCAAAAAGCTTCCTTGATTCTTCTTGATACTTATTTAAATAAACCTTCTTGTCTTGACATAAAATTATATTGGAATTTTTGGATTTCTCCTTCATGCCTTATAAATTTAATGTATTTTTTGTGTGTACATTTTTTAGGGAATTCATTTAATCTATATATATATATATATATATATATAGAGAGAGAGAGAGAGAGAGAGAGAGAGAGAGAGGCCCAAGTGCGGATGAGTGTGGCACGGTATTTTAAAAAGATAGCTATTTTTTTATGTGTTTTTAACATTTCAATGACCCCCCCACCACCCCACCCCCCCCCCCCCCCCCCCCCTAAAAAAAGACAATCAGCTTAAAGTGATTTTGTTTACTGTTTTAAAAAAAAGGTCAAAATTTTTTGATTTTTAAGCTACTTAAAAACTGAGAGATTTTGACCTATTTTTTTAAAATAGCAAAAAAAAAATTGAGTTTGATACTATTTTTTGGGGTGGCGGGGGTCATTGAAATGTTAAAAACCCATTAAAAAATCACCTCAATTTTGTTTTATTTTTGCTATTTGTTTAAAATTGGTTCGCACCAAGTGCGCACCAAATTAGTCCGCACTTGCGCCTGACCCTATATATATATATATATATATATATATATATATAGATAGATAGATAGATAGAGAGAGAGAGAGAGAGAGAGAACTAACACATCATAAATATCTTTAAAATTTTCATTACTTATCTAAAAGAACCCTTATCAAATCTAAATTCTTATATGGGTCACATTAAATAAGACAATAATATTAATTAATTAATTTTGAATTTGAGTTAATCCCTAATTTAATCTAATAATATAATAAACCCAAGATGGTAAATCTTACTCAAAAAATTAATGTGATTTATTAATCCAAAATTGAAAAATAATTTTGAAAAAATGTTTCATTTGGATATTCTACCCTAACAAAGTTAAAAGAAATGTATATATTCGTGTGTGACTCAAATAAATATGTATAAATTGGTATACAACAAAGTTTGAATTAAGATTTCCTTTTTATACAAAGAAAAGCATAAATTCTTTCTATAAGACAAAACATAGTAATATTAACATAAACTTTGTGTTGATATATAAAAAATTAAGCTTCATTACATTCCAAGATGGACACAATAAAATAACCAAACAAATAAATACCCATTATTATCAAAAACAACTTTAATTTCACAAATGTCCTCTATTGGACTGAATCTTCATACAAAAATATCATAATTTTCTAATAACATCATAAAAACAATTATTGAAAGCTTCATAAATTCTTCTTGTTCTGAAAACCTTGACTGATGATATGTAGGAAAAAGGATGCTAAATGGAGAGTGAGAAAAGGAGGGTTTTGTTTCTGGCAGGAGGGAAGGAGTTCATTTTAGTGAAAGAAACCTATGGAAGCAGGTATCAATTTAGCTTCAGTGCTCTAGACAAGGGGCCTACTCATGAAGTTGAGCTTGTTAAGGGCGAGGTTCATTGGTTGGGTTCTTATTTTAGGGAATCTGCTTTGGTACCTAGTAGATACTTCAAGATACGCCAAAGTCTAGATAGAAATGTGCTAGCATATACTCGTGTTAGCAGGGGGAAAATCTGGTTTAATATTGTGGTTAGAAAGGAAGAGTTTAGAATGCATTTTCAGTTGCCAAAAAAAGCTGGTGGCAAGGGCTGGAAATATGCAGGATAAGTGTTCAGGAGGTTGGAGCAGGTGGTGTGCTACTCAACTCCAAACGTTAACATTGAGGCGCGGGAGATTTCTTTGTTAGGACGGACATTTCTACAAGCAGCCAAAGTGCAGCCTTTGCCACTTTCAAAAATCAATATCCTTAAAAGACCCCTCATTAAGGTTAGATCTCGTAGTGGAGGATGCTTCTTACCTTTCTATGGTTAAGTTTTCCAAAGAGCTATGATGGGATGGATTAGAGGCCTGGACAAGTTTCCTCCATTTTTAAAGAAGCTGAAACAATGGGTTTCAGAAATGTGGATGTCTACTATTTATAAATAACAATTGTACATAATTATGAATTAATAATATAATTACGGAATTAAAACAGAATTATAGAAATGAAACACTTACTTGAATTTGCAGAAATAATATAAGAATAAAAGAATAAAAGAATAATCCGAGCCTGTTAAGAACAGTCTCCTTAAGACAATTTATTCCCTCCAATGTGCTCCAAGGTTGATGAATAATGTCTCCGAAGATAGAACGGATTTACCAATTAATTATGTAGCACAACAATAATTAATTACAACGAACTCAAATTCTGTGTCTCATACTCAACAACAATGCAACAGATGCTATGCAGAAAAAGAATTTTTTCTGAAACAGAAATGAGAAATGACAGCACTTTTGGTATGAAAATGGAAGGAAAAAGGAGGAGGAAATTTTTCATTGTTTTAAAAACGGAGGAGGCATCTGTATTTATAACAGAGTTAAACGAATTAACTGTTGGCAATAACTGCCAACAGTTTATTAATTAATTTCGTAATTAATTAATAATTAAAGCCCAGAAAGTTAAATAAATTCGGCCAAAAAATGTAGGCGACAAGCCCAAGCCCGAACCGAACCGAACCGAACCGAACGGACGCGCGCGCGCGCGGACTTTTGACCGAAAGTCAACCCGTGCATAGCTTAGGTTATCTCCTCTTCAAAGAGTTGGGATACCCCCAAGGCATCCAAGCCTTAGTCCATACTTGGGGTGTTATTAACTCATCAAAATTCCACTACTCTTCCAATGTGGGACAAGAGTTAAAACATACCCAATTCATTAACTTTCATTGCTTTGTGAGTCACTTTGGGGACATATTTATCATTCATAACTTATTGAAATTGGACATATGAATATACTACGTTAATTTCCTTGCGGAGGTGAACGCGTTCGTATATGGTCCCACAATTTTCGTAGTGTGGGTCCCACCTAAATTTGAGCTCAAAGTTGCTCAAAAATTTGTCCAGAAAAATCGGACAGCTTTATAATATTCAACTCAAGTCCAATTTTCCAACAATCCACCACATGAATGATATATCGCTATAAATAAAACCAAACAGATGCTAATGCAGATGCAGACACAAGTTGAGTAAAACTGAAGACTTATTGCATCGGGAGAAGTAGCCTAGTGGCCTTGAACTTTCCTTAGTGATATACTATCGGATTTACTTGGTTAATCAGTAAACTTCACGTCCTTGAACCGTCAACCGTTTTTGTAAACCTAGACAATAGTATTCACACAACAATTCTTCAACACAGTTGGTTCTCACGTTTGTGTTCATTTTGGCCGTGAACACCACTTGGTTCCGCAAGTATTTTAGAGAATATGCCTTTCATTATTCTCATAGAAGTGGCCCCCTTCTTACTCATGTAGGTGACTTCCATAAAGAGTATTCTGCAATACCCTACTTAGACGTACTAAGATATAGATGTCATTAAAAGCATAACTTATCCTAATTTCGCGGCAGATATGCATTGTCTCATCTTTGGAATGGATAGGATTAAATATCCTCCAGTGCTTACTGAATAAAACGTAGTTCGGTTTGCCCATTGAACCTAGATCTTGGGATCTCCATTCAGCTAGGTTGGTTGCCACTATATTGATTCTTATTTATTTATAGGCTTTAGACCCATTCCTCTCGATGATCTTTCAACTTGCTCTCAGTTTAAACCTTTCGTTAGTGGATCCGATATATTATCTTTTGACTTTATATAGTCAATTGAGATAATTCCGTTTGAGAGAAGTTGTCTAACGGTATTGTGTCGACGACGAATATGTCGTGACTTTCCGTTATACATGTGATTTTGTGCCCTTCCAATCGCTGATTGGCTATCGCAATGTATACGTATTACGGGCATAGGTTTAGACCAATTTGGAACATCCTCTAAGAAATTTCGAAGCCATTCAGCTTCTTCTCCAGCTTTGTCTAGTGCAATGAATTCAGATTCCATTATCGATCTAGCAATGCACGTTTGTTTTGAGGATTTCCAAGATACGGCTGCACCTCCGAGGGTAAACACATACCCACTCGTAGACTTAGAGTCTTTTGTATCAGATATCCAATTTGCATCGCAATGTCCTTCAAGAACAACTGGATATTTTGAGTAATGCAATCCATAGTTTTGAGTATATTTTAAATAACCCAAAACTCTCAATATTTCTTTCCAGTGATCTCTTCCTGGATTACTCGTAAATCGACTAAGCTTACTTATTGAGTATGTTATGTCCGGTCGCGTACAGTTCATGATATACATTAAACTGCCGATAATACGAGAATATTCTAGTTGAGATATGCTTTCACCATTATTTCTTGCAAGATGTAAATTTACATCTACAGGTGTCTTGGTAGGACTAATATCATACTTCTTGAATTTTTCAAGTACTTTCTCTATGTAATGAGATTGAGATAATATAAGTCCATCCGATGTTCTAGAAATTTTAATTCCTAATATAACATCGGCGATTCCCATATCTTTCATGTCAAATCTACTACTTAACATTTGTTTTGTAGTTTTGACAATTTTCAAGTTACTACCCATGATAAGCATATCATCAACATAGAGGCATACAATGACATATCCATTATGAATGTATTTAAAGTAAACACATTTATCGCATTCATTAATTTTGAAACCATTTGATAACATTGCATTATCAAATTTTTCATGCCATTGCTTAGGTGCTTGTTTTAATCCATATAGTGATTTAACAAGCTTACATACTTTTCCTTCTTGTCCGGGAGCTTTGAACCCTTCACGTTGCTCCATATAAATTTCCTCGTCTAGTTCACCGTTTAAGAATGCAGTTTTTACATCCATTTGATGTATTTCAAGTCCATTAATAGCAGCTATTGCAATTAACATTCGAATGGACGTTATTCTTGTTACCGGTGAATATGTGTCGAAGTAATCCAACCCTTCCTTTTGCCTATAGCCTTTAGCTACAAGTCTAGCTTTATATTTATCAATTGATCCATCGGCCTTCAATTTCTTTTTGAAGATCCATTTATAACCTAACGATTTTGAACCTAGTGGAAGATCCACTAGTTCCCATGTATGATTTTGTAATATGGATTCAATTTCACTATTAATTGCTTCTTTCCAATTGGAAGCATCGGGTAAGGATATAGCTTCTTTATACGATTGAGGTTCATTTTCTAACAAATATTTTAGAAAATTCGGACCGAAAGAAGTCGAGGTTTTTGCTCTTTTACTACGTCATGGTTCATCCTCTATTGATTCAATAGGTTGATGAGTACCACTTGTAGTAGCTTGATTTGTCCTTTTAGAAGGACCAGATTCTCGGGTCATGTTATACGGGAATTCATTTTCAAAAAATGAAGCATCCCTCGATTCAATAACGGTATTTACATGAATGTCCGAAATCTCAGATTTACAAACTAGAAATCGATATGCACTGCTATTAGTAGCATAACCGATGAATACACAATCCACGATTTTTGGCCCTATTCATACCTTTTTAGGTTTAGGAACCATCACTTTGGCTAAGCACCCCCACACTCGTAAATATTTATAGGAAGGTCTCCGACCTTTCCATAATTCATAAGGTGTCTTGTGAGTCTTTTTGTGAGGTACTTTATTGAGAATGTAATTAGCAGAAAGTAAGGCTTCCCCCACAAATTTTGTGGATCTCCTGAACTTAATAACATTGAGTTCATCATTTTTTTCAAAGTACGGTTTTTGCGTTCAGCAACACCATTCGATTGAGGAGAATAAGGAGCGGTTGTTTGATGAATAATTCCATTTTCAGAACAAAATTCCTCAAATGGATACTCATATTCACCACCTCTATCACTTCTAATAGCCTTTATCGTTTTGCTTAATTGATTCTCAACTTCATTTTTATATTGTTTAAATGCATTAATAGCCTCATATTTACTATGTAACAAATATACATAGCAATATTTTGTGCAATCGTCAATAAAAGTAATAAAATACTTTTTCCCACCTCTAGTTTGAACAAATTTTAAATCACAAATATCGGTGTGAATTAAATCTAAAGGTTCAGTTATCCTTTCAATAGAATGGAAAGGTAATCTAGCTAATTTAGATTCCACACAAATTTCACATTTATGATTTTTATCAATATTAAATTTTGGCAAAAATTCCAAGTTAATTAATCTACGCAATGTATCAAAATTAACATGTCCCAATCTAGCATGCCAAATATTAGATGACTCAATCAAGTAAGAAGAACTAGTAATCTCATTCATTGAAATAGATGTTTTAGGGGTTACAGTAAGAACATTGAGTTTAAAGAGCCCCTCATTTAGGTAGCCCTTTCCTACATACATGTCATTTTTAGACAACATAAAGCGATCAAACACAAACACAAGCTTGAAACCATTTTTAGTAAGGAGAGATCCAGAAATCAGATTCTTTCGGATATCAGGCACGTGAAGAACATTGTTGAGAGTAAGTTCCTTTCCAGAAGTCATTTTCAAAGCAATCTTTCCTTGTCCCACCACCTTAGAAGTGGAAGAATTTCTCATAAAAAGGTTCTCCTCATTTTCCAAAGGCTTATAGGTGGAGAACATCCATTTGTTTGCACAAATGTGTCGTGTGGCTCCAGTGTCCACCCACCATTCCTTGGTATTTCCAACCAAGTTACATTCAGAGACAACGGCAGAAAGATTCATATCCGCCAAATCATTGACGATATTCACACCCTCAGTTACATTTTATTGAGGATTGTTTTGATTTTGCTTCTTCGGCTTACGACACTCGCTTGAGCGGTGTCCAGGTTTACCACAATTGTAGCATTTGCCTTTGAACTTTTTCTTGTTATGTTTAGAAGTGCCTCCCCCATCATACTTTAGTTTGTTCTTCTTAGGACCTTCAACGACTTGGACCTTTGTTTCCATCGGATTCTTCCCACTTTTCTTTTGAGACTCACGGCTGTCTTCTTCGATTCTTAGCCTGACCACCAACTCCTCCACATTCATCTCCTTACGCTTGTGCTTGAGATAGTTTTTGAACAAAGTCCAAGATGGTGGCAACTTTTCAACAATTGCAGCAACTTGAAAAGTTTCACTAATTGACATTCCTTCAGCATGAATGTCGTGGAGGATCACTTGGAATTCTTGCACTTGCGAGATTACAGATTTAGAATCAACCATTTTGAAGTCCAGAAAATGCCCGACGATAAATTTCTTCATCCCATCATCTTCAGTTTTATACTTCTTTTCCAAAGAATTCCATAATTCTTTGGATGTCTTGATAGTGCAGTAGACATGATACAGAGTCTTGTCCAAGTAGGCCAAAATATAATTTTGGCATAGGTAGTCCGAATGCTTCCAAGCATCGACAGCAGCAACCTTTTCAGCGTCATCTCCCTCTTGAATAGAGGGGCAATCTTCATATACAAACCTGCCCAGTTGGAAGGTAGTGAGATAGAAGTACATTTGTCCTTGCCAACGTTTGAAGTCAGCCCCAATGAACTTTTCAGGTTTCTCCCCGTGTGGCATAGATACGGGTGCAATCACATTTGTGTTCGTGACAATCAGTTTCGTAGGAGTAGTGTTCGTACTTTGTGATTCCATTTATGTTACAAAAACAGAATTTTTATCAATGATAAAATTCATATATAATGAATTAATCAAAACATAATACAAAATTCTGTGCACCAATTTCCTCCAAATATAATTCACAATAAATGAATTCCAAAAGAATTCAAATAATAATTCAGAATTAAACTATAATATAAACAGAATTCCATACAAAACAAAATTAAATTATAAAATCTGTGTCACACTAATTTTCAATAATAAAAAGAATTTCGTACAAAACAGAATAATAATTTAAGATTAAAAAAAAATTTAGATAAACAGATTTTAACAAGAATACACAAATAAAATTTTATTTTCTAAAACAGAACATAAAAACAGTATAGAAATTAATTTATGTACCAAAACTGTTTTTACTAATTTCTACAATAAAGCAATAACTTAATTCATTTTATTCTGTCAAAACAGATTTATTTCCAACAAATATATTTCTGTAATACAAAAAATTATGTACACTAAAAACAGTAGAACTTTCTAAATTGTCTTAAGATTGTTATGTCTACTATTTATAAATAACAATTGTACGGAATTATGAATTAATAATATAATTACGGAATTAAAACAGAATTATAGAAATGAAACACTTACTTGAATTTGCAGAAATAATATAAGAATAAAAGAATAATCTGAGCCCTGTTAAGAACAGTCTCCTTAAGACAATTTATTCCCTCCAATGTGCTCCGAGGTTGATGAATAATGTCTCCCAAGATAGAACGGATTTACCAATTAATTATGTAGCACAACAATAATTAATTACAACGAACTCAAATTCTGTGTCTCATACTCAACAACAATGCAACAGATGCTATGCAGAAAAAAAAAAATTCTGAAACAAAAATGAGAAATGACAGCACTTTTGGTATGAAAATGGAAGGAAAAAGGAGGAGGGAAATTTTTCATTGTTTTAAAAACGGAGGGAGGCATCTGTATTTATAGCAAAGTAGTTGACGATTGGCACAACTGTCAAAAATAGTTAAACAAATTAACTGTTGACTGTTGGCAATAACTGCCAACAGTTTATTAATTAATTAATTAATTTCGTAATTAATTAATAATTAAAGCTCAGAAAGTTAAATAAATTCGGCCAAAAAATGTATGAGATTTTTATAAGCCCGAGCCCGAACCGAGCCGGCCGGCCGGCCGGACGGACGGACAGACGCGCGCGCGCGCGCGTGTGGACTTTTGACCGAAAGTCAACCCGTGCATAGCTTAGGTCATCTCCCCTTCAAAGAGTTGGGATACCCCCAAGGCATCCAAGCCTTAGTCCATACTTGGGGTGTTATTAACTCATCAAAATTCCACTACTCTTCCAATGTGGGACAAGAGTTAAAACATACCCAATTCATTAACTTTCATTGCTTTGTGAGTCACTTTGAGGACATATTTATCATTCATAACTTATTGAAATTGGACATATGAATATACTACGTTAATCTCCTTGCGGAGGTGAACGCGTTCGTATATGGTCCCACAATTTTCGTTGCGTGGGTCCCACATAAATTTGAGCTCAAAGTTGCTCAAAAATCTGTCCAGAAAAATCTGGACAGCTTTATAATACCCAACTCAAGTCCAATTTTCCAACAAGTCCTATTAGAGAAGCTGAGATAAGGAGTCTGGACTCATCGTTGTTTTTGATAGTTTTTGCTTATGTTCGTGAAATGGAGAAAATCTTGGAGAAAAAATGTTGGCCCTTGTATGGTGATCATCTTCGGGTACAAAGGTGGCACCCATTGGCAGGGTACACTAAGGGTGCAAGTGCACCAGATTTTCCATGGATTAGTATTATGGGCCTCCCTCTCCAACTTTGGGGGGTTGAGGCGTTTAAAGCCATAGGGGATAAATGTGGTGGTTACAGTGGCATAGCCAGTATTATTAATCAGGACGAGCTAAGACGCAACTTACATATTATTTAAATTAAACAAATGCAAATACTAAAAAGTTTAGACAATAACATACCAAAATTTTTCTCTATATTTAGTCAGTTGTGACATAAAAAATACATCATATCATCCAATGAAGTTGAACCCTACGATCCTTTCGTGAATCAAAATCACCTATCAGCAAATCCAAATCAATCTCTTCATCAATCTCTCTTTCTATTGTGAGTATCATGCAATCTTCTAGGTAATCATCACCCATCTTGTTACGGAGAGTTGTTTTTACAAGTTTCATAGCTGAAAAGGCACGTTCTGTTGATGATGTGGATATGGGAAGAGTCAATACAAGACGAATCAATCTATCAATTGCTGAATAGACGTCCCTTTTCCTTGTTTCAGCTAATGTTCTACACAATTCAGAGATTTTGGACAAATTTTGAAAAATAGGATGATTTGGAATATCAAGCTCATAGTGTTGCAACTGACGCCTCAATGTGCATATATCATCTTTGGAAAAATCACGAGGATAAAATGTTTCTGCAAGCTTGCATATATCATCAATGTTAAACGACTTATAAGCATCACGAGGATCCAAAGAAGAGCTAAGAGTAAGAATTTCCATTGCCCCCTCGGAAAATCTACAATTTAACTCCATTATTTGAAAATCGATCGCCGCATTGAAAGTATCGACTTAGTAATGATGATAAATTTTTATATTATCGCGTTGCTGACAAGAACGTTGCGGTCCCACTTTATAAGAAGCGTCCATATTTGGGATCTCAATGCCATGCCTTTCACAAAACGACTGCACTTTATCAAAGAAGGAATTCCAACCAGCTTCCTTTAACTTTTGAAGAAGCTTTTTTGTTGTTGAAACAAGTTGAATAGCATTCACAATGTCTTGAGAATTTTGTTGAAGTGCTTGACAAAGTATATCAGTGATCCCCATGAACTCATTCAATAAATGTAAATGTAAATGCAAATTCAAAAGAGATCATCGCATCATAAGCACCTTTACACTCAGAGCGTATAGGATGAGTAGGACCATTTAACCAAAGATTTTCAATAATTTCACAAGATGGGCCAAACAAATCAATCAAACTATGAACAGAACTCAAGTGAGAGCTCCAACGAGTGGCTACCACACGGGGTCTTCCTTTGATTAATGCCTCTTCCCATTTGAAGTTCACCAAGTGCCACCTTATTTTCAACTTCAGCAACTTGTCTTGACTTTAATTCACTTTGATGTTTTGGAGACGCACCAATAATATTCACAATAACATTGAACTTTGAGAAGAACAACCATATATCTTGAAACTAATGCAAGTTGTAACTGGTGGGCAAAGCAATGCACGTAATAAGCATATGGATACTCATTAAGAAAAAGCGCTTGCAATCCATTCCAAGCTCCCCGCATATTACTAGCTCCATCATACCCTTGACCCCGCATTTTATCAATATGAAGATCATATTAAGAAAGTAACCCAACAATTTCTTTTTTGAGTATCAAAGCAGTGGTGTCTTCTACACTCACAATACCAAAAAATCATTCACGTACCACCCCTCCCTCATCAACAAATCTTATGACAATGGCCATTTGCTCTTTAATAGAGACATCTTGTGCTTCATCAACCAATATACAATAACTCCCATCACCAATTTCTTTATGGATCTTACTTCTCATATTATCACCAAGAACATTCAAGATTTCTTTTTGAATCATTGGAGAGGTATACTTCGCATTTCTAGGAGCATTTTTTAAGACAACCTCATCAACTTTCTCATCATGATTCACTGTGTGTTTTATCAATTCAATGAAATTTCTGGCATTTAGTGTTTCGGGAGTTTCATCATGAGCTCTAAATGCACATGGTTGAAATGCAAGCCAAATTCAATTGATGTCTTTAATCGAAATCGATTCTTTTCAACAACTTCTTTAGACTGTGAATTCAAAACCCGTCGAATGTCTTGAAAAGGATTTATCAAATCTTCAGCTTACTGGACAACACTCATATGGACTGAAGGTATACAACCCATGCGTTTTAAAAAAGAACATTTGGGGCCACCAATCCTTTTCCAACTTTGGAACCGTTCAACAGTAAATGTCGACCGAGTGGGTGGATTAGTTTCAAACAAGAAACAATAAAAACAATATCCTTTATTTTTTTCAATAGAATACTCAAGCCAAGGGTATCTTTGAAACCAACCACTTTGAAAGCGAAGAATTTGTTTTCCGTCTTGAATGGGTGGATATTCTTGAAGTATGGGTTGATAAGGCCCCATTTTTAGGTATTTCTTTCGCATCTCATGCCGGTCATCAACTGCGTGTTGCCATATTTGTAGACGCAACCCAGGATCTCGAATGAAAGTGTTGTATTCTTCAATAGGTTCAACCCTTTGAATTTTAGGAGGTGGCTCGGGAGAGATTAAATGAGTATCATCTGTCAATATAGGCGCATGTGAATCATTTTTTGGTTTGAAAAATGATAACAAAGTTTTTCTTGACATTAGAACTGTTGATGTAAAAAACTAGATTGCTCTAATTATTCAATCACAGATAAATAAATAAGACAAAGATTTTTAAAGTGGTTCGGCTAGGAATAAAGCCTACATCCACTGTTATGTTATTGCTGAGTGTTTGTGGAATTCTTGATTACAAGTTCTCTCAAGAAATTCCGGTCCCCTTGAATGAGGATGATACATGGTATTTATAGCCTTGAGGCTGTACATGAAAGGTTCGATACATTAAATGACATACATGTGAAAGGGTAATACATTTAATGCAGAGTGCGTGCCAAGAATATAAGCATTCAATGAATATCTGAGCTGTTGATTATCTGGCAATTAATGATACGACCGAGGTGCAGCTCGGACCGCTATAGCTGTTCGCTGATCAGGAGTTCCTCGGAACATTAGAGTACCTCGATGAGGTAGAGTTCCTCGGTGTGCTAGAGTTCCTCGGTGTGATAGAGTTCCTCGGTCGTATCATATGGAGTAATAAAAATTGATACGACGCAAATATTGCGTATTTCAACCGTCGAACCTACGCATTTTAGCCCCCTCGGGTGCCTTAATCGCTATATTTAAGCCCGTTAACTAGACAACCTCGGTTTACACTGTTAACAAGCTATATTAGGTATAATTGGGCTTTTGTAGGTATTTAGGCACCAAGTATGGGATCCGGACGCATTCCGGGCAATTTCCGTACGCAACCACACGTTCAAGGGCAATCCGGTCATTTCACAGATTGGGCACCTGGCCCTAGATCTACACAGAAGTTGTAGATCTCCTCGCTAGCTTCGCGTGGCCTCGAACGGTGCTTGATTCCGAGTCCGTATGACAAAGTTACGGCGAATTGAGCGGAGATGGAAAGTATGCCAAAACAGGGGAAATTGCAGGCTGCCACTGCTTGATCGATCGATCGAGCCTGAGGGTCGATCGATCGAGACTTCTTATTTTTGCCACGATTTACACTGTCGATCGATCAACCACAGGGGTCGATCGATCGATCCCCTGTTTTCTCCTGCAGATATTTTCTTTCTTTTCTTTCTTCTTTTCTTTTATTCCAACTTACTATGTAACCTGGTTTTTTGTTGTAATAAGAGGACTCTCATATTCTGAAATGGATAGTTTTAGTTAGGGTTTGGTTTGGAGAGTTATTTTTCTCTTCTTCTTGGATTGACAACCCATGTGGTTTTGTAAGATTGAACTATTCACTTCCATTTCCATTAATATAGTTTGTTCTTCATTCTTTCCTTGCTTTGTAATTTAGTTTCCATGCTTTCTAACTAGTTTACATTCTTTAATTCTTGCTTTCCTAGTTTAATTAGCTCAATTTAGTTTAATTCATTATGCACCCTTAGATAAATAGGGTCGGGATTTCATTTCCGCCATTTTCGGGCCCAGAGCTCCGAAAACTAGGTTTCGTGCAAAATTGCGTTTAATTGAAACCGCGTGTATTAAAGTTGGATTGTTATGCGTTTAACTTTATTTGTCACGCAACTTTAGTGTTTATAGCGACAATCCGAATTTAATCCGCGTGCGACCATTTTCCATTAAATGTTTAATCTCGCAACTTTGTCTTAAATTCCTTATTGTGTGATGTTTATGCTTAATTGGATATGCTCGATTAAATTGCTTTCGAGCCTTAACTCTAGTTAGTAGTTGTTTAGATCCGTGTGGTAGGATGAGATCCCGATCCTCGCTTTACTTTTGCGTAGCGTAACTTATTCTTTTTCTTTTGTCACCATTCCCAACCATCACCTTTTCATTTATTTCTTTTACCCCACTTTTATTCCAGAAGTAATTAAACAATTAAAATCTAAAATTCAATCACTCCCTGTGGGTTTCTTACGATACCCGACTAACCGATGTGCTTGCTTGTCAAGTGTAGTAGTAGCTTAGGTTTTTTTGTATCGCGGCGGCGAAACACACAACGATTGTGTCCTCACACGAATACACTTTTTCCGCCCGGTCAAAAATTCAAATTACAACAATAAAAAGCCCCAAAATTGATAAGAAGCCCTAATTTCAACATTTAAAATTATAGTGATAAAAAGCCTAAAATAAATAGGATCAAATACCAAAAAGTTCTTTAAACATTTTTTAATCCACATTTAGTCCAAACCTTTTATTTTGTACAAAAAAGTCACTCAAACACCCATTTAACTAATATTCTCTTGTTTTTAAAGGTTCGCACCAGCGGTATGATGAAGGACTTTTTGGAGTAAAATAAAAAAAATTTGGATTAAGCATGCATTAAAAAATGTTCAAGTGACTATTTGGTATATACCCCAAATAAATATGCAGTAAAAATAAATATGATTTATTCTTGATAAAGGCCCTAATTAAAAATTACCTTACCAAAAGCCTTAATTAAATATTACAAGTTATAGCTATTGGTGTGTGTGTACAGTGTGTCTACCAATATATTATTTATTTCTATACTAAGTGTGGTCGGTAAGAGATAAGATGAAACAATATATTATTTCTATATCAGCAGGCTGGCTATCACATTTGGAGTCTTGGAGATAAGATGTTATAGTGTAAAAAATTACCTATCGAGAGCAGGGCACCAAAGGAGAGAAGACGGGAGGCGGCGCATCGGGGCAACAGAGGAGGTCTCGTGAGCAGGGGGAGGTCTCGCCTCTCGTGTTTTTTGGACGAAAGGGTTAGCGGGTAGGTAAGGGTTTGCGTGTTTGTTTTAAATTTTAATGTTTAGGGTATTTATAGTTTTTCCCCCTCAATTTAAAATTATAGTAAAACATTAGCTGAGACTTTAAAAGTAGGGGGAGCGCTGAACTGTTATTACTCCAAAATCATCACTATTTTTTTTCCCAAGCCGGGCTGGCGCCCCCCCCCCCCCCAGCCCTCTCAAGGCTCCACCCCTGGGTGGTTATATGAAAGTGGATAATGAGACATTGATGGGTGAGGAGTAGAGCCGAAAAAATGAATCCCATGTCAACAATCCGCCCGCTCAAACCCGTTAAGGGTTGACGTTAAGCCCGATAGTATTTTTGGCGGGTTGAAATGGGACAGATGGGTGGTTTATTGCGGGTTGGAGACCAACCCGTTCCCAACCCACACTTGAGCCCCATATCTTCTCTTCTAGCTCTCTTTCTTCTCGCTCTCCCTCCGTACTATCTGTAACATATATACATACATACATATATATAACCGGGTAAGTGGTTTGACCTGAGCCCGTACCCGAGATAATATGCCTCTCAAACCATTCCAACCCGCCCATGTCCAACCCTCATCCATATGTAAACCGCCCAAAACCGCCCAATTTTCGGGCCTAACAGTGAGCAAGGATTCTTATTAAGTGGAGTGAGCAGCTTTCGATTAGAGTCAAGATCATCGTTGCGGGCATCTTGCGAAAGTTGTGTCTAACACTCAGACCAACATTTCGATTTTAAAAGATAACCCTCCAAATAAAGTCTATCCTGAGATGTCTCGGCTTAAAACTAAAGATGGACAGTCCGGTTCGACTGTGGGTAATAGATTTAATTATTCTATTTTGGATTGTATGGAGAAAAAAAGGTGAACTTAAGCTCGGGGACAACTCCAAAGGAAGAAAAGATGTTTATTTCGGAAGTGCCATGATGGGACTTAAAAATATCAACACGTTTATTAATCTGGGTATTTTGGGGAAAAAGGGGGTTAGGAAGGGCTAAATTGAAAGGTGGGAGCAAAACCACTCCAGTAGAATGTAACAAACAAGCGAGGAAATGTATGAGGGGCAGAGCACACTTCTTTGGATAAAATGTCTATTGTAGTTGTGAATGAGAATGTTTCAAGTACGTTGCATGTAACCTTCTCTAGCAATCCTAGAGGGGAGAGGTTTAGGTTATGGTAGCAATTTTTTGAAGTTGAACGATTCCATATTATGGGTTCAGATTGCAATCCCTAGAGTGGAGAATGAGCAGAGGGAGCGAGTGAAGTAGGGGTGGGAGGATGACCCATGGGGATTGGTGGAGAATATGGTAGGAGATTTTAGTAAAATCTCGGGGGTGAACTATATGCTTTGTAATAGTAAGGCCGTGGGGTTATTCGAGAAGACTGGTAAACGTGGGCGGGGGACTAAAAAGGAGGAAGAGTAGGAATGGGAGGGGAAGGGGCGGAAAAATAAAGTGTATCTTAATAATTTAATGAAACCTAAATTCATTTCATGGAATGTGAGGGGCTTGAACGATCCCGATAAACGTGGGATAATAAGCGGGGCTATTTCTAGGTGAAAACTAGGTATCATTTGCTTACAAGAGACTAAAGTGAGTCTCATGGATAGTGGTTTAGTGAGATCTATTTGAGGAGGATATTAAGTCAGAGTTACATGGATGCAGTGGGAGATTCGGGATGAGTGCTCATTATATGGGATTCTAGAGTGGTAGAGTTAATGGACAGCGTGGTCGGTTTTTGGACTTTGTCTTGCTTGTTCAGGAATGTGGGAGACGGGTTCATCTGGAGCTACTCAGGGTTATACGGTCCGTTGGATGATCGATGTACATGGGAATTATGGGAGGAGCTAGCTATAGCCATTGGGTTTTGGGGGGGCACTTGGTGTTTAGGGGGATTTCAATGAGGTTAAATTCCCCTCTGAGAAAAGAGGAGGTGGGAGAATCAACAAATACATGAGGGAGTTCTCGGATTTTATTGATGAGATGGATTTGTTGGATCTTCCGTTAGTTGGTGGTTTGTACACATGGTCCAATAACAGAGACAATCCTTCCTTATCTCTCCTAGATCGCTTTCTTGTTTTTCAGGGGTGGAAAGATCATTTCCCAAGTCAATTTAATCTTATTTATCGAGGGTTACGTCTGACTATACCCTAATTTTGTTAGAATGTGGGGGATGGAGAGACGGTAGAACCCCTTTGAGATGCAAAAATATGTGGCTTGAGGAGATGGGATTCACATACAGAGTTAAGGAGTGGTGGTCGAGCTACATAGTGGAGGGTAATGCTAGTTTCGATCTAGCTTAAAAAATGGGGTTGCTCAAAAGAGATTTAAAGCATTGGAATAGAGAGGTGTTCAAAAATGTGAGGGAGACCATTGACAAACACATGGAGGAGGTGAAATAGTTAGATGAGAAGAAAGGTAGAGAGGGTCTTATTAGAGAGGAGACACTTAGTTCTTTCACAAAGTGGCAAACTCTCAATGTCCGTTCAAACACATCGGGAGCATCTCAGTGGACAAGGTAGTATTTGATGATACAACTGAGGTCGGTGGCCATCGCCCATTTTTTATGATGATTTGTTCAGGGAAGAGGAGGGGTGGCGCCCCTCTCTTGATGGGGCCGAGTTGGGGAGCATTCCAGAGGCTGAGGCAAAGATGTTAGTGGTGCTATTCACATAGAAACAAGTCCTCCAGGTCTTGAAATCCATGTGCGGTTATAAGGTCCCCGACCCAAATGGATTCACATTGGCCTTCCTTCAACACTACTGGTCGATTATCTAGACAACAGCTAGACGGACCATATTGATGACTGAGGGCCTGTAGAAGAGAAGACGGATAATGGATAGTAGGTGTTGGTTGTGCATGGAGGCGGAGGAGAAGACCAAGCATATACTTTTTGCACTGCATGGTGAGGAGAGGTTTGTGGGATGTGTTCTTTTCCTCAATTGGATTCCGTGGGTTATGCCAAATATGGTGAAGGCGTTATTAGAGACTCGGCTTCCTCCTAAAGGATGGAAGAGGAACTATTAGATTTGGCATCTGGTTGCTCATTGTATATTTTGGACTATCTAGCAGGAAAGAAACTCCAGATGCTTTGATGGGAGTGAGATGGAACCAAATTTTTGAGTACTCTACAAAGTTGGTTTAAGGAACGACAAGTCACACCTCTACCTATTTTCTTAGTTTTTTTGGATAATTTTTATAAAGATAAAGTCCAGAATGTATTGGTTTTAGTCGAGGTCTTTCATGGGCAGTGTTGTTTTAGGTGCATTGTATACTTCTCGTATACAAGTTTTGCTCCCCTAGTGGTCTGGTTTTTAATATATCATTTGTTTATCAATAAAAATTCTTGTTGTTTCCATTCTTAGATTAACCCTTATAAGAAATAAAAATTAAATATCTCACTGATATCCTTGTTGTAACCCTTGAACCCTAGTTGTCCTTATTATATAATGTAAAAGCATACTTTCTATTAGCTCATAATCCACTAGAAAATAATATTTTAAACCAGTAATAGTCTGACATCACGTCACAAACCCATCTCCTAACTGTACGCAGGGGGTTATTAAGATAAAGTCACTACACCAAAAATGGGCAACTTCTCAGGGTCAAAAATCTTGACAAGTCAAACTTATCGCGGTCAAAGATCGTGACATGGAAGGGGGTGATAACTTTTTTGTTAAGGACATATCATGGTCAAAGTCTGTGATATATTTTTCCTTGTCATGATCGAAGTGTGTGATGAATCTGGGAAGCAGTCTAAAAAAACTGTTAGGCAGTATGGCCACTGCCACTGCCCATCAGTATATTATCTCCTATTGCAGCAAGTATATGACACATTTTCTTAATAAATAACAACAACCAACATTCAAAAAACTTAATAATCAAACACTAAACAAATATAAATAAGAAACTAGGTGATACAACATTCATTCATTATCAAACACTAAACAACATTCAATATTAATGATAATCAAACCTTAAATAAATAATAATCAAATGATTACAAATTGTTCTTTCCTTATCAACTTGGAGGAAAAAGCTAGGCCATAGTACATAACAATTGACACAACCCCCAATAGTCTTAACGCCGCACTATTCGTTCAACCACATGGGTTCATTCATTTTTTCCATAAACACTTTTGTGATGTGGACTTGTGCCTCGTGTGGTTATAATAAACGGTTATGCACTAAGGAACCTGGGCGTATATCATGGTCCCTCATCCCCCTAGATATTATATCTCCACCTTTTATGTCTATTAAATACACTCTATCCCAACCACTTGTAATGGCTTAATTATAATGAGGGGGCTATCGGTGGGGGTGGAGAATATGCCATATGGTAACAAGGGGGTATCGGTGAGAGTGAGGCTGTGAAAGATGGAGCAGTGGTCCCCTTATCCACCACTTTCTCCTTGTCCTTCCTTGAGCTAGACTCATCTCGCCTTTAAGAGAACGCTTGACAAACACATACATTTTATGCATTGTTCACTCTAAGTTGTCAAACTTATTGGCGTTGTTGGTCGTCAACTCGTCCACCTTACTTTCCAATGTTACTCGACACAATCCCGGTGAGCCCCGACCTCCCCACCTGAGAGCTCACCTCACGAGTATGGACCTTGTGATCCCGCCTGAGCACTTGTCTTAGTGCGTCAGTTGCCAGAGATGCCTTGTTAGCATCACTCTGCGAGTTGTGCACTTCTTTAAGCTTTTCCTGAAATAACAAAAAGGTTCACGATTAGATAAATTAATAAAAAAGTATGTGATTATAAAATTTTATTTTTATAATGTAATTAAAACTATAACTTACAATGGGGGCATCAACGGTCAGATTCACCTTCTTATCCTTCCCTTTTTTCATTCGAATTGCCACATAAGCACGAGCCTATGTGGCTTACCCCCAGGACCACTCCCCGCCTCCTAAAATAAAATAATGCAATATTAGTGAATTAGTATATAATTATCACTAAATAGAATAAAATTAAATTTAAATTAAAGAACATTCAAAACTTACCATCCGATACTCCATCTCGACGTAAGACGTACGCCCGAAGTAGTGCGCATCGACCTTCTTGGCTCGATTTGCCCTCCCCAATTAACGAGAGGACAATTGACTATCCTGCCAATGAGATGGGCTCATTCTAGGTTACCATGTCCCTATGTCGTAAGACGGTCTCCTAGTTAGGCCAAACTACGATGGACACATATTTTTATTCCTTGTTTTATATTAATCTCTTAAATGTTCCGACATGGAGTCACGTGCTTATCGGGGCAAGCCGAATTGTTCTTGTCAAAAAAATACAAAACAAAAAAAGGGCGTTAGTAGTATTTAAGTTATAAAATATAATATAAATATAAGTACAAAACAAAAAGAAAGTGAGCAAGTACTTATAATTCCCCCCAAATGTCCATCTTAAGCTCATAAGGCACCTCCTCCAATCAGTGTACCAGGGGATAATAATCGTCTTCAACAATCCCAAGGTCCTAGCTTGTAAGCCCATCTTGATCTCCACTGCGGTACCCCCCACTTTGGGGGCCTAGTGCTAGATAAGTCTTACTTACCTTCGCTTCCCTGACGCCCTGATAAAGACATTTCCTGGGAAAATTATGATTAGTAAAAATTGTTATTAGTAAAAACATATATATATATATATATATATATATATATATATATATATATATATATATATATATATATATATATATATATATATATATATATATATATATATACACTATTCGGAAGAATCACAATAAAAAAGTATAACCCTAATGAAATTGTAGAAAATCAATAGCAATAATCAGTAGCATTTCTTTCATGGTGCTGAATGAAACAACCACACCAAAAATCTCAGTGATCCTCTGTAAACAATCAAAAGAAATTTTAAAATTCTTTAGGAAAATTGATCAGTTTCATATAACAAAGGCAAAATTCATATAACAAAAGGTCCATTTAAAACTTGATTACCTCTAGAACGTAACCCATAACTTCTCTCCTGCTAAGATGCCAACAACTCGCCAACCATGACTCATCTCCTATTGAACCACTGAAATATCTTCTTGGAAATGGCAGATTTAAGACATGAAAATGCATACAGAAATATTCCCAATAGTTTTGTTGGTAATATACGCATAGGACTAGCATATCTGATGAAAGGCTAAAAATGTAAGTTATCTCTAATACATGAAAACAAAAATAACAAGTTTTGAAGTAATAAAAACCTAGATCTGATAAAATTTGGAAATTATAATCGAATCACAGAAGCGTATCATCCTTTTATTTGGAAAAATCGATCGTGCGTTATCTTTTAGCAACTCTATAGAAACATATATTTATTCAGGTACTTGACAGTTGATAGATCCAATTCATTATCATGTTTATACATCAAATCAAAAGAAAGTAATACAAAAGTAACCTAACACCACGTAATGAAATGTATATACATCATAGATTCTAAATTTTGTTCATTTATTTATATCACAAAAATGCTAACCCTATACAATCATATACACATAGATGTTAATTTACTCTAAAGTACATAAAGGAAGTTTGTGAGTTATTCTGAAATAATAAAAGTAAGATGTAGATTTTTAAGCTCTAGTTAACCATCTCATTTCATAAACCCTAAAGACAATAGCCCACATAAACACAAGTCCCTTAAGGGGATTCGCGATCCAAATAATTGGCACCCACAAATCCAAATCACTAATATTAATATACCCATAAGAAATAAAATGAACCATGTGTAAGACAATTTCCAAATGCAGATACCCATCTCAAAATTCATAAAAAAAAACATATTGTCTCAGGAACAAAAAATGACATAATAAAACAAAGCCATTACAAAATTTGGTGAGAATAGTAACCTTCAACAACAAAACTACAAATATACGTATGTGTGATTCTGTTAGAGTTTCACTATGTATACACTTAGCTTTGTACATTAATAGACTATACATAGTGAGATTTAAGATCTATAAAGGAATTTTATATACCCCTGCACGAGCAAGGATGATATTTAGTCATTTGATACAGAGAGAATAAATTTGTTTGAGAGAGAGAGAGAGAGAGAGAGAGAGAGAGGGAGAGAGAGGTCGCTGAGTGAGAAAGAGAACAATATTGAAGGAACCATTTATATCTGTTTGGGTTAGGGTTTAAATTTCTCTTTTGTTATCACAGTCATGTCAAGGTTTTTCACCGTGATAAAAAAATTACCTTGTCACGATCAAAAACCTTGACACGACCGTGACCATAACAAGTTATTGTTAAGGTCATGTAACGATCAAAGACTTTGACAATTGCTATATGTTTTTTATCAAGGTTTTAAAACCGTGACAACCCTTTGCGGATGAAAACTGATAAAAAAGGTTTTTGGTGTAATGAGTCTTTAAAGCATGTGTTAAGGTATTAATTCCCTTAACCTTATTGTATGTACATCATTGGTCCCCCTTGACCTACAAAACTAGTTGCATTCATGGTCATTGTAAACAACCCTAATTTTATAACTCTTGTAATTTATATATTCAATCACAATCTTATTAACAATTGCAAATTTCCTAAACTGTTGTGTTATTTCATTCTTTGAAAAATGTGTACACTGACTATTACCTCTAAAAATTTCATAATCTCCAACAACGTCAACCATTTGTAAAGTAATTCTGATAAACCCATTATATTTACTATTTGATGGTAACTCAATAAACTCATCCTCTTTATCTACAAATTCAGTCGAATTATTATCATTGTCTAATTCATCTTTATCTAATCTCTATATATTCATAATCTTTATTTACATCTTCAGTGTCTAACTCCTTTTCTGAATCAAAACAACCATTTCGTATTCCTCGTCATTGAAGTTTTCAATATCCATACTAATTTTGAGCATTTCATATCCAAAAATATAGTTCAATATCATACAAACACAAAATATTAATATACAAATGCAAATACTATACATACACAAATAATTGTAGAAATGTGAAAAGTCGTGTGAATAATTATATAGACTTATCATGTGGATAATTACGGGATTAACTGGTTACCTATAATCTCGAACGAGATAAATAAGAATCGCCAATAAGCCAATACGAGCTAAGAGAGTTCCTTATTCTACCCAACTACTTTTCACTGTAATAAATACAAACCTCACCTCAGGACAAAGGGGCATGTAATTTTGAGCCTATGAGAAATTAATAAAGAACTGAGAACCCTCTCGATTGACATAGGCAGTTGTCGAACCACGTAAATATTTGTGTTGTAATCATTTACTTTATTCTTTTATTGGATTTAATTTCTAGAAATATTTAATTGTGAGTTCTTGTTCTCACAATTGGTGTCATTAGTGGCAATCAATTTTATTTTCTACGAAAGCGATCCAGAATAAAAGAGTAAACACAATGTGTTAACACCCAAACAGTGCACCCCTAGCTGGTAATGTGCGAGTTGACTTAGCCCCACTCAAGATCAAATTTGAGATCTGCCAAGATGGAAATCCTAAATTTTATTCGGAGGAGCAGCTCTCCGAGCAAAGAAATGATCAGCCTAGATCAACACAAATCTCACAATTGGTCGACGCTTATGAAGCACGACTCCATCAGTAAAACAAGGCAACTCACCTCCAAATGGAGGAGAATTCACACCTCCATCTACGATAGGAGAGGATGCAGAAAGAAATCCGCCAGGAGAACCGAAAATGTCGTGTTCAGATGCCTAGCCCTTAAGCGAGAAAAATTCACATTCGAGGTAGGAGTACTGGAAGCGATCAGGAGCTCTCGGAGCATGAAAATTACCTAGTAAAATGAAACTGGGATGAAGAACGCCACATGTATGATATAAGGAGTTTAGTCGAGAAAGAGATGGACTAACAACCAAAGCATCGTGGAGCCAAATCCATAAAAGAGTTGGAGAGAAAAGCCCTTATCACGCAAATACACTCCCTTTTCACAAGAGCAATTAAGGAAGAAGAAGCCCCAAGAAGTTCACAGCCCAAGATTCAAGATAGACGATGGAAAGACAAACCCCATAGATCATGTTCGCCATTATAGTCAGGCGATGGCTATGTGGAGTTACAATGATGCTCTTATGTGCCGCATGTTCCCATCCAACCTAGGAGATGTTGCCCAAAAGTGGTTTGAGAGTTTTCCCAATAGGTCGGTTAAGAGTTTCAAGTTCCTCGCTAAGGTCTTCACAAATTACTTGATAACCAGAAGCTAGCATCCAAAGAGGATGGATTCTCTACTCACTATGAGAAAAAGGCATAGGAGACTTTACGAAAGTATACTAATCATTATTGGAAAACTTTTAACAAAATGGAAGACTGCTCAGAGTAGGTAGCCTTAGTGTCATTTAAAATCGATCTGCCCTTTACATCTATGTTGCACCAGTCGCTCACTAAGAAGAAGCAGACACCATTGACGACCTCATATCACATATTGAAAAGTACATTAAGGTGTAAGATGTGGTCAACACCAGCTAAGTAGAAACTGATCGCGCTAAGGCGAACAAGGGCAAAGACAAAGAGAACACCCCTAAAAAAGGGAACAATAAACATAATGAAGTAACTAAGAATGGGATCAGAACAGATTTATGCAAAGTGTTATAAGATGTTAATACAGTTTTTAAGGAACCAACTTATTAAATACTGGGTAAGATCAAGGACCAACAGTTTCGTAAGTGGCCAAAGAAAATGGGAGGAGATTCGACCAAGAGGAATAGCACACCCTGGTGTGCCTTTCATAAGAAAATGGACACAAGACAGAAAATTGTAAGGCCCTGAAATATCATCTGGAAGAGATAGCTCATGCAAGGAATTTTAATGAGTATATTGAGAAAAAAGCTGATCACGCCGCCATCAACGGTGGCCAAAAACTAGATAATGTGTTGGATGACGAAGCAGGACACGAGTTTTTTGTTATACACGGGGTGTCTGACCTCAAGTAGATACAGGGAAATGCAGATTGGATGGAACTCAAGAAGGTCACAGTAGTGATGGAGGCTTTCCATATAGACCCTATCAAAAGCCAGGCTAGCAAATGCAGGAGACCGTAAGACGTGGATTATAATAAATACATAGTGTTTACAAAGAATGATTTGGTCGGGGTAAGAACCCCACACCACGATGCACTAGTAATCACTCTTGGGATTAAAAACTGGGATATGGGCAAGTTACTAATGGATCCAGGAAGTTCTTCTAAAGTGATGTACCTGAAGCTTTTTCACAAGCTCAAACTGAAGATGACCGATTTCAAGGAGGCAACTATTCCACTGATTGGTTTTATTGAAAAAATGAATAATATTTCCAAACTTATCGAGTTTCTAATGGTCGACATTGAATTACCTTACCACGTTATCCTTGGCAAAAGGGTGGCTACATGTTATGAGGATAATCCCTTCAACCAACCATCAGAAAATCAAGTGTATCACACATCGGGGAATAATAGAGATCAGAGGCGAACAAGTTATTGCTCGAAAATGCTATATCGCCGCCATCAGACCTAAATAAGAGAAGAATAAATTGAAGGAATCCAGCCCCGAAACATCTCAGGACGACGCCACTCCATCCAAATAGCAACTAAAGAATGGAAGACTGGGTGTTAAGGAGACAAGAGTTGACCCCGCATATAGAGTTGTGAAAAAATTGGAAGAGATAAATTTTGATGAGAGCCTACCAGAGAAGAAGTTTTTAATTGGCCCCACACTTTCCAACCAAGAAAGTACGAAACTAATTGCTTTTTTAAAGCAAAACCAAGATGTTTTCACATAAGATCCATATGATATGCTAAGGATTGATCCCAAAATCACTTACCATAGCTAACACATTGATCCATAATTTCAGTCAATCTTACAGAAGGCTCGCCGCACTTCCCTAGAGAAGGCTAAAGCGCTGGAAAAGGAGGTAGGGAAACTTCTGGAGGCAAGGTCCATTAGAGAAGTTAAATTCTTAAAGTGACCTTCAAACTCGGTGTTTTTCTGGGAGAACAATGAAAGTTGGAGATTTGGTGTGGACTTTACCGATCTTAACAGAACTTGCTCCAAAAATAGCTTTCCTTTGCTAAAGATAGGCCAATTGGTCGATGCCATAACAACCCATGAATGAATAAGTTTTTTATATGCTTACTTGGCGTACCACTAGATCCCCCTGTTCGGTCCCGACCAAGACAAAATCTCATTCGTCACTCCACTTGGCATATATTATTACAAGGTTATGCCTTTTGGCCTAAAAAATGCTAGAGAGACACAAACCAAAGATTGGTCACCAAGATGTTCTAACAACAAATAAGGGAAACGATGGAAACATTGACGACAAGCTCGCCAAAAGCAAGTGCAGGGGGCAGGAACTTTTGAAATCCTTAGGCATTACCGAATGAAGCTCAATGCAAGCAAGTTCTCCTTTGGTATCCAATCAAGAAAGTTCCTCGATAATCTGGTCAGTAAAAAGGGGATAGAAGCAAAACTTGACCAGATAGTAGTGGTCAACAATGTTCAGTCATTGAGGAAACTACAAGAGATAAAAAAACTAACGGGAATGCTCATAGCCTTAAACCACTTCATCTCTAAGTCATCCGAGCATTGCAGACTATTTTTTCACCGCTCAAAAAGGAAAAGAGCCTCATCTGAAATTATGAATGCTCAAAAGCACTTGAGAAAATCAAGTTTTATCTGGGCAAGTCCCCATTGTTAGCAATTCCAGAACCGGGGATCCTCTCTACCTATACCTTACAATTTCAAGCCACGCAGCCAGTTCAGCCTTGATATACAAGAAAGAAGGAAGACACTTCCCCATTTACTATGTCAGCGAGATGCTTCTGGATGCCGAGCAGCGTTACTTACCGTTGGAGAAGTTGGATTACTCACTAGCCATTACTTCCAAAAAATTAAAACATTACTTTGAGACCCATTCCATCACAGTCATCACATCCTCCCCTCTTAAAGTTATTCTTAACCAAGGTTCTAAATAACGAGGGGCGTGATCGAGGCGTGGAGTCCAAGACTTAATCCTTAGAAGCCTAGGTGGGCCTTAGGCGTAAAAAGGCGTTTAGGCCTTCTTAATATATTTTAATATTTTTTAACCATAACAAGGCTATTAAAATACTAAAATTGTACATATCATAAAAATATGGCTGAATATATGCAAATTAAAATACTATTTGATTATTTTGGATGAGATAATGGTCCGGTTTATAAAAAAAGAATTAAAAGGCGATATCGTTTCACTAAAGCATTGTTTCTTTTAGAAAAAAGTGCGCCTTAAGGGTTTTATCAAGAATAAGGCGTAAAAGGCTTAAGGCAGAGCGTTTCTCCCAAGCCTCAAGCCTAGGCGGATTTTTTAGAACAATGTTCTTAACAAAGACGACCTATCTTAACGCATGTCCAAATGGTCAATAAAAATTGAGAGATTTTATTTAAACTATCAACCAAGAACAACAATCAAGGGGCACGTGTTGGCTAACTTTATAGCGAAATTAGTAAAAAATGGGCTCTTACTGACCAACAGGTTATCGACCAGTTGAAAGATCGCAAGCTGGATCAATGAAGAAGTGGATATTATATGTGGATGGTGCCTCTTACTCTAAATAGTAAAGAGTAGGAATTGTTCTCATAATGCCGAAGAATTCCATGATCAAGCAAGGAATCGGGTTGGGCTTTGATGCCTCTAATAACCAAGACGAGTACGAAGCTCTTGTGGATAGATTACATAAGGCTCACTTTCTAGGTGAAAACCACCTTAAAGTATATTGTGATTCGATGCTCATGTCCAACTAAGTCAGTGCAGACTTCAGCGCCAAGGACGAATGGATGGTAGCATAGCTATAGGTGGTTCACGATTTGATATCAAAATTTGAGGAGGTTCACGTTCAATAGTTCCGCTAGGGGGTACAATAGTTATGTCGATACTTTAACAACCCTAAGTTCGGCAGTGGATTCCAATATTGGGAGAACAATTGAAGTGGAGGTCCTTAACAAGCCTAGTATTACGAAGGTGGTGGCATCCGAGCACATTCTCTTCATAGAAAAGGGTCCCATTTGGATGGATTAAATAATCGCTTACTTGAAAAATGATACCTTGTCGATTAATTAAAAACAAGCTCATCATGTCAGGGTAAAAGTTGCACGGTTCTGTAATAACCTAGCCACCCTAACGTGTATTAGTTATTTAAAAAACACCAATTCTTTTAAATTAGTTTTAAAAGATAATTGAAACCGTTGTACGCACACACAAATAGAAACAGATTTGTGATGATGATGCCCAAATAAAGATAATTATAATGGGATGAGGAAAAGTAGATTGTGACACAATAATTATTCTCGAGAAAACCACCGTGGTGGAAAACTCCGTGTCACACACACCCAAGCCCACTATTACCAATTATAAGTTACAGATTACAGTCCACCAGTTTACAATGATTTAAACTAAGAAAACACAAGCCCGTACACCCAGCCTAGTCTAAATACAATCCAACTTGACTGAGAATCAGTCAACACAATAACACCCATCTAATAGTGACCACACACACACAACCACACACTCAAACCCGAGAGCCCGTGAAGTTGTGCAAGACACAAAATTAATTGAAAATGTTTGTTTTAATCAGAACATACAAATTATCTTGGTTAATAAAATGAGGCTAAACACACACCAGGTTATGTCTTAATTTTAGTGAACATGAAAAATACCAATCAGTGACTAAATGAAAGGTAGGTACACAACCACACACTCAAACCCGAGAGCCCGTGAAGTTGTGCAACACACAAAATTAATTGAAATTGTTTGTTTTAATCAGAACATACAAATTATCTTGGTTAATAAAATGAGACTAAACACACACCAGGTTATGTATTAATTTTAGTGAACATGAAAAATACCAATCAGTGACTAATGAAAGGTAGGTACAGATCCAAAAACACACTCCTAAATAGATTTTTGCACAAGCCAAAAATATACTAGAGTTAATCTCATTTTAAAAATAAAAAAAATATTTTAAACAGTTCTACTAAATCAGGTTACCCGCACGAGTTATATTTTCAAAACAAATTAACCACACATGATAAACACGCACTGATTTCAATAAGCCATACTGAGTCACACCTGAGTTATAGACGAGTTAATACTGAGTTTATAATTAATTTTAACACGCCGAGTCAAACGAGCTAACACACTTAGTTGAACTAGTTAACACACACTAATTTACACCGAGTTTTAAACAAAGAGTTACACACACTCACACACACTACCAGATCTGAAAAAGAGAATAAAATGCAAACACTCGAAACAAAATTTATTTAAACACACACTGAGATCTAAGATACAAAACAGTTATCACAGCAATCAAAACCAGTTAATATATGTATATAAGTATGTAAATATAAAATGTATATATATATATATATATACACTAACGGAATGCCCGTGCCTGAAGGCACGGCGAAAATTTCCAAAATACGAAATCGCAAAATGGCAAAAAAATTCAAAGTACGTAACTACAAAATACCTGAGTTGTATAGCCTCAAAAATAATTTTTGACGTTTTGCGATTTTCAAACCCATGGGTCGATCGAGTCGTATAACCTCAAATAGAAGTGGAATGATGCCCATTCCGACCAGGTTACTGCGATGAATCCTCTCAAAGCTTTTGGCAATCACCGCTTTTACACTCTGTAGCATTGGGCCCTTGGCAGCCCAGTCTCGAGAACTTCCACTTCCATATACCCTGTATCATTGATAGAACCCCTTCTATAATCACCAATATACCCTAAAAATACCATAAACAAAACATATACCCACAAATCAAACAGAATATAATGAAATTAATGGACACAAATCGTATTTAGTTAAAAGATGAAGTCATGATTTGGATGGTTGAGCTATAGTTAATAACCATCGATGCAGTTGTTACAAATAGAAGCTGAACTTAAATGGTTGCGATTGAAGAGCTGATGGTATAGCAATCTATAGCAATTACATGTTTTTAAGTGACAATGATGATTGTGATAGCATAATGTGCTAGAAGTGTGGTAGTCTTGGCAGCAGAATTGAATAGTATTAGGTAAAAAATGGGGCCGCAACAGCAGATGGGCTAGAATCTCTCTTTTGAGCTGACTAAAGTATGTCTTGAATAGTGCACCCTAAGACAAACACAACATAAAAAATTATAGGATGCAGCATAAAAAGTATTTTTCTTGAATAGTGTACCCCAATCCCTCATACAGTTAACCCAAGGCATCAAATTTTCTTATTGTGAATATCATCAAAATCTTTCCTGATGCAAAATCAATCTCTTATTCAGTAAAGCTATAAACAACTATTTTTCTTGAAATATTATTTGTCTCCACAATTCATTAACCAACTGCTTTCAATATTAGTACTATACCTTCCCAAAAGTTTTTATAATTCAAATCACTGATTGATACTGAAATTGAAATTTTCCATTTAAAACAGTTCAGTTCGAAATACCCATCCATAATCTCACTTTAATATACCAATCAGATGTAAAGAGTAGAAAAATACATGTAGCAAGACTGAGGTAACCTGTCAAACATACAATTTGAAAATCAAACTGGACTTGAATGTTCAGGACAGGGATTTTAGAGTGCCAAACTCTTCTTAATTATAATTAGGGTATGTCGTGAAATGTAACGGGTTTTAAGGAATACAAAATTTACTAACGAAACTCTAATCTATAAAAAAAACTATTTAATTGAAGCTCACCTCATGTAAATGAAATGATGGATATATGTAGAAACTCTGCTGTAGCTTCATGTTGGAGGTTTGTATGTAGCTAGTCTTGTGCTTCCTTCTTCAGTAAGTCCAGTTGAAGTTCCCCTTTATCAATGCGGGATTGAAGTGCTACCATACGGTTTTGTGAATAATTAAAATTGAGACCACTAATAGAGTTCATCTTTTTTAACCTACAACAACAATTGAATTCACCTTTTCGAGGCAACAATAGTAAAAGGCGTATCCAACATTAATTGAAATGTCTACAAAATATTCCATTAGTTGTATCTCAACACCATACAGAAATAAATCGACACGGTGATCATTTAATTTCTTTGTGTACTCAAAATAAAATGTGTAATCAAATTTAGAATGTCAATTGGAATTGCATGAACTTTTGAATGTTAACACGACCCCATTTGACAAATTGTTACTATAGTGTTGAAGTTAGCATACATTATAAGGGTTCCCGTAGAGAAATTATCCTAATGAGGCCCTAAAAATCATTTGGCACCCCTGCCTATATACTCATATCTTTAAGACATTTTATATTATTCTTTTTTTTTAAAAGACATTAGTTTTATTTCAATAATAAAGTAATTGGTAATAATATTTGTAAGGACAACCACATCAATAATTTATGACCCAACAACTTCATAAACATAACATGCATCTTCTTTTCTTAGTTGTGTGGAGATGGTAGTAGGTGGGATCTCAAAAGTTGAGCCATAGTCGAGACAAAGTAGTATAATAGTACTGCCCGCAATGATTTTTTTGTTGTTGTCCTTCCCCATTTTATGTTTTTATAAAAGCACCGAGCCTTGTATCTTTCATTTCATTTTGCTACACTTTGCATTAGCAAGACACATAAAGTGATAAATCAAAGGAATATAATATTTTTATTTGTTTCACCAAAAGTCCTTGAAAAAATACAACACGGATAATGAATGAACACGAAGTGAACACAATAAAAAAAAATCAACAAATATCAAATCTAAAAAACACGCCTTGCACTATTAAAAAAATTTCAATCCATAAAAAACAAACCATGGCCGAATCCTAACTAAACCCACGCACATCTCAACCCCCATACCAAACCCATTTCATCTCCAAGTAAACCCACCTTCATATACTGCCCAACATTTAGTGTCTTAGTTTCCAAGAAACTCTGTTTCTGTCCGAAGTACTTATTACATGAATACAACTCCCTAAACAAAAAAAATAAGAAAGTAATCGATTATCTACCCTTCCAGTCTCCAGAAAATACCATCAATCCAAATCTACATAATAAGGAATGTAGAGGCGAGAAAAAAAACACTTGAGGAAGATATGAGTAACATAAACATATAAATTGTTTCTTCTTAAAACAAAACAGAAGAACATATGAAGTAGCTTAAACAACCCAATATAAGAGCTAACAAAAACACAAAAACAACCCAAGACAACCCAAGACAATACCAACATACAAATGTAAGATCTCCAATATTTTACATATGCAGTAGCTCCAATATTAACCATTTGCAGTAGCTTAAACAACCCAAAGATGTTGAGGGTGAGATGAAGCTCCGGTATTTTACTTTGGGACTCATATCCTCATTATCAACTTATACAAATGTAAGAGCTAACAAAAACAACCCATGATAATACCAATATACAAATCCAAAAATGATAGCATGGAAGAAATTACCACAAAAACAAAATAGGTAAAGAGTGAGAAAGTACCGAACTGTAACTCGCCTATAGAATCATCGTCAAGCACCATCAGATCTGTAAAAAGTTAAGAGAAAATGAAACAACAAAGACCTCAAAGATGTGTATGTATATTAGTGGTGTTTTCACCATCATATCTGCACATGAGATATGTAAAAAGTATTGATAATTTTTTTAGGCGTTTTCAAATAAAATATAAGTTTTAATTAAAATGTTAAAAAGAAACGCCCATAAAAATGAAAATTTTCAAAAAAATATTTGTCAAATATCCAATTACAGGAAGAAAATAAAGGACGAAAAGGTTTAAAAAAAAATTAAAAAACACAACACTACTTCATAAACCAGTCATAACCCATCGTACAAAAATTTTTAAAACCTGTAGAAATTGTTCCAACATTTGCACGACCAAAAGATTCTATGTTTTACACAATAAAAGCACCCATATGACATAATGTACATCAAGTATGAAGATGAACAGAATGGTCACTGATTAATGAATACAATGCTCACTGAGTACACCAAATGCCAATTTATAACTGATATACCTATTTTCACACCATAGAGAAAAAAGGAACTCTTAATGAGAAAGAAAAAAAATACAATTCATCAACATTATAAAATATAATCACAGTACAATCACCACAACCTCTACCTTACACCATCTCCGTCGTCTGCACTATCCGTAATCACACCATCACTTTCGGTAGTCACACCATCACTTCCAACTCCATTGTACAACCACCACATCCTCCTCCTTACCCCATCACTGTCGTCCATAGATCTGCACAAAGAGAGAGAGGGAGAGGGAGTTGTGAACCACCGGGGTTCATACCAAATAAAAAAAAGGAAAATGGGTAGTTGCAGAGGAAATACCACTGGGGTTCCTATCTGCATCGTCCATAGATCTGCACAGAGAGGGAGAGGTAGTTATGAACCACCGAGAGGTTCATACCATCTCTTTCGTCCATATCACTATGTCATCAATAGATCTGCACATAGAATGGTAAAATCAGTGAAGGTGAAGATTGTAGTATGAAGACATACAGAAGATCTATGGACGACAAAAACCCTCAAGATTCAATCTCACCTGTAAATCCACTACCGGAGGCCTGAAAACCACACCATGGTGCACACCCACTGTCGGCACGCTGAAACATATAACAAATCCAAGTTTTTGAGTAATAGGTTTTGAGAGAGATGAGATAACAGGGCCAAAGATGGACAAATCGAAGAAATCAAGAACCTTTAACTAAAAATCAACAATATGTACACCAATCTCGCCGCCACTCCTACCGACCTAAAAAAAATATACAACTTCATGACCTGATGCATACAAATCTATACATTAGAAAATACAACCACATAACCTAACCAAATAAACAAAACTCGAATCTCGTATGGTAAATAAACAGATTCTGTTTCTGTGTTGGAAATAAACAAAAAATGAGGGCGGCACATAGGGTGTCGTGTGCTTCACACACACACACAGAGAGAGAGAGGGAGAGATAGAGAGGGCATTGTGGGTTGTGAGTTTTGGGTGAGTGTCGAATATGAGAGGAGGCAATCTGAGTAAGAGGTTGAAAAGTGAGAAAAATTGGTTAAATACTCTTTTAACCTTACTTCTGAATTTTGATATATAGGGGGAAGTATATTGGAGTGTGTCAAAAGAGGGGGAAATCAAATTATTGGGGACAAATTAGGTAATGTAGGATAAATCAATTCCAACCATTTATTTCTTGCATTGGTAGCCAAATCCTAGCCCCTAATTAGCTTATCATCTTATTGAATAGTAACAAAACTTCTAATCCTTATTTATATATATATATATATATATATATATATATATATATATATATATATATATATATATATATATACTGATAGGAAAGCCTAAAGAGGCTTATGCAGAAATCGTTTAAAGAAGAAAAGAAACAAGCCAGAATGATGAGGACAACACACAAATGTGAACAGCACAGCTCAAAGATGCAATCAAAACCCAGGAAACACCAAAGCTTTCATCAAACACCCAACCTCCTCAATCCGTAAAAAAAATAGACCAACAACGACGTTCAAACCTCGTGTATGTGTATGAGTATGTAAAAAGAGATAAAGAACAAAACACAACAACTCTCAAGACTAAGAGAGAAACTTGATAAGTAGAGAGAGAGATTGTAAAAAAATAAATGTTGGCTGTGAAAAACAAGTCTCAAACCCTACAAAAATAAAGACCCGCTCACATAGCATATAAAGGAACCCCAAAATGGCAGGGCTCGTAAATAATAAACCATTCTCACAACGGTAAAAATGGAAAATCAGAGGGGGAAAAGAATCGTAACACACAAGCCTCAACTAATATTGAAAATACCACACAAAGACCTCAGGCCACTCAAAAAGACAAACATTAAAACGGTAACACGAGGCAACCAAACGACACAAGAGGCAGCCGTTTAATTTAGGGATATAAAGGTTTGAACTAAACAAATGTTATGTCTAATTCAAAATATTATATATATCCCATACTAAACATAAAAAATTGTCTATTAATACACAAAAAATATATAGGACATATTATGATAAAAACAAGTATTTTAGCATAAAAAAAATAAATAAATATTTTGAAAAATATTTATCTTCCAAATAAATTTAAAATAGAAAATATAAGATAATATTTCAAAGGGACACACAAAATGTTGAAAAAGTTAAAGTCTCAAAATTGAGATAATTAAAAAAATAATTTAAATCTCTCCGTTTGGCCAATTTTAAGACAAACATGACTTTGAGACAAATTACATAAACTAAAAATATTTTGAGTCTTAACTAAATACATAAATCAACTAACAACATTTTGAGTCCTAAACAAATACATAACTCAACTAACAACATTTATCCTAAAAGACCACAAAAGACACAGTCTCAAATTCTCCCCTTGTTTGTCTCAAAGGGACAAAGGGAGGAAACTAAAATTAAATTAGTTTATAACATTGACATAGCTCATTTGGCCTTATGAGGCTTCTTTCTTAATCCATTTAGGCTTATATTTGGGAGAAACAGTTTTAAAATGAGTATTACAGAAAATAGCTTTGGTTTTATTCACAAGAAATTTAGATTTTAAAGGAATCCTGGCATAAAATTAACACAATTTTGCTGTCTATTTAAATGCTTATAACATAATTGTCCTAAATGGCCCGTTTTCAAACAATAATTGCATTTGTAAACATGTCTAAAATTCAACTTAGCATTAATGGGGACCCTTTGTTTAGCATAAAATTCACAGTTTGTCTATATAAGTTCAAACGCTTGAAATAAATTTGTTCTAAATGACCAAATTTTGAACAAAAATTGCAGTGAAACACTTTTCTTTGAGCACACTTGGCAGCATAATTTAGAACAAAAACTACACTTAAAAGCAGGTTTTGTAGTCTTAATATTCCTAACATTCTGAATTTGCCTAAACCAATTTTATTTTGTCCAGATTTCTTAAAACATAATCTTTCTAAATATCCAGATTTATGACAAAAACTACATAAAAACCTAGGCTTAGCAGAAGTAGAGCAGCCCTCATTTTCAACATGTTTATAAGACAGCCTAATCTCTTTTGAATTCGAAAATTGTTCCATAGAATTGACAAAATTAGTTACATCAAATTATTTTCCCTCAAAACCAAGCCCTTTTGTAAGAACAAATTAGAATAAGAATTAGTTGGATCATAACATGGATTTTTATTAATAGTCTTGACTGCATCACTAGCATTCAATAACTCTTTAACTTTTTTCAAAGTAACCTCTAGTTCCTTTTTACATTCATCATATTTATTCACAACAACCTTAAATTCAATTTGAGATTTATCAAATTTAAATAAAATTTCCTTGTTTTTAGTTTCAAGAGAGTGATTAATCTTGGTTAGCATGAAAATTATTTTCTATAATAATGACACATCATTTTCAAGTTCTCTTATATGAAAAACAAATTCTTCAGTTATAAACTTTATTTAATTATTTAAAATATCATTTTTAGCCATCAAAATATAATTAATTTGAACTAAGTTAGTGCAGTCCTCAATAGGGTCATTAATGATATTAGTACTCACACAACCTTTTAAACTCGTACTCACGCACCCTTCTAAAATGGCAGAATTGTCTACATCAGATTCATCAACATCATCAAATATACTACCATTATGTGAAAAGGATGCAGTGGCAGTAAGATAAGTATGAGCAGGAACAACATGAAATACATTCATAATATTTAATGAAGAATTATCTACATGTAAATCAGAATCATCAGAAGCATTAGAAAAGCTATCAAAAATATTTTCCAACTTAATATCACAAAATGATGCAAATGCCATAAAATTTTTATTCATTTCATCATTTTCAATTTCATTGTCATTGCCACTATCAGAATTATTATCCCAAGTTTAAAAAAATGAGCTTTGCATGAATATTCCCTTTTTTATTTAAAAAAATAGTTATTAGCATAGTGACCAAATTTATTGCATTTGACCTTCTCTTGAAGCAAACTTAATCCTAAACTTAACAAACTTCTTAAAGTGATTAGAAAGAAAATCAAGTTCTTTT
Source organism: Sambucus nigra (assembly GCA_949130495.1). Classification (NCBI taxonomy): domain Eukaryota; kingdom Viridiplantae; phylum Streptophyta; class Magnoliopsida; order Dipsacales; family Adoxaceae; genus Sambucus; species Sambucus nigra. The sequence continues at coordinate 91,722,670 of OX422219.1, read as the reverse complement.
TCCAAAGACTCAAGTGTAATAGAAGAATCATCAACATTAGGCAAGGACGAAGTAAAAGCTAAATTGTTAATATTATAACTAAAATTCAACATACTTTGTGTAGGAACTTTTCCCCTTTGTTCATCTCTAACTGTGTTATGTAATTCAAAAGTTTTAAGTTTACTACACAAAAGATGAGGGGTGTAACTATCTAAATTATCACCAATAGTATGAGAAATTAAGTCAAAGCTCTTAGGAAGAGACCTAAGTATTTTATCACATATTTCTGCATCACCATAAACTACACCATTAGCATGTGATTCATTAAAAATATCTAGAAATTTAAGGTAAAATTCATCAAATTTCTTATTGTCTTTAATAAAAAGAGAATCATACATTCTAACTGACATTTGAGACTTAGCTCTTTTAACCCTAGAGTCTCCTTCATGATTGGTCAATAGAATGTCCCAAGCCTCTTTAGATGAGGTGCAAGATGAAATCCTTTTAAATTCAATTGCATTCATCGCTTGGAAAATAGCATTTTTGCTTTTACTGTTATGCTGAGAATTTAACTTTTCCTCTTTAGTCCATTCGAAAAGGGGTTTTCTAACAAAAATTTGAGCATCATCATCACCAACTAAATGAGTAGGAATAGAAAAAACTAGCTTCAATCACATCCCATACCTCATCTCCCAATTTTTAGAGGTGTGCAACCATTCTTACTTTCCAGTGAGCGAAGTTGTCACCATCAAACAAGGGAGGACGTATGGAAGAACCATTACGGTCACCCATAATAGAAGCAAGATTTAAAAAAAATAAAGGATAGATTTTATAAAGAGTTTAGGATCTTTGCGGAATAAAAACTTTTACAAAGTGAATCATGAAGCTCTGATACCACTTGTAATAACCCAACCACCTAAAGTGTATGACTTATTAAAAAAAACACCAACTCTTTTTAAATCAATTTTAAAAGATAATTGAAACCGTTGTACGCAGACACAAATAAAAATAGATTTATGATGATACTATTCAAATAAAGATAATTAAAATGGGATGAAGAAAAGTAGATAGTGACACAATATTTTTTCTCGAGAAAATCACCGTGGTGGAAAACCCCGTGTCCTTAGTCCCAGTACAACTCACACACCCAAGTCCACTATTACCATTTATAAGTTACAGATTACAGTCCATCAGTTTACAATGATTTAAACTAAGTAAATACAAGCTCGTACACCCAGCCTAGTCTAAATACAACCCAACTTAACTGGTAATCAGTCAACCCAATAACACCCAGGTAATAGTGACCACACAAGCACAACCACACACTCAAACCCGAGAGCCCATGAAGTTGTGCAACACACAAAATTAATTAAAAAGGTTTGTTTTAATTAGAAAATACAAATTATCTTGCTTAATAAAATGAGACTAAACACACACTAGGTTATGTCTTAAATTTAGTTAACAAGAAAAATACCAATCAATGACTAAATGAAAGGTAGGTACAGATCCAAACACACAGTCCTAAATAGATTTTTGCACAAGCCAAAAATACACTAGAGTTAATCTGATTTTAAAAATAAAAAAATGTTTTAAAAAGTTCTGATAAATCAGTTTACCCACACGAGTTATCTTTTCAAAAGAAATTAACCCCATGTGATAAACACACACTGATTTCAGTTAGCCATACTGAGTTACACCTGAGTTATAGGCGAGTTAACACTACGTTTATAACTGATTTTAACACGCTGAGTTAAACGAGTTAACACAGTGAGTTGAACTAGTTAACACACACTAATTTACACTGAGTTTTAAACACAGAGTTACACACACTCACACACACCACCAAATCTGAAAAAGAAATAAAAACACACACACTCGAAACAAAATTAGTTTAAACACACACTGAGATCTAAGATACCAAACAGTTATCACGACAATCATAACCAGTTAATATATGTATATATAAATATATAAATATAAAATGTATATGTATATGTATATATAAGTATATATATATATATATACAAACTTACAGGAAAGCCTAAAGGGGCTTATGCAGAAATCGTTTGAAGAAGAAAAGAAACAGGACAGAATGATGAGGACAACACACAAATGTGAACAACACAACTTAAAGATGCGATTAAAACCCAGTAAATACCAAAGCTTTCATCAAACACCCAAACCTCCTCAATTCGTAAAAAAATAGACCAACAACAATGATCAACCCTCACATACGTGTATGAGTATGTAAAAAAAGATAAAGAACTAAACACAACAACTCTCAAGAGTAAGAGAGAAACTCGAGAAGTAGCAAGAGAGAAGTGAAAAGAAAATAAATGTTGGCTGTGAAAAATAACTCTCAAACCCTAAAAAAACAAAGACCCGCTCGTATAGCATATAAAGGAACCCCAAAATGGTAGGGCTCGTAAATAATAAACCATTCTCACAAGGGTAAAAATGGGAAATCAAAGGAGGAAAAGAATCGTAACACACAAGCCTCAACTGATATTGAAGAGACCACACAAAGACCTTGGGCCACTCAAAAAGAGAGACATTAAAACGGTAACACGAGGCAACCAAACGACACAAAACTCAGCCGTTTAATTTAGGGATATAAAGGTTTGAACTAAAAAATGTTATGTCTAATGCAAAATATTATATATATATATATATATATATATATCCCATACTAAACGTAAAAAATTACCTATTAATACACAAAAAATATATAGGACATATTTTGATAAAAACAAATATTTAAACATAAAAAACAAATAAAATAATATTTTAAAAAATATTTATAAAAAAAATATTTATCTTGCAAATAAATTTAAAAGAGAAAATGGAAGATAATATTTCTAAGGGACACACAAAATGTTGAAAAAGTTAAAGTCTCAAAATTGAGACAATTTAAAAAACAATTTCGGGTTTTACCTTGGACTTGGCGAAAAACTCTACATAAGATCCTTCATATGCCCCTACCTTCAATGTGCGCATTCAAAAGACGTCGACCCAGTTCTTAACAAACTACACGATGGGATTTGTGGAAGCCATGTAGGATGAAGATCTCTGGCTTTTTGAGTAATCAAAAAAGGCTACCGGTGGCCATATATGTAGAAAGACGCAAACGCTTACGCTCGAAAGTGTGAAAAGTGTCAAAAATTCTCCCTTATGCTTCATCAACAGGCCAACATCCTGAAGTCCCTAACCAGTCCATGGTCATTCATGAAGTCAGGGCTGGATATTTAAGGGATACTCTCAACTGAACCTGAAAATCGCAAGTACTTGTTGGTCGGCACGAATTATTTCTTAAAATGGATTGAGGCTGAGCCACTAGAGATATTGATATGATCAGATTCATCTAAAGGAACATCATAACTCACTTTGGAGCACCCAAAACAATCATAATAACAACGGCAGACAGTTTGAAAGTGATCATTTCCAAGGTTTCTATGACGACCATAGAATCAAATACCATTTCAATTATATGATTTACCCCTAAAGCAATAGCCAAGATGAGGCTTCCAATAAAATGATGCTCGACGAATTAAAAAAGAGGTTGGAAAGAGCAAAAGGATCTCGATCAGATGATCTTCCTCATGTTCTCTGGGCATATCTCACTACGCCAAGAAAACCAACTGGGGAAACACATTTCAATCTAACTTATGGAATGGAAGCTAAAATTTCCCTAAAAGTTGGTATGGCGATCGTGAGGACAATTATTGTCGAGTAAGGTTTGAATGACGAAGCATGAGCGTTGAACTTGACCTAGTAGAAGAATGGAGCGAACATGCCATGATAAAACTGGCCTCCTACCAACAACAGCTAGCCAAGAATTACAACAAGGGGGTCAATCCGAAAAAATTCCATGTCGAGGATTATGTCCTTAGAAAAGTCCTCGATAGTGCCAAAAAATCTTTGGACAACAAGTTAGGGCCTAACTGGGAAGGACCATTCAAAGTGATCAAAGATGATTTGCAATGAGCCTATTACTTGGAAACAATTGAGTGCAGAGAGATACCCAGATCCTGAAATGCAACTAATCCCAAAAAAAATTACTTTTGATTTTATTTCCAGCATGATTAGTTTTTTTAAACTTTCATTTCAGTACTTATGACGCTCACATATTGATTTAAAGTCATTAATAAAAATCCAAGTAGTTCAATCAATTACTTAGTATTTACATTACTTTGCAATATTTAAAAATGATAGGCATACGTTTTGAATTAACAATCGAATGCCGATCAGAGTTACCTTGCCTTAATTATAATTACAAATTTGTTAATTACAATTAAACTTAAGGTCTTCAAGTATTAGTCATGAAAAATTCTAAAGATCTCAAGAATTTCTCAGGTAAGCAAAAGCCCTACAGGGGATCCCTAGGCACTAAATGACCTCGACTTGGTCGAAAAAATACCTGAACATGTGGATTGCCCTTAAATCAGGTGCATTTTTACCATAGTTTATTCTACGCCTAAGGTAGTGTGACGACACTGCCTAAAAGGTAAGATAAGACAATAAAACACATGCTCAACATAAAAGAAAGAAAAAATGTGCAAGATTGATATTGAAGAAATACCTTGTTATAACATAAACCTACAAGTTATAGAAATATCATCTACAATAAATTACAAACACAAAAAATGAATATGTTATGGTCGAGTGGAAAGAAAAAATGTATAAGATTGATATTGAAGAAACAACTTGTTATAACATAAAGTTACAAGTTATAGAAATATCATCTACAATAAATTTCAAACGCAAAAAATGAATATGTTTTGGTCGAGTGGAAAGGAAATCAACAATTTCTCTTCTTTGGCTATCATTTGGGTCTGATCGAAACTCGACGTCACTATCATCGGAGACCAGATAGTGCTCGACAAGCTGAAGGGGAATAGCGTTCAAAGGGGACCACTTCACTTCACTACATAAAGGAGGATGTCTATCAACCGAATAATCAACTTGGTACATATACCAAAGTTGAGAGTCCTTGAAAAGTTTTAAAATTACCAAGGCATTCATCGAACCATGTTTGTAGGACACACTATTTACCTCCTCCAATCTGATAGGAGCATCCACCCAACCTTCACCATAGCCCACCGACCATGCTGCTCGAGGACCCATCTTGAACAAGTAGAGAAGTTTGACAAAATCATGGACATGAGTTCTTTGGATACTGTCCTCTGTGTCAGTAAGATTACTCTTGAGCTCATCGTTCTAGGACTAAAAAAGGTGCCAACATCCCCAATGTCTTTTTCCCCAGCGAGCTGAACCTTCAAGTTGTTCACTTCTTCTTTCACCAGGGTGTCTACGTCCCTCGGGTCCTTCACAATGTCCTTTAACTTAGCCACCAAGGTTGACTGGCTCTTTTAAGCACCAATCATCTTCTTAAGATCCTTGCGAATAGAAATAAATGCTTGATAAACCTGAGGACTAACATCTCGACCAAGAAGGACATCCAAGTTGCGAGAAAATGAAGGAACGTCCTCAGCAACACACTACATAAAGTAAAAGGCAAACGAGAATATTCAGCAAAGTGTACGGATAATATCGGAATTAAAAAAGAAATATTTTTCATTAATAACTCCAAAATGGGAAAAGCCCTTATAAATATAGATAGACATAATATACAATAACATGAAGAAATAATCCTATACTAAGTTCCTTTGTTATTCACCTATTCTTCACTATCTGGGACCTTTCCCTTGGAAACAACATCCCCACTTTGATCGATTGGGGAACTCATGGTGGCTTCCTCCTTAACTCTTGGTTGAGAGCCTGTCTTGTGCTCACCAAAAAGTTTAGATTCCGTCGAGACATTCGTCCTCACCAAGGCTGCATCCTAGCCTTTCTTGAAGTTGGACTTTCGAATGAAGGCCAATTAGCATTTGGCATCCTCAAAGTCCTCAGTATAGCCTTTTTCATAGCTTTCCTCCTTGGCCGAGGAGAGTTCTTCAACTTTTTTTTTCAAACAGTCACGCTCAGCCTTCAACTGATCATTATTAACCTTCAGTGTGCTCATAGAAGCACTAGTGGACTTTTTCCCTCTTGGTAGAGTCTAAAGCTTCCTTGGACTTTTGAAGAGCTTCAGTCAGCTCGTCATTAACTTTGGACTGGTTCATGCGACCCCTCAAAATAAAATAAAAATCTTCCACAAATTACGGACAGACAAACAAGGAAAATATTAGCAACATAAAATAGGCATCCATCTCAAGACAAAATAAAAAATAGAAGAAGGAATTCTTGACTTACCAGTGACAGTGATTGAACAGCATGGGATATAAGTTGCTCATAGGAAAACTGCTTGACTTGCTCACGATTTGCGATAAGCACAACTCCCTTTAGCAAATTATAGGCCAAGAAGGAATTATTGGCCACGAACGTCACCTGTGAATACTCACAGGTTTTTTGGCTATAGGCGTCACCTGTGAAGACCTCACAGGTTTCTTGGCTGCAGACTTCACCTGTGAAAACCTCACAGGTGGAAGGACATCACCCTTATTAGAGGGTGGAGGGTTCATGGGGGCCTTATCTTTCTTATCCATCTCTCGGATGACTAAGTCCAAGTCAGTGGCCTTGGAGCCATCTTATTCCGTCCCCTTCGAGGACTTTGTCTTAGGAGAAGAGGCACCAGCCTTAACATTATCGTCCTCGATCAATAAATTTCTCTTCATTAGAGCCATTGAGTACTCTTCTTCAACAAGGATGGACCCAATGCTTAGAGACTCAAAAGAGGAGAAGATAAAAGCTTCCTCGTCTAAAAGGGGAAGATCAAGGATATTGTTTACTAGGTGAGCAGTGAAGCTGCCAGTAGAATTTTTGTACTTAAGCAAAAAAAAGGCCGAGCAAGGATGATCAAAGCTTGGAGCTTGGGGCTCCCTCAACTTCTAAACCTTTAATAACGTTGCTTAATTGATGTGGGAAAGCGAGGGTTATTTTTTCCTTGATCGAGTTGTTCAAACAAAGAAAAAAAAATTCATTAGTCAACAAAATTCAAAAAGAAAACTCATAAAGCTGCATAGAAACAAAAGTGTTAATCTACATCACTCCAACAGTCTGAGCACAAAAACCCAATATACTATTCGCCCTCTGGGAGAGGAAGATGTTGTCAATTGTGGGAAATAAAACCCTAATCCCAATATCCCTTGTTGGAATCAGAATGGTTCACTATAAGAACCCTATATTCCTTCAGGTATAAAACACCATCCATGGTGTGGGACCAGGAGTAATAGTATTTGATTTTCGGGATGCCCAAGTTGGTCCCATACAATTCATTAATCCTATGGAACCCATCGATAATTCGCCAGGTATTGGGGGAACATTTATCTAAGAAAACCTTAAAGTATTCACAAAATTCTAAGAACTGTTGGTTTGGAGGAAGAGTTTATCCCCCATGAACCACAACAAGCATGTGGATCCAATGGCCCCCATCAACTGCAATAGAGTTTCTGGGGAGGGGGGACACACTCAATAGTTACCCAGGAAGGGATTAAATACGTAATCCTAAAGTCTTCCAAGTTCTTTTTATAGAGAATGTGAACCATCCCTACAAGAATAGAAGAATATATAACATAAATATATGTAAAGAAATAAGAGATACCAGAAGCAATGAGAACTTACAGAGCAAGCAAAGAAAACAAGAGCTTCGGAATTCTTTTCGTGTAGAAATGAGGGGGAAAACGACATGTACAGAGTTTGAAGCTGAGTGGCGTTCGAACTGTTTGCAAATCAATCATAAGAAACAAAGCTCAAGGTGAATTATGATGGTTCATCTTTCACCAATGACCAACGTAACCCTGACAGTTTTGATTAATCACAAACATGTCCGAGCGTGAAATCTCAAGACTGGTTCAACATTGGGCTTACAAATGATTTAAAATTCCTTGGCCCAATTTTGGCAAAGAATTTTAAGGGAAATTGTGGGGTCAAAATCATAAAGGCCCAACTTCTGGAAGCATCGAGCAAGCCCAACACCCTGCCCCAGTCAAATTTAGTGTCACATGGATAATTATATAAGACTTATCAAGTGGATAATTACTGGCTTAACTAGTTTTTTATAAACTAGGACGGGATAAATAGGAATCACCAACAAGCCAATACGGATCTAGGAGAGTTCATTGCTCTATCCAACTACTTTTTCAGTGTTATAAATACAATCATCACCCCAAGGAAAAGGGGCATGTAATTTTGAACCTATGAGAAATTAATAAATAACTGAGAACACTCTCCGTGGATGTAGACAGTTGTTGAACCACATAAATGATTGACTAATCACCCAAATCGGGATCGATTAAAATAACAATATGGAAAAATAATGTAAAAAACCATAAATGTGGAATAAATTCCAAAGCACCTACACTTAGAAGATGAGACATATACCAAAATAAATCCCCTAAGGTAAAGTTTCCAAAGTAGAAAATGGTTTGTCATTTGCATCTTTGTATAGAGGTTTGTTGACTTTTTATTAAATTTTGTTTTAGCTAACTACAAAGGCAATGTAATTATCTATAAATTCTCTCTAATTACCAAGATTGGATTTATTTTTTACTTAGAATTTGAAAATGAAGCATAAACCAAAAATAACGACACTCGCCCCCCAAGTTCTAAATTTTTTGGGTCAGTTTGATAATATAATAGTTTACTTAATCCCATTTGTTGCAAATAATTGGACATCGCCCCAATTTCATGAAGAAATTTTTTTATTTATTTGCTTGGAAAAAATTATTGATTTGCATTATATATGTGTAGTTTTCAATGAAGTACGTGTCTATAGTAGTTGATTTGAAAGAAATAGGTGTTGATTTGCATAAAATAGGTGTTGATTTTCATGAGATTGGTGTCATGTTTAATTATTTGCGAAAATTTTGGTTAAGTAAAATATTGAATTATCAAACTGGGGCTTTGTTAATATAAGCAAACTTTTTTAATCATATCAACTCCCTGAGTTATAGTTTAACATTACTGATCTGTAGAGAAAACCTGGATGGATCATCATTAAAAATATTCCATGAATATATTGCATTTTCTTCAGCACTAATTTTTGACAAAACGAGTTCTTCTTAAGAGATTGGAGCAACCGAAATTTCACAACCACGTTTTAGAGATTGTAAAACTGATTGTGTATACTTTGGGCTAAATGGTTGAGACTTTTGGTCATATATCTGAAATTCATTTGAAAATCATAATCTACAAAATATTGGTATTGGTCTTGAATTAGAATGCTCGTTTTGTCATATGGACCGATTGAGCCTTCCGACAAACAGTGCCATAAAATTTTTGCTCATTTTTTTGGACTCATAAGAATGACTCAATCAAGAGGGCTTTTTGTTAGTGGCATAACTAGATTAAATAAACTAGAAAGAAAACAAACTTCCATTAAATTAAAGCAAATGAAAGTACATTATTGGAAGTCAAAGGAACTATATAAAGAAATAATAAAATATAAAGCTATGGTTTGTTTGATTGTTTAAGATAATTTTCATCTTCTTAAAGTGTTGATTTATAATTCTCTGTAATAAATAACTTCTTTTGGATAAAAGTAACTTCCAATTTGAATGAAATTGACTCCTTTAAATATATAACTTTATTTGCGTCCAAATAATCTCGACATCGAATTGTTATCATAACCTTGAACCACCCATAACTTCCATTACTAATTAATATAATATCGACAATTTAACCATCTCTAACTTCTCCCAACTTTTATACACATATCCAAAAATGATTGAGAGATAAAAAATAATAAAATGTGGCGTAACATACTTTGCACTATTTTTGTTGATTAATAATTAAAAAAATATTTTTTCTTGGAAATAGATCCACTTCGTCATGTTTAATAGGCCAATAGATGCCTATAAAGGATATATAACAATTTGTGCAGTTTGAAGTTGTTCATTTTAACTTTTGGTGGACATTAATATTGTGAGTTGTTATAAATTAACCTCTAAAGTTTTTCTTCATTTTCAATAGAGTATTTATGTTTTCTATGCATAGGTTGTTACTCTGAAGGAGTATCTTGCACAAGAAACGGTAATCTTTTTCTACGTTTTGTTTGGGACCATACAATCAGTAGTTGTGACTTTCTTCATATAAAAGAACACAACTTCTTGGAAATTGCACACTCGAATGGAGATGATTGCTCTTGTGTATTCGGTACGGAACCCCTTTTTGACATTTATGATTAATATTCGTGATATTATTTTAACAATAAAGTTAGGATGATTTCGATTTTTAATTAAGTATGATGCCTAAAATCTAAATATAAAAAATATGTTTATGTTTGGTCTGAATAAAACCTCTTAATCAATGAATTTAGCTTAATTTAAATATAATTATTAGATTCAAAGAATCCTATACCTCTTGACCATCAAGAGAGGAAATGATAATTAATATATAGAATTTTGATTAAAAAGCAAGCATTTTTATACCTTTAAATTTTGAATGGTTTAAATCTAGACTTAAGACTCTTAAACAAATAACCCCTTACTCAATTGATCATATGTTAACGTAACACTAATTTAGTTCCATTTCAGGCAATTTATAACACTGTGAAAACATAGTAATCACATGGTGCCTTAATAAGAAGGGTCCCCTTTATGTTTCTATGTTCAAACCTTTGGGCATGGTTGTCGCAATGATGGGAGGAATTTTGTTCCTTGGTGATATACTTCATCTCGGCGGGTATATGTATACACGAGTTTAAATTTGTTGACCCTTAGTGTTATAGTTACTTTCTCAATTGATCGGTTAATGCATTAACTAATATATAAATATCATTCTAAATCTCTCATGTTAATGTTTTAAGTGATAGGGTTACCGTAAACCCCCATTTTTTAAATTTATTTGTACTCGCTTCCATCTATTTATTTTTTTAGTTGTTGGTTCTATTGTAACTAATATGGGACAAGTGTCATTCTCTTTTAAAAGAAATAGGGGCGGTTACAGAGTAGTTATGGACATTTTTTTTGTGATTATGGGACTTATTACAATTTTAATAACACATGGAATGGAAGACTATCAAATCTTAGGAGATGGGACTAAAGCCAAAAAAATATTTAAAATATATAGAGCTATTTCAATTATGTAGCTATATTTTTACTTTAATATATTTTGATAAGCTTTTTTATATGACCTTTTTTAAAATGATTGAAAAAATAAAAAAAGGCATAAATTTTAAGCAAAAAAAGCCCAAATCTTAGAACCCGCGTGCCAAAAAATTATCGATTACCCCTCACCACCACTATTGATGGGCATCGCCATCAAGAGAGAGAGGGATTTCTAGAAAATCACCATTGATTCTTCCCCATGATCACATTTAAACATCATTTTTGGTTCATAACATGATAAAATAAATGATCTAGCAAGTCGAGGCCATATCCTTAGATCCCTAGTGGTCATCACTAGTAGTGAGTTTGGATGTGGATTTGCAACTAGTGACATGGTAGGTGAAAGGGAATCCTAGGGTGAGATTGGATTTTCGTATTGGGATTTTAGAGGTGGTAGTTTGTGATGTTCCAGTCAAGCAGTGGTGGGGAGAGATGGGGAGAGTGGGAGAGAAAGAAACAGGATTTGCATTTAGCGATATGTAAAACTGGTTGGTGATGTTCTTCAATAAAATAGGGGCAGACTTATACATTAGAGACTGAGTTTAATTTTATTTATTATATTATGTTGTGCTTTAATGATACCATACCCAAACAAAATAAAGATATATTTATAAAAGATTATGAAAATAAATCATACAAGATATTTAACATGGTTTGACAAAATTACCTTGCTTACATCCACCAGATAAATAGATAGATGGAGAGAGAGAAAGAGAACGTTTATACCAATTGAGAAAAAAAATTATAATGTTTTAATCATAAAAGAATTATGATGAATCTCAACTCAAGCCCTAAATACACTTGAATATCACCTTGGAATTAGTTCAAAACCCCAAATCTTTATCAATTTCTTGCCTTTATTTGATCAATTACCCAAAGTGTTACATGTGAAAATACGTAAAATACCTCCACTAAATCTCCTATTTCGCAACTCTGACACCTGTTTTTCGTGATGAAGGCAATCAGTTTGCTGCAGCCATAACCTTCATTGCAGTAAATCAAACTATTGTTGGTAGCCAACTCCAACTTCTTAATATCCCGAAGTTTCTGGCCCATCTTCGTATGCAATTAAAAAAGTGGTTTTGAGCCAAAACTTCACACTTCAATTATTTTACTTTATTAAAAGACAATGTATTTGGCATGTGACCACTATTTTTTACATTACTAAGGCCTCGTTTGATGCGCCGTATAAGATGTTCGTATTGGATAAAATTATTCTATCCAATGTTTGGTGTAATTTAGGATGGGATATGAGATGGAATAAGTTATCCAAAGTGAGCTCATTATCCCACAAGGAGTGGGATAAAAAAATCCCATCTCTAAGGTCGTATAAAATTATACGGTGTCAAAATTTGATTAAAAATTACTACTCTGCCCTTATTAAGTTATAAAAAAAAACTCACGCAACTTGCACTATCTCAAGTATTAGATAGTAGCGGTCGGTCCCTTTGATTCACGTAACTCTCCATTCATATTTTTCGTCACGGTAGGTAACCTTCTCATTTTTTTTCCTATTTTTTTCTATTTGTTGCTTTATCATGAACTACTGTTTTGGTTTAAATCGATGCAAATATTATGTTAAGTCACCTACTAGACAAGTTGAAAGTTATGTGTTGTTAATTCCCCCCTAATATTTTGTGACACATATTTTTTAATGTATTATTACCCTATATGCTAGACAAGTTGAAAGTTGTGTATAATTCAATTTATTTATTTATGTATGTTTTCGATGACTATTTTGGGTAAAATCGATGTTCTTCAGTTGTGACTTCAAGCAATTTTCTGCAACTGATTTGTTTTGAATCGAAAGAGAAGATAGTAAGCAATCAATTTTACTATCTCATTATTTATGGTGGTTAGTTTGTATACACATGGTTTTTATATGCGTGTAAGTGATTACTAGTGGTTGAGTGTGTATAAATTATAAATACAAATACAAATACATATTTTTATCTCATAATATTATTTTTTTAACATCCCACGTGGAATTAAATATTATGTTATTGAGTTAAAATATGTAATAACAATATATTTTTATATTTTTTTTATTATTAAATACAAAAGGATGGTATTTTTGGAAAACTGGAGATAAATTAATCATATCCGGAGCATTTCAAACACATGACTGTATTAATATATTTCATCCCGTCTTCTTATTCGGAACTGTTCCAAACGCAGTATTGGAATAACCCTTATACGGTCCATCCTTATCCTATCCAATCCGACTCTTATCCTATCATATCCGGACCCCTTATACAGCGTATCAAACGAGGCCTAAAAGCTTTACAATGAAGTAAACAAAATTTAGTGTAGGTATAAAAATTATGTATGTCAAATTAGTAAGAATGTAAAGTGAAAATAATGCAACATATAACTCTAAGTTGTATAAAGTTATGTTTGCCAAATATTCTTAACCACCGGTAACCTTATCGAATGATACGTTATTTTAAGTTCTTTGATCGCAACCAAATATATTTACCTCTCGTTAGTCCATAATGGGTATTATAACCAACTAAAATCAATATGCGGTATATTAGTGTTATATAAAAGCGTAAATTACACACTGGGCCCTTAAAATATCCGAATTGTTCCAAAATGGAGCCAAAACTATAAGTAGTTGCAAATCACCCCTTAAACTAGCAAATAAATTTAACAATGCCATTATATTTGTAAGATTATTGTATACTCATGTGCCCTCGCTTATTGGATCGTCTGATTCTGATTTTCAAAACTCATTTTGTGAGTCCATCCATAAGGTATTTATTCTATCGAAAAACTATTTCAAAGCACCAGATCTTGAAGCCCTTACTTTTTCATCCTCAGAATCACGTGATCTCATTTTAGGATGAAGGTAGATTAACCTATGTGACTTAAAGTTTCGAATGGTTTAGAAAAAAAATTGATAAAATATTTTTCAAAACCTTTGTTATGCGTTTCTCCTTACCAAATCTTAGTATCCTTCTCTGTAAAAATCTATCTATGAAAAATATGTTTTTGTAAAAGTCACAGGAGAAGACACGATCGTGAAGCCTTCTTCTCACAATTGTGAATCCATCAAAGACTTAGTTAAACTCTAGTGATGTGTGGGACTTATTTCGTGAAAAGATCTCGATTGCAAAGCATGACTTCGCATCTGCGAACTCCCTATCGTTGGTTGTACCATATCATTTGATCTAGGAGAAAAATATGTGGCTCCATTCGCAGCCTTATGTCGCTGACACTTCACGTCTGCGGAGACTTTGGTCCCATCCGCGCCACTTCGGCGATAGCTAGATTAAAAAATCTACTTTTTACAAATGCAAAGATCTTTTAAGACACTTTCTCTCAAATCACCTTTTTGGATGATGTGACTTAATATCCTACCATCTTACATCCTAGGCACGGTGTATGTGTGCGGCATAGCTTGGTTTGGGGTTCTCGCATCATTTCTTTTATTCTCTCCAATTTTATATAAACCTCATTTTACACTTTTTTTAAAAATGACTTCAAATACAAGAGAGAAGTCAAGTTTTTTCCTTCCTTTTGAAGAACTCAAAACCTTTTGAGAAAAATAAATCTAGGGTAAATCCATGTTCATCTTTTTCTTTCTTTTTCATATTTGCACTTAATTGATCTTTTATTGATTGATCAATAACAAAGATGAAGAAGAAACTTTGTGAGCCATAAAAAACTTTTGTCACCTTTATTCTTTTTAAACTTAGGACCTTTATTCCTTGGGAGATTGTTGTGATAGTGTGGTTCATCAAGAGATTCTTCATCTATAAAGAAAATAAAGTTTGAGTTGGTTCAAGGGCAACATTGTTGATTGGTTAATCAATACATCGAACGTGTTGAGATTCTCGTCGACGTTACAAAGGTCTATGACTTGCTAGAATTTTTTGGGAAAAAAGTGAGGTGTGATTTAGCACGTTGTGTGATCGTAAAATGTTTATTCCCTATGTAAGTTTTACCAAGTTTTTAGTGAGATTATTTTATTGGTCCGAGGTTGTTTCTCCTTTTTGGGTTTTCCTCTTGAATCTGGTGTTATGTGTTGATTTACTTGTTCGCATGATGTATGATTCAAATGTTTAATTAAGATTAAAATTTGACTTGTTATTGTATCATTGGTAAATTCTGTCATATAAATTTTTAGGGTGTTCTCTTTGACTAAACACCAATTAAACTCTATAAAGAAAAATTTTAATTTAGTGTATTCTCCATTTTGGTACATAAAACACTCTCACTATTTTTTTAGTTAACAGAGAGAGAGAGAGAGAGGGAGAGACGACTCAACTCCAATAGAGTTCCCCAAGGGTCAAGCTCAGCCTCTTTAGGGGCCTCAACCATGCCTCGTATGATGGGTCCTCGGGCCATTAACCCTCGTCCAACCTAGTCACAATAGGCCATAATAGAGCCAACTTAGAAACATTAACTCTCAACATTGAGCCTCAACTTACATTTTCGTGGCATCTATTACGGTAATGTTCCCCACATAATCAAGGGTGTAATATTACCTCACCTCCCATTGGTCCTCAAAGGGGCGCGTTGTAACAACCTTACGTGAAAGAGGGATGTCCGCCTTGCAGAGCACTCCTCCTTCACTTATAAATGTGTGTGCTTCATCATGTAAAACTACCAAACTCTTATTTACTGTTACTCTATCCAATTGTAAAGAGATAGCTTACTTCGAGTTCTTCAGTGATTTGCTCGACTGATTACTAAAGACAGGCCAGTTCTAAGTGTGCAACATTGTGAATCTCTGGTGTCATTATTTTCTTCTTCCCCTTGTTATTTCTGTTGGCTTCACTTGTGTACAATAGCTTAACTCATAGTTACTGCTTCATTTGATTGCTGTTTGCATTGAGTCGTCTCTTTAATTTGTCATCATATGTGCATCAACAATAATTTTCCTTACTATGATGCTGCACCCCAGAACAAATATATTGAATCTGCCTTTGTATGTGAAGTGTGATAGGAGCAATCGTGATTGCCATTGGATTTTATACAGTAATGTGGGGACAGACAAAAGAGAAGGAGATGGTGGCGGTTGATATTTGTAGATTGGCGGCAACTCAAAGCAGTGGCACCATCCCTCTCTTGCCAAATTCTGATGAACAAGAACCATAACTTACATCTCTTTCCAATTTGTTTTTGGTGATATCTATTGTACTACATGAATAGCAAGCACCCTTTTATTCTAAGCACGCCAGAGATATTAAGATCTGTGCTACTTTCGGTACAACTCAATAAATTTTGCCTCTCAGAAGTTTGCAAGTACTTTAAATTTTACAGCTTTTAATACATTCATTCGTTTTAATACATTAAGGAATGAATTTCTTACGAAGTGTAGATATGTAGGCCTGCCATGTTTGCTATCATTAAGATCTTTTGTTCTTCCTCGTGGGTTTGTGGTAGTTGCTTTTACATTAGTGATTTTAATTTTGATTTATCCATAAAATAATTTTGTGACCGATTCCCTGTTTTTCATTATATAGTAACCTTATATTAACGGATACATTTACAGGTACGAGTCACGAAAACATCATCTTACATAAATCATAGGAGTCTTTTCTCATATTCAAGTCCAGTCCAGAAAATTTCAGCAATTAATCTAAATAATATTCATGAACCAAAAATTTGTCCTTAAAAGTAAACAAATATATTTTAAATACATCATACATATTGGTACATCATTAATTGAAACACCGGTGATTATACAACAAATAAAAAAAATCAAGTCCTAATATGCTCTTGCACATGCTAAATTCAACAGCACATGTTCCTAATTAATCTATTCGCAAGCCCTGTTTAAGGCGATGTTTATAAATGCTGTAAAACTGGGAATCAATTGTTCCATTTGTCATACAAGTATCAAATATATATATTAAAATTATAACGAACTAAAAAATGTTGTGTTTTGGGCTTTTAGCTCACCTGCTCCCCAATCAAATCCAACCCAACAACAAGGAAAGATAAACCTTGGAACAACAAGTAATAGAAATGGACCCCGTGAGCCGATAACAAGCTTCTAGCCGATGCAGTAAGTAACAGAAACGCAAGTGCGAGCTCCTTTCGGTATATCCTGTTCTTTTTCTTTTTCGCTATAGGCGTCTCTTTTTCTTTCAATTTGCCCAACATTTCAAGGCCAGACTCCGAAAGCCTCCTTTGAATTTTCTCTTCATTTAAATTCTTCGATTCCCTCTCAGCTAGAGCGAATAGGTCCGACTCAGATGACCTTCCGGTCTTTTTTGTCACCACCCATTCATAGGCACTTCCTAGCTGAAATAGGCCCGAGACCATCGCATTGAATTTTGTAACCGACATTGTGTTTTCAAAGAGTAGGTATGGCATTAGAAACGGGAAAGATTTTGGGGCCGGTAAGATGTTCAAAATCGACATGGAAATGGGTACGTAACAAATTACCCAAACAGGTAACTCTGCCTCGGGTATGAACATAGTCAAAGGTAGTATAATACAAAATAGTGTGAAGGAGTAAAAGGGAAGTATGAGCTTTCTTAGGAGAAAGAAGAGAAATATCAAGTTGGCCTTCTTCCACATTGATATCTGCACATAAATCAATCAAAACTAATCAATTATATGCGTTTTGCAGCTGCCAAGAATGCGTATGGACTTGTAAAATAAGGGAAATTGCCTAGTGGCTATCACGAAGTTCTCAAGTATAAAAGGTTGTTAGACAAACACTGGGGAAAGATTAAAATTTGAAATAAAAAATACCAATTACCCCCAAAAGTGACCAAATTTTCACTAAGTATCAGAAAACATCATCATGCTGAATGGGATGTATTGCATATTATATCAAACTTAAGAGTGACTTTAAACAGGTCATAAGAACATGGTCTATACTCACAATAACCCTTAAAATGTAAGGGGCTACCAAGGGATGTAACTCATCCTTTTCATAAAAATATAAATCTGAGGTTTCCAACTATTTCAAATGAAAATGGGAAAGTACAAAGAAGATGGAGAAAAAAAAGAAAAAAAGCAAACCTTGGATTTTATTATGGAAGGCAGGCATAGTCTAAAGAGCTGCATGGGACCAGAATGCCAGCGATGTTGTTGCTTTTTGTATGCTTCATAGGACTCCGGTAACTCACAAATCACTCTAACATCATTAAGGTAAATAAATTTCCACCCGTTAAGGTGGGCCCGGACTGCAATATCCATATCCTCCACAGTTGTCCTCTCGAGCCAACCACCGGACTCCTCCAAGGCCTTAATTCTCCAAACACCAGCTGTTCCATTGAACCCGAAAAAATTGAGGAAATGGCCATTTACTTGCTGCTCCACCTCAAAATGGAAGCACAAATTGATGTTTTGCAGCCTCGTGAGCAAATTTTCCTCCTTGTTCACAAATGACCATCGAGCTTGAACGAGGCCCAATTCGGGATTTCCCTGTGATAAAACAACATAACCAAAAATTATCCAAACTGATAAGCACAACCATAGGCACTACTGCAGCAATTTGAGAGATTATTGAATTGAAACCCTTCGTGGCATCATGACATGTATAAAATGGGAAGGGACTACTATTTGTTGCATAGCTCATCTTCTTCATTCAAAAGATAAAATGCCATAAAAAAATAAACTTAGAGCTATATACATCATGCAAGAAACCTCCTTGAACTATTATAAATAGAAAACCCCCCTTGGACTATGCATTTTATTGTAAAGACCCCTGAAGTGTCGCTATGAATGTAGTTAAAAAGTCTTTAAAACTAAAAGTTTCCAACAAACAAAATAGGAGTTTTATGCCTTAAAAATAGTTCAGGGAATTTCTTGCAAAAACTATGTAGATGAAATTGATTTTATACACATGCCCATACTTCAATAAAATATAGTTCTAAATTGAAATTATATTCCCACTAAGAGTTAAACATGAAATTGATAAGCATAAAACAAGGGTGTTACTCCTTATGGTCTTGGTACCTTAAAGTGAGGGATAGTCTGCTGAAGGAAATCAGGATTAGGCTGGAAATCTGCATCAAAAATGGCTACAAATTCATAGTCTTTGACATAGTCACAGGACATGGCGGATTTTAGATTGCCGGCTTTGTACCCAGTTCTGATGAACCGGTGTCTGTAGACTATGTTCACCCCTTTCTCCTTCCACGACAAGACCTCATTTCTTATCATTAGCTGTAAAATTTCATCATCTGAATCGTCGAGGACTTGAATTAAAAACCGGTCTTTTGGCCAATCCAGCTGGCAGGCAGCAGAAATTGACGTTGCAAATACCTTAATTTCATAAACACATCATAACATTAGATCAGGAAAACACCAACAAACCCCCAAGTGATCCTTTGTTAAAATTTGGAGATGGTGTTAATTTTGATGATTGTTTAACAAATATGTAAACAAAAACCCAACACATGTAACATCAAACAAACTATGCAATGTCGAATGAAGAAAATAATCAAAAGAACCTAAAGTTACTGCAAAAGTCAAAATTATATCCTTTTTATCCACTATAGCACTAAAATCCATGTTAGTGTTGATTAGAATAACTTTTCTTTTGAAGTCCTTACACATGAAAGCTCATAACTGCAAAAGGACGACCAAAGAAGTAATTTGAAAATTAAATTAGAAATATAAATAAATAAATAAAATAACCCAAGTTGGGTAGAACAACTTAATGTATATAGGTCAAATGTTATTTAAGAGATTACAATTTGGGTAAATTTCATTGTGAGTTGCTCTGGTTAGTGTACAAGGCTCTCTGCCAATGTCTCTTGTCAGAGTCCTTTGTTCTTGTTATATCCCTTTCTTTCATTTTGATTTGTTATAACTTACCCCTTGTGAACTTTATTTTTTTTGTCGGTTTTAGAAAAAAATAAAGGGCCCAAGGCACCCAATGTTTTGCATAATATACCTTTAGCACCCAAAAATATCATAAATAATTATAAAAAATGTCATTAAAGATCCTCAAAACTTAATAAATAGTATTTATGATACTTTTGGTTGTCAAACTTATATTATGCAATAGTGTGCCCTGCAACTCATAAAACGTGTAATTAATGGGGCCAAATATCAAATAACCCGAAAGAAAGTTAGCTATCTACTTCAATGAATTTATAATCTAATATCCCCCCCTCCCAAAAAAGGTGAAGAAAGAAAGAGATAAGCATACACAAACCAATAACAGCAATAAATAAAGAGGAATTGAGAAAGGTTGCTTTATTATTACCTCTTTTTCATTACACATGGGAATCTGAACAAGAACCATTGGGAAACTTGAACAATCTTCAACATCATATGCTTCTTCATCCATCACTGGTTTCAACCCCTTGAACTTAATCCAGAAAAAACCAATTCCCAGCACTAGCCGATCCATTGATTGAATCAAAAACAACACAATGCAGAATTTAGACAGCACTATAATTGAAGGGGCAACATAGTCAACTCTGAAAGTCAACCAAGCCATGTAAGACCATTGCACAAGGCCCTCAACCTCCAAAGGATTAATCAATTTCAAATTCCATTTCTGAAAATAAGCAATGATTTCAATAACCAAAGCTGCAATTGAAATGGCAAGAAAGGCTCTTATAAATCTGTATAACCTCCCTTTGTTTCTTCTCTCTTCTTCTTCTTCTTCTTTGCTCATCTCTGACAAAGCAATTCTTTTTTTCACTGAAACAACAGTGGACCTTGAAACCATTGCTAGCCTTGAAATGTATGAGAGGAATCTCTGGGCTCTCAGGAGAAGAACCCATGTGAATTGTTTGGTGCTTGCAGCTTTTTGTTTGTCAAGAGATGAATTTGAATCACTGATCTCCACTAAAGAGATTTTGTTTGGCTTGTCAATTGTGACAACCACGGAGCTTGGTGCCATTTTCTCAAAAACAAGAGATACCCAGCTGATCTTTTTGGAAAACAAAAAATGGGTTGGAGAGAGAATTCAATTCAAGCAAGAGAGTTACACAAAATCATGACTTGGTACCATTTTCTCAAGAAAACAAAAGAATCCCAGATGATATTTTTGGACAACACGAATGGGTTGGAGAGAGAATTCAGTTCAGGTAAGAGATTCACCCATAATGATACTATCATATATTATAAAGAACCACAACTCATAATATTATATAACTCACTTCAGTTGGATCTTAAGCAGATACAATGAACAGATACCAGAAACTCAATGAAGATGTGCAATGAGGTAAGCTGAACAACATAACAAGTCAAAAATCTAGAGAGAGAGAGAGAGAGGAATATGCTTGTGTGAGTTTAAGAATAAAGAAGTGGGGAAAGGAGCAATTTCTAGACTGAGTGGTGAGGAGGTTTGGGCTTATAAATATAAAATTTCGGAAGGGGTGTATATATATTAAAATTTTCTTGGTGTGTGTAACGAAAATGATGAGATGCTATGAAGACGAGTCAACTTGAGATTAATTGTATTAATCACAACATTAGAAAGTGACAACCAAATACAGGCAAACTATCTGGGAGACACTTTCATGTGTGTTGATCAAGACACCGTATTTTGTTGCGAGAATGGTGTTGTGACTGATAAGTACTTGCGTTGTCTCTTTGGAAGAATGTGAATATAGGCACGTAAAATTTATGTACACTTTTCAATGCAAGTTTTTATCATAAATGTGAAAGTAGTAGGATAATAATGATTATTTAATATGTGAAAGAAATTCTTTAAATGTTTTTTTACATTGAGAAGGGTTGGGACATAAGATTTACGTTCATTAAATTCAAGATTCTTGTTTTTTAATATAACTATGAAGATAGTTTTTTTTCATATTTGGTACGAGTTAAACTTTAAATATTTGCATTTGAAAAGATTTTTTTATGAATAATTTGTAAATTAAATTTTTATCCACATAATATTTATATTATCTTATTTCACCTCTATAAATAAAATATAGACATTTTCATGAGAGATGCTCTTACTATTGACCTTAGGCGATTAGGTAGTTCGTATTTTACTTTTAATGAATAAATCTCTATATAGGTTTGTTAATAAATTTAAAGTGAATACAATATTTCATATATAATTTTTCAGTCTTTTTTTCTATATATATAAGAAAAATAGATATGTTTTTTATTTAGATTATGGTAAAATACTAGGTTTGTTAACATTAGAAAATCAAAAGACCAAATTTGTGTCAGAAAAATTTAGATTCACGTATTTATAAATAGTGTACCGTATAATAATTGTACTTTGGTATATGTAACAAAAATAAAATATAACACATTATTAAAGGTAATCAAAGTATTTAGTAAACTCACATCTAATTTTTCACGCATGAACCAAATACTAAATTTTTTATTAAGAATAAGAATTTATTAACTTATCAGTCTCCAAATAATTTTAATTCACCCAAAATATTAGGGTTTTTTAAGATGCACACTCAATGAGTACGTGATAATAATTTGAAAATTGTAAGATCAAAAAGAGATATACGGTTAATATCTCATGGAATCATCACTTATATGCTTTCAATTCAAATCAAGCCCAATACAAGTATTTTTCATCTTTACCCTTATAGAGGCAAACATGTATTCGTATTGAACACGTGTCCAACCGTTCATATGTTAATTATGACACAATATTATTTCTTTAGTTAAAACTCTTAATATTAGTAATATAAAAAATTATATATATATATATATATATAGAGAGAGAGAGAGAGAGAGATGCAGACTCCTGTGCACACTAAGTTTGCACACTAACTTTGCACATTTCCTTTTAAAAGTGTGCAAACTTAGTGCTGGCGCACACTAATTTTTTTATGTGATATTTAAACATTTCAACGGACTCACATAAAAAAAATTAGCTCAAAAAAACTTTTTTTGCTATTTTTAAAAAATCGGTCAAACTTTCGCAGTTTTTAAAGGGCTTAAAAACTGCGAAAGTTTGACCGATTTTTTAAAAATAGCAAAAAAAGTTTTTTTGAGCTGATTTTTTTTATATGGGTTCCTTGAAATGTTTAAATATCACACAAAAAAAATCAACTCAAAGATATTTTTTTTATCACTTTTAAAAGGTAATGTGCAAAGTTAGTGTGCAAACTTGGTGTGCACAGGAGTCTGCCTCTCTATATATATATATATATATATATATGTGTGTGTGTGTGTGTGTAAAGTGCACATATCGGCGACTTTTTATATGTTTTTGTTTTTACAATTTTGATACTAAATGAAATTTCACATTAAGTCTCAACTTCCTTGCATATTATTTTATTTTTTCATTTATAGGCTTATTATAATGTGTTAAATGACACTAATCTAAATAATTTCAAAAGGCAAATATACATAGTAAAATATTCAAAATAAAATGTATTTAAATTAAGAACTAAATAAGTTTATTATTTATTTGACAAAAAAAAAACAGCGCCCACCAACAAACAGCGCAATTTTCTTTTTCGTCTCACTAATAATTAAACACGACCAAGTTGGAGTTTTTAATCGTCATTTTTCTCTTTTAGTTTAGGAAAGTGAGAACTGATTAACACATGTCACAAACTTTAACGCGGTTTAATTAGGGACATTTGCTGGTGTGCACCCTTTATTAGTTGTGGTGAATTGACTACTACGTGGGGATCCACACGTCTACCCGGTTGGTTCCGTTCGGCTACTTATTCTATTAATGCATGTGAAAGCTTTTGTTTTCCCTTCGATCTTTCCAAGCGTAAAGTCAAGCAATAGGAGTAATACTCAACTCTTTGCAGTTGTTTTCAAATAAATAATAAAATAATTTTGTAAAATTAGAATTCCATGCGTTTTAGAACAGTTCCATCTACGAACCCAAAATTAGAACACCTATGTCTAATGGAAATTTTAAAAGGCCACATATATCAAATAGTCTTTCAATTTTTTTTTAATATTTATTTAGTTAAAAAAATTTTATTTTGCTTCAAAAAGTTCTTTGTCACATATTTTGGAGATGGAATGTCGCTAGCACGGACCTCTAAAAATAAGAGAATATTGAGTGTTTGAAAGACTATATGGATTAAACTAAAAATATATGTCATTTTTAATAAATATATATTTATAGCAAGGACTATTCAATAATTGACTCTTGGTACATATACCAAATAGTCCCTCGAATATTTTTTAATACCCATTTAGTCCAAGCTTTTATATTTTGCTTCAAAAAGTCATTTGTCACATATTTTGGAGAGGAAGTGCCGTTGGCGCGAACTTCTAAAAATAAGAGAATATTGAGTGCTTGAGGAACTAAATGGGTTAAACTAAAAATATGTGTTCTTTTTAAAAAAATATATATTTATAGCAGGAACTATTCAATAATTGACCCAATTTTCACGGACTAATTTAAAGGTTTTGTGTCACATTTATTTATTTATTTTAGTGGGTTGACTCGTTAACCTAACATAGTTTAAAGTGAATGTAATTTATCGAAAATATTAGCGCAATTAAGTGATCTGCCATTGAAATAAAATGTGTACAAGTATTAACCTCGTCTTAAAATACTTTTAGTCTAAGAGCCGTTGCACATGTTTGTAGTACGTAAGTTGTCAAAAATACTCATTGCATATTAATCCGTTAATAACAAGTTGGAAAACGCATGTGAGTCCGATGAAAAGACACCTATCCTAAGAAGGGTGGCCGATGTCGTACCCATAAAATTTTTGGGATTTTTTTTTGTATATACTGTGAAAAAAATTATGGACCTATATGTAAGTTTTTTAAATATAAGGCGACAAAATAAACGTTTTTCAAACTATGGGGGCGGACAATGTAAGTAACCTAAATAGATACCCAACCAAACACACAACTTCTTTCATTTCACCGAAAAAAATCTTACTCTAAGCTCTCTCTCCCTCCCCTGCCTGCCCTGCCCGGTGTCGCCCGGCCCCTGACTCCCTCCCTTGCCCTCTCTCTCGAACACCCCCTTCCTTGCTGACCTCTCTTAAGTCGGACGCCCCCTGCCTTCTCTCCCTGGCCCGCACCTTTCCATTCCCTGCAATGGTTGCCCTCTCTCTCGCTCATCGCTGACCCTTCCTCTAGTTAGAGGAGCAGTCACTGCTGTTCAGCACTGCTAGTGGTAGTGGTAAGTTTTTTTTTAACTTTCTTTGCTTATCTTCTTTACTTATAAATTGTATGGATATATTATTGTTTTCATATTTTATGTGCCAACTAATTTATAAAAATGGATTAAAATATTTATTGTTAATATTACGTTTGCCCTTTGCTATTTTTTGTTGTTGAATTAATATATATTGTTTGTAAATTAGTCATATTATTTATTTGCTAAAAATTTTAATTTCATAAAATTTAATTATTGTCATATAGTTCCTGAAAATTTAATTGGATTCTTTTTTTATTCTAAAAGGTAATACTCTTCTTTCTTGTTTTATTGTTTGTCACTTAATATTGACTGTTGATGTCTAAAATGGATGAGGTTCAAATTTATAATCACAGATAAATAAGTTTAAGCAAGTAAGACAAACACATAAGAGACAAGGTATTTAAAGTGGTTCAGCTATAAGAAAAGCCTATGTATGTATGCATTATTTCAGGTGATTACAATAGCTCCGTATGTGGTGTGCTGTGCTTAATTGAATCGTCCCTTTGAGCTAAGGGGGGGCATCTATTTATATTAATTAGGAAACCAATAGATGGACTACCTTTATATTTCCAGGCAGTTACATTTGTGTACAATAAATGAGACTCTTAATATTCAATGTTGGTCGCCATTCCACCCGAGCAGCCTTTGATATTCCTGATGGTTCATTTTCTGGGGTTGATCGGCATTCCAGCCGACTAGTATATCTGAAGCCGACCAAAATAGTTGAGTGGCAACATAACAGGATAGGTGTCTACTTTTCACTGGTACACATGGGATAGTAACTTTTACATAAAACAAAAGCCCCTAATATTTTATGCTTGATGATTGATCGAAAGTATGGAGTATATTATCAAAATGTTGATCGGCGCAATATCTGAGAGTTGATCGGCAGTCGACCTCCCGAGCTTGTAAAATTTTTCACTAGTACTGTTGATAATAGTATTTTTGTAACTAATTCAAACTTTTTTGAACCGCCAGAAGGCATACTGGTCCTTTTACGCATTGAAAAGTGTGCAGCCAGAGGTAGTTTAAACGTTCATGCAGTTTAATCATTTCATTTCAATTTTCGATGCAACCTATAAAAAGGCGTAAGTTTCTCTCCATTTCACTATTCCTCAAACCTTATGCAGTTAGATTTTCTTTTCCTTCTTAAGTCTTTCTTCTCCGTTATTTGCTGCTTGTTATTTGCTGTCATTTTTCGATCTCTGTAATCAATCTTTTCTTTCATTTTCCTGCCTTTCATTCATGGTGTACATCGAAGATGATAATTCCTCAGAGGAATTTAGGGAAAAGAGGAATATTCCTAGTTGGGTAGGTTTAGAAGTCTCTTATACTCATGTTGATGTGTATTCTTCAACTGAGGGTCGCTGGATTCCCACTATGTTCATTAATGAGTATGGCATTACTTTTCCTCCAAACCCATTTTTTCTTCAATTTTGTCAATATTTTGATGTCGTTCCAGCAAGAATATCCCCAAATACATGGAGGGTTATGAACAGAGTGAGTAGATTAAATAAAATTCACGGGACCCATATCGGGATTCCTGAATTGATGTTTTGCTATAAATGGGGAACTATTGGGGATATCATCTATTACTTGAAAACTAAGCAAGCCAATAGGGCTTTGGTTGTCAACTTTTCAGATTCCAATAGAGACTATTGGGATTATGTGTTATTGTTAAAAATTGACAATATTCCCCCCCCCCCCCCCCCCCTTCCTAAGGGGGTAATATACACTGGACCCAGGTTCCCCTAGGAAGGGTATGGCATAGGTCATACTTTTACTCCTAAATTTCTTCCCCTGTTTGTGAGTTGTTCAAAGTTTTGTTGACTAATTATCTTATTCTGTTTTTGGTGCAGGGAAAAGTAAAAAGAAGTGTCCCAAGGATAGTGAGGTTAATATCAAAGACCTCAAATATTTGTGGGGTATTCATCAAAGCGTAGGAGATGATCATCACTCATCAACTTCTTTCCTATTAAAATATAAGAGCATTGTTATTTTGTTTGTTCCCCGTCCTACACTTGTCTTACCCTAATCACCCATTAACTTGGACGAGGAACGTGTTGTGACAACCCTACTTTTTATATCTAATTCGGTTAGCTACGCCCAATTAAATTAAAGCGGAGCGTCAATATGTTGGCATTAGAAACATAATTTAAATAAACGCAGTAAAGTAAACATATACACTCCCATACGTGTAACCAAATCACATCATAGCAAGTATAAGATCCACAAGTAATATCAGTACTGAATATAAAATGCCCAAACATACGGGCCCAAAGATAAACTAGGTAAAGAGTGTAATGTAAACCTCTCAACACTATCAAATCCCTAACAATGAGAAATCTCTGATACCACACTCTAAGGAAGAGTGACAAAATAGGATAAGGAATAGCGTCCACCACTACAAGATCCTAAGAATAGATGCGAGATCATCCAGTTCCACGGTCTACTGTCCAACGGGGCGAGGACCTGTATAATACAATATATATATATATATATATGGAAGAGGAGCAAGAAGCAAGATAGACGAACGTCAAAGCAAGAAAACAAGTTATAAGATTATAAGATGTACTTATAATGAAAGCACACTAGTCATTACTCGTCTCCAGTAATTAAGTTGTTCAATTACCCAACCAATGCTCCCATGTCGTGACTACCCAACCCAAACTCGAGTAACGTGTAGCCTCACATCGTATCAAGATTAATCATTATTAATCGCATTTCAGTATTTAACGTATCAAAATATTTCCCTTAATAATAATATCAAATACATCGATTCGGGATATTACTTTAAGACATAAGCATAATATCTCACACAACAAATCATATCGGGTCACTATCGTTACCCGGGGGAACAAGTTGTAACACTAGGCCTACACACGAATGTTCCCCAATATTATGTGGCAAGGGCAATCATACTAAGTCCTAAAACACATGGCATTTCAAGGTCTTTCTATCCGACCAGCATTACAACCATGTGTCCGGTTCCGGTGGTTTATCTTCGACACGGCACTCGAGCGGAACCTAACCAGATCAATCACAAAAATCGCATTCAACATGTGCCTACATCGACCAGAGTACTAGTCTAGTGTATACTCGACAATATACATGTAAAACAATTTCACGCTTATGTATATATACAATAGTGTCAACTCTCTTACTCGAGTTATACAATAGTCATTATTTACAATATAACATAATTTACATCATTAATTTACTAATTCAACATCAAATCATTTCAAGGTTATATATACCTAATAACCATAAGTACGTGATCAAGTTAGGATATTAGGCACAACACCATAATTATCTTACTAACAACATGAAAAACATTAGCACTCTTATTTCAACAACTTTCTGCCCAGAATTGTAAAATGCTAATTTGAGGCTTTTCCGATTCGTTTTTGGAAAAACTTAAAACTACAAAGTTGTTCAGAACGTGATTTCCTACAAGGACTCGCGTGCACGCTACCATATCCGTCTTAAAACAGACCCGAAACTAACATATAATATTTGCCCCTGTTTTCGACAACATTCTGCCCAGAATTATAAAATGTCAATTTGAGGCTTTTCGATCCGTTTTTTGGAAAAGTTAAATCTACAAAGTTGTTCGGAACGTGATTTTCTACAAGGACATGCTGACATGCTACCATATCCTGCTTAAAACAAACCCGAAACTAACATATAATATTCGCCTCTATTTTCGACAACATTCTGCCCAGAATTATACAATGCTAATTTGAGGCTTTTCGATCCGTTTTTGGGAAAACTTAAATCTACAAAGTTGTTTGGAATATAATTTTCTGTCGGGCAATGCGAACGAAACATCCATTTTTGGAACCAAAACAGCTCAAAACAGTTTTTAATATGACGATTTACACAAGTTCATAGATTTCTCAAATTCAAGAGGTTGTTCAACAATTCAATCCCTATAATGACGTTATTGCATTTGAATCAACATGGAGGGTGATACTAATACATTGCATATCATTTTTAACATCAATATCATATTAATTTAGGGATCCAAATACATGTTCATGTGAAATTTCATTATAGATACATAATATATACATATAGGCTATTAACTTGCCTTAGATTGTATGGAGAGTTGATGAAGAAGATGACAAACTTCTTCTTCCCATTCTTCTTCTTCTTTCTTCTTCTTACTCTCTATCTCTCTCTCTCTCTCTCTCTCTCTCTACCAAACCCTGGCCCATTTTTTTGAAATGAAAAAAATGAAGACTTCTTCTCTACTTTTCCATTTATACCTAGGGTTAGTTTATTTACAAAAATGCCATTGCCGCAAATTTAACCCTCTCGATCCTTTTACGCGTTATTTCTCTTATAATATTTAAGTCGCATATTCGTATCTCAAATAATTCATTTTACCTTTTCATTTCCAAACATTTCGAATATATATACTAACATAGTTTTATTTCCAAACATTTCGAATATATATACTTACATAGTTTTTTTTTCTTTTCAATTTCAATTCAATCCAAAATGCGGGGTATTACATTCTCCCCCGCTACGAACGGGATTTTATCCTCAAAATCCAAATTAAAACAAATCAATTCAAGTCAAGTAAGGTAGTTTTGCACGTACCTTCCATGAAGAGATATGGGTGACTAAGTCGTAAGTCATCCTCTCTCTCCCAAGTGGCCTCAGACTTATCATGATTACTCCACATAACACGAACAAGGGGAATAACTTTTCACCTAAACTACTGCTCATGATGATCTAGGATCCTGAAAGGCCTCTCCTCGTAGCTCCCATCAGGCTGTAACTCAACCCCGTCTAAATATATGTGTAGGTGTGAGTCCTCGGGACGTAAGAACTTCCTCAACATGGATACATGAAAAAAACATCATGTACCCACTGGAGATGGTCAGGTAGGGCTAAACGGTGAGAAACCAGTCCCATCTAGTCCAACACTATAAATGGAACCACGTATCACGGTGAAAGCTTCCCTTTGGCACCAAAGCGAACAACGCCTCTCATAGGTGAGACCCTTAACAACACTTAGCCCCCAACGACGAACTCTAACTTCCTCCGCCTTATGTTAGCATAAGTCTTGTGACGATCTTGCGCGGTCTTCATCCACGCACGAATCAAGTCAACCTTCTTCGAGGTCTCCCTAACAATATCTGGACCCAACATCCGGTGCTCTTCAAACTCCATCCAACAAGTAGGGGATCGACAAGGCCTGTCGTACAAAGCCTTGTGTGGTGCCATACCAATTGTCTATTGAAAACTATTATTGTATGTGAACTCCACCAGTGGCAAATGCATATCCCAACCACCTTTGAAGTCCAACACACAAACTCGCAACATGTCCTCCAAAATCTGATTCACCTGCTCCGTCTGACCATCAGGCTGAAGGTGGAATGCGGTACTCAAACTCAACTGTACTCCCAATTTATACTCATTTAAAATCCATCTAAATTATTTCTCAACTTCTACTATTTCCAATCTCAAATCTTCATCAACTCACTAAACATATAAACTATACAAAAACATTCTCTTTTACTAAAATTTCTCATATACTAGTTGTTGTCATAAAAATATATATAAATATATATGAGTTATTAGCATTTAAGTCCTAAGTACTAAACTTCTCCCAATTCTCAATACTGCACTGCGTTTCGTGCGTGGGATGTCTCGCAAGCGAAATCCAAACAAGGAACCCCCTCCCCGATACACTACTCCTTGGCAGTATTGATTGTCAAGATTCAGTATGCCCTCAATGCATGACGCGTATAACCCCAATTTATTAAAATAATATAAATAATTAATTATTCACAATTTTCAACACTGCACGGCGTTTCGTGCGTGGGAGGTCTCGCAAGCGAAATCAAAATAAGGAACCCCCCGATACACTACTCCTAGGCACTGTCGATTATCGCGATATATATATACTCATATAATTATCTATTCTTCATTTTCACTCTAACGTATTCATCATAATTTAATCCAAATTCGATCTCCCGAAATGAGATTCAATCAACATTCTTATATCTCTTTACTCTAGAGACAAATATATGATATCTTATCTCATATATATTCATTATATTATATGCAACAAGTATAATAATTCCATCCACCGATCTATAATATAAATAGGTTAGCCATTCTCATTTACTAAGCAACTGTGGATTATCTCAAGTACACATATATGTTAATCACAATACATATATCCATATCCGACACCCATAGGCTTAACAGCGGTGCACACATATTCTACCATTATCAAAAGACCATAAAGACCATTCTATGACTATTCATTAGTCTATACATCACCAAAATCGAACATCTTACACTTAGTTTCGGAACGCGTCTTTAATCACACATAGTCTAAGTAAGCATCATGTCACTAACTACTCACCCGTGCTCTAATTCACATTAATACATAACGAGGGCCACAACATAACCACATTCTCATATCTGATGGATTCAAAATCAAGCACCACCATTATCAAGGTGCAACAAATTAGTACCCCCAATCACCGGGTGATAATATAAAACTTAACTCATAGATATATCACCAGCTCAAGCGATTAAACTCGCATAAATTGAAATGCCTATTGAACATGCCCTCATGATGTTCTCACTCGACAACTCATCCTTCGAGATTCGTTACTCACCGTAGGGTTCACAACTGGTAACTCCAGCTTAAGTCCATCCCTTAGCACACCTATATTCACGTCCCGGTCTTAACAATTTTTAATAAATATACCGGTATTGCAAAGGAAGATAACCACATCTTATCGAACACCCATTATAATGTAAGTCTTTACGAAGATCAATGAACTCCAATCGTTACCAAATAAGGAAAGAATACTCCCTCAAAAATTCTGTACTTCTCCAATGTCAATCCTCGTATGACCTTGCGGTACGGACTTCCTCATCCCTAGTGTCCATGGCCAAGACATCACAACATTACTGATACATTCTCAAGAACTTGTTCGGGATAACTCGCCGAAACATTCCACTCTGAAGAAGTGAGTACCCAACCCATTAATATATCTTGTATATGACCGAACACACACCTAATCGGCCTTAAGTTCATTCCATTATAGATTTTATTCGATCAAAACACTATAAAACCACTATACTACCCCAATACGACATTTATCGGTTGTGTGGACAACGTGTAGGTTTACACGCCTACCAAACTTCCCTGATACCAACACAATATTTCAAGGATAATAACTTATCCATTCCAGATTCAGGCTCATCAATATCCCATTGAACATCATCAAACGGATGAATCTGTTCTGTGTTTTTCACAAGTATGATAACACTCTTGCGTACACCAAAATTGGACTCCTCGGGTCATCCTTTGACAGGGTGGTACATACATAGATTTGGAGTAGTCCTCTCTCTAATCACAACCCTTCCTTTACATGTTCGTGAGTAATAATATACTCTTATTACCACAAGACTTACTTCATTAACCATTCACTGATTAATACGACATTGAATGCCTCGGCAGTCTGTCCATCACAGGTGGAGCGCGATAATTCCTTCTCAGGAAAACGTCACAATAACAACTGGACCATATCATTTTGAGGTATTCCATATCTAGAGCTCTACCCTTACACATTGGAAACAACTTCAGACAACTACACACGCAAGTGGTACTAACAACTCAGTGGTACTACAGGGTGGGCTATAACTTATACCAACTTCCTTACAGCCATAAGAGCAACGATATTCAAAGTTGATAATGCATAGAAAATATATGGGTGTTTCCTCCCCCTAAAGCATCGAAATTTAACTCAATCTTTCAGTTCAACATCGGTTCTCTCGCCTACTGGTGGGTGATGAAACTACGATAGTTGCACGCGAATTGCGGTCTCATAAAATTCTTGCACCCTATGCCCTCCCAGAGTTCACGTTTCATTAAATCACCATCTTAAAAGACAGTAAGTGAACACGTATCCTAAAAACAATTTATTCAAGTGGAGCACTAGTCATAATTACAACAACTAATCACACATGGACCTCACACGTACTATCATGTGGCAGATCGGAGATTCACCTCATGCGTGGGACGTCTCACGAATGAAATCTAGATAAGAAACCCTCCCTATACACGAGGCTATCTCCGAATCTCCCATCGAAATCGCAGTGTGAAGATCTTCTAAGTCATTGAATACAAGACCTAATCGTAAGGCTCTACATATCAAGGAAATGATGCGTGGAAAACGTAACGGACGCCCTCAGATCCCTAAAGAGTCTATAACCGTGCTCTGATACCAACTGTGATGACCCTACTTTTTATATCTAATTCGGTTAGCTACGCCCAATTAAATTAAAGATGATCGTCAATATATTGGCATTAGAAACATAATTTAAATAAACGCAGTAAAGTAAACATGTACACTCTCATACGTGTAACCAAATCATATCATAGCAAGTATAGGATCCCCAAGTAATATCAGTACTGGATATAAAATGCCCAAACATACGGGCCCAAAGATAAACTAGGTAAAGAGTGTAATGTAAACCTCTTAATACTATCAAATCCCTAACAATGGTAAATCTCTGATACCACACTCTAAGGAAGAGTGACAAATTAGGATAAGGACCAACGTCCACCACTACAAGATCCTAAGAATAGATGCGATGTCATCCAGCTCCACGGTCTACTGTCCAACGGGGTGAGGACCTGTATAACACATATATATA
This sequence comes from Sambucus nigra, assembly GCA_949130495.1. Taxonomy (NCBI): domain Eukaryota; kingdom Viridiplantae; phylum Streptophyta; class Magnoliopsida; order Dipsacales; family Adoxaceae; genus Sambucus; species Sambucus nigra. The sequence continues at coordinate 91,688,851 of OX422219.1, read as the reverse complement.
TGGGAGAGGAGCAAGAAGCAAGATAGATGAACGTCAAAGCAAGAAAATAAGCTATAAGATTATAAGATGTACTTATAATGAAAGCACACTAGTCATTACTCATCTTCAGTAATTAAGTTGTTCAATTACCCAACCAATGCTCCTATGTCGTGACTACCCAACCCAAACTCGAGTAACGTGTAGCTTCACATCGTATCATCATTAATCATTATTAATCGCATTTCATTATTTAACGTATCAAAATATTTCCCTTAATAATAATATCAAATGCATCGATTCGGGATATTACTTTAGGACATAAGCATAATATCTCATACAACAAATCATATCGGGTCACTATCGTTACCCGGGGGAACAAGTCGTAAAACTAGGCCTACACACGAATATTCCCCAATATTACGTGGCAAGGGCAATCATACTAAGTCCTAAATCACATGACGTTTCAAGGTCTTTCTATCCAACCCGCATTACAACCATGTGTCCGATTTCGGTGGTTTATCTCCCACACGAGACTCGAGCGGAACCTAACCGGATAAATCACAAAAAATCGCATTCAACATGTGCCTACGTCGACCAGAGGACTAGTCTAGTGTATACTCGACAATATACATGTAAAATAATTTTACGCTTATGTATATATACAATAGTGTTAAGTCTCTTACTCGAGTTATACAATAATCATTATTTACAATATAACATAATTTACAACATTAATTTACTAATTCAACATCAAATCATTTCAGGGTTATATATCCCTAATAACCATAAGTACGTGATCAAGTTAGGATATTAGGCACAACACCATAATTATCTTACAAACAACATAAAAAACATTAGCACTCTTATTTCAACAACTTTCTGCCCAGAATTGTAAAATGCTAATTTGAGGCTTTTCCGATCCGGTTTTGGAAAAACTTAAAACTACAAAGTTGTTCAAAACATGATTTTTTACAAGAAAATGCGGGCACGCTACCATATCTGGCTAAAAATAGACCCGAAACTAACATATAATATTCGCCCCTATTTTCGACAACATTCTGCCCAGAATTATAAAATGTCAATTTGAGGCTTTTCGATCCGTTTTTGGGAAAACTTAAATCTACAAAGTTGTTCGGAACGTAATTTTCTTCAAGGACACGCGAGCATGATACCATATCCAGCTTAAAACATACCCGAAACTAACATATAATATTCGCCTATGTTTTTGACAACATTCTGCCCAGAATTATACAACGCTAATTTGAGGCTTTTCCGATCCATTTTGGGGAAAACTTAAATCTACAAAGTTGTTCGGAATATAATTTTCTGTCGGGCAACGGATACGAAACATCTATTTTTGGAACTGAAACAGCTCAAAATAGTTTTTAATATGACGATTACTCAAGTTCATAGATTTCTCAAATTCAAGAGGTTGTTCAACAATTCAATCCCTATAATGTTGTTATTGCATTTGAATCTACATGGAGGGTGATCCTAATACATTGCATACCATTTTAACATCAATATCATATTAATTTAGGGATCCAAATGCATATTCATGTGAAATTTCATTATAGATACATAATATACAGATATAGGTTATTAACTTGCCTTAGATTGTATGGAGATGTTGATGAAGAAGATGACAACCTTCTTCTTCCCATTCTTCTTCTTCTTTTTTCTTTTTTTTCTTCTTCTTACTCTATCTCTCTCTCTACCAAACCCTAGCCCCTTTTTGTGAAATGAAAAAAATGAAGACTTCTTCTCTTCTTTTCTATTTATACCTAGGGTTAGTTTATTTATAAAAATGCCATTGCCGCAAATTTAACCCTCTCGATCCTTTTACGCGTTAATTCAGTTCTAATATTTAAGTCGCATATTCGTATCTCAAAGAATTCATTTTAACTTTTTATTTCCAAACATTTCGAATATATATATAGACATAATTTTATTTCCACACATTTCGAATATGTATAGTGACATAGTTTTTTTTTTCTTTTCAATTTCAATTCAATCCAAAATGCGGGGTATTACACCTGTGTCCACTTCTTCTGCTGCTGAGTCATCTGGAGTAAAGATATCCTAAAGTGTAACTTCTCCTTCCTTTGAGTCTCTTGATATTACTACTATCCTCACTTCACCTGCTACCTACATTGTGAAGAGAAAGATTTTGAATTTCTTAGTTGGATCTAACTCTCTTCCTCTTCCTTCCAAAAAGCCCACTACCACTTATAAGAGGTCTCAGGCGACTGAGAAGAAGCCTTAAGTCCTTACTACCAAGGAGGCCCGAATTAAGGAGGCTCAGTACAAGAGATTAAAGAAAGATCTACTAAGCCAGTAAGAGTTGGCCAAGAAATCTTCTGCCGAGCAAAGCAGAATTGAAGATGCCTCTATGGCGATCAACCCTGGGTTGGCCAGGGTTTTGATAAAGTCTGGTACTTTTTTAGCAGATAGGTAGGCTATAGCCCCCATAACTAGAGCCCGATTAACTGAGAGGGCTAGACATACTTTGGCCTTGGTATGTACGTATATCTTCTATTGATCTTCAATAATGTTTAATGTTCTTTTTCTGAACTGATGTAACATACTCATTCATTTGCAGTTCCTGATAGATTTCAACCAGATGCTGGAGAAAGACGACCAGTTAAAGTTCTCATCGACTGATGTGAAGGAAGCTTTTGAGGGTTTATAGAAATCTTTAAAACCTTCCCTGGAGGGTTTGAAAATATGAAAATTTGGCAGGACAAAGTTAAAGATACAGAAGACAAGGCTAAGGCAGAAGAAGACCAACGAAAGACTGCCCATGATAAGTTGACTTAGGCTAAGTAAAAACTTACTGAAGTTTAGCACAGGGCAAAGGCTGCTAAAGATAAGACTTCCAGTATAACTACTGATAACATTGCTCTAAAGGCCAAGGAGAAGAAGGACAAAAAAGAGGATGCCAATAAAGGTTGGAAAAAATCTTTTGGTGTAGCTTCCATCCAATTAGAGTATGCAAAGAAGTTGTCCTTCACAGAGGATTAGGTAGAGAATTAAAAGGAGGTATTTTAGAGACATAACCCAAGAACTCCTCCTAACCTGGATAAGGACTCTGATGATGTTGAGGAGGGTTATGGGGAATCTTCCTTAGTGCTTGCAAATAATACCCACCTTCTTACTGCTGACCAGGACAAAACCAAAAATAAGGAGAAGGTCTACCTCCTCTAGCTAGTTTCTTTTTTTGCTTTTTTTCTTATGTATTTTCCATTTTTCTTCTTGTTCCTTCTGTAATGGGATCTACTTTGTAACTCTTTGACTTATTAATGAAATGAAATAATTCTATTGAATCTTTCCAACTTTCCTGTGGTGTTGATTGCCTATTTTATTTACCACTATTTATCTCTCTTAGTGGGGCCCATATACTTATACCTGTGAGTTTCCAATTTAATGTTAGGAAAAATGTAATAGTTTCTGCTAAATTCGACTTACTGAGGCAGTGCGAGAGTCTTCTTAAGGCTGGTCATGCAGATTTGACCGAAGAAGAGTTAATCAGGTTGCTCAACCCAGAAGCGTCCGACTAAGTGAAAGATGATCATATCCATCTTCATTGTCTTTTGGATAGAGAAGTGGAAAACAACGTTGCCTATTATAAAATAATTGAATAACTATACGAAGACCATAAACTTTCTCTGGCATCGCTTTATTTTGATTATGAGGCTAAATACAAGGCCTTAAATAAAGGTTGGGGTTTTGATAAGAAGATACAAGATATTACTTATGCTCTGAATAAGAAGGAGATGGTGTTGAGTAAAGAAGCTGAAAATGCTCGGGCAATTGCTTTACTTCTAGAGAAAAAAATAATGCCTTAAGGAATAAATTAAAGAGTTTGAAGAGGTCAACCAATACTGGACCAAATGAAGGGTTATCTTTCTTGGGTATGGATAATTCCAGGCTGTTGAAGGAGTTGAAGAACTTAAAGAGAGGAAAACTTGACCATGGTTGCTCGGACAATTATAGATGAAGAAAGAACCAAAAGACATTAGTCGACCAAGCTGTTTTACTTCAAAAAAAGGATAAGGCTATCAAGAAACTCCAAGACAGGGTGGACCGTAACTTTCCATTTCCATAAGCAATCCAAGGCTATTTAGATGGATGGTTATGATGAAGCCTTAACGTACTTGGATAAACACATGAAATAGACGAGGTCGGAGGGATATAAATGGGGTTAGTTAAACTTGCTTGGACTACTAAAGATACCTGAGGGTAATGAATTGTGGCATTGGCATGCTCCAGGCATGTTGGAATATCCGGATCCACCTTTCAAAATTGATATTATTTGGATTACACCTGACACCATTCCTTAGAGTTTAATAAGAAAATATATTGGGGATTACGGCCTTGAAGGATAAGAGGAATATGTTCGTCCTCGGCATCTATTGGATCGTTCGAGTAGCAACAGACGTACCAAAATGAGGGATTTTAGATCTATTACTCTGCCGAGCACCCTTGATGAGCCTCCTGCTGGGATGAGAAAAGCTTAAGGAAAGTGTCCAGTGGGTTAGGCTTTGTATTTTCCTAATTTTTTATTATAACACTAAATGTTTGAAATGAAATAGACTAATTTTTCAATACGTATAAGTGTGATGTATTTATGTTTTTATTTCAGCTTGTGATTGGTTTAATCAACTTGCCAATTAGATAACCTGTATTATGATTAATTAATTATCTCTTCGACAAAGTAACATGCTTAAATGATGAATGATTGAGTCTATTTGTAATGCCATAGATTCAACTAATGTACTTAGATAAAACTATAAATAGTTTTGTTGAACTAAGTTTTTTCATTAGTTATCAGTGACGACCAAGTGTATTAGGAATGTATAGTTATTCATGTGCTTAACATAGTCGGGTAAAACCTTTTGTGTTTTACTTGAAGTTATACATAAAGTTTTAATAACATCTTATTTTTTATTCGTTGAAGAAGAAATCATATATGAAGTTTTAAAATATTCCTAAATTAAACTTTTTTGGAGTTGGAAAAGTTTGAAGTTGGAAAAGCTTGAAATCTTTTATAGTTAGAAAAGTATGAACTTGGAAGAGCAACTTTTCTGAAGTTAGAAAAATTTGAACTAAAACTAAGACTTTAAAAAGTTAATTTAGTGGTGGTATCATGCCATACTGTGAAAAAGAAAACGTAAAAAGGAAGCATAATTGGTAGAAAATTACAACTTCATCAAATTGAATAATCTATTCATCAAAACGAAATTACTGATAATATTTGCGAAGGTGGTCGGCATTTCTGGGATTCTTTAATTCTTCACCTTCTAATATTTCCAAGTGATATGTTCCTAATAGAAAAACTACCCAGATATGGTATGGACCATGCCAATTGGGCTTCAACTTGTTGCTCTTCTAGATTACCTTCTTAAGTACCAGATCTCCCAGTTTTAAGTTGGTCAGTTTGACCCTCCGATTGTAGAATCTAGCAATTATTTGTTGATAAGCAGCCATCTGAATTGCAGTATCCTCTCTGACTTCATCAACCATGTCTAGATCTAGTCGCCTCCTGATATTACTCTTGGGGGAGTCAAATTTCAACACTGTGTTAGTCGACAGACCTATTTTAACTGGCACCACTGCTTCAGTGCTAAAAGCGAGCATGTATGGAGTCTCCCCTGTTGTTGTTCTTGGTGTAGTCCTATAAGCCAAAAGGACACTGTGCATATCATTGATCCAATTTCCTTTAGCATCGTCTAATCTCTTCTTCAGTCCGTCAAGCAGAGTTTTATTAGGAATTTATGTTTGACCATTACACTGTGGATGTCCAGGTGTTGAATGAAGATTTTGAATTCCAAATCGGATGCAATATTCTTCAAACTCATCGTAATAAAATTGGATACTATAGTTGGTGATGAAAGCTTAATGCATCCCATAACGACATATTATTTGCTTCCATATAAAATAAAAAACCCTTTGTTAAGGCATATCCACCAAAGACTCAGCTTCCACCCATTTGCTGAAGTAATCCACTATTATAACCAAATATTGAAGCCTTCCTTTAGTGGTTGACCATGGTCCGACCAAGTCAATCCCCCACATAGAGAATGACCAAGGAGAAGTGATAGGAGTTAGGGTAGCTCTCGATCTCTTATGGACAGTAGTAAACTTTTGGCATTTGTCACACCTTTTAATGAAAGAAATATAATCTGCCTTCATGATTAACCAGTAGTAATCTTGCATGGCTATTATTTATACCAATGATCGACTAGCTGAATGAGCTCCACATGAGCCTTCATGTACCTCTTTGATTAGATCATTTACTTCGGTTGGATGAACACAACGAAATAAAGAGATAATGTATTCTCTTCTATATATGATGCCTTTCTCCAAAACATAACTGGTTGCCTTGTATCTTATCTTCCTAGATTCTTTCCGGGCATATGGTAACAAGCCTTTTTTAATGTAATCTTTAATCATATCCATCCAAGAAGGACCCAATTCTATAAAAATTATACTGATAGCTTCCACATCAATACTCCCATGGGTGATAATTTTCACTGCAATGGTTTGACTGAGCTTCATCTGAGTTGCAGATGCTAGCCGAGCAAGGGCATTTGCTCGGGTATTATACACCCTTAGAATCCCAACTATCTTGAATGCAAAAAATGAATAGATAACCTCCATAGCCTTATTCATGTATCTTACCATTATTTATCCTTTAACTCCATATATCTGAAGCATCTCGTGGATAATAAGTTGAGAATCACTGTGTGTTATCACCTGCTCATAACCAAGTAATGAGACTAGCTCTAAGATTGTAGTTAATGCTTCATACTCGGCTTAATTATTGGAGGCTTGAAACTAAAATCTTAGTACATATTCCACATCTAAATCATCTAGACTGCTGATTATGAGTACAACTACTCTATGAGTGGCACGTGAAAATCTTTCTACGAACAGTTTCCGAAATAGGATGTCATTATTGAATTCTTTCGCTGACAGCACTCCATATTTGAATATTTTATTGCTTTGTTCAATCAGTCGCCAAGCTCTTTCTTGAGTAGCCGAGGATTCTGGATGGTCCACGATAATCTCTGTTTGGTTTTTAGCTGAGCTATCTTCGGAAGAAGTCTGCTCGACAGACAAACTTGGATTATTTTGCACCTCTGCATATGTGAACTCTGCGATGAAATTTGCTACTGTTTTCCCCTTTAATGTGGTTCTAAGCTCATAAATAATCTCATATTATCCAAGTTCAATTTCGCAGGACATCAATCTCCCTGACTTCTCAAGTTTGTGCAAAGCTTATCGCAAAGGTAAATCAGTGTATACCACAATAGTGTGGGTATGGAAGTATGGTTTTATTCTTCTAGAGGCTTAAATAAGTGTAAATGATAGCTTCTCTAAGCATGAATATTTTATTTTTACTCCTTGGAATGCTTTGTTAGTGTAGTATACTGGCTTTTGAACTCCTCCTTCTAGTTGGATCAAAGCCGAGCTAACAATGAACTCAAAAATAGTCAATTATAGATAATATTTTTCTCCTAAAACTTGTCGGGAAAGGAGTGGTGGTGATCCTAAATAATTCTTTAAATCCATAATGACTTTCTCACATTCGTCATTCCACTCAAAAGTCTTTCTAAGCACTTTAAAGAATGGGAGACATTTATCCATTGCTCGGGATACAAAACGATTTAAAGCTGCCACTCTTCTGGTCAGTTTTTGCACATCCTTCTTGTTGGTAGGGGACTGCTTCTTTATTAAAGCCTTTATTTTATCAGGATTATCTTTAATTACCATTTGATTCACAATATATCCTAAGAACACTCCTTCTTGTACACCGAATATACACTTGGTCGGATTGAGCTTCATTTGGTGTTTCTCCAACTGATCAAATGTCTGGGCCGAATCTACAATATGGTCGGCAGCAACCTAGCTCTTAGTTAGCATGTCATCCACATATGCTTCCATGTTTTTGCCAATCTGGTCTTTAAACACTTTATTTACCAGCCTCTGGTATGTTGATTCAACATTTTTTTTATCTCAAAGGGCATAACATTTTAGTAGTATATTCCTCGGCTCGTGATAAAGGATGTGATCTTCTTATCTTCTGGCTTCATTTTAAACTGGTTGTAACCATAATAAGCGTCCATGAAGCTAATAAGATCAGGACCTACAATTGCATGTACCAACTGATCAATCCTTGGTAAAGGAAAATGATTATTTGGTCATACTTCATTAAGGTCGGTGAAGTCTATAAATATGCACCATTTGTTATTCTTCTTTTTTACCATCACCACATTGGCCAATCAGGCCGGATATTTGACATCTTCTATAAACTGTGCCTTTTTCAAATTTTCCACTTCCTCCTGGGTTGCTATATTCTTTTTCGGACTGAAAACTCCGTGTTTATGTTTGATCTCATGGCAGATGAAATTAGGATCAACCCCTGGCATATCCCCATGGCTCGAGGAGAATACATTATTCCTCTCTCTAAGGAATGCAATCAATTATTGTTTGAGAGAAGGTGTTAATCTTAAACCAATTTTAGTGGTTCTCTATGGCTTCTTATCGTCAAGCACAATAGTTTTTATTGATTCCATAATATGTACCTTCACCGAATCTCCTTCTTCTTGAGGATTCAAAGTGTCAATGTGATATGTGGTAGTGACCTTCTATAATTTTAGTTCGTCGGCTAAAGTATGGTAGCATTCTCTTACTTACATTTTCTTTCCATTCACTATGTAGACACCATAATTGGTAGGGAACTTCATGCACTGATGCACAGTAGATGATACTGCCTCTAATTGCTTCATTCCCACTCTGTCGAGGATTATGTTGTATGCTGAAGGGACATTTTTATCCAGTACAAAGAAATGAATCCTTTAGTTTTGGCTCGTTGGCCAAGTACCGACTAACACATCCAGCTTGATTATTCTCAAGGGATATACCCTTTCTCCTAAGAACCCTACGAGAGGCATGTGATAAGGTTCTAGCTTTCTGTTTCATAAGCTTAAGTTATGGAAACAGTTATAGAAGATGATTTATGTAGAACTCCCACTGTTGACTAGGATCCTTGCCATAGTACCATGGTCAAGCCTGCAAGTGATGACTAATGGATCATCATGAGGATAGAAACCTTTGCTAATATCATTTTAAGCGAAATCGATCACCTATCGGTTTTTGTTAACTTTCCTATGCCAGCCATCAGTGCATTCAAACATGTCAATCTCACTTATAGTATGACAAGATTTGGCTTCATTCAGGTAAATTTTTCTCTCGATAAGCTCATCCCCTCTACCATCATCTCCTCCTATAATGAAATGACATCTAAAAGAAATCATTCCTAACTCCACTTCAAGTTCATCAGGTTTCTTTGGCAGGTCAGGATCATCCTCATAGTTATTGTTACGTTCCCTTTTTTGCATCATCCATTCCTTGGCTAGGTGACTTAGATCTTCTTATGGAATCTTGGCTACCATTCCGATTAATAAATTTAGTTAATTTTCCTCACCGAATAAGATTCTCCACATCATTCTTCAGGGTAATACAATTGTCAGTAGTGTTCCCATGATCTCTGTGAAAATCGCAATACTTGCATTTATCTCTCCTATTGGGAAGTGATTTTACCTTTCTAGACCAAATTAAATCTTTGTTGACCCTCATCTCATCTAATATGTGATGGACACCCTTGGTAAGAGGAGTATATTCATCATACTTCTTGATCCTATCAACCTTCTTATCTTTCTAATCTTTTTTTATCAGAGTCTTATGATTTTTTATTTTTACTTTCGGAGTTTCCTTAGCAGTCATAGCTTCCTTGGCGTTCATAATCTTCCCAGCCTTAGCCATCATCTATGTCATTGTTTTAAGGATTCTTTGGAAGAGCGTAGTAAATATTTTTGGATAGTAATCCACTCATCGATGCTGCAATGATCGTCTTTTCTTCGTAATCCACCACCTCTAGTTTCTCATTATTGGAGCATATGATGTACTCCCGAGTACTTTCTCCAGGTTTTTTATGCACAGTTAAAAGATAAGTAACACTTTTCATCGGCTTAGTCCCAAAATAGAAGTTATCAATAAATAGTTCAACCAATTAATGGAGCTAGAAATTTTACCTTTAGGAAGATGGTTGTACTATATCTGGGCTGGACCTGTGATGGAACTAGGGAGAGGCTCTGCATCTCATTTTGTCGTGGACGTAATAAACATCAATAGCAGCATGATACTGTTCAATGTGGAGGACTGGATCAATTTTCCCATCATACTTAGAAGTAACAACTGGTGGCTTGAATTTAGAAGGCGTGGGGTAGTATACAATAGCTTGGATAAAAGGTGACCCCTTAACAAAACTTCTTTCCAAAGGATTCTTAGTTTTGGCCATTTCTCCTAGATGATCTTTTATTCATTGCATAGATATTTTCTAGGAATGTTCCTCTAGTTTAGATTTGGCTGAAGCAGTTTTAGTGGCTAAACTGTGCACATACACTGAACTCTTTTCCAGAAAAAGTCTGCTCGGTGTGCACAGAGCCTCTCATTCTAGCCTAGATCTCACGAATCCATCTCTGTGCACACAAGTATGATCTTTATCTCTATGGTTACCTCCAGTTATTCGGGGGACCCAAATAATCGAATGTAGATTCCCTACTCAACTATTCCAACACATTCGACCACTCATTGGAAAAAGATCGACCATCATAGTAATCCATTTATCAGAATGATGTTGCTGCTTCAGGACCGTATGATTTGTCACGAGATGACCTGGAATGATGACTTATCTCATTCCCGGCTGGCGTAGGGGGCATATCCCTACTGGAAGGTTCATTGGTGGACTTATCTTGCAAAGTACGAGCCAATTTCTTTACTGACTCCTATATGGCTTACGATCCTTATCCAAGTTGAGCAAAATTCCCTGAAGATCTGTCACATTAGGAGGAGCAGATAGATCTAGATTGTTACTTGTAGTCTCCAGGCTACTTTCAGGAACAGTGATCATTCTACAGAGAATAAGCAAAAGAAATAAAAAGGTATCGAACGATGACAAGCAGTCGTTCTCATAGACGGTGCCAATCTGTTGATGTCTAAAAAAGGATGAGGTCTAAATTTAAAATCACATATAAATAAATTTAAGCAAGTAAGGCAAACACACAAGAGACAAGGTTTTTAAAGTGGACACAAGAGACAAGGTTTTTAAAGTGGTTTAGCTATAAGAAAAGCCTACGCCCACTGTTGGTATTATTTCAAGTGGTTACAATAGCTCAGGATGTGGTGCACTTGTGTTTGATTAAATAGTCCCTTTGAGCTAAGAGATAACATGTATTTATATTGGTTAGAAAGCCAAGAAATTGAATGTCTTTATATTTCCAGGCAGTTACATATGTTCACAATAAATGAGACTCTTGATATTTAATGTTGGTTGACATTCCACCCGAGCAACCTTTGATATTCATGATGGTTCATTTTCAGGTTTGGTCGGCATTCTAGACGACTAGGTATATTTGAAGCCGACCAAAATAGTTGAGTGTCTACATAGGAGGACAAGTGTCTATATTTCACTGGTACACGTGGGAGAGTAATTTTTACATACAAGATTGTCTGAAATATTTATTTGACAAATTTATTTGTTGAAAATTGGTGAATATTTTGTCAAATGTTTATCATTTAATTCCTGATATTATAAAGGCTAAAAAAATTAAAAATATCCCTAAAAATCGTATCGGGGGCACTCGCCCTCGAACCCCCGGCTACGGTTAAAAAATTTACTCACCCACTGATCAAAAATTCTGGAACTGCCACTCCTTATATATAAGATTATCTCTTATATCTTAGCCGAAATCTTATTTACGTATCTTTTCTTCCTTTCGATATCATATTTACGTAATTTTGCTTCATTTACAATCGTACGTTTCTATTAGGGTTCTTAATATTTAGATGTTAAGATTTCAATGTTGTTTAACAAGTGTACGATCGAAACGAATGTGTTTCATATTTTTTAAGCATGGAAAATTGGGTATTAATGTGCTGACATGTCGAGCTTATTCATATGGATTTTATTTTGAAATCCTAATGAAATGGGGAAAGCTTAGATCCACTATATTTTATATAAGATATGAAGTTTCAGGTTTTCATTATGTATTTTGGATGATACGATTTATTTAGAGAACATTATTAGATATAAATATCGTATTGTTTGGGTATGGTAGACATTAATATGATTCTCGAAAGTAATGAATTTGAGTTTGGATCGGATTAAGCTTATAATTTCTATGATGATGAATTACTATATGTGGATATTGATAGACAAAGGCAATCCAATTTTTATACATTGCGGAATAGAATAATGTTATTGTCTGGAAATTTCAAACAATTAATTATATCATTTGGTCAGATATTTGAAGTTGTTCATTTATTTTCACTATTTGGTCATAATTTAAGCTTGAAACGAGTAATATTATCAAATTTCTCATCGCATAATATTTATAAATTTATAGTGCCATGTTTCAATATTTTACAATGCACTATATTGACGTATCGCATTACGAAATAGTATTTTGCAGTGCGAAATAAATATTTACATGATTTACATATACTTGTTATTTTAGTAGTCATCGCTAGAGGTAACAACCAATGATATACACGTGAACTACGTGGAACAAACGTGTTTTGGATTCTCCTAGTGAGGAATTACACAATATAATATTAGATTTGTAACAAAACGAAGAGTTGTCCATATTATATAGTTAAAAAAAGTGAATTTACAATTCTTTAACTCATGATAAAGGAACAGAAACATAAAAAAAAATTAAAAATCAATATTGGTAAAAAGAGAAATGACTACCTGAGTAGTTAAGATAAGCATCAGCAAAATCTTCTAGTAATTATGTGAAGATAATAAAGGACTTTGTCCTTGTTGGAATATAGTCTTCAACATGTTAAGGGTACATATTCCTGCTCTTAACTAATTCCTCATATTTTAGTATGACTTGAAGGATATATAAACTCCATAAATCATCAAAGTGTTTAGGCATGTCAACCATTTCAATTAGTTGTGGTATTGGTGGTAATCCTATGCAACATTCTGCTACATATATGAAGAACTCATGGTATGTAGGATTGTACTATTGGATTTCATCTTCAATGTCTTTTAGTTGGAGTCTTATGTTTGTTTCGAAATCAAGATAGCTCTGAAAATGTCTTATAAAGTTAACCATTATTAGGATATGTAGTTAAAAATTATTAGGGCTTGTGTATGAATATTTTTAAGAGAATAGATAAATAATAAAGATTGAATAACAATTGGGTCAGTTTATATATATAGAGAGAGGTATACAAGTAAATACTTTTGCACCACAAACATCAAATCATTTAATATTTCTGACTTTTCAGATATCAAATCTCACGTTGAACTATGTGTAAAAGGCATGCATCATTAAATATGCGAACAATCGTCATCATTATTCTCTTTGTTTTATCCCCTAAGGCGTCAGTTCATTTAATGAAATTCATTATGAAACTTATTTGTATTAAAAAATATACGTATTTATATAACTGAAGTTTCCATTCGATGAATATTATTTTTAGTATAATAATATTCATTGGGCATAATCATTTCACACTAACATGTGTTATTTCCGATTGTGAGATCGCATTGTCATTATTAGTAGTAGTCTCTACCTAAACAGACTCTTTGATACTACCATTAAAATAAGCATTTTTCATGATGACTTTTAACACAAGCGTTGCATCTTCCAAGAGGTAGAATTTTTACATTCTTCTTTAAGTACATTGAAATTATTGGTCAATTATCGTTGTATCTTTATCTTCTACAATGGAAGCACAAACTATTTCTTCTTAAAAATCATCGATTTAAAAAAAACACATGTTTTCCATGTTTTTGATGAAGTTCTTATCAATATATTCTCTCTATTGTCAATTATCGATATTCCGAATACAATTAATATATCCATAAATATTAAGAGTTTATGTTTAGACGAAGAAAACCTGTACCAAATTTACATATGAGATATTGGCATTGGAGGTTTTTAGAAGTTTAATTTGGGAAAAACATGATGGCGTTCTAGGTTATGCAATCCTACAAATGGCATCAAATATGTAAATGTTGTTTGGAGATTTATGCAAGTTGATCATGGTAGGCTCGGTCGGTTTATACTCAAAGATATGGGTACTAGTGAAGATATATATATATATATTGTCATGCTTTTATATTTTCTTCAATCAAAACAAGTTCAATTATTGACATGGAATTTGCAATTGATAAGTTGAGGGAAAAGGTGTTTGGAAATGATTGGAATTTTTGGAAAGAATCCTTTTGTTGTTTTGACAAAAGCGCTCGTACCTCAACATACTATCTTCGTAATGATAGGTTTAAATCCGTTTGTAAAATACATAACAACTATAGGAGGCGTTTCTCCAAGGATGAGTATGAGCATTTGGAATGTACTAAATTAAAGTTTGATGCAATACTAAAGTAGAGCACCTTTAATTAGTTGCAATAGATTAATGTTAAAGTAAATATGTTTTGTGTTTTGAAAATATTATATTTTAGTGTTTGTTTTCATTTACTTTATTTTGTTTTCAGTTATGTGCTTTATTTCAATTCTATCTAATGAAAATTGTTATGGATATAGTCCTCTAGCGAGGGATCAACATAATATGAGCTTGATTGTTATAATTTTATTAAAATTAGGATATAATTTCTAGTTCGTAGTGGGACTTAATTAGTATTTCGCAATATATTATACTCATTTCGTACCGTAAAATACCTTTTTTCTCACTGCTATATGTTCATTTCTCATTGCAACATAGCTATTTCGAAATATTTATTTCACAATACGAAATACCGTATTCCTCATTTCGACATGACGGTTTGGCATTATGAAGTATCTATATCACAATGCAAAAATATATTTCACAATGAGAAATGGTCATTTCGCAGTGCGAAATAGGAAATGATAATTTTGCAATAAAAACTTGACCTGTTTGGTCTGCAATTATAATTATGTTTTCTCTGCTTAAATACAATTATGATAAAAATCTGCATTTGACAACCTATTTTTAAACATAGAATTATAATATTTCTGTGTTATAATCAATTTTCAGAAAACAGGTTTAGGGTGCTTTATAACTTCTATTTTTTATTTTTCAACTGAAAATTATTCATTCTTAATATTTTAATGCAGTTAAACCTTAATATATAATATACATACATAATACATTAATATGTGTGTAATTCTTATAAATAAAAAATATAAATGTACATGTACACAAAATTACGACTGGAATAATATAAAATCAAATAATATTATCAATAGATACATGATACTTATATATAATTTTATACATGTATTATTAATGTATGGAATAATATAAAGTATACATATTGATCATATGTATTAAAAAATATTATCAATTCAAGTATGTATATAATTTTATAGTGAATTATACATGCAATATATATATATATATATATATATATATATATAGTTAAACTCCCCAACATACCTCATTAAATATACGTAAAAATACATGATATTAAATGTACATGTATATAATTTATGATGTATGTATATGATAGATGGGGTTTCGCCGCGGCGCTAGTGTCACCTACGCTCCGGTTGTTTTGAATTCGGCTCACCTGAACTATACAAAAACCTAAACTTATGACTACACTCGACGGGGGGTATCGAAAATCCACAGAGACGAGTTGCTAGAATTTATAAGGTTTAATGTTCCTAAATAAAAGTGTAAAAGATGCAAAAAGGGAAAAGATGCAAAAAATGGAAATGGTAATCTAGGCGAGGGAAAATAAAGATAGATTAAGAAAGCGAGTAAAAACTATAGGTTGCGTCGAATATCCCTCACCCGAGTTAATTAGTATAAAATGGTTACATGGGTCGACGAGTTATGACAAATGCGTCTCGTTTCGACAGTTAATTAAATCAAGGGTTGTCACGCCAATTTAGAGTTGGTTATGGGATTTTGGGTTATGAAACAAACGGTTAATATTTAGGCTCGAAGGGGTTAACGAGGGTAATCATATAAGGTGAGGTTAAGGCTAATATGGGTGATATAACAAAGATGGCCTATGATCATTTTCAAAAGTTTACGCAATTCTCGAGTCAAAACAATATATAAAAATCATGCTCAAGTAATACATTTCAAGTATGAAATAAATTAATGAACGATCAAATGAAAGAATAGTGAGATTACCAACGAATTCAATGTTTTCAATGAGAAAAGAATAGTGTATACAGTCACAAACGACGAAAGGTACAAAGCTTACTCGGTGTAAGTATATACAATGCAACAAAAGATTACCGAGTTATAAAAATCTTAAACCAAATCAATATAGCAATAAAAGTGCATGTGCTCATGGGATTAAAGTTTAATTCATAAAGTTATTCATAATATCAATAATCGAGGACTAAAGTCTAATAACTTCTAAAATCAAAAACACGCATCATTGGGTTGTCAATTGGATCGGGAAATTATTGAAATTTATCATCGGAAACAAAGGCAAAATGCCCAATAAAGGAGAAAAAAGAATGAAAATCTTTTTGAATTTTTTGAATTTTTCTAATAAAACCATACTAAGTAACTAACATGTGAGAAAAAACATGGACTAAAGACAGAAATGGATAGAATATCCCAAACCCCCTAACTTAAAACTTGACATTGTCCTCAATGTGAATTAAGAACCAAGTCAAATAGAGGAAAAGAGCGATATTACCCAAAATTGGAGCGATCCCCATAAGAACAAGTCCAAAGAATCTAAAAAATAAGTTAGTACCGAGCATAACGAAAACAAATAAAAAAAATTTAACTAATTACACTAGACTAAATTAAAAAGCAAAGAAATGATAAAAATCTAACTATATACAACCTACTATTTAGGCTTCACACTAACTGTACACTAGAAGTCTATATAGGTGAGGGTCCACCATGAAAATGATTTGACTTTGGAGGATAACCGGTGTACCCTCACATGCAAGCATGCCTTCCGAAAAATATGAATTCCGTTTGAACAACGGAAGGCATGTGTAAGGCGGAAGAAATGAACCATCGTCAATTAAAAGTTTTGGAGGGATGATGGCGGGTTTCGATTGAATGGGTGACAAAAACATGTGGGAACTGAGAAAAGATGAATATACTCCCAAAGATTTAGCAAGTGTAATGGGATGTGACACACACAAAGGCAAAGATGCGATTGTGGAGGTTGACTCATGCAAGTACTCCTCATCGGCAAAAAGGTTTAAAACATTAAAGTTTGAAATCGAATCATCAGGTACTTGTGATGGTGTGATAACAAAGAATGAAAATGGTGATGAAAGAAATTCAAACTTATGAGATGAATCATCATCGCATGAAGATTAAGTTTCGAAGGAAATTATATCATTTTCAATGAAATGTTCTTCTTTGGGGGGCAAAGAAGAAATCATTTCATTGCAAATAGATATTACATCATTTTCATCCTCACTTTCAACATCTATTATGCAATGGGAAAAGTCTAGAATGGTTTGTTCCAAAGTAGGCACAAAGTCCTCATTTGGTTCAAAACATTCCTCGACTTCGAAAGTCTCGGAAGAAAAATCGTCGTTGGATTCGAATAATAAACCCAAGTCATGTTCCCACGAACGATTTTCTTCCCGATAATGATTTTCAAGTTTCTCATTCTCATACATACGCAATCACTCACCGAATGTCATAGGTCGAGGTGCGTATACATGACATTGGGAACTTTAAAAATTACCATCGGACTTAAACAAAAACTCATTATGATAGGAATTTTGAAAACTATTCGAATTCATTTCAAAATTCCTATTATAGGGAGGCAAAGGCCCAAAATCATTATCATCCTTATCAAAATTCCAATAACCTAGATTTTGACTTTCGTTATACTCGCCCAAAGTCATATTTGAATTTGTTATACTTTGGGATTCTAAGTATTCACCGAAAGTCATAGGCTTGCAAGAATTTTGAGAATTAAGACAACGATTACCGAAAGAATTGAAATAAGACATGCTTACCCCAAAAATGGCTCGAAGTGGCAAATTCCACAAAGTAAGTGCGCGCGGGAAAAATCCGAGAGTTTCTAAGTGCTCAAATATGGAAGTCCTGCAAAATATTAGAAAATAATACAAATAGAAAGAAAATACTATGAAATACTAAATCAAATAAAGTCTAAAACAAACTAGTCCCCGGCAACGGTGCCATTTGATAGACGGGATTTCGCCGTGGCGCTAAAGTCACTTACGTCCCGGTCATTTTGAATTCGGCTCACCTGAACTATATAAAAACCTAAACTTATGACTACACTCAACAGGTGAGTATAGCAGTAAGTCGGGTATCGAAAATCCACAAAGACGAGTTGCTAGAATTTATAAGGTTTAATATTCCTAAATAAAAGTGTAAAAGATGATTATACACAAAAAGGGAAAAGATGCATAAAATGGAAATGGTAATCTAGTTGAGGGAAAATAAAGCTAGATTAAGAAAGCGAGTAAAAACTATAGGTTGCGTCGAATATCCCTCACCCGAGTTAATTAGTAAAAAATGGTTACATGGGTCGACGAGTTATTACAAATGCGTCTTGTTTCGACAGTTAATTAAATCAAGGGTTGTCACGCCCCTAAATTTCCATAAAAGCCTAATTCGATTTTGGTGTCAACAAATACCTCGAAAATTATGAACGCAAGGTCGTAAGCATGGGACATACATGATATACTCCGTCAAATCTCCTAAGTGTAATGACTAGGGCAACCCACTCGAAATAGACTCATAAAACTCCATCACCAAAGCAAAGAAACATGTCAACCCTAGGTGAGTTCAATCTGATACAACCTAATTTAGCCTAGCTACAAAGAATGGTAAAAATCATGAATTGAATCTGCACTAGAAACCAATAAATGGAAAGCAAGTAAATAAAGCAATAAACCTAAATTAGAAAGCACGAAATGAACAACACAAAGCTTAAACAAAGAAACAACAATTAATAAAAATGGAGGAGAAAATGAATAGTGCTTATAATACCAAAATGGGTGCAAACCATAGGAAGAGAAGATCCACCCAACAATCCCCTATATCTAACCTAAAATGAAATATATATCTTAATAAAAGCCCGAAACATTCTATTTATACCCCACCCAAAAAAAACAAGCCAAAAAACCAAAAATAAGTCAATTCTCATCCTTATCTGAGGGGACCGGTCGACCTCATGTTTGGGACCGGTTGACCGCGGTTTTGAGATTTGTCTTACGCTGGGGGCAACCCACTTTTCCTCTTTGAACCAATTTTGACGCGTTGCAGGAAAACGGCTATAACTCCCTCATACGGCATTAAAATGAGGCGTGGTCGGAACTGACGAGAAGCTAATTGAATTATCTACATGATTATGTTTTGAAACCCTCAAAATTATGCAGTATGAAATTACCAAAATGTCCTTGAAGTAGAAGAAAATATTGAAACCTTTCGGAAATGGGCATAACTTCCACATACGGAGTCAGAATGACGCACGTTCAGTGGCCACAGAAAGATAATTTGATGATATACATGTTGGTAACTTCATTCCATAAAAATAGTGAGTTTGAAATGACCAAATTTTCCTTAAAGTGCCATTCGACGACGAAACTTCTCCGAAATGCAACCGAACCTTAGTTTTAGCGTTCCAATACCTACAAAAGCACAATTAACCCCTGCAAAACATATATATGTCCAAATATAAGGTTGTATGGTTAACGAGCATAAATATAGACATTAAGAACGTAAAAGTGCTAGAATGCATAAAGATAAAGGGCGCACATATGCAATATTCGTGATGTATCAGTATACATTCATATATCATATATGTATGAAAATTTTATGTTTATATATATATGTATATATGTGTGTGTGTGTGTGTGAGTGTGTAAAATATAAATATACATGATTGCCAATTTTGTCCAACTTTCAAAAAACTTTATTTAAAAACAAGTTTACCAAACGCACACCAATAATTTTAAACACAAAAAACTGAATTTTAAAACTGTATTTAAAAACATCATTTAAATCGAGTTTTCAGAGT
Source organism: Sambucus nigra (assembly GCA_949130495.1). NCBI lineage: Eukaryota > Viridiplantae > Streptophyta > Magnoliopsida > Dipsacales > Adoxaceae > Sambucus > Sambucus nigra. The sequence continues at coordinate 91,668,810 of OX422219.1, read as the reverse complement.
AGCGAACCAAATGCGCCAAACTTTTGTAACTTCAAATATTTATTTCAAAATCACATGTGTAATCAATATAAATTCTCTCTGCAGAGGACTACTACCATATAAGAAAATAAATACATCCAAGAACAAATTTAACAAAAACTATACAATATAAATAAAATAATAACTATTTTCTTTTAAATTATTTTATATCTTGCATTTTATGCTAAATAATATTCTATTACTCTTGTGTTTTGTTTGTTATTTAATCAAAATATGTACTATTTTAGTTCTAAATTCATTAGTAAAATCGTTGTTCAATTGGGCTTGAAATTCCCCTCCAGTAATTAGCTTCTCCATTACATAGCAAACGATAATTCCACAATAACAATTGCAAAATAAATCAAACAAACAATGAAATTATTCCATGAAACTTCATTGCCATAATGTCTGAATAAATATTTTTATCTTTAGTAATTGGTCATAACCTCCTTGGGAGTTGTTGAAGGCTTGTTGTCTCATTTTCAATAGTGCAAATAGAATTCTTGTGTTTCAATAGCTATTGGAGGAGAAATTCCTTTACCTCTTTTTTTAGCGATTATTACTCTGTTACTTGCTTCCCAGCAATCTTTGAATGAACGAATCTAAAAAATAAAAAAATCAATTGTTGAACTAAAATAAACATATGATTAAAGTGAACTGATAAATTATAGTATCAAATCATTTATCAATTAAATTATGCATTCCACTTGAGTTGCGTCAATAAGGTAAATGTCTTTGAATTTTCCTTTCGAACGGAGGGAGTTGAATAGAGACCATGATCCCTCGCACATGTCATAGAAACCTAATGTCCAATGATGTGTCGTATATTTCTTGGAATCTTCCTTATGGTTAATTGGATGTAAGATATAATAAAAATCTACGTATTTTTCATCAAAAAAATAAGTTCATCATATTTACCCCACCTTGGGGATTCATTTAACTATAATCCTAGGTATAATTATAAAACGTATAACTATATTCCAATATGATAATAAAATATTACATAAAATACTTTAAAAATAGCTAAAATGATATCTATTACCTGATAGCTCGCGAGGAATGCGTGCTCTTGTAAGGACACAATCGTTATTTTCTGTATCACCGTGACTATACAAACAAACCTAAATTACTGCTACACTTGCGAGGTAAGCACATCGGTAAGTCGGGTATCGAAAATTCACAAGGACGAGATGCTAGAATTTAAGTGATTTAATAAAAGTGTAAAAGGTGATTACGAACTAAAAAGTAAAAGATGCATAAAGGGAAATGATTAACTAGGCAAGGGAAATGAATCTAGATTAACAAAGCGATAAAACCTATAGGTTGCGTCGAATATCCATCACCCTAGTTAATTTGTATAAATTGGTCACATGGGTCGATGAGTTATTACAAATGCGTCTCGTTTCGAAAGTTAATTAAATCAAGGGTTGTCACGCCCCTAAATCCTCATAAAAGCCTAATAAGATTTTGGCGTCAACAAATATCCCGAAAATTACGCACGAAAGGTCATAAGTACGGGACATACATGATATGCCCCGTCAAATCTCCTAGGCGTAATAACTAGGACAACGCATCTGAAATAAACCCGTAAACACCATCACCAAAGCAAAGCAATGCGTTAACCCAAGTGAGTTCCATTCAAACATAACCTAATTTAAATTACCTAGAAAGCATATTAAAAATGCGATAAATAAAGCGGTAAATAAACGCGATAAATTTATACTAGAAAGCGAGTAAAGAAAGCATGTAAATCTAAATTAGAAAGCATGGAAATTACACTACAAAATAAGAAATTAAGAAATACAAACTATATTAATGGAGAGGGTGAATGAATAGTCAACTTACAAACCCAAAAATGTGTCAATCCGAGAGCAAATGAAGAAGAACTAACCAAAAACTCTCAAACCCTAAGCTACTCTCTCTAAAATCTATTCTAACTACTTAATATCTGGTATTACAACACAAATGGGTATTTATAGTAAGTGGAAAAAAGTAAAGGAAAAAGTAAAGGAAAAAGTAAAGAAAAAGGAAAGAGCACAAAATATCTAGCATAACCGGTCGACCGGTTGTAGGGGAGCGGTCGACCGGTCCCTCAAGTAAAAGCCCACTATCTCCTTCCCACGGTAAAACTTGAAACCGCGGTTGACCGGTCCCAAGGACGCGGTCGACCGGTACTTTGTTTCCTGGCCTCCTTTGGTCATCACATGGAAGAAAAGGTTAATTACGGAAACGGCTATAACTTCACCGTACGAACTCGAAATCGTGCACCGTTTGTGGCCACACGAAGCTTGCTCGATGAACTACGCATCCGTGGAAATTCCCTGATCCGAAGATGAAATGTGAATTGACTAAAATGCCCTTGAAGTAGCGCCCGGTGATGAAACTTCTTCGAAATGCAACGGATCCTCACTTTTAACTTTCCAATACCTACAAGAGCACAATGAACCCCTGAAAAATAAGTATATATCCAAATCCAATATTGTCGGGTTAATGAGCATAAATATATGCATTAAGGACCATAAAACTGCTAGAATGCATAAAGATAACGGGCGGAAATATGCAATATTTGATACGAATCACACCACCTAACTTAAACATTGTTAGTCCCTAATAATGAAACAAACAAAACCAGTCCACAGAAGGCGGTACAAGACGTATATATGTAGCAAAATATAAATGACACTTTCGTAGGGAACACGATTGCATTTAGCATATGCAATAAGCCGTTAAACCCCTAGGTCACCCTAGTGGACGAGTATCGTCTCTTGAGGGTTTTTAGGGTTGGTACCCACAAACATCAATTGGTTTCCTCAAAATATGTCCAAACCAACATGTGACAAACCCAACAATAACGAAAAGGGTCTCATACGCATTATTAGCACATTGAATGAATTCAAACAAAAGTTCAAATCATTAACATTATAGAATGCACCTCATAGAATTGAAACCTTAAAATGTGGGAGGGGGAGCGAGCACATGCAAAGTGTGATTTGGTAAAAAGCTTAAATAAATCGGATACTAAATAAAGCAAGCATATATTCAATCCTCACGGGCATTACGCTCATCAAGTGAATTTACTCGAAATAGGGAGGTAACACACGGAACATGCGGGCATAAAGAGTAAATGTAAATGGAAACTAGGTTGCACACATATCACAAATGAAAAATGCTATATAAAAACTGAAAAACTGTAATCTCAATGAAAGATACCGCACATTAAAGGAGGCGAAATGTATTTTCACAGATTATCAAAACTATTATGACTTTTAAATTACATCAACCAAAGATCACATAGGACTTTAATAGGGTTGTAATGTAGGCTAGGCTAGGGTATGAAATGAAGGAATGTATGTACGGATTCAAAGTGTTCGAAATGAAAACTCGGGATAATGGAAAAATGCGGGCAATAACGAAATTGGAAAAACAAGTTCCAAAACGGCATTGGATATAGCCATGGGAGAGTAATCAAATCTTATTGAACTATATACACAACATTTACAACTTTCTCTTTCTCTTTCTTTTATTCTTTTTCTCATGTTTTCTTTTGTTTTCTTTTTCTTTTTGCTTTCTCTTTTTCTTCTCTTTTTTTCACTTCTTTCTTTTCTTTTCTTTTCAAACTCTCATATGCCTAAATTGCAACCGCAACATAACAACATCATTCAATCCCAAGTATCATTCCAAACAAAGGTATGGAAAGTGTATGTATGGGCTAAAACTTCAATTTAGAGTTGGTTATGGGAATTTTGGGGTGTGAAACGAAAGGATAATTTTTAGGCTCAAAGGGGTTAACGAGGGTAAACATATAAGGATGAGGTCAAGGCTAATATGGGTGATATAACAAAGATGGCCTATGACCATTTCACAAAGTTTACACAATTCTCAAATCGAAACAATATATGAAAATCATGATCAAGTAACACATTTCAAGTATGAACTTAATTAATGAACGATCAAATGAAAGAATAGTGAGATTACCAACGAATTCAACGTTCTCAATGAGAAAAGAATAGTGTATACACTCACAAATGATGAAAGGTACAAAGCTTACTCGGTGTAAGTATATATATTGCAACAAAAGATTACCGAGTTATAAAAATCTTAAACCAAATCAATGAAACAAGAAAAATGCATGTGCTCATGAGATTAAAGTTTAATTTATGAAGTTATTCATAATATCAATAAGTGAGACTAAAGTCTAATAATTTCTAAAATCAAGAACATGCATCATTGGGTTGTCTATTGGATCGGGTAATTATTAAAATTTATAATTGGAAACAAAGGCAAAATGCCCAAAAAAGGAGAAAAAAGAAAGAAAAGCTTTTTAAAAGTTTTGAATTTTTCTAAGAAAAGCATACTAAGTAACTAACATGTGAGAAAAAACATGGACACTACCAATGAATGGATGGAATATCCCACACCCCCTAACTTAAAACTTGGCATTGTCCTCAATGTTAATTAAGAACCAAGTCAAAGAGACGAAAAGAGTGATATTACCCAAAAGTGGAGCGATCCCCATAAGAATAAGTCCAAAGAATATACAAAACAAGTTAGTACCGAGAATAGCAAAAACAAATAAAAAAAGTTAACTAATTACACTAGACTAAATTAAAAAGGAGAGAAAAAATAAAAAGAAAGAATAAAAAGCTATCTATATACAACCTACTATTTAGGTTTCACACTAACTATACACTAGAAGTCTAAATAGCTGAGGGTCCACCATGAGAACGATTTGACTTTGGAGGATAACCGGTGTTCCCTCACATACAAGCATGCCTTCCAAAAAATAAGAATTCCGTTTAAACAACAGAAGGCATGTGTATGGCGTAAGAAAGGAACCATCGCCAATTAAAAGTTTTGCTGGGACGATGGGGGGTTTGGATTGAACTGGTGATAAAAACACGCGGGGATCGAGAAAAGCTAAATAACCTCCCAATGATTTTGAAATTGGAATGGGAGGCGGCGCAAAAAAAGGCACGGATGCCATCATGGAGGGCAACTTGAGCAAGTACTCCTCATCAACGAAAAGGTTTAAAACAATAAAGTTTGAAACCGAATCATCGGCTACTTGTGACGGTGGGGATGACAGAAATTCAAACACATGAGATGAATTATCATTGCATGAAGATTGAGTTTCGAATGAAATAATATCATTTTCGATGAAATGTTCTTCTTTGGGGGCCAAAGAAGAAATCATTTCATTGCAAATAGATATTACATCATTTTGATCCTCACTTTCAATATCTATTATGCAATGGGAAAAGTTAAGAATGGTTTGTTCCAAAGTTGGCACAAGTACCTCAACTAGTTCAAAACATTCTTCGACTTCGAAAGTCTCGGAAGCAAAATCGTCGTCGGACTCAAATAATAAATCCAAGTCATGTTCCCACAAACGATTTTCTTCCCGATAACGATTTTCAATTTTCTCATTCTCATACGTACGCAAACCCTCACCGAATGTCATAGGTCGAGGTACGGATCCATGAAAATGAGAACTTTGAAAATTACCGTCAGACTTAAAACGAAAACTCATTATTATAGGAATTTTGAAAACTATTGCAATTCGTTTCAAAATTCCTATTAGAAGGAGGTAAAGGCCCAAAATCATTATCATCATCATCATCAAAATTCCAATAACCTAGATTTTGACTTTCGTTATACTCGCCCAAAGTCATATTTGAATTTTTTATACTTTGGGATTCTAAGTATTCACCGAAAGTCATAGGTTTGTGAGAATTTTGAGAATTATAACAATGATTAACGAAAGAATTGGAATACGGCATGCTTACCCCAAAAATGGCTCGAAATGGCGGATTCCACAAAGTAAATGTGCGCGAGAAAAATTTGAGCGTTTTTAAGTGCTCAAATGTGGAGGTCCTGCAAAAAGATTAGAAAATAATACAAATAGAAAGAAAATACTATGAAATACTAAATCAAATAAAGTCTAAAACAAACAAGTCCTCGACAAAGGAGCCGTTTTGATAGCGCAAGAGGAATGCGTGCTCGTGTAAGGACATAATCGTTGTTTTCTGTTTCGTCGCAACTATACAAACAAACCTAAATTACTACTACACTTGCGAGGCAAGCATAGCGATAAGTCGGGTATCAAAAATTCACAGTGACGAGATGCTAGAATTTAAGTGATTTAATACTCCGAAATAAAAGTGTAAAAGGTGATTACAAACTAAAAAGTAAAAGATGCATAAAGGGAAATAATTAACTAGGAAAGGGAAATGAATATAGATTAACAAAGCGATAAAACCTATAGGTTGCGTCGAATATCCATCACCCGGGTTAATTTGTATAAATTGGTTACATGGGTCGACGAGTTATTACAAATGCGTCTCGTTTCGAAAGTTAATTAAATCAAGGGTTGTCACGCCCCTAAATCCTCATAAAAGCCTAATAAGATTTTGGCGTCAACAAATATCCCAAAAATTACGCACGAAAGGTCATAAGTACGGGACATACATGATATGCCCTGTCAAATTTCCTAGGCGTAATAACTAGGACAACGCATCTGAAATAAACCCGTAAACACCATCACCAAAGCAAAGCAACGCGTTAACCCAAGTGAGTTCCATTCAAACACAACCTAATTTAAATTACCTAGAAAGCATATTAAAAATGCGATAAATAAAGCGGTAAATAAACGCGATAGATTTATACTAGAAAGCGAGTAAAGAAAGCATGTAAACCTAAATTAGAAAGCATGGAAATTACACTACAAAATAAGAAATTAAGAAATAAAAACTATATTAATGGAGAGGGTGAATGAATAGTCAACTTACAAACCCAAAAGTGTGTCAATCCGAGAGGAAATGTAGAAGAACTAACCAAAAACCCTCAAACCCTAAGCTAGTCTCTCTAAAATCTATTCTAACTACTTAATATATGATATTACAACAAAAATGGGTATTTATAGTAAGTGGGAAAAAGTAAAGGAAAAAGGAAAGAAAAAGGAAAGAGCACAAAATATCTCGCATAATCGATCGACCAGTCGCAGGGGCACGGTCGACCGGTCCCTCAAGAAAAAGCCCACTGTCTCCTTCCCATGGAAAAACTTGAAACCGCGGTCGACCGGTCCCAGGGACGCGGTCGACCAGTACTCTGTTTCCTGACCTCCTTTGGTCATTACATGGAAGAAAAGGTTGATTACGAAAACGACTATAACTTCACCGTCCGGACTCGGAATCGCACACCGTTTGTGGCCACGCGAAGCTTGCTCGATGAAATGTGAATTGACTAAACTGCTCTTGAAGTAGCGTTCGACGATGAAACTTCTCCGAAATGCAACGGATCCTCACTTTTAATGTTCAAATACCTACAAAAGCACAATTAACCCCTGCAAAACATGTATATATCCAAATCCAAGGTTTTCTGGTTAATGAGCATAAATATAGGCATTAAGTACCGTAAAAGCGCTAGAATGCATAAAGATAACGGGCCAAAATATGCAATATTTAATACGAATCATTACCCGAAATAATGAACTTATTATGTAATATTTTTCCGCAAAATATTTTTCTGATGGTGTTTCCTTCTTCTTTTTCCCATAATCTTTCGGACTCTCTAGATGACATATCCACAAAAGCATCAATTCCCTACATTAAGATCAACATATACAACCATAAGATCAATTGCATTAATGAAAAAAAAAATTACAGTCACTATACTAAATCTGCTGAATTGTCAAGGTCATAGACCTTGACAAGTTGGACTCGTCAAGGTCGATGGCAGTGACAATTCTGGGGGTGACAATTTTTGTTGTCACGGACTTGTCACGGTCATTGACCATGACAATTTTATTAGACTTGTCACGGTCATGTCACGATCCTTGACCTTGACAAGTTTTGTCACGACTAAGAACTGTGATAAACCCGTGGCATTTAATAAAAAATTATCATTGGCATTGACCGTGACAGGTTCGTGATAAGTTTCTTTGTCACGGGCTTATCACGGTCAATGACCGTGATAATTTTGGGCAGAATTGAAAAAACATATGTTGGGCAGTATGGCCACTGCCACTGCCCAGCAGTATATTTGTACATGTTCAAACATTATATATCCAAATAAAATAGAGATAATGAAATTATACATTCAAAACAATATGCATCACGATATAATCCAAATATAATTCAAATGTAACAACTTAAAACTATTCAATTCAAATAATGTCACTACATGTCTGGGGTAAGATTAGCTATGAGGAGGTGAGTAGGCCACACGATATTCGAATTGACACACCAAATAATATACATCGTATCGCATTGTTCACGCAACCACAAGGAGGAGTTCTCCTTCTCGACTATCACATGCGTGACGAGCACCTTGGACTCGATGTCTTGAAGCAAACGTCCATGAACTGGCATACCATAGACAGTATTCGGGTCCCTCAACCCCCGCCCTATCCGTTGGCCATCAAATATGTCCAGTAAAAACATGCTCAGCCACCCAAGTGTCGACATCGGTCGGTTGAAGGGAGCCATATAGGGGAGTGGATCATCAAAGTTCGCACGTGTCGACGATGAAGCAGCACATCCTCGTCATCCTGAACCTCCTCCTCCATAACATTCTCCTTACTTTTCCCCTTCAATTTATGCCCAACGAACGCTTCATGAATGAGAACATATCTTGGACCGTCACCTCCAAATGGGATAACTTTGCGTCATGCGAGTCCTCCATTCGAGCCGACCCGGTGTCATTCGTCTCCAATCTGATGATCCTAGATTTAGCCATCCGTAAACTCACCCCCTTGTCCTCCCCTTGCGATTAGCACCAAGCACTTGGTTGAGTGCGTCTGTGGACAAAGATTCCTTGTCGGCTTCAGACTGCGAATCATGCTCTTCCTTAAGCTTTTCCTAAAACGATAAAAAGCACATGATTAGTAAAATAAGTATATAAAAAAATTATAACATAATTAAGAAAAAGTAAATTGTCGGATTACTTACAATCGTGGTCGCGATGCTCGGGGACACCTCCTTATCCTTCCCCTTCTTCGTCTGAATAGCCACATAAGTATCGAGCCTTTGTGGCCTACCCCCAGGGCCACTCCCTGTCCCTTAAAATAAAATAAAGTAAAATTAGTATTAGCCCCGTAAAGTAAAATAATGCAGAATAATATATTTCTGTAGTTATAGAAAAATTAAATCTTACCATCACGTTATGCTCCACCTAGGCGTAAGACGTCCGACTGGAGTAGTGCACGTCCGCCTTCTTTGCCCGATTTTCCCTCCCCGATTGGCTAGATGCCAGTTATCTCTCCCCGATCTCATAGTCAATGAACTTTTGCCATTGTGCCAATGAGATCGGCTCCTTCGGCGGGACGGATTCATGCATTCGGATAACGGACTCTCGGGTCTTCCCGAAGTACCGTGTTCACATATTTTTCTTCCACGTCTTGTGTTGCTCCCTGAACTGCTCCAAGACGGAATCGCGTAGCTTTGGATCCTGGCTGAATTATTCCTGTCCAACAAATACAATGTTCGTTGCGAATAAATATAAATATAAAATGAAATCGAAATCGAAATTCAAATTCAAATTGAGATATTCATATAAATATAAATATAAATTCATTACTTGTAGTGCCACCCAAATAGCTAACTTGAGCTCATTTGGCACCTCCCTCCAACTAGTGTACCCCGGGTCGATGATCGTCTTTACCAGCTCAAGGGATCTCATTAATAGCCCCGTCTTGTTCTCCATGGCCATCCCCAATTTTCCATATTTGGGGAGCCTAAGGGCCGAGGATCCCTCCTCGCCTCCGCTACCACCGAGCCCAGACAACATCATCATAATCAGCATCATCATCCTCGCCTTAATAGCTAAAGGAGACATTTCCTGTAAAAAAATATTGTTATTAGTACAAATCAAAATGAATTAGAAGAAGACATGCAAATATGTACAATTACTACAAATCCAAATGAATTGTTACAGTTTAACACCTCAATTATGAATTCCAAAACAACAGCATCTAGATCATAATATGTACAATTACTAAAAATTCGAAACATCCCCACCCCCAACCCTACTGCCCACACACACGCACACTACACAAGAGTGAAAATGATAAAGTGAAAATCAATTAAAAACATTAAAAATGGATTGATAAAGTACAAATTGGAATATTTATTACAAATTGAAAAACTGTTTCAAATTCGGGTTATCATAAGAAATGGATTGATATTCGATAGGAGCAGCCAAGTCATCCACACTACTATTTAGACGCTTTGGCGCATGTAGGACAATTGACCACGACTGGTTATTGATATACTCTGAGTAAAATACTTGGTTAACCTTTTGAAATGCACAAACAAATGGCTCATCGCTCAGGTGGTCGTTGCTCTTCAACTTGGACAAGTCCACCATGATCCAATTGGTGACAGGATCAACTTTACAAGCATTTTTATCCTCAACTCTTATCCAGTTACAGTAAAATACAACCTCTTTGAAGCTTATATAATCCAATTCAAATATATTTTGAATTACACCATAGTAAGTCATTTCAGCTTCAACGAGTTTTTTATCTTTTGCGCTCGCTCGAAAGAAAGTAAGAACCTTGTATGAAATTCTCTAGTTCTGTACATTTGTACTTTTCTCATACACTTTTGCACCGAATACGTAACCATTCAATCGATACTTTTTGTACTCTTGTGCCATGAATAAGGGTCCAGTGAATAGACGAGCAAGCCTTAAGGCCGCATCACTCGTCTTTCGAGCTAGGAGAAAGTACCAACAAGTGAACACTTATGTCAAAGAATGCTGGGGGAAAGTACTTCTCAAACACACAAATCGCTTCAGTCATTGCTAATTTTGCGGCCACTATGTGTTCTCGATTGACTACCTTCTCACACAAGAGTGAGAAGGTAATACTAATTTGAGTAATAGCCCTCCATAAATCCTTGTGCTTGGAGAAACAGTGCTTAAACAATAGAGGAACCAATTGCATGATCACATGCCAATCGTGAGACTTACACTTATGTAAATCATGAGCAGCATAATTCAAAATCCTTTGCAAGTTGGACGAAAAATTAGATGGGCCCTTCAAATTATATATTGTATCTAAAAGCACCTTCCTTTCCCCACTCGTCAAAGTAAACGCACCAGGGGGAATTATTGTCTTTCCCCTACTATATTTTGTCAGCCATAGTTGTGGCAAGTGCCCACAATATGTTCAGCGAAGTTCTTCTCTACATGCATCACATCCAATACATGGCACAACGGGTTATTCTTCCAATAAGACAAGTCAAATAAAATTGACCTCCTAGACCATGCCTTTCTCAGTTTCATTACCAGTTGGGGTCTTCTTATGCTTGACATTCTTAAATTTTGGATTCTTACCTGGCATATTAGGGCCACATTCAGAAGGTTTACTTTCAATTTCTAAACCTAAAAGTTGTCTCAGCGGTAGCCTATGTTCAACCCCGCCTAATAAAAAATTAGAACCTTTTTAAAATCTGAAACTATGAGCCAGGGGTAAAACCCTCCTATGGCAATGGTATACATTTTTTGAGATAAAGGATAGATGAAAAGATTCTCCTCTCCACAAATAGGACACCCCAAATAACCATGTACTACACAACCGAATAATGCCCCATAAGCTAGAAAATCATGAATTCCCACATCAGCATAGCTTTCAGCGTAAACTCTTTTTTTCTAAAAGAGTCAAATGATTGAACACCCTCTTCCCACAACTCATTTAATTCTTCTACCAAAGGAGTCGGGTAGACATCGATGTCATCACTTGGTGCCTTTGGCCCAGGTATCAACAAAGACATCATCAAAAATTCAGGTCTCATACAATGTGAAAGAGGTAGGTTGAGTGGGGCTAGGATCACTGGCCCTACACTCTGATTGGTGCTTATATTTCTAAATGGATTAAAACCATCTGTTGATATAGCCGAACGAATGTTGCGTTATTCTCGAGTAAAATCAGGATACTTATAATGCATCCTCCTCCAAGCTGTAGAATCAATAGGATGACGCATGAGATTACCCCTACTTCTTCCCTAGCATGCCAAGTCATTGCCTCTGCTATCCATGGTACTGTGAAAAATCGCTTTAATCTAGGGCCAACGGGAAAATATTTCAACACTTTTTTAGGCACTTTTGAGCTTGTGCCTTCCTTACCTGTAGATTGGACATATCTAGGTTCATCGCAAACCGAACAACGACTGAGATCTGTATACTCCTTTCGGTATAGTATGCAGTCATACACACAAGTATGAATCGATTTATACTTCATTCCCAAACCTTTCAAACTGTTCTTCATAACAGGATAACTATTTGGAAGCTTATTCTCCTTGGGTAGTAACCCCTTCACCCATTTCAGAATTCCTGTCATGCTATTGCCAGGCAAACCATACTGCGTCTTCAAACTATGCAAACTAACCATGGCATGTAAAGTTGTTTGATCTTTCTCACAACCAGAGTATAACGGTTGGGTCGCCTTAAATTTTAAACTTTGGTAGTCATCGTCAAGGTTTATCGTGATATCTTCACGGGCACTTGAACCTTGTACATCATCAGTAACCTCATTCTCCTCTGCTTCATAAACTTCGTACGCATCATCAACTAAATCCTCTAACATAATATGATCTACGTCGTCCCCTTCTACATCTATCTTACTTGTTGAAGGTTGTTCGGGGACAAAAGGAACTTTTAATTAACTGTGAAAACTCCAAAATCGATAACTATCTTGCATACCCGGTCTTAACAAATGTAGTTCAACTGTTTTCCACTCAAACACCTTACCATTCTTACACCTAACACACGGACATGAGAACTCTTCATCATTATGACATCTCTTTGCGCATTTCACAAATTCATTAGCACCTCTGCGAAACACATCCCTCATTCTATTTGTCTCACCCATCCACTCTTTGTATTTAGGATATCCCATCACAACTACCACAACTAAACACCTATTAAAGGTAAGAAGAGTATATTCATGGATTAGTATAAACAAAACTTAAATTTTTAGTATGTTTCATTTAATTATGTCTTATTTATATTCGATTTTTAAATTTCAAATTCAAATTCAATTTATAATAGAAATTTATATTTCCTCCATCTCCTCTAAAGGGTGAGTGGTCCTATCCCATTCAAGACTGCATTTTTCTGTAATATACTTAACAGCTCATGCAAATTGTTACAATTTGAGAAAATTTTTGCAGCATATCCCCGTAGTTCTCCAAGTACACGATGTAGATTGGCAAGTGTGAGTGTTATTTCAATTGATCAATTGAAATAACAGTCACACTTGTCAATCTAGTATGTACCCAGAGAACATTAGGATACGACTGCAAAACTCCCTTCAAACGGGACAATTCGAGAGATCTCATTACAGGAGTAATGACTCTCGAACGGAGGGCTATTGAATACATACGCATACGAACTAGAAGGCTAGTATCTATGCGCATTATATGTAATTTCAAGTATGTTTCATTTAATTATCATACTATATATATATTGTTTGTTATACAAAGTAATTTTCAAAAAAAGTTGAAACATCCCACTCCCATATGGACAATAATCCAGTGGTCATGCCACTTTTAAAATTAATCAACCCAACATCGATCCACTATAATTCAGCCGCAATGGCAACAGCAAATGTGTATCCCGTACTCCTTCTAATTCATCTACTCAATTAATTCTTTTCATCAATTAAACTAACAATTAAAGTATACAATAATAAATTTACTAATTTAAAATGAGGGGCAATCCTACTTGCATATGAAAGGGGCACCAATTATTAATTTACCAAAAAAAATTAACAACCAATCAATATTAAATCAATCAATTCTTTTACAAGAGGCACTACAATATGTGGGGCAATATCTAATAAACCAATAAAAAATTTAATTAAAAAAAATACACACATGCACATATACACCCCCTCCCCCCCCCCCCCACCACACGCACACACACACACATATGTACACATGCACATATATACACACACACATATATACACAAACAAACACACACACACACGCATATACACCCCCTCCCCTCCCCCAGCCCTGCTGCCTGCCCCCCCCCCCCCCACGCGCATATATACACCACACACACACAAAAATGCACATTTACACACACACTCATATATACATACACATATACATAAATGGAGGAGAAATGGAGAGAGAAAACATACCAAAGTTGTAGAGAGAGTGAGTAGCCGCTAGAGACAGAGAGAAATGGAGGGAATAAAATCGATGGGAAAAAAGAAGAGGGGGGTTTACTAACAAAATTGTCACAGACATATCACGGTCATTGACCGTGACAAGCCTTTGTCACAGCCTTGTCACGGTCAATGACCGTGACAAGGCTAAGCGCTTAAAGGGTGCCAATTTGACCATTTTGGTGTAGTGAGTGCGAAATCTCAATGATATTTCGCACTACGAAATAATCACTATGAAAATCATTCTACTACGAAATAATATTGTTATTTGGTATTACAAAATGACAATACGATTTCCTAACGCTATTTCATAGTTCCAAATCTTATGATATATACTCACAACACTTGACACCCCCTCCTTGTTTATCATGTGAAATATGTCATCAATACAAATAGGAGATTCACTAGAGAGATCCACATTATTGTCTTGTCATATGATCACAATAAAGTTAGTAATAGAATTAAGAAAAAAATAATCTTATGAAGATTAAATTTTTTTAATGATACTTATTCTTACTGGTTTCCACTCAATGGTATAGCTTTTGCAAGAAGTTTCTTATCAGCATTTGTCATACCATTGTAGATGTTTTTGGAAATGAAAATGGCATTTCATGTTTTAAAATTGAACATTTATCACCCTCAGCATATTGCTTCTCATTAATGGTTTGTTCTTTTAGAGAATCTTTCATGTGCACGTGTTTTACCCTTTTGCGTGTTCCTTTTGAAGTGAAATCATATCTAATTGGCTTAACATAATTTCTTGGGTTCTCCTTCATAAAAGTAACAATTATGTTTACATTTTTACTCCTAACATTTTTTGATCGCGTTGTCTCATGATATCCATTCAGGATTTCTTTTTCCCCTGATGTGTTTATAGGGGATCTGAAATTTCCCGAAGAGGGTCCCCCACAACAGTAATAAATAGTATAAAAATAAATACAAGAGATCAAATTTACGTGGTTAGGCTAAGATCAACTTGCTTCCACAGTGGAAGTGAGGGTGTTCTCACTATAATGTAGAGAGAGATTATATGAGAGTATTTTTTAGCCTCTAAGACCTTTTACACAATGAAGGGTCTCCCCTTTATATAGAGTTAGGGGTTACAATTGGATAAGGAATTTATTATTAGAGTTTACATCATAATAAAACACTACTGTTGTGATATGATCTATCTTTTATCTTCACTTTAACTCTTGTCGTCTTTATCTTGTCAAACTAGTCATGTAGTGTCATAAGGAATGTATTTGGTCATGGCCAACTTGGTCAGTCATGTGCGTGACTAGGCAGGCAATCCACTGACCTTAAGAATAATCCTAGAGCCCCATTTCGACATTTCACATTTTTATTGCAGATATGTTTTATTACCCTCAATTAGCCCCTAGGTCTCAGTTTAGCCAAGTTGGTCCTGAGATGAGCTAGGAGATAGAGTATATATATCTAACTCACTCGATCGGTTCAGTTTGATACCAATTATTGGTATTGATCATTCCCTTCATTTGACTTGTATGGTTTTATTAGATGTTGTAAGAATCCTCTTCTTTCCTAAAAGGATGTTCGATCAAAATATGGATCGACCTCGAGTGTGTCGAGATGCTTACATTCCCTTGTAGGATCAGGTCGGTCATAGTTAATTATTAACTTGTTCATTTTTTATGTTGATCGTGATTTTTTTGTCCATCATTCAGATTGTTAGTTTATCGAAGATATTTACCATAGATTATTTAAACCGTGTAAGGTTGATAATTAATTATCTAGGACCACGTAGGCCATCGCAAGATCATAAGGCCCTCATATGTCCGTTATAGTTATTCGAGGCTAATATTGGTCATTATAGACCATCTTTATTGCTTTAGGTCAGCTTAAATCGTCAAAGACCATTTTATCTCTTAAGGTCTAATGAGGCCCTTGATGCTGAATTCAGCCGACATAGGCTAATGTTGGTCACCTTTGACTAATCTTGACCATTTATGATCAATTTTGATCGCAAGACATCAGTTTGACCACCTTAGGTCAAATAAGGCCGAGGTAGGCCGAATTTAGCCATCCCAAGCTAATGTTGATCATCTTTGACCAACTTCACCATTAATGACCAATTATGATAGTAGGAGATCAATTTGACGACCTTCGGTCAAATGAGGCCGGGGTAGGCCAACATGAGTTGTCTTATACTAGTTAGTCCAGCCTTGGTTCATTTTTACCCATCAAATTGAGCGAGATAAAGCAGTCATTTCCAGATCATACCATTTTAAATTGCACCATTGTCAACACTGAATTTGTTCCCAGTCGGGGCAACTAAGTTGTACCACTACTGAAGTGGTTTTAATTTCAAATCATAGGCGAACGCCTTATTTAAAGTTATGCCATAACTTGAATAGTCTTTAGCTGCCACTGCTAGGGTGGGATTTGATGCCAAACATTGGCAACTAACATATTCTAAGTCATACCACAACTTGTGTGGATTTTAGGTGCCACTGCTGGAGTGGGCTTTGATGCTAAACGTAGGCGACCGACTTGTTCTACGACATGACACTATTTGAGTGTATTTTAAGTGCCACCGCTTTGGTGCGCTAGATACCAAACATTGGAGACTGACTTGTTCTAAGTCATACCACTTCTTGAGTGAGTTTTAGGTGCCACTGCTGGGGTGTGCTAGACGCCAAACGTAGACGATCGACTTTTTCTAAGCCGTACCACTTATTGAGTGGGTTTTAGATGCCGCCGTTGGGGTGCACTAGTTGCCAAACATAGATGACCTACTTATTCTAGGTCTTACCACTTATTAAGTGGGTTTTAAGTGCCACCACTGGGGTGCGCTAGATGCCAAATATAGGTGACAAACTTGTTTTAAGTCGTATAACTTCTTGATTGGGTTTTAGGTGCCACTGATTGGGGGAGCTAGTTCCCAAACGTAGGAGACCAACTTGTTCAAAGCTGTACCAATTCTTGAGTGGTTTTTAGGTTCCATTGCTGGGGTGCACTAGATATCAAATGTAGGGGATCGACTTGTTCTATGTCGTTTCACTTCTTGAGTGGATTTTAGGTGCCACCGCTGGAGTGCGCTACATGCCAAACGTAGGTGACCGGATTGTTCTAAGTCGTACCATTTCTTGAGTGGGTTTTAGGTGCCTCTGCTGGAGGGGGATTTGATGTCAAACATAGGCGACAGACTTGCTATAAGTCGTACCACTACTTCAGTGAGTTTTGTGTCACTTCTAGGCCGATCTATCTTAGATCATAAAACTCTTTGAGTGGGATTTTACCGATTTGCCTCATATCGTTCCACTTATTCAAGTGGATCTTGTGGATATTCGAGGACAATCTATCTTAAATCATACCGCTTAAAGAGTGAGTTTCACAAATATTTCCTAGATTGTACCACTTGTGCAAATGGATTTTGTTCCTCTTTTAGGCCGATCTATCTTAGATCATACCACTCCAAGAGTGGGTTTTCACCGATCTTTCCCAGATTATACCACTTGTGCAAGTGGGTTTCGTGCCTCTTCTAGGATGATCTATCTTATATCATACCACTCTAAGAGTGGGTTTTCCCAGATCTTTCCCAGATCGTACCACTTGTGCTAGTGGGGTTTGGGTGCCACTGCTAGATTGGGCTTTAGGTTCCACCACTAAGGTGGGATTTTGGTTCCACCGCTAGGGTGGGATTTATGCCTCATATAGGGGTGACTTACTCTAAGTCGTACCACTACTTCAGTGTGCTTTAGGTTCCACTAATAGAGTGGTCTTAAGGTGCCACCTCTAGGGTGGGCATGGAAAATTCTCTAGTAGCTGACTTAATTCTGGTGGCTTTCTCTAAATCGACTATCGTTGCGATGAACTTCTAGGCATGCCTGATGAAGATATGTAGCCCCCAATCTCTATATGTGCCGATCTGATTCTGAAGAATGATCTTAATTATTGGTCAGTTATAAGATAATAGGACCAAAAAATATTTTCATGCAACCGATCATTTTTTAGAGTTTAGGCTTCAAAGTCGAATGTTGTGTCGATCTATTACAAGGATAAATGAGGTCGTTGAGTAACATTTTTGTGTATTCCTTTCATATTCACACAAATGTTGTTAAGATTTAATGACTTGCCCCCACTTCGGGTATCTATGTGTAAATGAATCTCTTGCTACCTATTTTTGTCGTAACACTTTTAAGCTAGTACTTAATTCCATTCATTTTTCGATGTTGTCTTTTTCCATCTCAATTCACCACTCATTCGTTGTGAACATTAAATCTCAGGTGGTGAATGGGAAGAACCTCATGTATACTAGGCCTGATTGGAAAATTAGATAGAGAAAATAACCAAGATGGACCAATTCGAAGCGACAGGGTTAGAGTTATGCCTAACTTCTTTTTAGTCTTCATTTGAGGATGTTGAAGTTAAGGGAATAGATTATGATCCCTATTCTCACTTATTTGACAAGTGATGGCCAAGAAATCTCTCGAGGCCTCATGGTAACTTGCCTATGTTCCACAAGGGATTGTTATTAAGGCTTTAAATGTACATTGTAGACTATTTAGTTAGGCGTTGAGGTCCGACGAAGGTGCTTCATGTTTAATACAACTTTGGAGAAGCCTTAGTGGTTCATTTTCCTGGGCTATATGCATTCATGGACTAAAAAGTTTAGGTCCTTACCCTCATGCTTCGACCTCGATCGAGGATTTAGAACCTCTTTCCAAGATTTGAGGTTGAAGTTTATATTTGGTATTAATAGATATACACTACACCTAAACACTGATTTTGTGACTGCGTGCTTGTATTTGCTAATGGGGGTGACAAATTTATCACTATCGGGAGTAGTAAACTATTATTTGCAACTGTCCTTAAGACTGATAAAAATTTTGGGTAATGAAAAATTTGAGTGAATTGGTTTGTCAGTGCTAATGGCCGTGATAAATCTTGTTATATGAATAATCGGTAACTGCTATGAGCAGTCATAATTTTTTTTGTTAGGCTTAAATTAGGACTGTCAAAAATTTATAACTGCCATGAGAAGTTATAAATATGGCTGCAAACGAACTGAGTTGTTTTATGAACAACTCGAGCTCAGCTTGATTAAAGCTCAAGTTTGGCTCGTTTGCTAAACAAATGAACAGAGCTTGAACACGATTTTGAGCTTATTTAAAAAATATGATCATTGGGCTCGGCTCGAGCTCAGCTCGTGTTCAGGTTTTAAGGCGTAAATGATCTCAATTAAGCCCATTAAAACTGAGTTACTTAAGTTTGGCTTGTGTTTGGCTCGTTTAAGGCTCGTGTTCATCTCATTCGTTTAGTAAGTGACCCGAGATCAAACACAATTTCAATATTATTTAATGAACAAGCTTAACTAAGATTGCCTCGAACTCAGCTCGGCTCGGTTCGTTTGCAACCCTAGTTATAAATGTTGCCATGAGTCTTGATTTGTGTTGTTAGCAGTCACAAATTTGTAACTTCTATAAGCGGTCATAAGTTTTAGCATTAGGTTTAATTTTTAACTGCTGGGAGGGGTCATAAATTTCTAACTATAAATCCATTTTTCTCTTATCTCTGCTCTCTCCCCTTCCATCATTTTCAGATCTCATATCTCTCATCTCTCCAAGCTCGTGCTCTCCCTTCTCTTAGAACTACTGATTTTTGTTCTTCAGTAAGACCTACATTTTTTTTCTTCACTTGTTCTTTATTTTTTTCCACTCTGTATTTTTTTTTTCACATTTAGCCTTTGATTTCGTATCTACTAGGTTTAATTTGTTAATATAGCTATATTTGCTAATGTATCTACTTAGTTTAGTATCTACTTGGTATACAAGTGGCATGTAAAAAATTTAGCTAGATTTATTAGATTTGTTAATGTATACACATGGCATACTCGGTATATATAGTATTCAAATGCCTAAATCCAGGTGTTTACATTGTGTGGCAAGCTTCACAAGCAAAATTCAATGGATATTGAGGAATCTCATATAAAAAATTAGATTTCATTAAACTTGCTCAGCAAGCGTACTCCGAGTATACAAGGGAGATTTTTACCGCATTAATACCCCCAGGATTCATATACCTAGACTTCGCGAAGTGTATCCACCATACTGTGACCCTTAGTCTAGGTTCAGGATGATTTGTTACATATTCATGGCATTTCATATCCTTGAAGTATTGTGTCATTATTTTTTAGTTCATTTTTTATTCAATGTTCATTTTGTATTTGACACCTGAGGTGGGTTTATTTGATGCTAAATTAAGTTTAAACAAGTTTTATATGTACAAGATATCTGGAATGTCTTAAATATAAATGAAATTTCATCAAATTTTTTTAGACTTGTATAATACCCGCATAACTATTTTTACAATTGTTATATGTTCATCGCATTTCATCTACTCCTCTATTTTAGTTTACTTTTTTTGATTCTACTGTCAGTATTTCATCATTTTTTGAAAATATAAAGATATTTTTAATTTCTCTTAGCAATGAAATATTTAACAAACTCAACCTTTGTAACTATTGATAAAAGTCACAAATTTAGCACTAATGCCAATTCTGTATTCGCTGTCAGCAGTTACAAAATAGTGACAAATTCAATATTTGTCAGTGATAATAGTAGTTATATATATTAGATTCGTAATTGATGGTAGCAGTTACAAAATAGGAGGGATAATTGATGTCACCGTGTTATAACCCCCATAGGGGTGATAAAAAATTGTGACTGTTGTTAGAAGAGGTAATTGTTTTTGTGACCTCCTAAATTGTGACGTCAAATAGCAATTACAAAGATCATTTGTAACTGCTAATGGCAGTTACAAATCTCTTTTTTGCTATAGTGTGTAACTATTCAATCTCTAAGCGGGATTAAAAATGTATTTATTTAAAGGGATTTTTTTACTTAACCCTCACTTTTTAATGCAATATTTAACTTGACCCCCCACCACAAGGATGTTATCTAAAACTATTGAATAAAAATAGAGGGTTAAGTCAAAAGATTTATTTGACTTTGACCCCTATTTATAATATCAAATTAGACTTTACCCTCTATATTGGGGGCAAAGTCAAAGGATTTTGAGAACGAGGGGTTAAGTTAAATCATGCATTAAAAATGGGAGGTTAAGTCAAAATGACCATATTTAAATGAGTTAAAGGAGTTAAATTATCAATTTATTTCATATACATATACATAGAGTATGCTGTGTACATACCTAGTTTTTAAGATGGTAAAATTTTAATTCCTTTAACAATTTTTTTGTAGATGATCTCCATAATAAGTATAGCATTTACAAAAAAATAATTATCAAAACCTTCAATCAAAAAGTGAGTGAGAAGAGTTGAGATGAAAAATGATGAATATATGCATTCTCGGTCATTGAAACTTTTAATGGTAATCTCACCCGATTTTGGATTGAATTTCCTAATGAATTTTTTTGTAGATAATCTCCTCAATATGGATATCATCTCCAAAAAAATATCAAAAAATTAATTTTTACGAATTTAAAAAAAAATTATATGCACGGGGTTTGAACCATCTTATGTCCTCACCTAAGACATTATATATAATGAGAGTCTCCTGTACATACCAAACGGTACATACCAATTTTTTAAAATAGTAAAAAAAAAAAATTGGCCGAATATTTTTATATGATGTTTAAACATTTCAATAGGCCCATTTAAAAAAATCAACTCATAATAACGTATTTTGCTATTTTAAAAAATCGGTCAAACTTTCGCATCTTTTAAAGCACTTTAAAAGCTGCAAAAGTTTGACAGATTTTTTAAAAATAGCAAAAAAAATGTTTTTTGTCCTGATTTTTTATATATGGATCCTCCGAAATGTTTAAATATCACATAAAAAACTCAACTCAAAATCAGTTATAAAATGGGTCCGCGTCAGCAGTATGCACCGTTGGTATGTACCTTCTGACTCTCTCTCTCTCTCTCTCTCTCTCTCTCTCTCTCTCTCTCCATATATATATATATATATATATATATATATATATAGGAGAAGGCTCACCTACATCATGATCTATATATCATCCATGCATCACGCCTAATTCTGGGCCCTAAAAAACTTTTTTTTTCAAATTTTATATTTTTCCCTTGAAATTAACCTTCCAATAAACCCATATGCAAAAAATTAGGTCAAAATAGATTTTATAGCTATTTTTAAAAAATCCATAAAAACCTGCTAAAAATACCTTATTTATAAGGGTCTACGCCAGTAGTTTTTTGTGGATTTTTTAAAAATGGCTACAAAATGTATTTTGACCTAATTTTTTTAATATGGGTTAATTGGAAGGTTATTTCAAGGAAAAAATATAAAATTTGAAAAAAAAAGTTTTCAAGGGCCTAGAATTAGGTGTGATGTATAGAGTATGATGTAGGTGAGCCTTCCTCTCTCTCTCTCTCTCTATATATATATATATATATATACACATATATATGTTCAAACCTATGGTCAAGCCGAACCTGAGAATATATGTTCAAACATGTCCTAACCTTCCAGCAGGCTTAAAAATTGCCAAGCCTGGTCTACGGGCTTATTTATCTTGACCAAACACTATAAGATGACGCATCAGGACTTATATGTTGGAGTCGTCGGATATTTCCATCCATAATTTCAACTGTGTATTATATCAAAGTTACTTTTCTTCGAATGCTTTTAAATAAAAATGAAATAATGACCTAATTTGTTATTGAGAGAGTAGTTATTAGAACTGAACTCCAAGATTTTACATATAATTTGCAAAGTTTTTGAATCTTAATTTTGGATTTATACTCTCAATAACCAAAAAGTCATCTTTACCATTGACTTTTTTACTTTTTCAATTATATTGTATGCAAAAACTTTTTAATTCGTTGTGACTGATTACATGCAAATGAATTATCAAGATTGATTAAAACTTTATCTAAAATTGAAAAGGGAAATATAAAGGTCATTAAAAGTGTGTGACAACTCCAAAACACAAGGAGGAGGAAGAGGAGGAGGAGCAGAAAAATTCCATCATGTAGACACCCCAACCTAAGACCCAAATACGCATCTCCTTAGGTCCCTATCACTCACTCATCCACTGCAAACCCTGACTCCGAGTATTGATCTAGAGGCCACGAGGCACTCCCAAACCCCGTTTGACTCCAGTCAACTTTCTAGTCTAAGAAAATGGTCAATGAATTTTTAAAGGACTCTAAATTCTCTTTCCAACGATCCGCTAA
The DNA here is from genome assembly GCA_949130495.1 of Sambucus nigra. Classification (NCBI taxonomy): domain Eukaryota; kingdom Viridiplantae; phylum Streptophyta; class Magnoliopsida; order Dipsacales; family Adoxaceae; genus Sambucus; species Sambucus nigra. The sequence continues at coordinate 91,645,432 of OX422219.1, read as the reverse complement.
GTGTTTGAATCGACCTTATGGTCCGGATGAACGATCCGTTTTACTATCGAAAACTAATCTTGAGGCCATTGGACGAACCCGGGCCCCGTGTTGACCCTAATTAACTTCCTCGCATGACCAAAAGCTCCATTATTCTTCAAAGGGATATGAATACCCTTTCCAATGGTTTGTCCTGTGCCCAAATTGGAAATATGGTTCGGACGAACGATCCATTTTACCCCAAAAACTAATCTAGAGACCACCGAGCGCTCTCTAGCTCTGTTTGACTCATGTCAACTCTTCAGCTTAAATGAGACTGAATGAATCTTCTACGGGAGAAGATTAACACATGACCATGAGAGATCAAAAGGACAGAATGGGTGCCTAACACCTTCCCATTCCGTAACTTAGTCCCCAGACCTTTGAACTATTTGGTTTCGCAAGCATCAGTATTGTCTTTGATGTTGTTCTCTCGAGGAGAAAATACTTCTTTTGCCTGTTTTGTGTAAAATAGGTCGATGAATTTATCTTTACATATCACCCCACGTCGACGATGGTCAAGCGCCCCTATGAAGGACAAAATCCCGCACGCACGCCGAAAAAAGGAAAAGGGAGAAGGAATAAGGGATCCACCTCCGGAGACCCGACCCCCGACCTCGGGATGGCCATACATCAAATTTTTGTCTTTAATTTTAGGGTCATTCGATGAAAAGTTCATCAATAATTTTTTAATTATTGTTTAGTCGATTTTTATTTTGTTTTAAAAAGTCCTTAAAAATACTCACAAACACTCTTTCTTCTCTTATCCTAAACCCTAAGAAAAATTTGTTAAAAAAATAGTCAACGAAGTTTTAAAAAATTAAAAAATAAGGTGGAGTAAGTGAAAAATGTACTTAATTCTTATAAACTAAAGATTGTCCCCTTAGATATCCTTTTAAATTTTAAATAATTATAGCTAGATGAAAAGTCACGCGATGCAGAGGTTATACGTTAGTGTATTGAAAAAAAATCTAGTGATTGCCAACACTTAAAAATGATTGACGAAATGAGGAAATTGATTAAATATTTAGAGTATTTGTTACCACTAAACATGTAGAATAAATAAAACTACATAATAGCACGAGTTAACATAGACAAAAAATAATTATGTACATCTTTATTATAGTAGTAGAAAGCGTCAATTCAAACTCATCTATCATGTATTCCCAACTTGATTGATAGACTTTTCTAAGTAATCCACTTTGAATCTAATGCATCTTTTTTTCCTTTCATCCATGTTCCTACAACTAAGTACTGTGAATTGTAAGTTAATAGCAAATCTAAATATTCGTTAGAAACATTATTCAATAAGAATTTATTTTTGTTTCGCCTTACCTGGCGTCTCTCCCCCTTTTTGAATTGTGTTCATCTTCAACTTCATTCATATCAGATGAGAAAGTGGAGTTGATAGTGGAATTCCCTAACTGCTGCTTTAACTTTCGCTAAGAGTGATTGTGTCAAGGCTGAAACTGATGGGCCCTTCTTCCTTTTATTTAAATTACATAGAATCGGAAATTGGGAAAGCAATATATGTTTTTGTAAATTTCTTATGAGTAATTATGTATTACCTTTTAATTGGTATTGTCCTCTCTTGATGTTTCTCTCATAACGTCAGCGCTCTAAATGCTGGAGATCCTGTATTTTTCATATCCATGGATTAAGTTGTAGTTATTGAGCTTTAGCCAGAAGATGTGTGAGGCACCGATGTTTCGTTGAGGGCTAATAAAATTGGTTCTTCAGTTAGCTGGATAAAATAATAATGTTATATTGGGAAAATCTAAAGTACACTGATCCAATTCTATGGTAGAAAGTTTTTAACATGTGGAAAAATCATACTATAACGTCTTTTTTTTTGTGCAAGCACTGAAACTAGAACTTGAATTAAAGACTCAACCTCTTTGTTAAAAAGTACAAATGTTATGAAAGATGTGTTGTCCTTGACGCTGATTTGGATTTTTTACCCATTTACAAAGGATTATAGTTAGTTATAAAGTATAAGCTTGAAAAATTTTAAGAAAAATATCTTTAGGAATATCATACCGTGGTGAAGGTAGGAGATTGCATTGGTTGCATGCTGCATAATACCAACCAACATGTTCATCTATACCTGTGGTTGTGAATTTCCAAAGGACGTTTAGAACATGGAAAATTTTATATGATTATAAAACAATTGGTGCAAGATCGTCAATGTCTATTTGTAATAAAATACCTCATTTGGTGAGTGTTGATGTAAAAAATTAGACTATCTCTAATTATTTAATCACAGATAAAAATAAATAAGACAAAGGAATTTTTAAAGTGGTTCAGCCTTAAAAGAATGGCCTACGTCCACTGTTTTGTTATTGCTGAGTGTTTAGGAGTTCTCGAAGTATGAGTATCCTCAAGAAATTCCGGTCCCCTTACAATGAGGATGATACAATGTATTTATAGCCCTCAGGCTGTACATGTGAAAGGGTAATACATAGTTGTCCCTTAGGCGTATACATTTGTATGATAATAATAAACATTTAATGAGCAGTCAATCTATTGGTTATCCTGCTGTTAATGCTCTGTTCGAGGTTCAGCTCGGACCGCCTAAGTTGTTGGGACCGCCTAAGTAGCTCGGTACTCATAAGTTGCTCGGTGTAGTAAAGTTCCTCGGAGAGTTCTTGCTGGTCGGAGCGTCTGAGTTGATCGGGGAGGCAGAGTTCCTCGACTCCAAAGTGATTATAAAAATGCTTGTATGTGCCACGTAGACTGACACGTGTTTTCTTATGATTAATCCACGTCAGCAGGTTAAATTGGTATCAACAGAAGCCCCCAATGTTTCACAGTTCGAGATTTGAGGAGTGTGGAACATTCTTTCTCAAAATATGGAGGTTTTAAATGGTAGTCCTGAAATTTAGGAGTCTTTTCTTTGTATTTATAATTCCTTCCAAATTCGTAGAATCGAACTTTTTGAATTTTTATAACCGCCTCGATCTCCGCGCCTTTTTTTATCCTTTTAGCCGCCGGTAGCGTAATCGTCTCTTTTTGTAATCATTATCTTTACCGTTTCCCAAGGTAAGGTATTTAAGTGTTAAAAAAAATTCTACTTTTTTTCAAATTTGTATCTTTGAGTTTTCCATTATCTCTCTCTCTTGTGCGTTCATCCCTTTCATCGTTTATTGCCAACAGACTCATCCATTTCCTGTAAGATCTTCTTATTTCTCTTTTATTTCCTTTATTCATCATGGTTTACCCTGTAGAGTCTCTTGATAAGTTTCGTTCTGATTTCTCTATTCCTTCATAGGTTATTTTGGAGGAACTTTCTGAGCCTTCAGATTACTTTCGTTTGGCTGAGGGACATTGGTTCCCCGGTCTCCTTGTTGCTGAATGTGGCTTTTCTTTTCCCCCAAACCCTTTATGTCTGGAGTTCTATCAATATTTTGACGTGGTTCCTGCAAGAATAGACCCCAATACGTGGAGAATAGTTAACGGAGTTCATAGATTAAAACAAATTCATGACACTCGTATAGGAATTCCAGAAATTATGTTTTGTTATAGATAGGCTGTTGGTGATAATACTTTTTATTTGAAAACTAGATTTTTAAATAGAGCTTTAGTGGTCAATCTCCCAGATGCCAATAGGGATTACTTCGAGCATGGTGTTGTTATAAAAAATTGGCAACACCTTCCACTAACTGAAAATGATGTGTACCAGGGTCCTAGATGCCCTCCCTATGGCAATGGGATAGGTTGTTTTTATTTTATTTTATTTTTGAAATTATGCTTCCTCTGTGTTTGATAAAATGTGTCACTGATATTTTAATTTTGATTTATTTGCAGTTGACAGCAAAAGAAGGTCTCCAAAAGAGACAGAAGTTAACTTAAAACATCTGAAACTTATCTGGGGTTTGCATCAGACTGTTGCCGATGAGCATATCAGATCAGCTTCACATCTGCTGCAGTATAAGAGTTGAACCTCATCTTTTACTGCTCGTCCGGTGATAAGCGACGTGGAACCAATAGCAGCTTCTACAAGTTCTTCATCTTAGTCACATATTCCCTTGAGTGAAAGGATGAAGAGAAGAAGAGATCCTACCCTCTTAGAGAAATCTGCCTCTGTTGCTGGAGAGGCAAAGAAAAGCAAACATGATGTCCCAGAAGAAGGGACAAGAAAAATTGATGCACCTCCACCGGCTGCTCCTGTGAAAATTGTCGAGAAGCCCCCAGTGGCTCTGAGTAAGGCTGCTGCTCCAAGCGAGGTTATTATCATCTCCCCGACTAAGACTACATCTTTAGTCCAGACTGTTAATGCTCCTCTGAGGAAGCTGAAGAAAAGCCCCTCGGTCAATTTGGCTGAATCCATCGCTCAGCCCCCGTCTACTGAAAGTGGTGTTCCCACTTTTGTTGCCCCGAGCTGTGCCATGAGCTCGGTGAAGTCTTGGATCATTCCCGAGATCCAAGGTATTGAAAAAAATCTTTCTCGGGACATGGTTACCACATTAGTTACTCGTCATATTGCTTCTGTAAGAATCATTGTCATAAACTTCATTTTTCCCTTGTTATATCTTTGTATTGACTTGCTATTGTATTCTTTTCCCAGTTGGTAACCTGTTTTAATACAATTCTGAAGAAAGATGAAGATATTAAAGCTTCAAGCTCCTCGTCAGGTGTAGAGGAAGCTTTGGTGGGTCTGATGCAGTCTCTGAAAGATTCTCGTCAGAGATATGATGATGATAAATCTACTTGGGAGAAGAAGCTTAATTCTATCGAATAGGAGAAGGATCAGGTTGTCGAGGTCTCCAAGGGGTTAGAGAAGAAAATAAAGGACTTGGAGGAGAAGAATAAAGAGCTCGAAGGGAAGCTCAAAAATGCTGAGGAGCTTGAAAGTAAGCTCAAAACTGCTGAGGAAAAGTTGTGTCAACTTCGGGAAGTAAGTCGTCAGAAGGAAGAAGTGGAGAATAAACTGAAGGCTGCCGAGGATCTTCTTTTTGAGAAGCTTTCCTCGAAGAAGGCAAAAAGGAAGTTGGCTGTAAAAAAGTCCTTCAGTGCTGAATAAAGGTCTGGCTGCCATGATGTCGCAGGTGGAATATGGTAGCCACAAATACTTTAGGGATGGCTGGGTCGCTGCTCTGCAAGAGATGAAGGTTGATGAAAATTCTGACCTGTTTCAGCGACACATCCCAGACCCCCCTCCAACTCCTGAAGAATAAGAAGAAGACGAAGCTGCGTCTGAGGAATATTCCATGGTGATGGGAGATCAAACTTCTCATCTTCCAGTTATCTAGTCCACGGCCGAGCAACTTGAACTACCCCTTATCTCATCCGAGAAGCTTTTAGCACCCCCCGAGCAACCCTCTGTACCATCCGAGCAACCTACCTCCTAGTCCAAGCCTCCCGAGAATGTTTTGGGAGACAAGGAAAAGGTGTAGAGTTGTTCGGATTTTTCTCTCTGTTTATTCCTCTTTCTCAAATGTGACTCTGAACTTTGTACTTCTCCTTTATGATGTAATAAAATTTAAAATTTTGATTATGCATATTATTGATTCTCTTCTTCATGCTCTGTTTGCACTCTTATTGATTTTTGCTTTCTCTTTCTTTACTAGTTTATGGCCAGGATGGAATTATTGTCTGCTCATGATACAAAATTGTTGAGGCAATGCAATGAGTACTTCAAAGCTGGTCATACAGATATGAGTGTAGCACAAATCATTGACATCCTCGGTCAAGGTGCTTCAGAGCAAGCAATTGAAGCCTACAAGTATTTGAAGTGCCTGCTCGATCGTGCAGTGGCTAACAATGTAACATATTATGAAATGATTGAAGATCTACAAGGAACTCTTGAAGAGCTTCAACAACAATATAAGGAATCTATAGCCCTTTTGTACGAGGGATAGGAGAAGAAGTATCAGCAACTCAGTGCTGATAAGGGGTATGACAAGTTGTTCGCTGCTTATAATATGAAGGAGAGAACTTTGAAGACCGAGGTTGAGGAGCACAGACAGATAGTCGAGTTGTTGGATCAAGAAAATAATAACCTGCAAAGAGAGGTATCTCAATTGAATTCTGGAGCTTCCACCTCAAACGCTTTGGTCCCTGTGAACGACGAGGGATTTTCTTTCTTGGAGGTCAAAAACGCCAATCTGCGAGACGAATTGGAGACCTTGAAGAGAGCTAGTCCTTCTACATCTACTCGGGGATGAGCAAGAGCTTCTCGGGGACGAGCAAGAGCTGCTCGGATTACTGTCGAGGAATAAAGAACTCAATCAGCTCTGGAGAATCAAGCCTTCCAGCTGATGGCAAAGAACCAGGCATTGGCTGAGATGTCTAAGAATATCCAGAATCTGGATGAGCAGCTTTCTGCACAGAAGTCTGCCTTGGAGAATAAAGAAATCTTTATAAAAAGTCTTCACGAGTAGTTGGAAAGGTTGACTTATCAGTTCCACAAGCAGCCCAGAGAATTCTGGATGGCTGGCTACAATGAGGCTCTCTACCATTTGGATGATCGGATCCAAAATGAGAATAATGAAGGTTATAAACAAGGGTGGTTAAATGCCTTGGGTGTACTGCAACTGGAACAAGGTCATTACTTGTAGGATTATCATAATCCTGGATTGCTCGACTTCCCAATGCCACCCTTCAAACTCGACATGTGTTGGATCCCTGCTCGGGCAATCCCTCAGTGTTTGATTTCCAAATACCTTGGCGATTACAGTCTCCATTACACTGCTGAGATATCTCGCCCCGAGCACCTACTCGATCGACCATCTGTGATGAACATCAGGATGCTTAAAGATTTTAATTTCATAAACTCCCCTTATTCTTTAGACGATCCTCCTACTGGCGAGGAACCTGTTTCAAAAGCAGAGGGGAAGAAACCAATAGAATAGGAATATTGATGTAATAATTAATTTGTATTTCATTCTTGATGTATTTTGCTCTAGATTTAATGAAAGACTTTTATTTTTCTTCGCAATCTTGATTTCCATTGTCTTGTGGTTGTAAAACACTTTACATATGTGCATGTATATCTGTTAAAAAGATAACAACAGTGTGTTATTTGTCGATCAACTAGAGTTAGTTAAAACTTATTGTCGACTATCCTGGATTTGTGGTAATCATTTGACGACTAACAAAATGGATAATGTTTTGTTTCTCAACCAACTTGTTGGTAATTTAAAATGTTACGAGTATAAAAAATTTTGGTCAATCACTTTCACATACTCATACTTTGTTTAAATAAAATGTTTTCGACCAACTGTAGTTGACAACTTTTTCTTCCCAACCAACCTTAGTTGGTATTTTTGGGAAATATTTTTCTTCCCAACCAACCTTAGTTGGCATTTTTGGGAAATATTTTTCTTCCCAACCAACCTTAGTTGGCATTTTTGGGAAAAAAATTTCTGATTAGTCTTCTGAGTTTTGCTTGCTAAGTAGTGTGTGTAGCACTAGTATTCCGCGAAAAATTTTCAATAAAAGGAGAGAGTTAGGCAGAATATTGTCACTTTATTCATACTGATGAAACTGCATTACATGAGAGTTTACATTACTGATAATATTTGCACAGGTGCTCTGCATTCCATGCATTTTTAAATTTCTCCCCCTCTAAAGTTTCTATTCTGTAGGTTCCGGGTCGAACAACTTCTTTAACTCGGTAAGGTCTATGCCAGTTTGCTTCTAGTTTGTTGTGTTTTTGAATCACTTTCTTTAGCACATAGTCTCCTTCTTTCAGGTCGCACTTCTTCACTCTCTTGTTATAGAACAAGCTATTCGTTGCTGGTAAGCAGTATTTCTAATGGCTGCTTCTTCTCTAACTTCCTCGAGCATGTCCAAGTCTAACCTTCTCATTAAATCGCTGACAGGGGTAATTAAAATTCATTACTCTATGAGTTGGGAGACCCACCTCGGCGGGTATAACAGATTCACTTCCAAATGCTAGCATGTATGGAGATTCCCCTATTACTGCTCGGGGAGTAGTTCGATAAGCCCACAATACAGAGTGCAGCTCGTTGATCCAGTTTACTTTCGCGTTATTCAGTTTTTTCTTCAAGCCATTTAGCAGCGTTCTGTTTGTCACTTCAGTTTGTCCATTGCTTTGGGGATGGCCTGGAGCTGAGTGAATTTTCATGATATTTGACTGTTGACAATAGGTCGCGAACTCCTCATTGTCGAACTGAGTTCCATGGTCTGTGATGAAGGCATGAGGAAGACCATATCGACAAATGACATTCTTCTAAATAAATTGGTACACCTTGTCATACGTCATATCAATGAGAGGCTCAGCCTCTACCCATTTAGTAAAGTAGTCCACAGCGACTACGAGATACTTAAATCTTCCCCTGGTCGTTAGCAGTGGCCCGACCAAGTCTATTCCCCATGTGGCAAATGGCCAAGGGGAAGTAATGGGTGCTAATAATGCTTGAGGAGTTCTTCTGATAGAGGAGAAGCGTTGACACTTGTCACATTTCTTGGCATAAGCTATACAATCAGCCCTCATCGTTGGCCAGTAATATCCTTGAGTCATCATTCTTTGCAAAAGTGTCCGACCTGCTACATGGGCTCCACAGGACCCTTCATGGACCTCTTCAATCAGGTCTTTCACCTCGGTGGGATGCACACATCTTTGCAAACCTGTTATAATTCCTTGTCTGTATAGAATACTATTAATCAGTACATAACGAGCAACTTTAAACTTTAATTTCTTGGCTGCAAGTTTGTCAATTGGTAATTCCCCTTTCTCAATATATGCCCTGATGGGATCCATCCATGATGATCCTAAATCAAGGGTAATAAAGCTCATTGTCAAATCTTCATCTATACTCTGAGCAGCTAAAACTTTAATTGGGATTATTCTTCGTAGCTCGGCACGAGTAGCTGATGCTAATTGAGCTAAGGCGTCTGCTCTCGCATTCTCCATTCTTGGTATTCTGACCAGCTGAATAGCAGCAAATTTTGATACCAATTCCCTTGACTTTGCATGATACCTGGTCATTAATCCTCCTTTGGATGCATATACTCCCATCATTTGATTTATAATTAATTGCGAGTCACTGAAGACAATAACCTGCTCCGCCCCCATGGTTTTTGCCAAACTAAGACCTGCAATCATGGCTTCATATTCAGCCTCATTATTCGAAGCTTTGAATTGGAAATGTAGAGCGTATTCCACGTCGACCTCGTCCGGACTGTTCAGAACGATCCTTGTCCCATAGCCCGTTGTTCAAGATGATCCATCCATATATTGACTCCATATAGGTAACTCGTCATCAAATTTATGATCTGACAGAGTTCCCCGGTGGAAAATTTATTGCTTTCTTTCACCATCTCCTAATATTTCTTGATGTTCGTCGATCATCTTTTCTTTCCCTTTTACCAACTTAAGTTGGTCTGGGCTTGGGTTTGATGATTCTGTAACATCTACAGGTTGATCGGTGAGCAGTTTTTGCTCCTAGGGGGTATGAGGATAAGTGAATTCTGCTATAAAATCTGCTACTGCTTGCCCTTTAAGCGATGATCTGGGTTCATAAACTATATCATATTCACCAAGTTCTATTGCCCAGTACATCAATCTCCCTGATTTTTTTGGTTTATGAAGGGCTTGCCTTAACGGCATATCAGTATATACTACTATATTATGAGCCTGGAAGTATGACTTCATTCTTCTACTTGCCTCGATCAATGCTAGTGCTAATTTTTCCATCTTTGGATATCTGATCTCTGCTCCTCGGAAGACCTTACTCGTGTAAAAAATTGGTTTTTTCACTCCATTCTCCATTCTTATCAATGCCGAACTAACTGCATTCTACGACACTGCCAGATATAAATATAATTTTTCTCCCATCACTGGCCTGGACAATAGTGTAGGTGCTCCCAGATATTTTTTCAAGTCTTGAAAATCCTTCTCACATTCATCATTCCACTCAAAAGTCTTTCGGAGCGTTTTGAAGAATAGGATACATCTATCACTTGCTCGCGATACAAATCTGTTGAGTGCTGCTACTTGTCCTGTAAGACTTTGCACGTCTTTCTTCGTCGTTGGAGATCGCAGCCCTAACAGAGCTTTGATCTTTTCAGAGTTTGCTTCAATACCTCGTTGATTGACAATGTACCCGAGAAACATGCCTTCTCGTACTCCAAATATGCACTTGGTCGGGTTCAACTTCATTTGATATTTATCCAATTGATCAAAGGTCTGGCCTAAGTCAACTAGATGATCAGCATCTTTCTTGCTCTTTGTCAGCATATCATCAACATAGACTTCCATATTGCAACTGATTTGTTCTGCAAACACCTTGTTCATCAGTCGCTGATATGTTACACCTGCATTTTTCAAACCAAAAGGCATAATATTATAACAGGAAGTTCCCCTAGGGGTAATGAAAGAAGTACTCTCCCTGTCTTCAGGTTTCATCTTAATCTAGTTATATCCAAAATAAGCGTCCATGAAGCTCAGCAGCTCGTGTCCCGAGGTAGCATCCACTAATTGATCAATTCAGGGCAAGGGAAAGTGGTCCTTTGGGCATGCTTTGTTGAGGTCGGTGAAATATACACACATCCTCCATTTGTTGTTCTTTTTCTTTACCATCACCACATTTGCTAACCAGTCTGGATATTTAACATCTTCAATAAAGCAAGCTTTCTGGAGCTTCTCGACCTCATCCTGTATAGCTTGATTCTTCTCGGGACTGAATACTCTTCTTTTCTGTTTCACTGGCTTGATCTCCTTATTCACGTTGAGTTCGTGAAATAAGAAATTCGGGTCTATTCCGGGCATATCCTCATGACTCTATGAAAAAGTTTGCTTTTTGCTTCTTAGGAAAGTTATCAATTCATGTTTTAGTGAGGCCTTCAACGACGAACATATTGTTCGTTCAAGATGCTCGGCGTCTAGAATGATGTTTTCAGTAGCTTCCACTACTTGACCTTTCACGAGTTGCGACTCATCTCTAGGATCCAATGTTTCAATTTCTGCACCTTCATCCACTTGATAGGTAGTAGTCTTTTTCCTTAATTCCTCCAGTTCCTCTTGCTGGGCAGATGAATAGTAGCATTCTCGAGCTACTTTTTTATCACCCTTCATAATTCCTACTCCAAAATTTATTGGAAATTTTAGGCATTGATGTAACGTAGATGGTACTGCCGCGAACTTCTTCAATCCTACCCTTCCCATGATGATATTGTCGGCTGATTGAACATTCTTATCCATCACAAAGAAGCGTATTCTTTATGTTCGACAAGCAGGCCATGTACCAATGAATATATACAACTTGATCGTCCCAAGTGGAAAAACTTTCTTGCCAGCAAAACCGAGGAGGGGTCTGTGATAAGGTTCCAGTTGAGATAGCTTTAGATTTAAACTGTTGAAGCACGAGTAGAACATTATGTCTGTCGAGCTACCATTATCTACCACTACTCTTGAAATCATCACTTCCTTCATCCTCATTTTGATCACTAATGGGTCATCATGAGGATATAGAACACCTGCGAGGTCGTTCTTTGAGAAACTAATGACCAATTTCTCTTTGTTTACCTTTCTCGGGCGATCCTCCTCAGCTAGATTTATTCATTGAATATATGAGCAAGCTTGAGACTCACAGAGGTAAGCTTTTCTCTCTGCAATAAGGTCTCCTCCTCATGCATCTCCACCTGTAATAACATTACAATTAAATAACCCAAAACGTATTAAAAATACCTCACGTTCTGGCTGCCTTGGTCTTTTGGGAAGATCGGGGTCGTCTTCTGGATCATCTTCATGGTCTCTTTTCTTGTTCTCCTCTGCTCGACGAGGAGATCTAGACCTCTCTCTTGTTAGGTCGTTGTTTCTTCTTTCATTTCTACTATCAACATACTTTTCTAGTTTTCCTCGTCTAATGAGTGTTTCGATCTCATTCTGAAGAGCTATGCAATTTTTGGTCTTATGGCCATGATCTTTATGAAACTCACAATATTTGGCCTTATTCCTCCTGTCAGGGTCTGTCTTCATTTTCTCTGGCCAGTTAATTCCTCGCTGTTCTTGATTTCTTCTAGATCGTGGTTGATGTCTATCTTCAAAGGAGTGTAATTATCAAATTTCTTCAATACTTCCCATGACGACCTTATTTTTGACTGTTTGTCACCACCAATGTTCTTATGCTCTTTCTTTTTAGCTTTATCAACCTCCACCTTGGTTTCTTTGGCATCCATATTCTTCTTCGCAGCCATAGCCTCCTCGGTATTCATAATCTTGGCCGCTTTTGCCATTAGTTCTGACATGGTTCTGGGTGGATCTTTGGCTAAAGTGTAGTACAACTTGTTGGGCAGCAGCCCACTCATCAAGGTGATAATCACTGTCTTTTCCTCATAATCAATGACTTCGAGTTTCTCGTTATTACAACGAGTTATATAATCTCTAGTACTCTCATAATCTTTTTGTCTAACACTTAACAAATGCGCTACTCGTTTAACTGGATTTTCCCCAAAATTGAAATTTCCAATAAATAACTCGGCCAGTTGAAAGAAAGTTGAGATCTTACCCCGAGGAAGATTATTGTACCATATTTGAGCAGGTCCAGTAAGAGTTATCTAGAATGCTCTGCATCCCATCTCATCCGGAACAACATAGATGTCGGCCGCAGCTTGGTATTGTTCTATGTAAAGGACAGGGTCGGTATTTCCATCAGATTTGGGAGTCACAACAGGTGATTTGAACTTTGACGGTGTGGGAAAATCCACAATGTCCTGGACAAAAGGTGTCCCTTGAACAAAAGTTCGTTGTAGAGGGTTCTTGGCCTTATCCATTTCCCCTAATCTATCTTCCTGCCTCTGAATAGAGCCTTTCCACGCATTATTTCCTTCCTCGGGCCTGTTGGTTCGAGCAACTGATCACGTTGATGTGGCTTCCTGGGATCTATCTTGACGAGCAACTGGTCGCGACTGGACAGATCCTTCCCTTAAGTCTGATGGTCGTCGAAAGCTCCTCGATGCAGCCTTAGGAGGACTTTTGTTCCTCCTAGGGCCCAATCGATCAAAAGGAGAAACCCTACTTAATCTCTCCAATGCACTGATCCTTTCTGGAGAGAGAGTGACTTTTTGTTCAGTATATGTGGCTCGTACTGATGAAGTTCTTCCTGGTTGATAAGAAAAATCATCAGATTCCTCAGTACGATATGAATCGGTATGCCTAGTACGCGAAGAAAGTAAACGGGTATTTCTTTGAACACTTCGATGTCCTGAATGGGTCGGTACACCACCATGAAGGGTTTGTATGAGTTGTCGCATAGTTTCTTGCATAGCTGTCTTGCCCTGGGCCAGATTTATCATTATTCCAGCCAGATCTGGAACGTTTGGGGGGTTTCCAGCGTTTTGATTGCTGGATTCAGGATTATCAGCCATTTGTGATGAATTGTTTTTTGGTGAAAAACGAAAATTACAGTCGCTTCCCACAGACGGCGCCTATCTGTTGATGTAAAAAATTAGACTATCTCTAATTATTTAATCATAGATAAAAATAAATAAGACAAAGGAATTTTTAAAGTGGTTCAGCCTTAAAAGAATGGCCTACGTCCACTATTTTGTTATTGCTGAGTGTTTAGGAATTCTCGAAGTATGAGTATCCTCAAGAAATTCCGGTCCCCTTAAAATGAGGATGATACAATGTATTTATAGCCCTCAGGCTGTACATGTGAAAGGGTAATACATAACTGTCCCTTAGGCGTATACATCTGTATGATAATAATAAGCATTTAATGAGCAGTCAATCTGTTGGTTATCCTGCTGTTAATACTCTGTTCGAGATGCAGCTCGGACCGCCTAAGTAGCTCGGTACTCATAAGTTGCTCGGTGTAGTAAAGTTCCTTGGAGAGTTCTTGTTGGTCGGAGCGTCTAAGTTGATCGGGGAGGCAGAGTTCCTCGACGCCAAAGTGATTGTAAAAATGCTTGTATGTGCCACGTAGACTGACACGTGTCTTCTTATGATTAATCCACATCAGCAGGTTAAATTTGGTATCAACAGTGAGCTTGAACATAGTGCCGAAATATCTACAATAGTTCTCTAGTCTCCTAAAGTGGTATGCTAGAATGATTCGCCTCTTATTGAATTTGTTGTGAGGAAGAATGATCTTTGTTCGTTCTGAAGCCTGTGTAATGTTATGAGAAATAAGTTAAATAAAGTTAAAATGATTGATGTTGAATTGTAGCGCAGAAAAAAGTTGGATCTATTTAAATCCACACAATATTTAAGGAAAACCAAAAAGTGGGATAAAATGTTTAATGATTTAAAACATTAAATGAGAAATTGAAAGAAATAAGAAATGAAGAAGAAGAGAAGAATATTATTAACAAAATAAGAAGATCAATTGTCTCTAGAGCAAGTACATTTAATTTGTTGAAGTCTTTATTAAAAAAAATTTATTTTATTTACGCTCGTATAAATTTTATACGTTCATATCTATTATAAATATTAAAAGATATATATTTTATATTGTAAACTAAAAACGCTCATATGTCCAAGCCAGAAATCTTAAGCACATAATTTATATATATTCTATGTTAGCACACACATGATTATTAGTTTTTGTAGTTATGGGTTTCATACGAGTTTTCTAACAAAGAAAAAAAGAAATATATAAACTACCAAAAGAATATGATAGTTTACATAAAGAATATCAACTATTAAATAAATAATTCGGAGGCTAAAAAGTGAAATAATTTTCAAGCCTTAACATACCACAAACGTTTATGAAAGAAACCAGCAAAAAATGTCATCGTAAATCGCAAAAACCATCAAACAAAACCCAAAATAGCAACACAGAAACTCGAAACCAAATTTGTGCTAAATTTGTGATTGATGTAAAACATAAACAAAAACATATACCCATGGATATAATTAACATAAGACAAAAACACTTGTTTAGCACTATGATGTAATATCCTGTATTTCTGAGGATATAGGATTTAATTAAATTGGTGATTTAACATTTATTTAAATCGTTTATTTGGAATTTATTTAATTTAGAGAAATAATTTAATTTGGTGATTTAGAGTTTAAATTAATTCAACCTATTTTAATTTCACGTGTGCCGTATATTGAGGTGGAAATAAGAAGATTGTATAAAGTGACTCGAATGATGATTTAGAGGTCATAGTTGATTCCAAAAGGGTCGAAATAGTCAGAATAGTTTAACCGGGTGTATAGTTTGGGTCTCGAGGTGATTTTAGGCCAAACCGACACCGTTTAAGGGCATTTCGATCATTTGAGAACTTAGGGTTAGAGGAATTTTGAAAATTGTAGATTTATATATGCACATTTAAATGAGGGTGTAGGGTCAAAACAAATCAAAAGAGGAGAGGTCATGGGAGATGAAAGGGAGAAGAAAGCCAAAGCTTCCTACACCAATTTCCACCCTAAACGAGACGATATCAAGATCGGAACGAATGGAGAACAACCATATCATCATATCAATAAAATTAGACCTTGAATTTAGAGGCAAGTGTTTATCTTGCATTTATTTTAAGTATGGTATAATACCCATGTAGTATAAGGTTTCATTTACATGTTTTTGGAAGATTTAATATGAATTTGGGTGGATGTAATCCATGAATTGAAGTAGGATTGCATGTAGTTATATTTCTTTATGTTAGTGACATGAAATCAGAGGGTTTGGGAAAATTTATAACAAAGAAAGTTGGGTTCTTGATTAAAAGATGTGAAGAACATGAGAAACTAGGGTTTTTATGATTTATGAAGACTAAATCTTGTATGATTTATTTTTATTGAGAAAGTTTGTATTATTTAATGATATAATCCATTAGGAACTGCTAAAACAACCCTATGTGAAGTTTGGTTAAGTTTGGTTGGGAGTTGGTACGTTTGCATGAAGGTTTATAGGAGTAAAAGTGGTGAAAACGCAAGAACTGAACAAAGGAGATGCTACATTTCGAATCGATTCATCCCAGAGATGAATCAATTCGATAGGCGAATTGATTCGACCTCTTGGAGAATCGATTCGACAGCCCAAAAAATTCCAACTTTACTTTTTTATTTATATATCCTCATAAATTGAATTACGAGGAACTTTGGTGATAGTTTAGTAATTACGTGGAGAGTTAGGGGAGGTCAGTAGGCATGATGTTATGATTCGATTTTTATTGGTAAGGGTTAAGTTGGGATAATTAATCGACGATAGTAAATTGAGTGAATTGTACACCGAGAAAATTAGGATTTGGATTACGAAAAAAGTAGACCATAATCTAAGAATATAACCAGTAGGGTATAAGTGTAGTATTTATTAAATTAACATAAGGGGTAACTTTGGGCCCTACGGGTAGAGAATGATGCTCGAATCGATATAATCGAGAGTTATAAATGTGAATGAATTGTAAAGTGAGTATTTGAGAGATAAACACTACGTATGGGTGATTATTATAGGTGACAGGATACCTTGATGGGTTATAATTATAGGTTGAGTGTATACCTATACGGATTTATTATTATAGGTTGTGTGTGTGCCTATACTGAATATACATATTGTTAGGTTGTGTGTATGCCTATTGCGTACTTTTGTGTATCTTAACATACCTACACTACCTGCTATCACGGAGGTCCTGCGCAGTGGGCGATCACACATTAATGATTCCATTGAGGTCTGGATTCATTCTCGAGGGCATAATACTAATAGTGGATAACTATATGAGATAAATAGTGATGCCGACAAGTCTTTTGGATACGTTATGTATGTTTGCAGCCCCCAAGACTGAGTTTTATGTTCACCTCCAATATGTATGGTTTTATTAATGGTTCGAGGAGACCTTACGAACCGATAGTCCATGATTAAGTACAAGAGGTACTTGGACTAATAGCAAAGTACACGAGTGCGTATAGTTATGACCAGTCCAAGAGATGCGGTATATATATAATATATGCATATGAATGTTTGATCTTACTTATGTGTGATAGTAAGGAGACTAGATAGTGTATATCTAAACAATGGTTAACCTACTTATGTGTGATAGTAGTGAAACTAAATAGTTTATATCTAACACAATGCCTAATCTACATAAGTGTAAATGGTAGAAAAGATATATAGTGAGAATCTAGAGATAAAGTAAGTGTGAGAACTTAACATGAGGATGATGATAATAATAATAATAATAATAATAATAATAATAATAATAATAATAATAATAATAATAATAATAATAATAATAATAATAATAATAATAATAATAATAATAATAATAATAATAATGATAACGTAAGTGTAATGCTAATTATTAGTTGTTCAGTAACGTATTGTATGGGAGGTACGGGGTAAGTTAATGAAAAACTTAACTAAAGGCTTAATGGTATATACTATAGCATACTGTATGGGTGGTACACGCGAGCTAGACTGCTATGTAGTTAGTTAGAGGCTTGGGACCTACTTATATTGGGTAGATTTATTAGGTAGGCTTAGTAGAAGACGTTAGGTACGCACTATAGATAAGAGGTGAGGAACTGAAGAGAGTGTATGCAACCTAACATGTGTATCTAATAACTATTCATTTAACCTGCAATTTAAATACTTGCTAAATATTTTCAAATGGTTTTACTTGGGCTCTGGCCTGTACTTGAAAAATATTTTCAAAATCTTTTAGGTGCCCAACCACAGGGACGCTAAGCTTGACGATCTGTTCCAGAGATGCATAACTGCAGCACGTGTAGATGCTTGCAAGATTTGAACTTAGTCGCTTCGATTACTTCATTCCTAGTGTAGGATGCAGTTCAGTTATTTTATTTGGGTATGTCGCCCCTCCAGCTAATTATTTTATTCAGTTTATCAGACTTTTTATTGGTGGACTCAGTTTGATTTCATTAGATGTTTAGTTTAATTTTTATATCGAGAACTGATAGTTTATTCGGTGCCACTTCATTTCAGTTATTTATCTGGTGTTCAGTTCAGATTATTTTACTACATGGATGGTTTGGTTATTATGATTATTTCCCTTACTGTTGTTGTTTAAAGAAAATATAAAATTTGGCACCGACTTCTTGAATACTGGGTGATTAGTTAAATTTTAAAATATTTTCGACAATGATGCTAAGAATGAACCAAATGAGATTCCTGTTTTAATTGGATGAAGGACTGATCACCCTGTATTTAATTAGGCGGGGTATCACATATGACAGATGATACCTTGTATATTCAAATATCTTCAATCTTTGACAATGGCTTCATAACTCAGAAACAATCCAATAATTTTTAACACATAATGTAAATGAGTTGAACACTTCTATAAACCTGCTGTGTAGATCGACTTCTGTTAGAAAATGAATAATATTGGTCGTACACAGCTACACAGTAGAGTACGAACAGTAATGTGGTGTTAATCAAGTTGAGTGTTACTTATTTAGAACATAACCAATTAAAATGTATTGTACAACGGGATGATGTTACAGTCATTGTTGCAAACATAACTATTTTGAGCCAGTTGTATAAACATTAGCATACACATGCAACATCATGTATATAGGTTTCTTTATATCACCTATTTGTTGCTCAAAGCATGAGTCCAATTCCTTTGTTTTGATGCAGCAAGGGGAGCAGGACCTCGTTACCAATGCCTAGATGGAAACTTATAAAAAAAAATTGTTTTGGATTGAAACCTATTTCTTTTGAACAGTTACTGACTCGCTTTTTTGACTAGCCAATGACAAGTTGTTTTTACTCTCATTGATTTGCCAAAGTGACCTCGCTAAAACCATATTTGATCCACTGATTTTGAGACTGAACCGACAATCAGTTTATGAGTGGATAGAGGTAGTTTAGGCCTCTTTAAACCATATTTCAGGGCCTAGTTTTGTTCAGTTAATAATAAAATGATTGTAACTTAAAAAAATTAAAGATAATAATAGATTTTAAAGTGATGTTTGAATTCAAACAAAAAAGCAAAAACAGTGTTAGGCCTGCAGCAAGTAAGCCTCCCAAACTCCAACCACCAATTATCAAAGTAAGACCCCGACCTCATATGAAAATAAGTTTTGTGTAATAATTGTAACGGTCTTAGAAAAAATTAAATTAAACCTAGAAATCATACATAGCGACTCAGAAAATAGTTTAAAAATTACTACCCAAATGATTGAGAAAACTGGATGTCATGCAAAGTATAAGAAACTATCTCTCTCAATGGATGTTCCACTATTAATTCTTAAAACAAATTTTAGAGTTACTAATTGGACCAAGTTCATTAAAAGAGAAAGGAAAAACAATCAAATAATAATAGGTAAAAGGAATGGTAAAATTTAAACTTCAAGTTTGTATGAAACCTCACTTCAAAGACAGAGAAATATGAACACATACCTATATAAGTCATTCCATAGTTTCCAATTGAATTATGTTGAGAATGAGTAACACAAATAAGAAGTAAGAGTTCATAGTATATGTAGAAATTGAAACATTAAGGAAAAACATAAGTGAATGATACAATTATTTTTGCCTATACAATTAGTAATGAAATAATAAGGAGTGATGCACTTCATATCTTTTTATTGTAAAACAAATGAAAAAATATTTTTTAAATAATAGGTAATGAGTGTTAAGCCTATTTGACCTTACTTTTGACGACTTGTCTTTTCTCACCAACTGAGGTAGGACTTAGGAAACTCAAGAATTCTAGCTCCCATGCTCTATATGGTCATCTTCAATATCAAACGTATGAGGAGATACCGAGAGAGAGTGAAAAACCCCGGGATGCTAGCTCAATGCTTTATACAAATAGATCCTCACCTTGATATAATAAGAGAATAAGTCAAAGGGATTGAATGTGACACTTCTATAAAAGAGGCAAGGAAGGAAGGGAATGAGCTCTAATAGGTATAGGCATTCATATTTTAAGTTGTTTTCTTGTCTCACGTTGTTAATGTTATAAAAGTATCGGCCTGTAGTTATTATTTTCCTCACCTTCTTTATATCCCTTGATCTGGTTGGTTATGTTTTTAATAAACTTGCATTAGAAATTATTTTATTATAAGAATTTCGTAAATTAATAGATTTCTAACAAACATTAAAGTTGTTTTCCTATATAACCTCACTCGATACACTAAGTAATTTTTGAAGAAATGAATAAAATAAAATGACCTATTAATTACATACAAACAATACCATGCAACTTAAAAGTGGTTCAGTAGCCTGGATAGGTAAGGAGATCAGTTTAAGTCTCAATATTTTGGGTTAGAATGAAAGGGAAAATTTAATTTACTTACTTGGATCTAAATTATGTACTGACCTGAACATCTGGATTTATATAAACTTTGGTTGCATTTGTTGATGAAAGAGACAAATCTCCTGCGAAATAAATTTTCGAGGAATATTTTTTAGTATTAGTACAAAGCTATAATGGGTATAAATATGAAAAGAACCACATTATATTTAAAGTTCCTCTAAACTGTCTGATTGTTATTAATGTAACGGCTACAATCAAATGAGTTGTGAATTAATTACATAAATCTTTATTTTTTAACGAAGTTTCTTTAGCCCACAATGTCACTGAAATCTTTCCCCCAGTAGAATGTTGCATGCCGGAATTGAAACATGGTTATTATTTATAGTAGTTTAAAGAAGAAGATAATGTAAAAATAGAAAACGTATTACCTCATATGTAAAACTCTATTTTCTTACTATTGAGCCCCTAGAAGGCTGACCATTAATAGGTGACATGGCAATCAAAAGATCCAAAACATCTGAGAAGGAGATAAGTAATCCTTATATAGATATAAATTAAAGTAAATGCATATCGAAAGAGAAAAACTAAATTATGGATATAATATACCCGTGAGGTATGTGTCGTTTCCCAATATAGACGTCAATTTTTCAAATTACACAAACTAGAAATGATATTTGGGAATGATCAAATTTTCTCCTTCAGATTGTATTACCCTTGACGATGGTATGAATTTGATCATGAGTTGGTGTGATGAAACCCTGTAGCTGTATTTATTTTCCACAACTCTGAAGTTGGTAGTTGTATATACTCTGCCTTCCTCAAGTGTATTTTTGAATTTTCCAAGTAAGTAAGTTTGCATAATAGTATGTATTGAGTCACCCTGGGAAAATATTCATTTAGTTATTATAAAAGCAAAAATATTTTTTTCACAGTTTTGAGGCAAAATGTTACAAGATAAATCTAAATGATAAATTTTATATTAATTTACCTGGTCATCAAGTAATAGCATATCATCTGAGAGTTTTTTATTATCACCATATATTTTTTTCGATTCCCATTTTCGTACCACACGAACGATTATTTTCCAATCATCCTTTCCCTTTCTTTAGAAATTTAAGTCTTGTCACTTGGTTTATGATTCGATTGGAATTTTTGGCAAAATAATCATCGAGCACGCAGTTAAGGTAGTAAAGGAAGATTTAAAAGGATTAATAACATATTTAACTCATTGATTTAGGTAATTGTAAATATTGATATAGACAAAATAACCTCATCATAGATAATATTTTTTTTGTAATGGAAATCAATGTGGTCTTCGTTATTTATGAATAATTTTATACCATTTCTTGAAGTTACTCTTGAGACAGCCATGTAATTGATCATGACTGAAGACGGGCTTCAGGTAAGTAAATGGACACTTGATCGAGTGTTTGGCCTTGGCTGCTGTTGATTATCATAAATAAATCTAGCCGAACTAGAAATTGGCGCCTTCTCATAATAAATGGCCATTTTGAGTTTGTTGTCAACATAATTATTCTAGGGATGAATACCTTCGTTCCTATATTCGATCCTATGACAATTTGAGCCTCAACAACAAATGGAGTATGATCAATGTTGTTCTATTATAAAGCCTGGAAATTTGGCTTATATTTCTCATGAGTATAATCGGTGAGCCGATCATTAGTTCCAAGTTATAACTCAGGAGTCCTGGAAAGATCAAGCTATTTAAAAATTCAATATCCAAAAGCACGTATGTGACACCCTGCCTCATTAAATACCGGATGATTAGTCCTTTATTAAATTAATTCAAAGTGCCCGGTTGGTTCATTCCTAGCATCACTGTAGTAAAATAATTTTCTTTATTAATCACCTAATAAATAATTAAGCTAAGTGTCAAAACATTTAATTTTATAAATTAAGTCCGATTGTTATTATTTACTATGAAACCATTTTCATGAATACAAGTGATAATATTACAACCAAACCATCAAAATAAAATGACCAAGCTAGATAAACCAATCCAAATAATAAATCCCAATCACAGGACAAAGTAATAAGTAAAACAATCCCAACAATAGCTGAATACTTAAATAATAAAGAGTACAAATCCCTCTCTGAACTAAAAGAAATATAGAGAAGGGTGACACATGCCCTAAATAAAAATGACTAAATGGGAGAATGAGAGGACAAGGATGAAGTCGTTTACTACAAGGACCTGCAACTTTCACACTAGCTGCAGCACGTCAACAGTCCAAAGATCTATGCCTGATGCCCCTGTGGCTAGGAACCTATAATATATATATACACACACACACATACAAGAGAAGGAAGAAACGACAGGAAACGGATCAGAGCCCGAGTGTAAAACAACTTTAAAATAGTTTAACAAGTATTTGAAATGCTTACCAGTTGATATTACATACATGTTAGTACTTCGCCACTCACTGGGGAATTCTCACCCCTCAACTAGTATGCACACCTAGCGTACTACTAAACTATTCTAAATAAAGCTAACCCAACTCACTAGTTTAACTCGATTCACTAGTCTAACCCAATTTCCCATCACCAAATTTTGTATCAAGTAATCACATAGCTAAAGTTTATATCTGATAGCCTTTTCTTAAGAATATAGTAAGCCAGTTACGTTCTTCTCAATACATACTTAAGTATTAAACCACTCAATTCATTTAATATTAATTATTCCATTTTATCTTCCTACAAGCACAGTATATTAATCATAGGTACATATATTTATCACTCATAATATATATATTAATAGGGAATCCCATATAAATCTATGGTGCTGGCATACTCTGCTATCAAGTCCCCGTATCTCTCATACAAAGGGAAATACTAGTCCGGAATCACTCTCGAACTGTATTAACACAAAACACACATATTGGAGGCAAAGCATAGTTCCTAGTAAGTAAGAGGTCACCATATACCCTCACGTATCTTAGGACCGTCTGACTATCATTATTGGATAGCCTGTACCAAGGATGTTATGTTCTAGGGTACAAGTCAATATCCCCCATAAACATTCAATCAAGATAAGACTGTCCCTGTGCAAAACCTTCGTGATAGAAAGTAGCGCGGGTATGATTACACACACATATACAATATTATATATATATATATATATATATATATATATATATATATATATATATATATATATATATATATATATATATATATATATATATATAAAACGCCTGAGTTCTACGTATAATTAAATCATTCTTTTTATTTTCTCAATTACCACAAGCCCTTAAGTACTTTTCGACTTTCGAAGTGTACCTTCTTGATAAATATAAAATCAGTAGGTTTACACTCACTACCCTACTAGTCTAACTCCTTCTTAATTCTCACAAGATCTAATTTAACGTACGCACGATTTCCCACTCAATTTACACCCCAAATATCCCATGGTTAAATCCCATATAAAATCGCCTTCCCCGGACCCTACTTATACCCTACTGGTCCTTCTCAAGTCTCATTATGATATTCAAATTATGTCCAAAGGTCCTTATACAGCGGGAGTGGATTAACATTTAAAATGAGAAACGTTTTCATTTCCAGGAGGAGTCGATCGATCGACATTCTTGAGTCGATTGATCGACCAAGTAGTTATTGCCCAGAATTCTGCATATTAAACCTACGGGTTTCTTCCAACTTAAATCATCAAACCTCCATTAACATGTCCAAAACTCCAACCAAACATTATGAATGTTATATAAACCAAAATGGAAGAATTCTAACGTAAAATATTCATTAATTCCTCAAGAATCGTCATCAAATGGGTTCATTCAAGAAATTATCATTTAACCCCAGTTTATCTAATTTTCTCAAGAATTCATTTAATTTCCAGATTTCTATCTCTACTGGGCATCAAATTTCGTGGTTATTATTCTACATATAACAAGAAATTCATCCTTACATGATTTCTACTAAAAATTTCAATAATAATCTCCCAAACAACAATATATTCTCATGAGACATAAAATCAGTATCTCCTACACTAGCATGGATGTGTTATCAATAAAAGATCAACAAGTTAGATACTTTCATCAAGAATATAAGTTTGAATCTCTGAGATTTGATGATGTGGTTGTATTCTCCTTCTTCCGATCTACACTCCGGCGGTGTTTGTGGTGGAAATGGTGCAACTATGGTGGCTCTAGCCTTGGGGAGCTCCTCACCTTCCTCCTCTAATGGCCTCTGTGAAATATGCAGGTTCTCATCCTAGAAGACAACCTTTAACACCTGATATACTTCTCTAATTTTTGTAGGTAATTAAATCCCAAAAAATAAAATTACTAAAATGCCCTCTCGGGATGCCGGTTAGGCCTGAAATCGTCCTGAGACCCAAATTATACCCCCGAGTACACTTTTCTGACTATATCGATCCTTCTGGACACATTGGCACACTCGAAATGACCATATGGGAGACTTAGAATTAATTCATTTTTTATTTCATTAAATTAGTCCACACACGACTAACACGCGCGTCCCGACTTAATTTCCATAACTGTCGTATTTTTCACTCACGACAACTTTAATTTTTTATCATCATATATTACCGTAATCACTAAGTAATATTCAACATAATTATAACCAATAAATACTAACTCTCATCACGCTAGTAATTATTTAATTAAATCCGGATTGATTATAAATAAATTAACTCCATTTAAATTAATTAATCCCAATTCCGTAATTAAAATAAAATATGTTAAAAAATACGGGGTATTACATACTTCCCCCATAATAATGGAATTTCGTCCCGAAATCCGAATACAATCATTACTAAGACCGAGGATCTTGCAACGTCACATCCTCCAGTACTCAAAGTTAACTTCCAAATAAGGCTCGATCACTATAGCCCCCGCCTCATAGCAAGGTTGTTTACCACTCTCAACACTTTATCAGTTATAGTGTCACACCTCAATAACGACACTTCACCTTGCTCCTACCCGACGACATTTGAATAAGACGAGCCTATACATCATTAGCCCCCATTATCTCAATATTATTGGAGGGCCGCACCTCACTACGTATCAACTACTTGTATTTATCTAAACACAAAATTCCCATCCTGAGAGAAACCATATGATCATTTGACCACTCTTGTCAGCTCTTCGAATCTCAATTTCTTGTGATGTAACTCAAAACCACCTAAAATAGTTTGTGGTAATTCCACCATAGTCATTGGACTCTAACTCGACCAATCAAAAATTTTGATTATCCACTCACCTCTAAACATCTAGAGGGAGAATAGTTAAGGTTCTTCGCACAACCGATTTTTTATCTATGAGTGGTGCACGTGAAGACTACTCACTATGTCCCGCTCAACATCGACGTCCACTGGTAATGTTCCACATTAAGTGATACTTAATACTCCCCTTCTTTCCTCGGCGTATGCCGAAAGTCTTAACCCGTGCACTTTTCTCCACGATGTGCACTTTTCGACTTTCTATACCTTACTAACATCATCGTTCTATCTATGCGCAAGTCGCTCTCAACATTTGACTAGGTAAAACTCCGCTCCAAGTGTTTTACATAATAGTTAAATTTTACTCTTCTCAAGGGATACCCCTTTTAAATGGATTCCCACAGCCTTTCAATCAAATTCGGGTGTGCTACTCTAATCGCACACGTAAATGTGAATTATCGTCCTCCTCGCACGACGCTTTATCCACTCTACCATTTCTACTTCGTTATATTAGTCCCACATGCATATATTTCACACATCTATTTCCACGTCCCTTTAACTCGGACAATTCTGACATAAGCTAACCAGGATGCCCACACACCCTATAAACCTTGCATAATATCACATATGCTTCACACATAACACTCAATTATTTATTTCCCATGTATTCATAACGTGACTATAATACTTGGGTATTCTCAATCACCCTAGAAATTGAAATTTTAAATCCTCCTTAACATCGTTCCACCCTTCAACTCATGGTAATGAAATAAAATTTTTAATGCTTCTTTACCACACAACCAGCTCCACTGGCCTTAAATTATAATTTAACTTCCAACTTACAGTTATAATTACCTACTCCTATGACAACTGAGGAACCGGACCCATGGACTAATGACCAAACATCTCCCTACTTCCAACCTTAAGCTAAGTTTCATGCGTGAGATGTCTCGCAAAGTTAAATTCAAACAAGAAACCCCCCCAATACACTACTACCTAGCATTGTCAGTTATCGAAATCCGTTAGGCCCTCTGTCCATAACATGTACCCCTATATTCTTGTCTCGTGATATAAGGCTACCTCTCCTCCCGCAATTACACTTAAAATAAAGAACTTTTCGCAAATTGCATTATCGCTCAGCATTGGTGGTAATCACATTCCATAAACCTCATACACATACAATCGGGACTCTCGAAATCCTGTCCCCAAACATATGAATATAAGTCTTAACAACCGCGTCTCTAAAGGATAGATGTAACAATGCGCTCTTCCTATCACCAAGTCCTGAGCACTAACATAATAATGAGTTAAATCTTTTCGTTCAAAAGTAAGCCCAATACTCACTGAATCAAGACAATAAAGTCCTTACACACCCCGAAACTAACAATTTCGATACCACTATACCCTTCGAAGTTTCTATAATCCCGATAGACTTGCGATATCCCGAACTACGACAACAATCCCGATAGACTTGCGATATCTACCCACTATCGGTCTAATCATTACTATACAACCGTAATGAAGATAATATCATAATCATCTAACACATCACTAAAACGAGTAGCCTCAATAAGGTATATACCACTATCAATACACCCATTCATCCTCCACGAATAACAGTAAGGATATCCCCGCTATACCAGGGAAAACATTCACATAATAGTAACATTACCAATATACGCATTAAACTCGTTTCACATGCGAATCGAGCAATAATCAAAATATAGTGACTCGCTCGTGTCACATAAAACACGCCTTAACCTCCGAGGGTAAAACTCATACTTCTACAAAACCAATCGCCCTGGATGCTCAAATGGTATCCGAACATAAAACGCCTGTCCGAACCAAATCTAAAACTACATTATCCATTGCCCTTGCTAGGCACCATACCTTTATCCCTTTACTCGCTTTGAGAAAAATCAACGCATGTGGTTTTACTCTCCAAAAAATACCTCCATACATACTCCACTTATCTCCGATCATACTAACCATATTATGATTATCCTTCTCTCAGAGTTTGGTAGGCTCAATCCTGATGGCTACCCCCAGTGTTCCCTTAACTTTATTGGCCCTAAGGAACATACTACTTGCTTTGACAGCCTGTGACACCCCGCCCAATTAAATATCGGGTTATCAGTCTTTTATAAAATTTATAACAGAATGTTCGGTTGGTTCATTCATAGCATCACTGTCGAAAACTTAAATCCAATTGATTACCTAACATTTAATTAAGCTAGTGTCAAAATATTTCCCAATTTAATTTGAAACCAATTAATTCAATTAATTTCTAAACATAGAATTATAAACCACACACAATAAATGAATGTTGATTGAATTGAATACTGAATAATTAAGACTAGATAAAACCTTTCAGTTCAAACTCACAAACAAAAACAAAATAAATACTCAATCCAACAGAAAAGAACTATAAAGGAACTGAGTACAATCCCGCTAATGAGGATGGGCGACACATGCCTGAACTGAAGCATCTGAACTAGGAACTGAATAAAATGAGAGAAGCGTCTAATCTCAATGACCCGCAACTTCCACAACAGCTGCAGCTCGACAAACCATCCAAGTAACTAGAACCGGTGTCCCTGTGGCTAGGCACCTGTACTAATACATATATATATAGCAAAAGAGAGGAGAAATATAAGAAACGGGTCAGAGCCCGAGGTGTAAAAATTATTTAGCAAGTATTTAAAACTGGTTCTTAAAACAAGTCTTATACGCATGTTAGTTATCGAACTCTCACATGAGTTTCTCACCTCTTATCTATTGTGCACGTATAACGTACATCTAATCTCCCCCTAGTTATAGCACCCAGTCTAACTAGTCAGAAACCATACTACTACTACTAACTATGCTCACTAGCAGTATTCCCGTATCACCCATACAATACTCTATTCCAATAGTTTATCTCACATACTAAGTTTCATTATTCACCGTTTGAATGGTTAATCTTTTATCTACTAAGATTACTTCATTTCTCATTTCCATTTTTATCTACTAGTCTCATGAAGTAGAAAGATACTCAAGTACACTCATACATATATATAGTCTCATCATCCCTATATATATAAACTAATCATGCACCCTTAGGTTAAGACCACTTGGTGCAATGTAATGATTATTATTACTACCAAGTCTACTAATTTCACACAGTAGAAATATTCATAAGTTCATATATATATAGTCACATCATACCTATATATATATATATATATATATATATATATATATCTTAATCCTGCACCCCCGGGCTAAGACCCATTAGTGCACCTATTAAGAATATCCCGCATCCCCGAGTTAGCACCCATTAATGCACCTATCAATAATAATCCAGCACCCCCGGGTTATCATCCATTAGTGCGCCCATCAAGAGAATCCTGCATCCCCGGGTTAACACCCATTAATGCACATATCAATAATAATCCAGCACCCCCGGGTTATCACCCATTAGTGCGCCTAACAATAATCATCCTTGTACCCCCGGGTTATCACCCATTAGTACACTTAACAATAGAATTTATGAACCCCCGAGTCATCACTCATTAGTGTGCTTAACTATAAGATTTTTACTCCCCGGGATTATCACCCATTAGTGCTCTTAACAATAATTTCCCATAGTAGGCATACACACATCCTATTATAATTTATAGGTATTTCTCCAACCTACATATATACTCCTCATATGTATTTTAATCTCATCTCTACGTATAGTATATTTATTTAGGTTACTACCTCTCTCGTAATATCCAAGGTATATTCTCTCTATACCGAAATAATTAAGGTATTTATTCACCTACTTTTTAGAAATCTTATCTTATTTAAATTTACTATTTGACAGTTTCTATCACTCCAATAAACCGATAAACTCAAAACTGGACTCTAAGAAAATTCCCAAAATTCCTTTTGTCGCTCGAACCAGATGACATGTCATTCGAACTAGAATGACATGTCATTTGAACCACTTCTACATATCTTTCAAACTACTTCGCGTGACATCCCCATCTCGTTTGAACCACTTCGCGCGACTTCGTGCGAGACCCACTGTTTCGTCTTCTTCACAAAATTGTAGCAATTTGTACCATTTTTTTTACCTAAAAACCTCTAAGATTCAACACCCAACGCCTCATCATCAATACCCATCAACACCTAACAGATTATAAATCATTCCCAACATCCTAGGATCATTAATTTTTCATTAAACATCATAATTATTTAAAATCCCCAAATTAATTCATATGAACCCTAGTTTCCAAATTTTCATTTAAAGAACCTAATCAACCCAGATTCGTTCATCAATATATAATCCAATTCGGTGATTAATCCTCTACATACATGAAGGAATTTCAACCACTAATTAACCTAGTCCTTAATCATAATTTAAGTCTCCAATTTTCACCCAATTAACATGTAAATCATGATTAATTTCACATATTCTAACATGAGCATGATTATTGCTAAAAGAAAGCAAGTAATAAACACTTGTCCCGAATGTGACGGTCTGATCCGTTGGTGATGTTGGTATATACGCATTCCTCTCTTCTCGATATATGCGTTGGTGGTCACGGTTGTGCAAGGTGAGGATAATTTGGCCTTCCCTCTTGGAGTTTGGTTCTCCCTCACACCTTCTATGGCCGTTCTTTCCTTCTTGTCTCCCAACCCTAAAAGACTTTTCTTGGCTGATAAAATAATTCCCAATTTTTGTCCATTAATTAAACCCAAAAATGCAATTTATCATAATGCCCTCTCGGGACACCGGTTAAGCCTAAAATTTCCCCAGGACCCAAACTAAACACTCGGATATACTATTTTGACAATCTCGACCCTCCCAGACTCAACGGCGCACTTGAAATGAACATACGAGTTAATAAAAATAAATTTTCTTTTTATTCTACTCAATTTGTCCCGACACGACTCACACGCGTGTCAGACTTAAATTACCAAACTGCGGTATTTCTCACTTCCGATAATTTATCAAATGTTGTAATTCCATATTAGATATCACACGGTAATATTCAATAATTCTCAACAATAAGTATTAACCCTTGGCACGAAAGTTAATAATTATTTTAATCCGGATTAATAACAAATTAATTTCTCGTATTATAATTTAATTAATCCAATAACAATAATTAATCGCATACTTATTCCCATAATAATAATTAATCACATAATTATTTAAATCGTCAAAAATACGGGGTGTTACATACTCCCCCCCACCCACCCACCCCACCCCCACCCCCACAACCGAATTTCGTCCCGAAATTCAAAAAAAGTATACCAAGTACAAACAACGCTGTAAAAATATTGCGCATCGCATCGTGGCGCTCACAAGTAAGCTACTCCGTACCACCCATATAGTACGCTATCGAATACCCTTAATAGTGAACACTTCACATGTGTTTGCTTTAAAATATAGGTTACTCTGTCATCTAGGCTCTTGCCCAAGCCTTTCTGCTTAGGTTTCACTACTTCAACTTTATTTTAGATATTCACTATCTAGCCTTCTACTATTTGCACCTTAGTAGATTTATCCTCTTTTCAAATACATACAACTTAGTCTTGTGTCGTTCATATAAGTAAATTGGTTGTGCAATATATATTTCACACACAATATGTACGATAATATCGATTCTTCTCCGACATTTGTAATCATAATTAGTCCCCCACCTCTAACCCTTAAGTAGGACAACAACAAAGTTTACTGTGCCATACTTCTACTGCCACTCTGCCCGAACGTGAACTTATAGGAGTTATTTTGACACAAACTCCACTAGGGTAAGGTACTGCTCCCGTCCTCCTCTAAGATCTCCCGGTCCACATAAAATTTTCTCTCCCGCATCCGATTAGACCGCTTGTCCTGCCCATCCGTCTGTGGGTATTAGACCGTACTCAATCGCATTTTAGTACCTATAATCTTACCATCTTAGCTACATGAGAAGATCATTGGGATACTCTTCCATTCTCTAGTGGAAGGAGTCCCTACTGGTTTCGAATTGTCCGCCCTTTTTCTAACAGTTAGCTGACCCACTGCAAGACTAACTTTGAAAATTACTCTACATTAAACCATTACCACTGTTATTTGTATCCTGATACATTTTATACTCTCTTGAATGTACTTCTAATCGTAATACATGTGACTTTATCGTATCGTGTGACACAAGTTTCTTTTCCCGCTCAAAAATCTCAGTTTATTTTGAAACGTAAGTCTCTAACAAATCTTACGAAGTAATCTTCGGCTTACCCGACTACATGTTATCGAATTCACAAGATAATCATAATCCATCATTTGATTCAATACCTTAGGGTGCCCATACACCATATGCCTCGCGCATTTTTATACAAATGACATAAAATTTTCTTACTTTAATTCTTGCACACTAGGTATACTGATGTGGTAGGGGTGTACTAAACCACCCCACTAGTCAAAACTTAATCAATCCTTCAATGGTATCATTGCTCTATTCAGAATGATACTAAGACTAGGCGACTCTGTTGGCCTTAAGTCATAAAAGAATTATCAACTCTCAATTATATTCTCCTTTAGGTACAATAACCAACATACAAAACTTATATAATATTGACCAAACTTCTCTCCAACTCCCGATGTTCGTTAGTTTCATGCATGGGATGTCTCACAAAGTGAAATCTAAACAAGGAACCCCCCGATACACTACTATCTAACCTAGATGGTTGTCGAGGTCCGTAAGGCCTTCAGTACATACTATGTACTTTCCCACAATCTACGTACTGTGACATAAAAGTCTACTAGTCCACTCTCATGTCCCTAAAAATGTAACATGAAGCATAGCGCCCTTACTAACCCAAGTACTCAGCGCAATAAATATAACGGGTTCTATCTTTCTGCTTGAAGAAGAACAAAATGAAACCTGAGTCTCCTCATTAAAATAAATTCCTACGCACCGGAATCACCTATAACTAGACAACATACTCGTTGAGATCTATAACAGCATGAAAATTTTCATATATTCATATATCTGGGCCCAATCCTATTTCAGCTGGCGCCGCACAAAATAAAGATTTCTCCTCCCGGAGTGTCCGACACGATAGTCATATCACTACATTTTTACTATCGTTTAACCATACGGTAATTAATCACTACACATTACCATAATAAACTCTACTAAAGATGATTCAATGCAGTAGTAAATTATAACAACAAAACATATTCTTAGGGCCCACCTGGTTCATTCACGGGAAATCATTAAAATTCCCTGCTAACAACGTGAAATATGTTTGTAACAAGACTGTTAAAACAAACGTTCCCACTAAACTCGACCCGCACACGAATTTTAGGGTTTCCAATTTACATAAAAGTTGTGTCACACCCATGTCACTAGAATCTATCCTTTACTCACAAGGCAGAAGCAAAACCTCACCAGTCTCGCCAAAACACAGGGTCTCAGCAGTGGATGCCATTACGACCCATGAACATCTGCAATCGTCATACATCCTAGGATTTCATCGTATAGTTGACCTCTCTCTTCATAGACCATTTATTGCATCATGTGGGTTATTGAAACATTATCCCAAACTCTCTAGGCCTCAATTATAGCTTTATTGAACTCCCGTTTACATCCCGAGCCCCGTAGACCCTGACATACTGTATGCTACTATTAATGAGGACTCTACTGGTCCAGCCTGAACCCATCACTCTCGGGTTATAAATTTCTTGGGCCTAATTCTCTTGACCCCAAATTCTTTCGCTGGAAGTCTCGCTCCTCCAGTTGTTATGCCTAACTGGCATGGTTTACCATTTCTAATCTCTTCGGTCTCACTTCTCAATTGTGGACACCTTCAATACTTATAGTTCTACTTCCTTCACATAAGAAAAACTTCACGAACCATTTCCCCGTCACTGGTCTCATTGACCATTTTGGGAATGTCCTTCTCTAGGACCGAGTAGTCTTAACTTACTAGCTACACTTGCCTTTCGGAACTATGGTTGGCTTCCACGGCCCTGATTGACTTCATCGTCACTTTTTAGGAAGTGAATCAACTTAAAATCATCTAACTGTGTTCCCTATTGGGTATACTCTCATGTGGGGTTTCACTAACACCATAAAGTTAAGTTTTACTTTTCGGCCAGATTCTCAAACCTTTATGGCTTGCTTCTTCTGGAACGCAAGAACTAGTCATTGTATAACCTTGATGACATCAACATTAGTCATCCTAGCTGGATTTCTCATCTATGCTTGTGTTCTACTCACGGGTTCTTTATCGACTATAAACCCTTTAGATAATTTATGCCCCTCTTTTAGGTACGAAGTTCATTATGCAGTTTAACCTTTCTCTTATGATTGGTTTTTATCTTACCCATTGTGCTGAACATCAAAATTTCACTCGCATTTTGTTACCACATCGAATGGAAGATCTCACGATCAAATCGTACCCAAATTTTTATCTAAATTTCAAACACGCTTCTTCATATATGGTGATCGCCTCTAATCACTACATGATGTTCCTAAGAGCTATAGCTTTTAACTCCAAATTTAAATATGAGTGTCGTCACACCCCACTTTACACTTTGGCCTTCGAATTTTCTACTTCTGCTGGTCTGTTATATTTTCTCATTTTCTTCTCCACATCTTCATCGATGGGTTTTCAAAAGAGTCCCTCTGATTTCCCCTTTTATCAACTATGCTAGGTGGTCCTGAAATCACTCCACCGTTATCTACGACTGTGTCCTGGGAACCCACTGTTCCCGAGTGGTGATTTCTATTTTCACTTGCTTAAGTAACCCTCATGGTAATTTTTGTCACGATCACTATTTCCCGATTACACTATGCCTTCTGTTGGGTTTCTTATCCTGCAGTTCTTCTTGCGGCCCTCGCTGGTCGTCCTAAAATGTTCGGTGTTAGAATCAAATAGAATTTCGTATAATGAGTCACATACATTATAATTTGTAGTAGAAGAATGTAAGTCTCATATGTAAGGGAACATAACAATCCTATCATAAGGCTCTATATCAAAGAACGATACGTTGAAACGTAATAGGCCGCACAGATCCTAAGGACACTAGAACCTGATGCTCTGACATCACCTGTGACACCCCGCCTAATTAAATATCGGGTGATCAGTCCTTTAAAAAATTTATAACAGAATGTTCAGTTGGTTCATTCTTAGCATCACTGTCGAAAACTTAAATCCAATCGATTACCTAACATTTAATTAAGCTAGTGTCAAAACATTTCCCAATTTAATTTGAAACCAATTAATTCAATTAATTTTTTAACATTGAATTATAAACCACACACAATAAATGAATCCTGATTGAATTAAATACTGAATAATTAAGACTGGATAAAACCTTCCAGTTCAAAGTCACAAACAAAATCAAAATAAATACTCAATCCAACAGAAAAAGAACTACAAAGGAACTAAGAACAATCCCGCTAATGAGGATGGGCGACACATGCCCAAACTGAAGTATCTAAACTAGGAACTGAATAAAATGAGAGAAGTGTCTAATTTCAATGACCCGCAACTTTCACAACAACTGCAGCTCGGCAAACAATCCAAGTATCTAGAATCGGTGTCCCTGTGGCTAGGCACCTTACTAATATATATATATATATATATATAGCAAAAGAGAGGAGAAATATAAGAAATGGGTCAGAGCCGGAGGTGTAAAAATGATTTAGCAAGTATTTAAAACTGGTTCTTAAAACAAGTCTTATACGCATGTTAGTTATCAAACTCTCACATGAGTTTCTCACCTCTCATCAATTGTGCACGTCTAAAGTACATCTAATCTCCCCCTAGTTATAACACCCAGTCTAACTAGTAAGAAACCATACTACTACTAACTATGCTCACTAGTAGTATTCCCGTATCGCCCATACAATACGCTATTCCAATAGTTTATCTCACATACTAAGTTTCATTATTCACCGTTGATCTTTTATCTACTAAGATTACTTCATTTCTCATTTCCATTTTTATCTGCTAGTCTCACGAAGTAGAAAGTTACTCAAGTACACTCATACATATATATAGTCTCGTCATCCCTATATATATACACTAATCCTGCACCCTTAGGTTGAGACCACTTGGTGCAATGTAATTATTATTATTATTAC
The DNA here is from genome assembly GCA_949130495.1 of Sambucus nigra. Taxonomy (NCBI): domain Eukaryota; kingdom Viridiplantae; phylum Streptophyta; class Magnoliopsida; order Dipsacales; family Adoxaceae; genus Sambucus; species Sambucus nigra. The sequence continues at coordinate 91,609,945 of OX422219.1, read as the reverse complement.
CAAGTCTACTAATTTCACACAGTTAAAATATTCATAAGTTCATATATATATAGTCACATCATACCTATACATATATATATCCTAATCCTGCACCCCCGGGCTAAGACCCATTAGTACACCTATTAAGAATATCCTGCATCCCCGGGTTAGTACCCATTAATGCACCTATCAATAATAATCCAGCACCCCCGGGTTATCACCCATTAGTGCGCCTAATAATAATCATCCTTGTACCCCCGGGTTATCACCCATTAGTACACTTTACAATAGAATTTCGGCACCCCCGAGTTATCACTCATTAGTGCGCTTAACTATAAGATTCTTTCTCCCCCGGGTTATTACCCATTAGTGCTCTTAACAATAATTTCCCATAGTAGGCATACCCACACCCTATTATAATTTATAGGTATTTCTCTAACCTACATATATACTACTCATACGTATTTTAATCTCATCTTTACGTATAGTATATTTATTTAGATTACTACCTCTCTCGTAATCTCCAAGGTATATTCTCTCTATACCGAAATAATTAAAGTATTTATTCACCTACTTTCCCGAAATTTCGTTTTATTTAAATTTACTATTTAGCAGTTTGTCTTACTCCAATAAATCGGTAAACTCAAAACTGGACTCTAAGAAAATTCCCAAAATTCCTTCTGTCGCTCGAACCAGATGACATGTCGTTCGAACCAGAATGACATGTCGTTCGAACCACTTCCATATGTCATTTGAACCACTTCGCGCGAGATCCCCATCTCGTTTGAACCACTTCGCGCGAGACCCACTGTTTCGTCTTCTTCACCAAATTTCAGCGTTTTCTACCATATTTGGACCTAAAAATCTCTAAGATTCAACACCCAACGCCTCATCATTAATACCCATCAACACCTAACATATTATAAATCATTCCCCACATCCTAGGCTCATTAATTTGTCATTAAACATTATAATTATTTAAAATCCCCAAATTAATTCATATGAACCCTAGTTTCCAAATTTTCATTTAAAGAACCTAATCAACCCAGATTCGCTCATCAATGTATAATTCAATTTCGTGATTAATCCTCTACGTACATGAAGGAATTTCAACCACTAATTAACCTAGTCCTCAATCATAATTTAAGTCTCCAATTTTCACCCAATTAATATGTAAATCATGATTAATTTCACCTATTCTAACATGAGCATGATTATTGCTAAAAGAAAGCAAGTAATAAACACTTGCCTCGAATATGACGGTCTGATTCGTTGGTGATGTTGGTATATACGCATTCCTTTCTTCTCGATCTATGCGTTGGTGGTCACGGTTGTGCAATGTGAGGATAATTTGGCCTTCCCTCTTGGAGTTTGGTTCTCCCTCACACCTTCTATGACCGTTCTTTTCTTCTTATGTCTCCCAACCCTAAAAGACTTTTCTTTGATGATAAAATAATTCCCAATTTTCTTCCAATAATTAAACCCAAAAATATAATTTACCATAATGCCCTCTCGGGACCCCGGTTAGGCCTAAAATTGCCCCGGGACCCAAACTAAGTACCCGCGTATACTATTTTAACTATCTCGGCCCTCGCGGACTCAACGATGCATTCGAAATGACCATACGAGTTAATAAAAATAAATTCTCTTTTTATTTTATTCAATTAGTCCCGACACGACTCACACGCGTGTCAGACTTAAATTACCAAACTGTCGTATTTCTCACTTTCGATAATTTATCAAATGTTATAATTCCATATAACATATGACACAGTAATATTCAATAATTCTCAACAATAAGTATTAACCCTTGGCACGCTAGTTAATAATTATTTTAATCCGGATTAATAACAAATTAATTTCTCGCATTTTAATTTAATTAATCCAACAGCAATAATTAATCGCATACTTATTCCCATATTAATAATTAATCACATAATTATTTAAATCGTAAAAAATACGGGGTGTTACACAACCCTTTCTGAATTCACTATCGCTTGGTAAGATTTCATCTATCCGAATCATTTAAATGGGTCCCCTGATGGGTCTCCCCCTTACGGTGTTTCATTAACAACGTTTCATCCAGTCTTACTCTCTGAATAAATCATTCTATTCTTTTAGCTCCCCTCACAAAGAAGCATTAACATCTCTACTGATAATGCGTGACATTGTCACCATATGGATTGACTGTCCAACAGAATTCCCTTTAAGTGTTGTCAACTATTATTATGAGTCGATTTCCCACTTGAAATCCGCTTCTCCATTTGTATCTACTTCATCCGGCACAAGATGCGCCAACTAATTAAATTTATTTTCACACATGAACCTCTATCCAGCCTTCCTGTGATGAGTTCAGAACAACATTCACATCTTAACCTGAGCATCTGATGAAGAAACTTGCGGTCAAATGTAAATCGTACCTAAGATCCTTCCATTGACACAACTTCCCACTTCTAAATATGGTGGTTAACTTCCACCATTATGGCTTTGCTCTGACGAGCCAACAAAAATTTTCCCCAAATTTTCACTTCTAGTTACCCACACTCTGCCATAAGTCCAAGCCCTTGGATATTTTACCTTCGTTGGTTAACCAACAATTCTCGCATTTCTCGAACTTCCACCGATGGTTCTCCTCATTGCTTAGTATGACTCTCTTCCAGTCCTACCATATTGGGTGAGTATAATTTGGCACCACTTTCGACTATAGCAGCACTTGGAAATCATATGTTGCTCCCTAGCCGTCCTTACAGTCCTGGATTCTTCTGCCATGATAAGGGTGACCTCGACTACGATCATCATCCTCGAATATACTCTACAACCTCAATTAAGCCTTGCCTCCTGATGTCCGCCCAACGGCCCTCGCCTGACATACTTCATTATTATAACACGTCTGAATGCAAATAAGATTCACTAATATATATACGTTGTAGCAGGAGAACGAAATCTCACCATAGAAATCAAAAATTCTAAATATAGGGCTCTATATCAAATAAAGCAACGCTAGAAGCATAATAAGTTGCACAGATCCTAAGGACACTAGAACTTGATGCTCTGATACCACCTGTGACACCCCGCCTAATTAAATACCAGATGATCACTCCTTTATTAAATTAATTAAAAGTGTTAGATTGGTTCATTCTTAGCATTACTGTCGTAAAACAATTTTCTTTATTAATCACCTAATAAATAATTAAGCTAAGTCTCAAAACATTTAATTTTATAAATTAAGTCTGATTGTTATTATTTACTATGAAACCATTTTCATGAATACAAGTGATAATATTAAAACCAAACCATCTGAATAAAATGACCAAGCTAGATAAACCAATCCAAATAATAAATCCCAATCGCAGGACAAAGTAATAAGTAAAACAATTCCAATAATAGCTGAATACTGAAATAATAAAGAGTACAAATCTCTCTCTGAACTAAAAGAAATATGGAGATGGGCGACACATGCCCTCACTAAAAATGACAAAATAGGAGAATGAGAGGACAAGGATGAAGTTGTCTATTGCAAGGACCTGCAACTCCCACACTAGCTGCAGTACGTCAACAGTCCAAATATCTAAGCATAACGTCCCTGTGGCTGGGCACGTGTGATATATATATACAAGAGAAGGAAGAAATGACAGGAAACGGGTCAAAGCCTGAGTGTAAAACAGCTTTAAAATAGTTTAGCAAGTATTTAAAATGGTTACCAGTTGATATTACATATATGTTAGTACTTCGTCACTCACTTGGGAATTCTCACCCCTCAACTAGTGTGCACGCCTAGCGTGCTATTAAACTATTCTAAAAAGGCTAACCCAACTCACTAGTTCAACCTGATTCACTAGTCTAACCCAATTTCCCTTCACCAAATTCTATATCAAGTAATCGCATAGCTAAAGTTAATATCTGATAGACTTTTCTTATGAATATAGTAAGCCAATTATGTTCTTCTCAATACAGACTTAAGTATTCAACCACTAAATTCCTTTAATATTAATTATTCCATTTTATCTACCTACAAGCACAGTAGATTAATCACAGGTACAAATATTTATCACTCATAACATATAAACTAATAGGGCACCCCATATAAATCTATAGTGTTGGCATACTCTGCTATCAAGTCCTCGTATCTCTCGTACAAAGGGAAATACTAGTCTGAAATCACTCTCGAACTGTATTAACATAAATAATACATATTGGAGGCAAAGCATAGTTCTCAGTCACTAAGAGGTCAGCACATACCCTCACGTCTCTTAGGATCGTCTGACTATCATTCTCGGATAGCATGTACCAAGGATGCTATGTTCTAGGGTACACGTCAATATCCCCAAAAAAGTTCCAATCGAGATAAGACTGTCCGGCGTGAAACATCCGGGCCAGCAAGTAGCGCGGGTATGATTACACACAAATATACAATATTATATATATATACATGCACCTATATATATATACATGCACCTATATATATATATATATATATATATATATATATATATATACATATATTCACGTTATTCAGCTAGGTACGCCCACGACCCATAATATATTCGAACCATGTGTGGTATATAACGCCCGAGTTCTACATATAATTAAATCATTCTTTTTATTTTCTCAATTACTGCAAACCCTTAAGTACTTCTCGACTCTCGAAGTGTACCTTCTTGATAAATATAAAATCAGTAGGTTTACACTCACTACCCTACTGGTCTAAGTTCTTCTTAATTCTCACGAGACCTAATTTAACGTGCACATGATTTTCACTCAATTTACACCCCCGAAATCCCACGATTAAATCCCATATAAAATCACCTTCCTTGGACCCTACTTATACCCTACTGATCCTTCTCAAGTACCATTATGATATTAAAATTATGTCCAAAGGTCCTTATACATCGGTATTGGATTAACATTTAAAAGGAGAAAAATTATATTTCCAGGAGGAGTCGATCGATTGATCGACATGCTTGAGTCGATCGATCGACCAAGAAGTTATTGGCCAGAATTCTACATATTGAGCCTACGGGTTTCTTCCAACTTAAATAGTCAAAACTACATTAACATGTCCAAAAATCCCAACCAAACATTATGAATGTTATACAAACCAATATGGATGCATTCTAACGTAAAATATTCATTAATTCCTCAAGAATCGTCGTCAAATGGGTTAATTCAAGAAATTATCATTTAACCCTAGTTTATCTAATTTTCCCAAGAATTCATTTAATTTCCAGATTTCTATCTCTACTGGGCATCAAATTCCGTGGTTAGTATTCTACATATAACAAGAAATTCATCCTAACAAGATTTCTACTCCAAATTTCAATAATAATCTCTCAAACAACAATATATTCTCATAAGACATAAAAATCATTATCTCCTGCACTAGCATGGATGTGTTATCAACTAAAGTTCAGCAAGTTAGATACTTGCCTCAAGAATATAATTTTGAATCTCTGAGATTTGATGATGTGGTTGTGTTTTCCGACGGTGTTTGTGATGGAAACGGTGCAACTATGGTGGTTCTCGCCTTGGGGAGCTCCCCACCTTCCTCCTTTAATGGCCTCTGTGAAATATGTAGGTTCTCACCCTAAAAGACAACCTGTAACACCTAATATACTTCTCTAATTTTTGTAGGTAATTAAATCCCAAAAATAAAATTACCAAAATGCCCTCCCGGGATGCCGATTCTGCATAAAATCATCTTGAGATCCAAACTAAATCTTCGGGTACATTTTTCTGACTAGCTCGACCCTTCCGGACACATTAGAATACTCAAAATGACCATACGGGATACTTAGAATTAATTCACTTTTTATTTCATTAAATTAGTCCCGATACAATTGACAAGCGCGTCCCGAGTTAATTTTCATAACTGTCGTATTTTTCACTCACGACACTTTAATATTTTTATCATCATATATTATCTTACTCACTAAGTAATATTCAATATAATTATCACTAATAAATACTAACTCTCATCACGCTAGTAATTATTTAATTAAATCTGAATTAATTATAAATAAATTTACTCCATTTGAATTAATTAATCCCAATTCTACAATTTAAATATAATATGTTAAAAAATACGAGGTATTATAACATCTTGGTCTTGGATGTTTATAGTTACTTTACACATTTAATTGGAACTCGAATACGTTTTGAAATCTCCTCAAATGACATTGAAGACCTAAGCATTAATGTTGTTAACCATATGGTTTGTTGGAGTAAGAATAGCTCGACCGTTTATGTAATCTAGTTTACCATATTTGTTGACTAAATTGGGGCACGCACTTGAGACAATATCGACAATGGGTTCATCTGAATGAGGGATAAGGTTGGCCTTAGGTATTTTTTCCCACGACGGATAGTTTTCATCTCCGAATGATTCGGTTTGCAGTTTCCCATCTCTTATTGCAAGGACCCATTCTCTGAATGAATTTGAACCTTGTATCCTTATGTTTTTCGTTAGTTTAAAGACATGACACGAATTCCAAAGCTTTGATTTATTAATTGATTCTTAATTTCTTTTTTGTTTCCCTTGTGAACAATAGGTAGCGTTTGGCAAAAACCTACACCAAAAAGTATTATAATTCCTCCAAAAGGCTTTTCATATGATTTTTCATCGTCAAAGCGCATTATGTCTCTTAAGGTTCTCAAAGACTTCAAATGCATGATACTGGTCCATAGAATCCTTATCCCAAATAATTAATATTGTTTTCCTAATGAGCTCTTCAAGATGAGTTCCTTGATGAATATCACAAGTTGATTTGGCTTGAATATTAATTGGTATTTTAAACCTCGAGTGAGACATTCTTCCACCGGGTAGAAGTAATGATGCAATTGCTAAATATGCACCTGCTAGGACCACTTTTCCTTCTTAATGCAAATGTGCAAGAATGGTTTTGTAAAAATACGTCTTACATGTTCCACCTGCGCCATATACGAAGTAAAATCCTTATTTTATTTCATATACCGAACCTAAAACATGATTATAAACCTCAAATTGCTCATCATTCAATGTTGTGAACATGTTAGCATGGTCGTGTGTTAACGACTCTGTATCGTATGAAAGTTTTTTCTCTTAATATCTTCTTATCCCTTTGTCGAATGAGTGTAACATTAGAAAGTGTCATGAGTGATAAATCTTGTACGCATTTTCCATTTCTGTTTTAAATATGGTCAATTTCATAAAGAGCGTAATTCTTTAATTAATTTTCTCTCAAAATGAGATCAGGGAACACTAAAATCTTTCTTTAGAGATGAAGCAAATATTTTGATAAAACATCCCAATTGTCTTCTGAAAGCCTTTTCGGATTAGAAATCTCGCAAAAAAAAGCATCACCACAAATAGTTCACGTAATTGATTACCCATAGACCATTATAAATCTTTGGCTAGAGCATCATGCCATTCCTTATCATCTTCAAATAGCCTAATTGCGTAACACGTAACTTTAAATATTGGATAAATAATTCCATTAACAGTTTTTACCTCATCGTAATTTCTTTCTCCACGAATAACGTTAAGGAGCAGACGAAGCTAAAATCTTCACCTAAGGCTGGATAAGCATATATTATATGACCTAAGTAAGTCCCTGAATTTTTTTGTTTAAACCATTCCTTTGCCTGTGAGTCCCAAACCCATTTCAAAAGAAATTCTGCATAGGTCAATTGCCTTGCATCCTCGTGGATGCAATGTGTTATCATCCACTGTGTAAACATTGTCTTCTCAATATATACCCTTTCAATCACAGTATCTAGATTGTCATAATCTTTAAAAGTTACAACATATTCATCGAGCAGATGGAAGGACAAATGCTCAACGCCAATGCTTCGATATTGTATATGAAATTGATTTATTCTCCAGCAAGCTTCACATGCAAACGTAATGGCAATCCATAAATGATATTATTTCATCAACCTCTAATATTTCATCTTTACCATTATTATGGTTTTGAAGATTGATTACTTGAGTTCCATTGTTATTCTATTTGGGCCTTTATTTATGTACTTGAAAAGGTAATTAATTACCATTGACTTATTATATCATTCGACGTTGATGTGAGCTTAGTATTTCACGAATAAGTCAATATTATAAGGAACTACAAATATATTATCCAGTTTCATTCCCATCTTCTCAACAACCCTACCATCATCTCCCCAGTGGCGGACCCAGGAATTTATCGCGGTGTGGGCGAAACACATATGAAAAAAAATGGGACGTATAATCAAAATTAACATATATAGATAGTCAAATTGTCTTGAACAATTGCATTACAATATCTTGGTCCATTATAATTTCTTTGTAAAACTTGTGATAAGTTATTTGCAACACCCAAAATAATTTTCATCAAATACAAATGAAAAACAAAATCAAAGCATTGCATAAGTACGATAAGGTTCATCGCTTGAGCTCTATGCTTTTAATCTCTTGCATCTTCTTCAATAATGAAAAGAACATCCTTCACTGAGGAGAACAAGCAAAGGAAATTCACAAGTGTGCCATAATGCGAGCCCCAACATGTCTCACCTGCTCGCTTCATTGTTAATTCTTGATTCAATCCCCGTCCTGTCAAAATATCTCCATCGCATATCCCTATTGTAATCTTCTCAAATTATTTCTCACGGAAAATGTCTCTTTGTTTGCATGAGGCTCCAAAAATATTTGTGAGCTGTGTGACAATTTTAAAGAATGTTGCAATTTTTTTATGATGTTCTGAAATAGCAACAAGGGTTAATTGACGTTGGTGAGCAAAATAATGAACATAATAAGCAGATTCATTCTCACTTAAAATCAAACTTTTAAGCCCATTGAATTCTCCTTGCATATTCCTATCTCCATCATAGCCTTGGCCACATAAACGTGAAATACATAATCCATTTTTGCCAAAAAGTGCCTCGATTACTGCTTAAGTCACAAAGCAGAAGTATCACTAACATGTACAAGGCCAAGAAAATCCTCCATAATATAATCCTTTTCATCCGTGAAACGCAAGACAACAGCCATTTGCTCCTTCACTGATATGTCACGAGACTCGTCCACTAAGATAGAGAAATAATCATCTCCAAGTTCTCTAAGGATAACCTTTGTATTCTCAACTGCAATTGAGTTAATAATATCCTTTTGAATTTAGGCGATGTCATCATGTGGTTTTGGGGAGCTTGCCTTAATACAACTTTCTTGATTTGTGGATTGGGATCGGCAAGAAATTATAAGAGCTCCAGAAAGTAACCCTTATTTAGTGATTTATCGGACTCAGTGACCACGGAATCCCAACCCCTGATGCAAAAGAAACCTAATATAATCAATTGATGCAACTAAACGAGCACGATAATCCTCTTGTGTTTGGCTAGATTGCTTAGCCAAAGAAAATTCAATGTGTTGTTTTTGTTTCATAAGATCTTCATGGGATCTTACACACTTGTTGTGTGTACTAGTTGGTTCTCCAACATGCATATTAAAACTGTCTTTCTTTCTCCAATTCTTAAAACCCTCCCCAACAAAGGAATCAAGACCACTTTGCTCCGCTTTGAAAAGGTAACAATACAAACAATATGCCTTGTCTTTGTCTATACTGTACTCAAGCCAATTAGGGTGATCATTGAACCACGAAGGCCTAAATCTATGTTTCTCCTTAGCACAAAGACGCCAAGGAAAGCCGTAATTTTTAGGTTGAAAAGAACCTTTTGCCAAGTAGTAACAGCACACCGTGTTTCTTTCATTAACATCATACTCTTGTATGGGTTTTCTCAACCCGGGATCAGCTGGGTACTCATCCAAATTAACCTCAACATTAGGTTGGGGTAGAGGAGGGTGTGGCGAGGGGGCCGATGGTGTAGGTGGCGGTTGACTTGAACTTTCTTCGCGGATCTTTTTTAAATACTTCAACATAATTGCCTCAATCTAAAACATTATTTGAAATTTTATTTTTAGTTACTAATTAAAATTAAAGTTCAATAGTTTCAACAAAAAATTCAGTAAGAATAACAATTAGCAACTAATTTCAGCATACTAATTTTAGCAACAATAACGAAAACCCAAAAATTCAGTAACTAATTTCAGCATACTAATTTTAGCAATAAGAACAAAAGCTAAAAAATTCAGCAACAATAACAAAAACTAAAAAAATTAAGCAACTAATTTCAGCATACTAATTTTTTTTTAAAATAACTAATTTCAGCAACAACCAATTTCAATAATAATTACTAAAAATTTCAGCAACAATTTTAGAAAAAATAACAACTAAAAACAATTAAACTTTAAATTAATAACTAAAAACAATTCCAGAGCAGATTTATTGAAAAAAAACGTACTCAAAAGGAAGGCAACTCCTGCTCTGCTACTGCTTCGGCAGCAGCGTTTGGGACTCGCGAAGACGACGAGAGGAGAGAAGAGAGGTGAGGACAGGGGCGGTCCAGGCAGGAGGGGAGCAGAGGGATGTGAGTGAGGGACAATAGTGAGGGGGAGAGAAACAAGAGGTGGCGGAGAACGGATCAGAGATGACGAGAGAGAAAGAGATGAAAATAGAAAAAGGGAACGAAAGGGCCTTTTAAGTTACCATCTCCATGTTTTTTTAGGTTTTAAAGATTTATCTTAATTAGATAATTACCCTCCATATTCTTAAAAACTTATTAATAGGTTTTAAAAAAATTATAAATACTCACAGAAAATTTTTGAAAAACCCGTGGGTGCGGCCGCCCCCATTCGGGATGGGGTAGGTCCGTGATCGAGGGGAAAAATCGAGCGTCTGTGTAATACGCTAGTCGTTGTTATCGGCTTCCAACCTCAATACAAAAAAAAGTAAACTTGTAACTACACTTTTTAAGGAGTATAGTGGCGAGTCTGGGTATCGAATCCACAGGGAATTAGGACGTGTGAACGTGACGACAAAGGTAAGGTAGTTTAATCCGAAAGTTGATGTTAAAATAAAAGAAAAGAAAAAGATGATGGATGGGTTTAAATTTTCAATTGGTGTTGAAATAAAATGTGCACAAAAATACTAAGAATTGTAAAGAAATTAGATTTGAAAATGAGAAAAAATAGGGTGGGGTACAATCCCTCAAACCTTAACAAATTACCGTATAGAATACTAGAATTGTAAATTGAAATTTTTTACTAAATCCAGTCTTTATATATCCTAAGCATTACATATATGAAGGATCTTGCCCGCATCATATGAAATCAAAGGCAAATACAAAGCGGTGAATGGAAAATTACACTTCCATAGCATTCTTAAACATCCCAAGTACCTAGGGCAAGAGAGATTAAAAGGTCGGCTATGTTCGTAGAATTTCCATACACGATTTGGTCAATATTTAATTTACCCTCTATTTTCTACACAGGTAATTTATACCGGAATGAGTTCATGTACCCCAACCCTTGAAAATTTAGCTAGACATGATTTTATGGGAAAACAATTTCATAACAATGCATATAATTGTGGATCTAAGAAACATGGTAAAAACAAAAATTACAAAACAAGAAAAGATGATTAAATTGAAAATAAAAATTGAGATTAACTAAGAGAATGGAATTTGATACTTGAAATCTGCACTAGGGAAGAGAGATGATTGAATCCAGAAATATTCTTCTTCTTCAACCTTACAAACTAGGGTTTATGTATGTAAAGAAAAACTAAGAAAACTCTCTAAAATTTGACTTTCTCTCTCTAAAATTCTATTCTACTCTCTAGAATTCGTCTCTCTTTGAAATGAGGTAGGGCTTGGTCTTTTATAGCACCAAGTAGCACGAATTTGACAGCTAGAATCGCTTGTTGCGCAAGTTTTCATCAGCTAATCACCTCAAAATTTGCATAATTAATGCCAGCAATTCGCACCGTCGGACCGGTCCGGACCTGGATCGGTTTGGTACCGGATCGGTTCTTTTTTTCCTGACCGGATCGGTCCTATTCCATCCGGATCGGTTTGGTTTCTGGTCCATTTCTCTTCATTATCGCACAACTTTAAAACATCGTAACTTCTTCACCGTAGCTCGGATTGAGGTGCCGTTTTCTCTAGTGTTCTTGTAATTTAGAGCTCTTCAACTTTCTAGTTGGCCCCACCTCCGGACTAAGGCTGAAAAATTACGAAAATGCCTTTTAACTCTCCATTTCTTGGTTTCTTTCACTGTTTTGAGTTCTCTTTCGCACCAATTGGCCTGAAATACCTCTAAAACACATGAGAAATACACAAAATACGAAATACTTGCCAAAAGAGGTTAGTAGCATAAATACGAGACAAATCCAAGCTATTTACACTGCACAGGATCATAAAAATACCAAAATTAAGGGGATAAATGTGAAGAATATGTGCCTAATCTGTCCGCCCCTGCATCTCGTCATCTATAAATTGTGAATCCATTTTCATCCAATGCTGTCATGATTGTGACTTTTTTGGGAATTTTTTTTACCAACAACCATTTTCCATACAATGTGATCTTTTATTTGCATGTCCGTAGGGGTCGTGCATCATGAATTGTGGAACATATATGTAGCCAGTTGGCTCGCTACTGCAATCAGGTAATTCAGTCAAAATAATCTTATCAATATCAGTTGTTGTTGGTTGTTTTACGTCTATATGTAGGAAGAGAAGTATGTGTGTGCGAGGTAAACCTCTTTTTTGGAATTCAATAGACTATGGTTTGTAATGACACAATAGAGATGGTAACAACCACAAATAATATGGTTTGTAATTATGTTTCATTATTTATTTAATATATAAGAATGCACCTGCCAATACTTTCCCAAAGTGTTTTCCTTGGACTAAATATTTCAGTAGAGCATCAAGCTTAATTGTAAATACCCACGTGATGATATTCGGCATGTCCTCGAGTTTTTTCACAGGAATAGCTTGAAGACTCTTTGTGATCTCGAACCATTTAAGATTTGCAGTGGATGTGATGAACAGATCATTGTTTCTAAACAATCTACAAATAGCCATTATATCTTGGATGTTTTGACCCATATAATGTGGACCTCCCATAAAACTGAAGGGAAGGATAATATGTTTCCCTACAAATGATGGTGTTGAATCTTCATCAAGAACAACATCTTTCAAACCTTTATATAGCTCAGCCCTTAATCGCGTCTGGTTCGTCCTAATCCACCTTAACCTTTCTTGTTTTATACAGGTATATGCATCAACAACATATTATTGAAAAGTCTTCCTGAGCGTAGTACGGTGTGAGCTTCATTCATTATTTGATACAAACAATATATGTAATATTCTATCCTAGTCACGCAATTCAGTTTAGTCTTACGTTTCTTGTTTTTGTTTCTAGAAGTTATACCCAGTTGATAACTATCCTCCCCATAGGGGAATAACAATGGGAATTGCATAGCCATAAAGGATGGATGAAAATCGCTAATCCTTTCCAAACCATTTAATTTGTGGTCAACAATAATATCTCTCATAACATTCTCCTTATTAAAGTCACCAATAATAAGGGTGGCTATTTCAGAAGCGGTCGATAAATTATAAATCGATGGGTCTTTGGAGCGATTTTTAATGAAACATATTCTCGTAGGCATGACATTTGAATGATGAAAATGCTCACGTGCCATTCAAAATACTTTTGCAATCTCATTGTGTTCATCAAGAAATATTAGTAAATTCAAAATTACTTTTAGGTACAACTTTGATGAAGTCATATACCCACCTATTGATTTAATTTGAATGTTCACCTCATTATCGGTATCATAAATATATAGTTCCGTAAATTTAGGTCTATGGCCTTCAAAAGGAAGTAAGGAACCAAGCAAATTATGGTTTTGCCCACTAATGGAGTAAACATATGGTTTGCCTCCACTGTATATTTCAAGATGAAATTTATCCCCAGTAGAGAGGTAAATGCAAACATTGAATTGTAGGCTCTAATGTTCTTCTTCAAGTTAAATGAAATCCATTTATTTTCATAATTTAGTAGATATTTTAAAATGCGCGGTGCGTAATTTAAAACAGGTAGCATGACCTTTTCTTCTTGGTAACACAATGAGAATTTAGGAGACATAGGATTTCATTGCTTATCGTTTCTCTCTTCATACTATAAAATGCACCGTAACTGTCGCAAATTTGCCTTGGCCCGCCAAAATCCCATGGCTCAATAAACTTCCCTATAAATTCGTTAAAACTTCACGTGAGTGAAATTGTAAGTGAAGTAAATGTAACATTTATTTATGAGTGTATACCATACTTACTTTTTGACGTCGTATTCAGTTGATCTTGAGCGTCATTTCTAGGTTCGGTTGAGAGCCTAGGCCCTGAAGTTTTTAAAAACATAGAGTACCCAAAAATTAGATTCAAAAGAAGTAAAAATTTATTTATAATACTAATACGTTTTATTAGTTCTTAGATTTAATCAATGGATAACCTATTTCGATTACATAATGGATTGAATGGAGCGCATGTTTTACCGAAGCAATGGTATATCCACAATAGTTACTAGGGGAGATTGAACCTTGGATGAGTCATTAGCATTCGTTTTTGTTATCATAAAGATCTCTCGCTTCCATAAAATTTCAAGAGGTCCAATTAATATTACGAATAGATGACATGTTTTGAACCGATGGGTGTAAATTATATGGCATATTAGTTAAAGTAATATGTGGTGGTGGTGGTGTACGATGTAAGTTACTTTAACGCTTATGAAACATAATTAACCTACGAAGGAATCTAGCAAAGCGAGATTGTTCACCGTTATCCATCTAAATCGGACCAAAATAATAATAACGTGTTAACGAGTGAATAATAGCATGCAAGATATATAACAGGGCAATGCGGTAAATTTTTATAGCATGTACAAAAATATTTATATAGTTTTCGGATGATTTTATATTATAAAGTAAATGAACCAAGGACGAAATCAAAATAATAATAACAGGTTAACGAGTGAATAATAGCATGCAAGATATATAACAGGGCAATGCGACAACTTTTTGTAGTATGTACGAAAATATCTATATAGTTTTAGGATGATTTTATATTATAAAGTAAATGAATCAAAGACGTAAGTAAATGCTAGTGCATAAGTACTACTTATTATTTTCATAGCATACATTTACTCTTCACAGACAAATTATTAGTTCCTAATTAAGGGAATTTCATTTACTAATAAATGCGGGATGAATATAAAATATGTGACATATTTGGATTATGGTAACGTACCTTGAAAAAACGGAGTGACAAAGAAAACTTAACCTATAACAGTGCATTAGGAAAACATATATATGTAAGAAATTAAGACGAAATTAAATTAGTTAACCTTATTCATGCTTATCTATAATTAGAAGGTAAAAAATATCAATATATTCATGTTGACTAAACTAAGAAATTAATATTATTTAGAGGAAAACTACAAATATTCGGCTTTTACGTATTAAGGAATCTGAATTCAAGATCTAATTCAAGATATATAGGACAAAAAATATTTTCTTATGGTATAAGACTTTTATTAATGAAACCATGTCTGTATTATTTAATACCGCCTTTACAATGCCACAACCTATGTGAAAGGAACACATAAAGAATTTAACACTGCATTATGTCCTTCTATAACGTTCCCCAAATTAGAATTGGACACAACACATGAGATAATTACTTCTCTAAATATGGGCTCTACGCCTCACCTTCAGTCCCAATTAATTCACATATTTATAGAGACAGTTTAATAATAACTTCTATGCAACTTCTATGCAAAGACACTTTGATAACATCAATGAACCTCCAAGTTTCATTGGCCATAGCATATCAATACGTTACTCGATAAATTGGATAAAAATTTCCTTGTAGGAAAATCATATTAGATATTGTTATTCTCATGGTGAGTATAAAAGGAAAAAATGTCTTTTCGACCCTTCTTCTTTCGTAGCTATATTAAGATAGTAAAACTACATACTTTTAACGATTTTGAACAAATTTTAATTTTTTAGTTAAAATGTATTTAAGTCTAAAATCATGTTTAGGTTTGAATTTTCAAACCTAATATTTATTTACTCAACAAACTTGAGTCTGTAATCTTATACCGAGTGATATATAACATACGCGATTGCATTCATATGAACCATAAAATAAAATAGAAACATGGAGTTCAATATATTACTAACCTATTGTAAATTACACATTAGTATTTGTGGGTAATAAAATAGGCACAAATAATTTTAATGTAGTCAAAAAATAAATTCAAGTGATGTCGTAAACAAATTTATATATGCCTGTTTTGGTTTGAATATAGCCAACAAGATGCAAAGATTTTGGCTGAAAAGGTATTAGATATAATCAGCACAGTGCCTCTAGATAAATAGGTTCAAATAATGCTATGGTATGAAAACAAATGATGACGTGTGCGGACTCAAGTTTGCTAAAAATTAAAGTCCAAATATGCTAACCATCGTGCTGAAAATCAAGTTAATGTTTATCTATCTGTTTAAAAATCCAAACAAAACTCCAACTCGCATATTTATAGTATTCATCAAAACATAGCAGATGAGGAAAATATAACATAAAATAGTAATGAACCTCCAAGTTTCATTGGCCATAGCATGTCATTAATCTTTTATTACTTGATATTAAATAATAAAAGGTGTATAAAAATGTTCTTATAAGAGAATCCTATTAAATATATGTATACCTGAGTTATTACATTATTAGGTTTGATAGTATACATCAAAACATAGCAGATGGGGAAAATATAACAGAAAATAGTAATGAATCTCTAAGTTTCATTAGCAATAACATATCAATAATATTTTATTACTCGATATTAAGTTATAAAGAGTGGGTGAAATGTTCTTATAGGAGAATCCTATTAGATATTGTTATTCTTGTAATGAGTATAAAAGTAAAAAAGGGCTTGCCAACCCTTCTTCTCTCATAGCTATATTGAGATAGTAAAACTACATAATTTTAACGATTTTGAACGAAGTCTAATTTTTTTAGTTAAAATGTATGTAAGTCTAAAATCATGTTTAGGTTTGAATTTTCAAACCTAATATTTGTTTACTCAGCAAACTTGAGTCTATAATCTGGTCCCAAGTGATATATAACATACGCCATTGCATTCATATAAACTATAAAATTAAATGGAAACATGGATTTTAATATATTAGTAACCCATTGTAAACTACAAATTAGTATTCGTGGGTAATACAACATGCAACGATAATTTTAATGTACTCGAAAAATAAATTCAAGTGATATCATAAATAAATGTATATATGCATGTCTAAGTTTTAATATTGCCAACAAAATGCAAAGATTTTAGCTGAAAATGTTTTAGATACAATCTGTAAAGTTCCTCTAGGTAAATAAGTTCAAGTAATGCTATGGTATGAAGACAAATGATGACGTGTGTATGTTCGCGGCATTAGATTGACCATAATTAAGTGTAACTTAGATTAAGGTAATGGAAACAAACGCTTTTTGTATCTAGTAATGAATAGTCGGATACAAATATTATGATTCCAATAAGCAATTTACGTGTGTCTTAATGTATTGTATATTGCGAAGGTGAAATTTTCTATTACTATAAAATTGAAAGAATTCCTATGATTAAAATGTAATAATGAACTTCAAATGAAACTAATGTCATTGTGAGGGATTCATGAGAAAAAAATGACACAGTTTCATTTAAGCACCACGCGTAAAAGGAATGAATATTGATGGATTCCAACTACTGTTAATACTAACACGAAATCATAAGAAATTAAATTCATAATTTATGTTTCAATATGTAGATAAAACATGGACAGTATTGAAAGAAAATAGGATAATAGGAAACTTGATTTTGATTTACACATTTTGTTAAACATATGCCATGCATCTATAAGAGGTTAAAATTACAAATCATTCAACTTATCCCGATAACCTCGAAAATTCAACAACATAACAAACCTCATCATACTTATACATATACCACATACATCGATGAAAAAAAATTCTTTTGAGGCAATTATTTCAGGTTTTTGGACAATTTACAAATTCAGGTAGGTCATAAGACAATGCAGGTTAAACTCAAAAGTTTTTCGATAATGTGAGTCCAAATTTATTACAATTAAAAGATTCCAGAAAGCAATTAAATAATTATTGTAAATAGTCCAATCACATAATACACAAATATATGTGGTTCGATAAATTTCCTATATCTACGGAGAGGTCACTGTATTTCTATTAGTTTTTCTCAAGGTTTTCGAAATTACATCCACCGTTCGCCCTGGGGTGTGGGTTGTATTTATAGTTGTGTAAGATCGTAGTGGTTGAATCAACCAAGGAACTCAATTGGCTTGAGATAAGCTCATATGGTGATTCCATGAATATCTTATCCGAGATTTTGGGTAACCAGCATTAGTTGATTGTAGGTATTAACACGTTTATAATTATCCACGTGAAGAATGATGGAAATAATTCTTGTTATTAATAAGATGGATCGATCTTTCCCCAAGCTCTGCTGGGCTTGGTCGCCCGATCTTGAATTGGGCCTAATTTGTATTTAGGTTCCCATAATTGCCCCTAAAATTCCTGGCCAAAGGTCGTTGGTCCAAAGGATTTTACTACTGTCATATGAGCCAATTGATCTATTCTCACGAATTTGAACCGACGGGCCATACCTATAAATAAAGTGAAGTTACAAGGCTACGCTTGTCCGAGCAAAGAGTGAAGCGCCAAAAATCCCCTTAGTTCTTGCACCTCATGATTGTGCACAATCTTTCAAACTGAGTTTGTTCAATACTTGACACCAAACCATCATCCTCTAGTCTTCTGCTATCTAAAAACTTCAGATCTTATTCATTTGCATTCTTCAGCTTTTGTCGTAGGTTTCCATCATCTCTATCCTTATGTATTATTTTCGTCGCTTTCCTCTTCTCCATTCTGTTGTCTTCAGTAGTGATAATCAGTTCTTCTAAAAATGTCCAAATCTATTCATGGCAAAAATGTATACGAGTTTAGGAAAACTTATTCCATTCCTTCTTAGGTCACAATCGAATGCACCCTCATGCCCAAACAAGTCAAAGGAATTAATGGGGTACACTGGATTCACACCCTTGCTATGGTCCAGTAAGGAATGACCTTTCCCCCCAATCCCCTATTTTTGGAATTATTTGAATTCTTTAGAGTGGCCTTAACTCAACGTGTCCTTAATATTTGGCGTATAGTCAATGGGTAAATCGAATAAATGAGCTTTATGGGACCAACTTGGGCATCCCAGAGATCAGATATTGTTATAATTGGTCTCATACTACAAATGGCCTTCTTTACTTGAAGGCGAGAAATGCCAACAGAGTGTTGGTCATAAACCTCCCAAATTCCAACAAAGGATATCAAGATCAGGGGATTATTAACAGAAATCGGTAACATTCACCACTCCCTGAGGGCGAAGAATATACAAGTTTTTTATGCATAGATTGATGGTGACATAACTTCATTCTTGAATCTTTATTCGCTTATGTTTGTTTATCATTCTGCTGTATAATTGCTTACAACGCCTTTTGTTTGTGCCTTTGAGTAACTCGCATGAATAACAAGGAGCCTTTCATAAAGGACATCAACTGTGTTGACCCGTTGAACACTTGGAGGGTGAAAGACTATCTTCATGACGATGTGCACCCAAGATTGGCATACCTTATCTTGGAGTACACAAATACTGCTTGCAGCTTTACTGTCGATATACATGATCTTTCATTCCCTAAAGAGGAAACGTCCTCATCCTTTGAGTCGCTCGGCGTTGGTTCCATCTAGTCAGTGGAAGAGGATTCAGTGGCTCATCCTAAGAATAGGGTCCTCTTAATTAAAGATGATGATGATGATGATGTCCTCCTTTCCTTCAAAGCCAAGTCCCAAAAGAAGTCTGAGGGTGAGTCCTCCAAGGTTGGTGACTAGAATTTAGTCGCCAAGGAGAAGAAAAAGGAAGAAAAGGAGAAAAAGAAGAAGGAGGAGGAGGAAAAGAAGAAGTCCTTCACATCTCCTCCCTCGAAGAAAATTGAAATCCTTCCCTCCTTCTCCAACATCCCTCAGGCCCAATCTGTGGCCCATAATCCATCATTAGCCCTAGTTTTATTAAGGGGGTAGTGCTCGCTAGTGATCGCAAGAGGCTAAGATGCTGGGACCTAACCATCTTTCCCTTTTTGTTTCTTAAACTCTGTCATTGGTGAGAATCTTCTTCCTTTTTTCTTATTTCTGCTCTTTTTATTTGTTCACTTGTAACTTCTCAATTTTTCTAACACTTGTATTTTGCTCTATCTTACAGTTTATAGCAGAGTTCATCAGCCTCTTGGATGCTCGCGCCAACCAGTTCAAGTTAAATGATGAGTTGAATGTGGCCTTTTAGAAATCCCACGAAGCCATAGACAAGGCCTTGAAGTTCCATGAGAGAGAAAAACTCCACCATTGAGGACATGGCCTCATTGAAGATTGAGAATAGTCTATTGAAGGTGGATAATACTCACCTAAAAATAAAAAAATCTCGGTTAACTACTAAAATGGCCCAGATTCCTCTTGCCAAGGATCTCAATTTCAAGTAGTCCTGATGCCAAGATCCAGATAGCCTATGTTCACAAGGCTAGCTTCAAAAAGGTATGGGATCAGGCCTTAGCAAAAGCCAAAGTCCTTACCGAGTCCGAGTTATTAAGTGAACACCATCCAGGTTTCCCACCCCCAAGGTTAATAAAGGCTTCCACTAGTAACCCTATCGACTAGGCTAAGGAGGTGGCAACCAAGGAGAAGGGGGTTGATGCAGAAGAGCAGGTGAATAAGTGAAGTCCGTAGTCTCTAGGATTTTTCTTTTTTTTTTTTACTTTGTACCCTTTTTGTTTCCCTTTGGTGTTAGACTTAAAATGGCTCTGCCTACATCCTTGTTAGTGAAAATAATATTTTCTTCACTTTGAGTGTGCTAATTTTAGCATTTTTGATAATTTATTTCCTGCTCTGCTTTGATAATTCAGCCTATTATCGAGGAAATTCCCTCTTCAAGTAACTTAGATAATATGCTTGAGCAGGATGCCACCGCGCAAGATCGTCGAGCATTTTTTACTGCCATTAAGGCTTTAAAGAAAAGTATTGAGGCCTACAAGGACCAGTCCGCCATGGTCACCAAGCTAAAGGATGGTCTCAAAGACTTGGAGGACATGGGCTCCTCTAAGAAGAAATAAATAAATGACTTGAAGTCCTAGCTGGCTGAAACCAAGGAATTGGGGGAGATCGGAGCTCTAGTCCAGTCAGAGAACAATGAACTGGAGAGGAAACTTAATAAGGCCGAGGAAAAGGTTCAAAGGAGAAACACCATGATAATCGGGCTAAAGTGTGATATAAAGAAGCTTTAGTACTTGTTAAGGATGGGTCCCCAAGAAGCCTGGGCAATTAGTTATGATGACGGATGGCTAGATGCACTTGTGAGACTACAAGAAGCTCAAAACATGGCCTATAAGCATAACAGGCTGAATGGGCTTATGGTTGTTAAAGAACCTAAGGATTTCTAGCTCTGGTATATGTACCACGTTGAGTGTCCAGTCTACCGATGACCTCTTTTGGGGAGAGATGAGGCGTGGGTCCCCTTGAATCCCATTCCTCGTCTACTTGTTGAGAGATACTTGAAAGGTCATGGCAGTGATGATGAATACAAGCCAGATCCTAGTGATGGTCAAAGTAAACAAATCAAACACTTTTTGGCGTGCCGACCTTAAACTGTTGTGATTTTGTAATCTTTATAATTATTTTGTAATTGGTACTTTTTGTAATTTGCCATTCTCGGAGAATCAAGTTGATACCAATCTTCCTGTATTTTTCCATTCCATTTTGACTTGCATGTGTTATATTTATCTTTCTTACCTTTTTGGTCATGTAGTCACACTCCTTTAGGCCTAAAAGAGGCAATGGAAAAAATGCACCTAGTTTAGGGGCTATCCACCCGTTCAGGATTTTATTCGACTAAACAAAGTTGGATTACTGCCTCGAGATCCCCCGCAGGGCTTCCAACTTGCTTGGGCAAGTTATGAGGTCACCTGTGTTAATTTTAACAAGGACCTGAGGACTTTAATTTTAATTGTAATAAGCCATATTCCTACTGTAACTAATTTAAAGCCTGATCGGTAGGGGTGAAAATGAGGCGAGCCGAGCCGAGCCGAGCCGAGCTTAAGACTGCTCAAGCTTGGTTTGTAAATGTAAACGAGCTTAATAGTATGTTCAAGCCCGGTTCATTGATTCTACGATCCAAGCTGGAACGAGCTTCTAAGCAAGCGAATACGAGCCGAGCTCGAGTAGCTTGGTTATTTTATACTAGTTTAATATGGATATCGATGATCGAGTCAAATCCGAGCCGAGCTCAATAAGATAACGAGCTTAAATTTTTGTTCAAGCTTGACTCATTTATTTTACGAGCTAGTCTCGAACGAGCTTTTTTCCGAACGAACACAATCCTAGCTCGAGTAGCTTGGTTCATTTTACAGCCCTACTGATCGGCACTTTCAAAGATTGATGCCAATTATGAGCTTATTATTTTGGAAACAATTTAAATTAATTGGATAATTAAGAGATTGATCGAAGTAAGGAAAGAATGGCCTTTATTCATAATCTAAATAATTAGGCAACATAATGTTTGAAATGAACATTTGTAAAAACTAAGTGATAAAAAGTAAGACTAATAGTAGAACTTCTTGAGGTTGGTTGAATTCTACGATCTTGGTATCTCTCTGACCTCCATTATTTCCCAGTGACAGGCTCCCTGTAGATCATCTTTGATTATTTTTAATGGTCTTTCCGAGTTGAGCATGAGCTTGTCATCTGACGGCTTTGCACCGCAATCAAAAACTTTTCTGAGGACTTAATCCCCTACTTGGAATTTCTTTGGATTGACCCTCTTATTCTACTGCTTCACCAACTGTTGCTGGTATAAGGCCATATTGATCATATATTTCTCCCTTCGTTCGTTGGCCAAGTCAAGTTCAGCGCGAAGGGCATCGTCATTCAGTCCTTGGTCGTCCACCTTTATTCTCATAATCATGAGGCCATGTTCAAGTGGTATGACATCTTCCATTCCTTATATGAGTGCGAAGGGAGTTTCCTCGATTGGTCTCCTAGGCGGGGAATGATATAACCTGAGACATGAGTAAGCTCATCCAGCTAAATGCTTTTAGCCTCTTTTTAAGGCCATCGAGCATTATTTTGTTGGAGCCTTTTGCTTGACTGATTCTTTGAGGGTACATTACTGAACTAAAATGGTGCTTGAATTCATGCTCATTAAAGAAATTTTGGAAAGGACCATGATTCGTATCAAATATTGCATATTTTCGCCCGTTATCTTCATGCATTCTAGCATTTTTATGGTCCCTAATGCCTATATTTATGCTCTTTAACAAGACAACCTTAGATTTGGATATATATACATGTTTTGTAGGGGTTAATTGTGTTTTTGTAGGTATAGTATTGCTAAACGTGAGGATCCACTGCATTTTAGAGAAGTTTCGTCGTTGGACGCTACTTCAAGGGCATTTTAGTTAATTCACATTTCTTCTCCAGCTCATGGAAATTCCACGGATGTGTAGTTCATTGAGTTAGCATCGCGTGGCTGCAAACGGTGCGTCGTTTGGAGTTCGGACGAATAAGCTATGCCCATTTCCGTTATGGACCTTTCCCCCTTTTCATGGAATAAGGATTACTGAGAAATAGAGTATCGGTTGACCGCGATTTCACATTTTGTCGTGGGAAGGAGATAGTGGGCTTATACAATCAGGATCGATCGACCACTCCCCTACGACCGGTCGACCGGTGATGCCAGATATTTTGCTCTTCTTCCTTTTTCTTTTCTTTTTCCTTTATTTCTTTTGTAACTTACTATATAAACCAAATTTTGGTTTTATTTCAGATATACATTCATATATTAGGTTTTAGAGAGTTGTAGGTTAGGGTTTGTGTTTTTGAAGAGTTCTTCTTCTTCCTCTTTTTAATTGACACCCTTTAGGGTTTGTAAATGGCACTATTCATCTTCCCTACCAATAAATATAGTTGTATTTCATTATTTCTTGCTTTCTAATTAGATTTACATGCTTTGTTAATTAGTTTACATGCTTTAATTTATTTGCTTTCTAGGTAGATTTATCGCGTTTATTAACTGCTTTCCATTTATCGCATTTTTAATATGCTTTCTAGGTAATTTAAATTAGGTTGGGTTTGAATTGAACTCACTCGGGTTAACGCGTTGCTTGGCTTTGGTGATAGTGTTTACGGGTCTATTTCGGGTGTGTTGTCCTATTTATTACGCCTAGGAGATTTGACGGGGCATATCATGTATGTCCTGTGCTTACGACCTTTCGCGCGTAATTTTTGGGATATTTGTTGACGCCAAAATCTTATTAGGCTTTTATGCGGATTTAGGGGCGTGATAACCCTTGATTTAATTAACTGTCAAAACGATACGCATTTGTAATAACTCGTCGACCCATGTAACCATTTTATACAAATTAACTCGGGTGAGGGATATTCGACGCAACCTATAGTTTGACTCGCTTTGTTAGTCTAGTTTCAATACACTTGCCTATAGTAACATTTCCCTTTTATGCATCGTTTCCTTTTTAGTTTGTAATCACCTTTCACACTTTTATTTCGGAGTATTAAATCATATAAATTCTAGCAACTCGTCCTTGTGGATTTTTGATACCCGACTTACCGTTGTGCTTGCCTCGCAAGTGTAGTCGTAATTTAGGTTTGTTTGTATTAAGTTGGCGAAACGAAAACAACGACCGTCGTCTGACATGCGCCACACTTTTTGCACTCGATCAAAATGGCACCGTTGCCGGGGACTTATTTGTTTTTGACTTTATTTGATTTAGTATTTTATAGTATTTTCTTTCTATTTGTATTATTTGTTAACCTTTTTGCAGGACTTTCACATTTGAGCACTTAGAAATGCTCAAATTTTTCCCGTGCGCACTTACTTTGTGGAATCCGCCACTTCGAACCATTTTTGGGGTAGGCATGTCTTATTCCAATTCTTTCGGTAATCATTGTTATAATTCTCAAAATGCTCGTAATCCTATGACTTTCGGTTAATACTTAGAATCCCAAAGTATAAAAAATTCAAATATGACTTTGGGCGAGTATAACAAAAGTCAAAATTTGGGTTATTGGAATTTTAATGATGATGATAATGATTTTGGGCCTTTACCTCCTTATAATAGGAATTTCGAAATGAATTGCAATAGTTTTCAAAATTCCTATAATAATGAGTTTTCGTTTAAGTCCGATGGTAATTTTCAAAGTTCCCATTTTAATGCATCCGCACCTCGACCTATGACTTTTGGTAAGGACTTGCGTATGTATGAAAATGAGAAAATTGAAAATCGTTATTGGGAAGAAAATCGTTGTTGGGAACATGAATTGGCTTTATTATTTAAGTCCGATGACGATTTTGCTTTCGATACTTTCGAAGTTGAAGAATGTTTTGAACCAAATGAGGTTTTCGTGCCTACTTTGGAACAAACCATTCTAGACTTTGCGCATTGCATAATAGATATTCAAAGTGCGGATGAAAATGATGTAATATCCATTTGCAATGAAATGATTTCTTCTTTGGCCCCCAAAGAAGAACATTTCATTGAAAATTATATTATTTCATTCGAAACTCAATCTTCATGCGATGATGATTCATCTCATGAGATTTAATTTCTTTCATCCCCATTTTCATTCTTATTATCACACCATCACAATTACCCGATGATTCGGTTTCAAACTTTAAAGTTTTAAACCTTTTCGCCGATGAGGAGTACTTGCTCGAGTCGCCTTCCATGATCGCATCTTACCTCCCATTCCAATTTCAAAATCTTTGGGAGGATTTTTGGCTTTTCTCGGTCCCCACATGTTTTTATCACCCGTTCAATCCAAACCCCCCATCGTCCCTCCAAAAATTTTAATTGACAATGGTTCCTTTCTTACGCCTTACACATGTCTTCCGTTGTTAAAACGGAACTCATTTTTTTTGGAGGGCATGCTTGTATGTGAGGGTACACCGGCTATCCTCCAAAGTCAAATCGTTATCACGGTGGACCCTCAGCTATTTAGACTTCTAGTAGATAGTTAGTGTGAGGCCTAAATAGTAGGTTGTATATCGTTAGTTTTTTATTCTTTCTTTCTTTTTATTTTAGTTTAGTGTAATTAGTTAACTTTTTGGTATTTATTTTGCTATGCTCGGTACTAACTTGTTTTGTAAATTCTTTGGACTTGTAATTATGGGGATCGCTCTATTTTCGGTAACATCACTCTTTTCCTCTCTTTAACTTGGTTCTTAATTCACATTGAGGACAATGTCAAGTTTTAAGTTAGGGGGTGTGGGATATTCTATCCATTTCTTTACTCTAGTCCTGTTTTTGCTCACATTTTAGTTAGTATGATTTTCTTAGAAAAATTAAAAATTTCAAAAAGATTTTCTTTCGTTTTTCTCCTTTTTGGGCTCTTTGCCCTTGTTTCCAATGATAAATTTCAATAATTGCCCGATCCAATAGACAACCCAATAATGCATGTTCTCGATTTTAGAAGTTATTAGACTTTAGTCTCGATTAGTGATATTATGAATAACTTCATGAATTAAACCTTAATCCCATGAGCACATGCACTTTTCCTTGTTATATTAATTTGGTTTAAGATTTTTATAACTCGGTAATCTTTTGTTGCATTGTATATACTTACACCGAGTAATCTTTGTACCTTTCGTCGTTTGTGAGTGTATACACTATTCTTTTCTCTTTGAAAACGTTGAATTCGTTGGTAATCTCACTATTCTTTCATTTGATCGTTTATTAATTGAGTTCATTCTTGAAATGTGTTACTTGATCATGATTTTCATATATTATTTTGATTCGAGAATTGCGTAAACTTTTGGAAATGATCATAGGCCATTTTTGTTATATCACCCATATTAACCTTGACCTCACCTTATATGTTTACCCTCGTCAACCCCTTTGAGCCTAAATATAGCCTTTCATTTCATAAACCCAATCCCATAACCAACTCCGAATTGGAGTTTTTTCCCATACTTACACTTTCCATACCTTTGTTTGGAATGTTACTTGGGATTGAATGATGTTGTTATGATGTCGGTTGCAATTTAGGCATATGAGAGTTTGAAAAGTAAAGAAAAAGTGAAAAAAGTGATGAAAAAGAGAAAGCAAAAAGCAAAAGAAAATAAGAGAAAAAGAAGAAAAGAAAAGAAAGATAAAGTTGTAAATATTGTGTATATAGTTCAATAAGCTTTGATTACTCTCCCCGATGATATATCTAATGCCTTTTTGGAACTTGTTTTTCAATTTTGATATTGCCCGCATTTTCCCATTATCCCGAGTTTTCATTCCGAACACTTTGAATCCGTACATACATTCCTTCATTTCATACCCAAGCCTAACCTATGTTATAACCCTATACAAGTCCTATGTGATCTTAGGTTGATGTAATTTACAAGTCATAATAGTTTTAATAATCGGTGAAATTGCATTTCGCCTCTTTTAATGTGTGGTATCTTTCATTGAGATTATAGTTTTTCATTTTATATATAGCGTTCTTCTTTTGTGACATGTGAGTGGCCTAGTTTCCCTTTACATTTACTTTTTATGCCTGCATGTCCCGTGTGTTACCTCCCTATTTCAAGTGAATTCATTTGATGAGTGTAATGCCCGTGAGGATTGACTTTTATGCATGTTTTGATATTTAGTATCCGAGTTATTTAAGTTTTTGCCAAATCATATTTTGCGAGTGCTCACTCCCCTCCCACATGTTAAAGTTTTAATTTTATAAGGTGCATTCTAAAATGTTAATGATTCGAACTTTTGTTTGAATCCGTTCAATTAGGTAATAATGCGTATGAAATCTTTTTGCCATTTTTGGGCTTGTCACATGTTGGTTTGGGCATATTTTGAGGAAACCATGTGATGCTTGAGGGTATCATCCCTGAAAACCCACACGAGACGACACTCGTCCACTAGGGTGACTTAGGGGTTTAACGGCTTATTGCATATGTTAAATGCAATCGTTCTCCCTACGAAAGTGGCATTTATATTTAGATGCATATATACGTCTTGTACTACCCTCTGTGGACTGGTTTTCTTTGTTTCATTA
This sequence comes from Sambucus nigra, assembly GCA_949130495.1. Lineage (NCBI taxonomy): Eukaryota > Viridiplantae > Streptophyta > Magnoliopsida > Dipsacales > Adoxaceae > Sambucus > Sambucus nigra. The sequence continues at coordinate 91,581,889 of OX422219.1, read as the reverse complement.
CTAGGGACTAACAATGTTTAAGTTAGGGGGTGTGATTCATTTCAAATATTGCATATTTTCGCCTGTTATCTTCATGCATTCTAGCGCTTTTACAGTCCTCAATGCCTATATTTATGCTCATTAACCAGACAACCTTGGATCTGGATATATACATATTTTGCAGGGGTTAATTGTGTTTTTATAGGTATTGAAACGCTAAAAGTGAGGATCTATTGCATTTCGGAGAACATCCATCATCGGACGCTACTTCAAGGGCATTTTTGTCAATTCACATTTCTTCTCTAGCTTATATAAATTCCACGGATGCGTAGTTTGTTGAGTTAGCATCGTGTGGCCACAAACGGTGCGTCATTTAGAGTTCGGACGAAGACATTATGCCCGTTTCCGTTATGGACCTTTTCCCCCTTTTCATGGAACAATGATTGCTGAGAAACAGAGTACTGGTCGATTGCATCCCTGGGACTGGTCGATCGCGGTTTCACATTTTGCCGTGGGAAGGAGACAGTGGGCTTATATAAGAAGGACTGGTCGACCGCGCCCCTGCGACCGGTGATGCCAAATATTTTGCTCTTCTTCCTTTTTCTTTTCTTTTTCCTTTATTTCTTTTGTAACTTACTATATAAACCAAATTTTGATTTTATTTCAGATATACATTCATATATTAGGTTTTAGAGAGTTGTAGGTTAGGGTTTGGGTTTTTGAAGAGTTCTTCTTCTTCCTCTTTTGGATTGACACCCTTTAGGGTTTGTAAGTGGCACTATTTATCTTCCCTGCCAATAAATACAGTTGTATTTCATTATTTCTTGCTTTCTAATTAGATTTACATGCTTTGTTAATTAGTTTACATTCTTTGATTTACTTGCTTTCTAGGTAGATTTATTGCGTTTATTTACCGCTTTCCATTTATCGCGTTTTTAATATGCTTTCTAGGTAATTTAAATTAGGTTGTGTTTGAATTAAACTCACTCGGGTTAACGCGTTGCTTGGCTATGGTGATAGTGTTTACGGGTCTGTTTCAGGTGCGTTTTCCTAGTTATTACGCCCAGGAGATTTGACATGGCATATCATGTATGTCCCGTGCTTACGACTTTTTGCGCGTAATTTTTGGGATATTTGTTAACGCCAAAATCTTATCAGGCTTTTATGCGGATTTAGGGGCATGACAACCCTTAATTTAATTAACTGTCGAAACGAGATGCATTTGTAATAACTCGTCGACCCATGTAACCATTTTATATAAATTAACTCGGGTGAGGGATATTCGACGCAACCTATAGTTTTACTCGCTTTGTTAGTCTAGTTTCAATACACTTGCCTAGATTAACATTTCCCTTTTATGTATCTTTTCCTTTTTAGTTTGTAATGACCTTTTACACTTTTATTTCGGAGTATTAAATCATATAAATTCTAGCAACTCGTCCCTGTGGATTTTTGATACCCGACTTATCATTGTGCTTGCCTTGCAAGTGTAATCGTAATTTAGGTTTGTTTGTATTGAGTTGGCGAAGCGAAAACAACGATCGGCATCTGACATGTGCTGCACTTTTCAAACTCGATCATACCACTTTCAAATTGTGTGCCATTATCATTTATGATGGTCGTTGGTACCCCAAAGTGTGTTATGATATTTTTCAAATGAACCTTATCATATCCGCTTCTCTAATGTTGGCCAGTGGTTCTCCCTCAACCCACTTAGTGAAATAGTTTGTACCGGCCAACAAGTACTGATGATTTATTAGTGCGGTAGGTAATTCCCCACGATGTCCAAGCCCTAATACACAAATTTCCATGGGATGGTCAATGATCTCAGGTTGTTGGTTGGTTGATGGACCAAGGGACAAAAATTTTAGCACTTTCGAACATAAACACTTGTATTTTTCTACATATACAGCCACCAATAGCCCTCTTTGATTGCTCTAGATGCCAGGGACCATCCTCATGTGTGTCTTCTACATATTTCGTCATGACGTTTGTAAAGAACTTGCTCGACGTCCTTTGGGTGCATGCATTGGAGGTAGGGGTCTGTGAAGGATCTCCAATAAATTTTGCCCCCATGGTCCAATGCGTAAACCAGTTTTTTCAAATGCAAATATTGTTGCTCGGTGTCAAGGATCAATTTGTTTCATAGTAAATAGGAAACTGCTTCACTTTTCTCTCACAAATCAAGGTTGAACTGAGTGCATGACTTGATACTACGAGGTAAAAATAGAGGGGATCCCCCTGATTGGGAATTGCCAGCAATAGAGATTCATTAAGTAGGACTTAATTTCCTCAAGGTCCTTAAATCACTCGTCATTATAAGTGAGGCTTTTCTCCTTCTTGAGTAACTGAAAGAACAGTCAGTAGCATTCAGACAACTTTAAAATAAAACGGTTGAGCGTTATGAGCATCCCAATGAACTTTTGGACCTCGCGTTACGTTTTTGGCGGCTAGACCCTATTAATAGCCTCTATCTGATTTGGATTTGTCTCAATTCCCTTCTTGCTGACTAGGTAACCCAAAAAAAATTTAGTCACTAGCGTTGAGTTTCATTCGGTAGCACTTAAGGATTTTAAAGATGTTGTTTAGGTCTTGGAGATGATCGATCTTATTTTAACTTTTAGCAAGCATGTCCTTAATATACACCTTTATGGTCTCTCTGATATGGTGTTGGAACATCTTTATAACCAACCTCTAGTATGTAGCACCTCCGTTCTTGAGGCCAAATGGCATGATCTTGTAATAATACAGACCCAATGGCATTATGAATGAAGTCTTATCGTGGTCGGGACCGAACAGAGGAATCTGATGGTACCCTGAGTAAGCATCTAAGAAACTCATTCGCTCATGGGTTTATGTGGCATCAACCAGTTGGTCTATCTTAGGTAGGGGAAACTATCCTTGGGGTAGGCCCTATTGAGGTTGGTGAAGTCTATTCAGACTCTCCAGCATCCGTTGCTCTCAGGGACCACAACCGAGTTCAAGAGCCACTTCGGGAATTAAACTTCTCTGATGTACCTTACCTCTAGAACTTTTCCAAATTCTTTGTCCACTGCCTTTGCCTTTTTGAGGAAGTTTGGTGGGACTTTTATATGATCGGCTTAAATGTCAGATAAACGTGGATATGATGGCAAGTGACAGTAGGATTAATTCCTGGCATATCATATGGTTCCCATGCAAATAGGTCTCAGCTTCGGTTCAGAAAGGTAATCAACTCCTTCTTCTCAAGGTCGGTTAGTGTTGTTCCAATCAAAAACTTCCTCTCCGATTGGCTTTTATCAAAGATAACCTCCTCTGGGTTTTCAACTACCCTATCAACAAGGTGGACCCTGTTTCCTCCACTCATGGTCGGTCGTGTCTTAGTTGCTATTTTGATGGAGTAACCCCATCCTGGACTGTCTCTGGAATAACATCTTTATCTTTCTTCTTTTTAGACTTGGATTGAATGGCATCGATTTAGCATTTCTGAGCAATATCTTAATCGCCTCTGATCTTCATTATGTCTCGATCTATGATACACTTGAGCTTCTGGTGGTAAGTGGAAGGGATAGCTCTCATGGCATTAAGCCACCCTCTGTGAAGAATAGAGTAGTAAGGCGAATCAATATCCACCACCAAAAACTATAATAGTTTGAAAATATTCCCTACCCTCACTGGTAGGATCACTTTTCGTAAAGGCATGGTCAATTTTACCGTAAAGTTGACAGAAGGGACGGTCACCTCTTTAAGATCTAACATCTTGAGCTTGAGTTTGTGGATGATCTCTAGGTACATAACCTCTAAAGAGCACCCTTGGTCCACTTGTAACCTATCCACATCCCATTTCACGATTCTGAAGGTGATTACCAATGCATCGTGGTGCAGGGTTCTTACCCCAACCAAATTCTCCACTGTGAAAGCGATATCCTTATTATAGTTGACGTCCTTTGGTCTTCGGTGCTTGTTAGCCTAGCTTTTTATGAGATCTATCTGAAAGGCCTCCATCGCGACTGTGTCCTTCTTGAGCTCCATCCGAACAGTGTTCCCTTGAATTTTCTTGAGGTCGAATGCCCCGTGTATGATCGCAAACTCATGTCCCATCTCATTATCCAGAATGTTATCTAGTTCTGAACGCTATTTGCAACCACCTGGTCAGATTTCTTCTCAATGTATTTATTTAAATGCCCAGCTTGGGCTAACTCCTCTAAATGAGATTTGAGCGCCTTATAGTTCTCAGTATTTTGGCCATTTTCTTTACGAAACAGCACCGAAGCGTGTTTTTCCTCTTAGTTGGATCCCCTCCCATTTTTTTTTTGCCACTTGAGGCACTGTTGATCTTTAATCTTCGCCATAATCTTGTAAATGGGTTCCTAAAAAAACTGTGTTAAGGGCTTGAAAAGCTTTAAAGAATATGTTTTGTCCTCATTCTTGGCTCTATTTTGCTTATTGTTCCCCTTCTTGGGGTTGTTCTCCTTATCGCCCCCTTTGTTTGCCTTGGCGTGACCAGTCTCACCTAACTAGTATGGACCACATCTTCCACCTTGGCATATTTCTCAATATGTGATATGACATCTTCAATAGTATTACCTTCCTTCTTGGTGAGAGATTGGTACAATATTAACATGGGGGGTAGACCTATCTTGAAGGATGCCACGATAACTTGCTCTGAGCAATCTTCAACCTCATTGAACACTTCCCAGTAGCGTTTGGCATAGTCGTGCAAAGACTCATATGGCTTCTTTTTCATCGTGAGTAACGAATCCATTCTCTTAGGATGAGAGTTGTAGGTGATGAAATGAGCAGTGAAGGATTCGACGAGCACCTTAATTCTCTTGATGGACCTGTGAGGCGGTCTCTCAAACCACTTCTGAGCAACGTCTCCCACGCTGATGAGATTAGTCTTTCCATTATAGACCTTGAACCTAGGGGTTATGAACTTCTTCGGGGGATCCTCCTCCTCGATGGTTTTCGAGAAAGGAAACTTCATTTGGTTCATAAAATCTCTCCTCTCTAGATCTTTTGTTGACCTGGCCCCTCGGTAAGCGAGGTGTTGGTCCATTTGCCTTTAAACCAAACTCCTTATGTCATCTTTGTGGCGCTAGTTGTCTCTGGGGCACCTGACTTGATGACTTTCATGATCTGAATGTTCTGGATCGCACCTGGTGCTCCTTCCTCGACTGCTAGTCTCACTCGCCTGAGGTCTAGGAGTCCGACCACGATGTTTACTGTTCTGGCAGATTTCTCTCTCCATTTCTTTTAATCGCCGTTGGAGGCAATAATTCTCTTCAATATGGAGGTGATATGCCTCCTCTTGCTTCTAAAGCATTGCTTTACAGTCATCGACTAGGCGAGATATCTGGGTAGATCTAGGTTGCCCGTGGCTTTTCTCTGTTGTTCTAGTCGTAACCTTGGGTTCTCATCTTGACGAACCTCAGACTTGACTCTCAGTGGAGACAAATTAGCTCACATATATCCGGGTTGGGATGCACTGTTTGGTTGGTGAGACATTATAACTACTCTTTAAAGAGATTGCTTTTGTGGAAAGAAAATCATTTCCCACAGACAGTGCTAATTGTGAGTGAAAATTAATCACAATTAAAATATCCCAGAAAGTAACTAAAAAATGAATGTAAATATGTTAATCACACAACACACAAATATACGTGCTTCAGAAAATTACCTACATTCACGAAGAGACTATTGTATTTTTATTACTTTCTCTCAAGGTTTATCAAATTACATCCCCCTTAGCCCTGGGGTGTGGGCTATATTTGTAGTTGTGTAAACCGTAGTGGTTGAATCAGCCAAGGAACTCACTTGGCTTGAGATATGCTCATGTGGTGATTTTCGGAATATCTCGTTCAAGATTTTGGGTAACCAACGTGAGGTGATTGTAACTGTTGACATATTTGTAATTATTTACGTAATGAATGATAGCAATAGTCCTTGTTATTAATAAGATTGTTCGAGTGTTCTCCAAGCGTTGTTGGACTTGGTTGGCCGGTCTTGAATTGGGACTAATTTGTTTTTAAGTCCCCACAGATAATATTAAGCTATTTTGGCTGAAGATTTTCCAGCGGTTTATTAGTCATTTTTGCTTTTGGGTCCACTTGAAAACATTATTCCAGTGTCTATATCACATTCTAACATAAATCAACTTTAACCACATTTTCTAATTCTCATGTCATCCCAAATAATCAAAAATGAATTTATGTTATTTAAGAACATTTGTTATGGAATTTTTAATAGTTGAATATAGTATATATGAGGGGTTAAAACTCACTGTATGTGATGTCTATATTAAAAAAATACATAATAGTCAATTAGAAATATAAAAAAATCTATTTTTGAATTCATTTGAAAATTGAAAGAAAATAGATTCATATGGGACTTGATTTTAATTTAGACATTTTGTCAAACATATGCCATGCATCTATAAGGGATTAAAATTACATATAATTTAACTTATCCCAATAACCTCAGAAATTCTACAACAACACATGCTTGATCATACTTATACATAAACGACATACATCGATGGAAAAAATTATTTTGAGGCAATTGTTTCAGATAAACATACATGTCCAGGCCTTTCTATAACATCAACAACGGATGATTGTGTTAATCGAAACAAAAGTTGTAATATCTACCAAAAAAGTATGAGCAAGAAAATATAAGTAGTGCAGTAGACTTTAAAACTGGATCAATAAACATAAATTAAAATCTAAAAAATTAGTTACAATTTTTTACCTTTGGAAAAGAAATTGTTGATTGAAGGGGGGTGAAGTAAGTGTAAATGGGTTTTATAGATGAAAATGGTGATGATCTGGGATGAAAGAGGAATGAATATTGATGGATTCATTGTATGAGTAGATGTAAGGGGTAGAAGGTGAGAAGGTAGAGGGGAAGAGGACCGGTTGGAAGGTGAGCAGGTGGAGGGGAAGAAGTCGGGGGAGATGGAAGAAGCAAGGGGAGATGAAGTGTCTTTTTTTTTAGGTTTCGAAAATAGAAATCGATGGGTTTAGGTAAACAACAGTTATGGGTTATTTTTTCAATTGACTTGTGAGATAGACGAAATAGATAGAGAGGCGCATTTACAGGGTGAAGAACGTTTTATAGAATCTATAAATATGGAGAATGACATTAAAATTGACTTGCAATTCACAACTCCAAGGTAAATTTCATTTCTTTCCTTAATTAACAATCTCAACTTTTATTAGTTTTTTTTTTTTTTGAGTTATACAATACACCCACTTAAATCATCATCTCACCCCATTAATTTTTATGATAAACATGCAACTCACCCACTAGGTGGAGTGAGTTTCCCAATTTCCTTCCCAATCAATTTTGAATCAAGATTATAATTTTGTTTTCATCATGTTCATACACCCAACACACATCCAATTATATATATTCATTTCCAAATTACATATATAATTCTCAAATTATATTCATTTTCAAAATTTGGTATCATCATATAAATACAGCCAACATATACAGATTAAAATATAAATATATCCAATTGATAAAAAAAATCAAGCTACAATTTACGAAATCACATGTAAACTATTGTGCTAAAAATTTCTTTATTTACATAAAACACTTTATTAAGCCACTTTGTTTCAGCTAGTGGGGTTCTTCCAGTGGTAGGATACCCACCCGACCTTGGGTACCACTAAGGTTCAACTTTCACCAGCAGCGTGATTGCACTCCCCCTCCCATTTATAATAGAGTAGAGTAGATTAGGCTAGAAAAGGAATATACGTGTCCCAAAAAAATGTTTTTTTAAAATAAATAAAATCATTTTTCTGATAAATAAATAAAAAACATTTTTTTCTTTAAATATGAAATTGTATTTCTTGTTCTCTTTTTCGTCACAGTTTTAATCTATAAAAATAATCTTTTTTTGTCCCAATTTTTATTTATTAAAAAAAGATGTTTTTATTGTCTCCTTTTCCTCCTTTTTTTATTTATTAAAAAAACGAAAAAAAATTGCTATATTTTTCATCACAATTTCATATATTAAAAAAATGTTTTTTCCTACTGTTTTTTATTTATTTAAAAAACAAAAAATTGTTTACTGTTCTTTTTCATCCAAGTTTTTATTTACTATTTTTTTTCTTCTCATCATTCTCCTAGTTTTTATTTATTAAAAAACTAAAATTTGTTTTTTGTTCTCTCTGTTGTCGCACTTTTTATATAATATAGAAAATAATAAAATATTAATTGAAAATTGTTGAGGGACTTTTCGTCGAATGGCACAAAAAACAGTTTTGTAATAAATAAAGAAGGGGACGAAAAAGAGAAAATAACAGTTTAAAAAGGGTACAAAAGAAATAATCTTTATTTTTTGAATAAATAAAAGTTTGGGATAAGAAAAAGAACAAAACCAGTTTATTATTTTCTATAATATTCAAAGTTGGGACGAAAACAAGAAAAAAAAATAGTTTTCATTTTGTAATAAATAAAAACAGGAAGAAAAAGAGAAGAAAAATAGTACATAATAACTTGGACAAAAAAAGAGCAAAACACATTTTTTTGTTTTATAATAAATAAAAATTGTGAGGAAAAAGAGAACAAAAAATAATTCTTTTAATAAATAAAAATTGAGAGGAAAAATAGATTTTTTTTAATATATAAAACTAGAACAAAAATAGAACAAAAATGGTTTCTTATTTTAAAATAAACTGTTTTTTATTTATTAAAACCCTTTTTTTACTTATTAGAAAATAAAAAAAGATTAATAAATTTTTTGATTTAATTAAACATATTAATTTAATAAAGTATTTTAAGTAAATAAGAAAAATTATACATTGATAGTAAGAAAACATCAAATTTTGAAAATGAATGTAATTTGAGAATAATATATAATTTAAAACTCAACTTGTGTTGAAATGCATAAGAAATTATCAAAAATGTAATGTTGATTCAAAATTGATTGGGAAGTACATTGAGAAACGCAACTCAACTTATGGATGATTTGGATACTTATGATAAAAATTAGTAGGATAAAATAAAAAATTCTAGAATAGGTGAGTGTATTTAACAACCCCTTTTCTTTTTTTTTTTAAACAAAGTTGTTGACAGTGATGAGGCGGTGCCAGATCATTGGGTGATGCCCATAACAAGTCACTTCTCACACAATACACGAGATATTCGTAACATGCATATGTCAAATTGTCATGTTAACTAATATCTTTAGTTTGACGCTTTCATGGAAATACAAAGTCGTATTAAGTTGTTATGAGTATATGATGATGAATCCGATATGGTTGATAGGGCTATGGCCCATGCATTTCAGGCCACGTTGACAACTTTCCTTAACTTCATAATTGCATCTACTGACTATTGCCACAAAATCAAATTGTTCTCGAGTTCCAATAACCTCCTTGGTTCCATTATTTTTTTTAAGGGCAAGAGATTCGATATTTGAAAACTTAAATTTATTGAATATTTGAGTTCCAATTTTAAGGATATTTATTTGAAAAAATATTTAAAAGAGAGCATAAAAATAGTGTGTCAAAATATTTGAAAAAATAGATATGAATATGAATAGTATATATATTTGATATGGATAATTCGTATTCGAGAGAGAGTATCTATATTTTCGAATATTCGTTTTTTCAGACATCCGTATTCGTATTGTATTTAATATTGATTTATTATTAGTATTAGTTATATATAATTTTAATATATAATATTTATTTTATGTAAAGCATAAATATATAAAATAAAAATGTTAACCACTCATTTAAAAAAAGTGAAGAAATAATAGTTTTTAAAAAATTAAAAGAGAATGAATAGCTTAAAAAGAAAAAAAATAATAATGAAAAAAGCACTTTTTAAAAATGGTTTAAGAAATAAAGAAAAACATAAGAAACAAAACCCATCCTACTTGGCAGCTAAACAAAATAACTCAAACCAAACCTAAAAATTTGTTCTTTTATTTGTTATGTCTACTATTTATAAATAACAATTGTACAGAATTATGAATAATTAATATAATTACAGAATTAAAACAGAATTACAGAAATGAAACACTTACTTGAATTTGCAGAAATAATATAAGAATAAAAGAAATAATTCGAGCCCTGTTAAGAACAGTCTCCTTAAGACAATTTATTCCCTCCAATGTGCTCCGAGGTTGATGAATATTGTCTCCCAAGATAGAACGGATTTTCCAATTAATTATGTAGCACGACAATAATTAATTACAACGAACTCAAATTCTATGTCTCATACTCAACAACAACGCAATAGATGCTATGCAGAAAAAGAATTTTCTGAAGAGGATATGACGGGAATTTTCAGGAAGAAAAATGACGGCAATTCTGAAGGAGGGAAAATTTTTCATTCTTAAAAACGGAGGGAGGCATCTGTATTTATAGCAAAGTAGGTGACGGTTGGCAAATAACTGTCAAAACAGTTGACTGTTGGCAATAACTGTCAACAGTTTATTAATTAATTAATTAATTTCGTAATTAATTAATAATTAAAGCCCAGAAAGTTAAATAAATTCGGCCCAAAAATGTAGGAGATTTTTATAAGCCCGAGCCGAGCCGGCCGGCAGGACGGACGCGCACGCGTGTGGACTTTTGACCGAAAGTCAACCTGTGCATAGCTTTAGTCATCTCCCCTTCAAAGAGTTGGGATACCCCAAGGCATCCAAGCCTTAGTCCATACTTGGGGTGTTATTAACTCATCAAATTTCCACTACTCTTCCAATGTGGGACAAGAGTTAAAACACACCCAATTCATTAACTTTCATTGCTTTGTGAGTCACTTTGGGAACATATTTATCACTCATAACTTACTAAAATTGGACGTATGAATATACTACGTTAGTCTCCTTGCGGAGGTGAACGCGTTCGTATATGGTCCCACGATTTTCGTAGTGTGGGTCCCACCTAAATTTGAGCTCAAAATTATGTCCAGAAAATTCTGGACAGCTTTCTAAAACCCAATTCAAGTCCAATTTTCCAATAATCCCCCACATGAATGATATATCGCTATAAATAAAACCAAACAGATGCTAATGCAGATGCAGACACAAGTTGAGTAAAACTGAAGGCTTATTGCATCGGGAGAAGTAGCCTAGTGGCCTTGAACTTTCCTTAGTGATATACTATCGAATTTACTTGGTTAATCAGTAGACTTCACGTCCTTGAACCGTCAACCGCTTTTGTAAACCTAGACAACAGTATTCACACAATAATTCTTCAACACAGTTGGTTCTCACGTTTGTGTTCATTTTGGCCATGAACACCACTTGGTTCCGCAAGTATTTTAGAGAATATGCCTTTCATTATTCTCATAGAAGTGGCCCCCTTCTTACTCACGTAGGTGACTTTCATAAAGAGTATTCTTCAATACCCCACTTAGACGTACTAAGATATAGATGTCATTAAAAGCATAACTTATCCTAATTTCGGGGCAGATATGCACTGTCTCATCTTTGGAATGGATAGGATGAAATATCCTCCAGTGCTTACTGAATACAACGTAGTTCGGTTTGCCACTATATTGATTGTTATTTATTTATAGGCTTTAGACCTATTCCTCTCGATGATCTTTCAACTTGCTCTCGGTTTAAACCTTTCGTTAGTGGATCCGATATATTATCTTTTGAGTCAATTGAGATAATTCCATTTGAGAGAAGTTGTCTAACGGTATTGTGTCGACGACGAATATGTCGTGACTTTCCGTTATACATGTGATTTTATGCCCTTCCAATCGCTGATTGGCTATCGCAATGTATACATATTGCGGGCACAGGTTTAGACCAATTTGGAACATCCTCTAAGAAATTTCGAAGGCATTCATCTTCTTCTCCAGCTTTGTCTAGTGCAATGAATTCAGATTCCATTGTCGATCTAGCAATGCACGTTTGTTTTGAGGATTTCCAAGATACGACTGCACCTCCGAGGGTAAACACATACCCACCCGTAGACTTAGAGTCTTTTGTATCACATATCCAATTTGCATCGCAATATCCTTCAAGAACAGCATGATATTTTGAGTAGTGCAGTCCATAGTTTTGAGTATATTTTAAATAACCCAAAACTCTCAATATAGCTTTCTAGTGATCTCTTCCTGGATTACTCGTAAATCGACTTAGCTTACTTATTGAGTATGATATGTCCGGTCTCGTACAGTTCATGATATACATTAAGCTGCCGATAATACGAGAATATTCTAGTTGAGATATGCTTTCATCATTATTTCTTGCAAGATGTAAATTTACATCTACAGGTGTCTTGGTAGGACTAATATCATACTTCTTGAATTTTTCAAGTACTTTCTCTATATAATGAGATTGAGATAATATAAGTCCATCCGATGTTCTAGAAATTTTAATTCCTAATATAACATCGGCGATTCTCGTATCTTTCATGTCAAATCTACTACTCAACATTTGTTTTGTAGTTTTGACAATTTCCATGTTACTACCCATGATAAGCATATCATCAACATAGAGGCATACAATGACATATCCATTATGAATGTATTTAAAGTAAACACATTTATCGCATTCATTAATTTTAAAACTATTTGATAACATTTCATTATCAAATTTTTCATGCCATTGCTTAGGTTCTTGTTTTAATCCATATAGTGATTTAACAAGTTTACATACTTTTCCTTCTTTTTCGGGAGCTTTGAACCATTCAGGTTGCTCCATATAAATTTCCTCGTCTATTTCACCGTTTAAGAATGCAATTTTTACATCCATTTGTTGTATTTCAAGTCCATTAATAGCAGCTATTGCTATTAACATCCGAATGGACGTTATTCTTATTACCGGTGAATATGTGTCGAAGTAATCCAACCCTTCCTTTTGCCTATAGCCTTTAGCTACAAGTCTAGCTTTATATTTATCAATTGATCCATCGGCCTTCAATTTCTTTTTGAATATCCATTTATAACCTAACGGTTTTGAACCTGGTGGAAGATCCACTAGTTCCCATGTATGATTTTGTAATATGGATTCAATTTCACTATTAATTGCTTCTTTCCAATTAGAAGCATCGGGTAAGGATATAGATTCTTTATACGATTGAGGTTCATTTTCTAACAAATATGTTAGAAAATCCGGACCGAAAGAAGTCGAGATTTTTGCTCTTTTACTACATCTTGTTTCATCCTCTATTGATTCAATAGGTTGATGAGTACCACTTGTAGTAGCTTGATTTGTCCTTTTAGAAGGACCAGATTCTCGGGTCATGTTATACGGGAATTCATTTTCAAAAAATGAAGCATCCCTCAATTCAATAACCGTATTTACATGAATGTCCAAAATCTCAGATTTACAAACTAGAAATCGATATGCACTGCTATTAGTAGCATAACCGATGAATACACAATCCACGATTTTTGGCCCTATTCTTACCTTTTTAGGTTTAGGAACCATCATTTTGGCTAAGCACCCCCACACTCGTAAATATTTATAGGAAGGTCTTCGACCTTTCCATAATTCATAAGGTGTCTTGTGAGTCTTTTTGTGAGGTACTTTATTGAGAATGTAATTAGCAGAAAGTAAGGCTTCCCCCCACAAATTTTGTGGAGCTCCTGAACTTAATAACATTGAGTTCATCATTTCTTTTAAAGTACGGCTTTTGCGTTCAGCAATACTGTGACACCCCGCCTAATTAAATACCGGGCGATCACTCCTTTATTAAATTAAAATCAAGGTGAACAGTTGGTTCATTCTTAGCATCACTGTCGTAAAAATACTTTTCCAATTTAAACACCCTGAATAATTAAGCTAAGTGTCAAAACCATTTAAAACCTTATTCTCATTTTATTAAATCCGGTTATAAAACCTTAAACCATTAACATCTAAAGAGTCAAACATTAAGAATAAAAATAGAATTGAACATACACAAATTTAATCATCAATAATAAATCCCAACATTTACAACACTAAAGGAAAACATCCTGACAGTAATAAATCCCGAAATAAAGGTACTGAAAGTAAAAATTTCAATCTCTAACAATACCAACTAAATAATAGAAAGAGGGCGACACATGCCCCTGCTGGATAAAACTGAACTAGGAGTAGAATCAAATGGATGAAGTCGTCTAAACAACAGGCTTGCAACTCTCACCTAAGCTGCAGCACGTTCCTTCCAAAGGATCCTAAGTAAGACGCCCCTGTAGCTGGGCACCTGTAATACATACATATATATACAAGAGAGAAAAGGAAATAGAAACGGGTCAGAGCCCGTGTAATACCCCGTATTTTTATGATATTTATTTATGGGATTAATTTAATTAAATGTGTATGAATTGGAAATTAATCCGGATAGCGAGATGCGAGTTGGTATTTGATTTTAATGAGTATATACGGCTATATATGAATATTGAAATTATGAAATTTGTCGTGAGATTGAAATACGGCAATTTGGAAATTTTTTTGAGACGCGTGTGACAGTCGCGTTAGGAATATTTTTATTTAATTAAAAAGTGAATTTTAATTCTATTAATCGTACGGTCGTTTTGAGTGCGCCAACGCGTCTGGAAGGGTCGAAATAGTCAGAAAACAGTAGTTGGGGGTTTAGTTTGGGTCCTGGGGCATTTTTAAGCCATACCGGCAACGTAAAAGGGTAGTTTGGTAATTTTAGATTTTTGGGAATTAAAACCAACGAAAATTAGGAAATAAAAATCTGACTTGGTAATTACCCACTAACTACACCTTATGACCAAATGGGCTACGGGGGTTATTAGAATTAGTTCCAAGAGTTTCCTAAGGCAAACCCTAGCCACCATTGTCACCTTGGAGAAGAAGACTTGTAGAGAGAGAGAGAGGAGAATTCTGCAGAGAGAGGGAGAATCATTCATCAATTCGACATCAAAATTAGAGATATACATAAGGCAAGTGGTTTAATTTCATTAGTTGCAGAGAATGCTTTTTCCATGCGTAGGAAATTGATAAAATTGTATTGTTTTGAAGATTGATGAAAACCCATTAAATTGGAATTAGAAACTTGTATTTTGATGAGGAATTGCATGTAGAATTGTATGTAGGTGATTAATCTGATGATAATATATTTTGGATGAAACAAAAACGGATTTAATTATGCCCTTTGGTGACTTTAAAACTTTAGGGTTCATGTTCATGGGATTTGGGGATAAATGAAGGGAATTGAGGATTTGATGATGTCTAGGAAGATTTGGCCCTATATAATCGTTTAACTATGACCTACGAATGTTTGGTATGGATTAGAAACCTTAAAATAATGTTGGGACGATTTTTATGTGGGATTAGATGTGAAGATAGTTGGAAAAACGAAAAAAAGGAATTTTTGGGCTCGAAACTGGTCTCTCGTTAGAAGACCTGCCCAGGTCGTTCGAACGAGCTCATTCGAACGAGCTTCTAACGAGTTGACAGTTTGCCTTCTAACGAAAGGAATGTTCGATCGACGCCTTTCGTACGAACGAGATCTCGTTAGATGCCCAGTTCGTTCGAACGAACTCTCGTTCGAACAGCCTCGTTCGAACGAGACTTCTAACGAGCTGACAGTTTAGGATTTTTGGCCTGTTTTGATTTCGCATGTCCCGTAACCTGGTTTAATTGTAGAGATAACATTCCCTCGATGATAGATTGATGTTGTTGGGACATTTGGGTTATATTGAGGAGTAAAACATAGAAGTGTGACTCGAATTGAATGGAAATTGAGGAATAGGACGTGAGTGACTATTACGATGCGAGAATTATTGGCGGCTTAAATAATTATATTAACCGAGAATATGTAATTGTGTAACATTATACGTCGGTATGAGAATGAGAAGTGTACCACAAATAAATTACGGTGATCACTAAGATGTGTGTATACTTAGTATATGTATATAATTTTATGTGTATGGCATACCTACCATACTTGCTATCACGGGAGGTTTACGTTCGCTTAGGGTCCTCTAATCCTTATGTTGCCCGGATTTAGATTGGTACCTCGAGAACATAGGTCAGAGAAGGACTTATTGGGATGTTAATAAGTCTGCAGATCGTGGGAGCGTATGTATGTGCGTGACCCATGTGATGTGACTGTGTTCGCCTCCATTATTTGTGATTTGCTATTATCCGAGAACGATTCCTGAGAGATTTGGAATGTGTGATCCTTATGTACGTGATGTACCGTGATAGATAGCAGAGTATGTGTGCACCGCAGCTTGGTCTCGGGTGCTTTTGTTGTATATTTATGATGTGAATAATATACACTTGATTAATGGGAACCTTCATGTTGGTATTGCGAAAATAATTATGGTAATGTTTTGAGAAAACATAACGGGTTAACCGATAGTGAATTGTATTGCAACTAATTGAGAATTTGAGTTTAAGTAAAGCCTCTATTTAATCGATAACGTTAGAATGTATAATGGGAATTGAGTAGTAAGGGGTAGAACTTATTACGGTTTGGTTAGTTATGTATGTTACTTAGATGGGTACGGTATGTTAGGAGTGCACAAATTAGTCGAGAGGTGAGTATTTCATGTGAGTGCACGTCCTAACATGTATTTTTCATTCATTGTTTTAATGTTATTAAAACACTTGCTATTTTTAAATACTCTCCACTTTCGGGCTCTGACCCGTTTGCTTTCAAATCTATTTTTTTTGTAAAAACCATTTTAGGTGCCCAGCCACAAGGACACCATGCTTAGGATTCTCATTCGGGTGACGAGTTGTAGCTGTTTGTGAAAGTTACAGGACCTTGCTAGTAGACGCTTCTTTCATCTTGACTCCATATTCAGGATTCATCAGTTGTAGGGCATGTTGCCCATTTCTAGTAGAGACATTTCCTATTTCAGATTTTCAGACTATTTGGCATGTAATTAATTCAGAATACTTCGTTTTATTCATTTCAGTTATGGGATTGTTGTGAGGAGTTTTCCTCCGGACTTAGTATTACTTATTGGTTATTCTATTTCTTCATTATGGTGAATGGTTATGTTATTCTTTCATTATTCTTTCACTATATGTTAATCAGACTTAAATTAAAATTTGACATCTTACTTTTTAAATACTAGGTGGTTAGTAATCTTTAAAATGTTTTCGACAATGATGTTATTAACTGAACCAACTTGGCATTTTGTATTAATTTAATAAAGGAGTAGCTACCCGGTATTTAATTAGTCGGGGTGTCACAGGTGGTATCAGAGCATCAGGTTCTAGTGTCCTTTAGGATCTATACGACTTATTATGTTTCCGCTGAGCTTTCTTTGATGTAGAGCCCTATATTTTAGGACTGTTGTATTCTTTTGTATATGCTACGTTCTTCAGCTATTTTAAGTTTATAACTGCGAACTTATAAACTTAATTCTTATTTCAGATGCCTCCACGACGTGCACAACGGGTTCCCAGGGATGCTACGCCAGAACCACAGCCCGCACCAGTTCAGGGCACGATGAATGCCGCCGAGGTTGCAGCCATTGTGGCCCAGGCGGTAAATGCCGCACTAGCCGTAGTTCAGCAGGCACCACCTCAGGCGCCAGTAGCCGCGCCAGTTCCTGCACATGCATTCCCGTCTTCTTGGGAACGTGTACGTGATGCTTTTCAGAAAGCACACCCACCGGAGTTCGCAGGTAGCTCCAATGTAGTGGTTTCGAGTCAGTGGAGGAAGGACACTCAGCGACACCTGAGGATGTATGAGTGCACCGATGTCCAGAAGAAGATACTAGCTACCTTTAAGCTAGTGGGATCTGCACTGCAGTGGTGGGAGTCTATTACCACCGTGGAGGAGAGAGATACTCTCACTATACAGGAGTTTTGGGTGCGGTTTGACCGCAAGTACTTTCCGTCAGCTGTTCACACGGAAATGAGGAGGAAGTTGATGAACCTTAGGCAGGAAGGTAAGACTGTGGCCGAGTATGAGGCTGAATTCACAAATATGTTGAATATTGTTCAGGATGAGATACCGACGGAAGAGAAGAAGATACAGAAATTTACAAACGGATTGACTTGGAGGATCCGTCAGCATTTGTTGGGGAATCTATCATTGGCCACTTACTCTGATGTGGTTAACGCTGCACTGTTACACTGCCAGGATCACCGCTTTCACATGGCTGAGGGCAAGAGATCGGGAGAGTCCAGCCATCAGGGCAGGACTGGAGGACATGGTGCCAGTGGGGCACAATCTTTTCAGGGGCAGAGACAGGGTGACCAGGGTTCCCAGCAGGGGGATCACAAGATATTCAGATCGGAAAATTTCAGGCACGGACAGGGAGGTTTTCGGCAGGGCCATCAGGGTCCGAACGGCTATCAGAACTAGCAGGGTCAGAATGGTCAACAACAGTTTCAGCTGGGCCAGCAGGGCCAGGGGAGGAACGGTAACGGCCACCAGGGCCGGGGGCAGCAGGGACAGAGAGGGGGGAACTTCCCGGGGAAGTGTTACGTTTGTGGCAAGACTGGCCATAAACGCTAGGACTGTCCTGATAGGGGCAGAGCCCCGCAGCAGCAGCAAGGTGCTCGACAAGAGACGCAGAGACCCTTGTTTCTCGCCGCCCTCCCGGCGCCACCGCAGATGGCGGCATTGCCACCCATTCCAGCGGTCCCAGTTCAGCAGGGACAGTTGCAGTATGGGAGAGTATACCAGCTTCAGCAGGCAGCAGCTCCACAGGCCCCACCCGCGATTGAGGGTATGTTTCCTATCCATGGCACTATGGGTCGGGTTTTGTTTGATACGGAGGCAACGCATTGTTTTATAGCTACACATTTTGCGAAAGCCTTAGGGTTGTTAGCCACAGCAGAGAGCACAGTGACGTGTGTAGACTCACCATTGGGGAGTGGGTCACTTATTTTCTTTATATGCCCGGGAGTGGGGGTAGAGATTGGTAGTTTGGTATTACCTGCGGACATGTTGGTATTAGATATGCATGAGCACGATGTGATTATCGGTATGGATTGGCTCGCAGCTTATAGAGCCATGATTGATTGCTTCGGTGGGAGCATTGTTTTTGCCATTCCGGGAAAAAAGATGTTTGTAGTAGCGATGCCTCGCCCAGAGGGAGGCTCGACCGCTCATTTGTATTACATAGAGGAGGATACCTCTAAGGAGGTTGTGATTTCTTTAGATTCGATCCCAGCTATCAGGGAGTATTCCGATGTGTTTCAGGAGATACCAGGCCTACCCCCAGTCGAGAGATAGACTTTGTCATAGACTTATTACCAAATACGAAACCTATAGCACGCGCACCGTACCGTATGGCTCCGGCAGAGATGCGAGAGCTACGGGATCAGATTGAGAAGTTATTGGGTCAGGGGTTTATACGGAGGAGTACTTCGTCGTGGGGTGCCCCTATGTTGTTCGTAAAGAAGAGAGATGGATCGTTGAGGTTGTGTGTGGATTACCGAGAGTTGAATAAGGTCACGATACAGAATAAGTATCCGTTGCCCCGAATCGATGACTTGTTCGACCAGTTGAGAGGAGCTTCTTTCTTCTCGAAGATTGATTTGCGATCGGGATACCATCAGTTGCGTATCAGGGAGGAGGACGTCTCGAAGACTGCGTTCTTAACGAGATATGGTTCCTACGAATTTCGGGTTATGCCTTTTGGCTTGACCAACGCTCCAGCAGTGTTTATGGACTTGATGAATAGGGTGTTCAGAGAGTTCCTTGATCAGTTCGTCATTGTCTTCATTGATGATATTCTGGTTTACTCCCAGACAGAGGAGGAGCACGCCGAGCATTTGAGGCAGGTTTTGCAGACGCTACGTCACAATGAGCTGTATGCAAAATATGAGAAGTGCGGGTTTTGGTTGAAGGAGGTTCAGTTTTTGGGACACATTATTTTCGACCGGGGGATATCTGTTGATCCGGGGAAGGTATCCACGGTGAGGGAGTGGGGACAGCCCACGACACCGATTGAGATCCATAGTTTCTTGGGCCTAGCAGGAAACTACAGGAGGTTCATTCGGGGATTTTTGAAGATAGCGGGTCCTTTGACACATCTGACTCGTAAGGGTGTGCCATTCATCTAGAGTGATGCCTGTCAGTTGGCATTTGATGAGTTAAAGGATAAGTTGACCTCAGCACCTGTGTTAGCATTGCCGAGACCGGGAATTGAGTATCTAGTCTACACCGATGCGTCCTTGCAAGGACTTGGAGGTGTATTGCATCAGGAGACTCAGGCCATAGCTTATGCTTCCCGTAAGCTAAAGCCTCAATAGAAGAATTACCCCACTCATGACTTGGAGTTAGCGGCAGTGGTATTTGCCCTTCGAATTTGGAGACATTACCTTTTGGGGGAGAAGTTTCGATTGTTCACGGACCACAAGTCCCTACAGTACCTATTCACGCAGAAAGAGTTGAATATGCGACATCGAAGGTGGCTTAAGTTTGTGAAGGACTATCAGTTTGATATCCAATACCACCCGGGGAAGGCTAACGTGGTAGCAGACGCGTTGAACCGTAGGCCAGTAGATGAAGTGGCAGGGGTGTGGAAGGCAAAGTGGAAGGAGTTGGGACACCAGGATGCAGTGGCCCGATCATTCATGTCGGTGATGACTGTTACACCGCAGATTGTCACGAGAGTGGTAAGGGCACAAACAGATGACTCGTTATGTCAGGAGCAGATCGTTCAATTATTAGCAGAGGGAGCCGAGTCCTATACCGTTGGTTCAGACGGGGGATTACGCTTCAATGGGAGATTGGTAGTTCCGGAAGGGGAGGAATTGCGACAAGAGGTGATGGCAGAGTCGCACGGCTCACGGTTCGCGGTACATCCCGGTGGGGATAAAATGTACCAAGACATGAGACGACAGTATTGGTGGAGCGGGATGAAGAGAGATATTGCCGTGTTTATTTCTAAATGCGCCACTTGTCAGCTAGTAAAAGTGGATCATCAGAGACCGGCAGGACTTCTACAGCCATTAGAGGTCCCGATGTGGATGTGGGAGAGCATATCCATGGATTTTATCATGGGGTTGCCCACGTCACAGAGGGGTCACGACTCCGTTTGGGTGATTGTGGACAAGTTGTCCAAAGTCGCTCATTTTTTACCCGTAAGGACAGACTACACTACGGGACAGTATGCCCAGCTCTTTATTTCAGAGATAGTGAGACTTCACGGTGTTCCCCTAAATATCGTGTCTGACAGAGACAAAATATTTGTTTCACGGTTTTGGGAGAGTTTTCAGGAGGCCATGGGCACGGAATTGCGGTTGAGTACGGCTTATCATCTGCAGACCGATGGGCAAACCGAGCGTACAAACCAGATGTTGGAAGACATGCTACGTATGTACATCATTGATTTCGGGGGTGGATGTATAATGGGAATCAGAGTTTAAACCCTGAATTTAAGTAAAGCCTGAATTGTATTGCTACTAATTGAGAATCTGATTTAAAGTAAAGCCTCTATTATCATAACAGGACGTATAATATATATATATCATAACAGCACCCCACATAAAAACTATGGTGCGGGCATACTCTGCTATCCAATCCCCGTATCAATAGTACTAAAGGGAATACAAGTTCGAAATCACTCTCGAACTGTATAAATACATACACAAACAATATTGAGGCGAAGCATAGTTTTCAAGTCCAAGAGGTCAGTACATACCCTCACGTCTCTTAGGACCGTGACTACCGATTCGATAGCCTATACCTAGGATTCCTATCTTCTAGGGTACGAGTCAATATCCCCCATAAGGCACACGAGATAAGATCGTCCCAGCGCGGTAACCTCAGGGATAGCAAGTAGCGCGGGAATGATTTTCACAAGTATATAATATATGCATACACAATCATATAAATATACCACTTTTATTATATCAATTTAGGTTTATCCAATAACCCACATTCACAACATTTATCCTTATTTTCCCATTATTATTTATCAAGTATAATGGTTCGTTTCTAACTTTAATTCGAAGGGTTTTCCAACTTACTATGTAACCCTCATGGACTCTATTCTTCCAAATGTACAATTCAGTACATATCCATTTATGTTCCAACGTAACTCTCTCTTACGTGTCTCTCCCCTTTAATATATACTTACATTATCCCTTATGCAAAATATCCCAAAAATATAGATTTCTCCTTACATTAAAGGATTTTGAATTTTATTTTCAAAGATGAGAATTTCAAATGGTTTCGAAATCGGAATTAAAATGGAGTTTTAATTGAATTTTTATTATCTCTAAGAGTCCTCAAAACATAAAACTGTCTAGCAAAAAAAATATTAAAAAATATTGAACGGTCCGATCGAGCTGAATTTTTTTCTCTAGCTTCCTCTCGTCTTCAGCTAATTCTCTGTAAAATTTCATCCAATTCCAATGGTCCGATCGTCCGAAATAATTTTTTTTTTTAGTGTTTGTATCTGATTAGAACTCTTTTCTTAATCAAACTCTTAATTCTTTACATGACAAAGGGTTTCAGAATATCATATAAATCATCACTACATGAAAATTTCCCATCTCAAATTGGGATTTTCTTCCATAAATCTCATCCTAATAACTCCTAAACTAATATGGATGATGCATCAACGAAATAAGAAATATAAACACTTGACTGGGATTTTTAGAAATCCGGGTTGGTGTTGAATTTGGTGTGGTTGCATTCCCCGTCTCGCGATCTACGCGTTGGCGGTGGCGGCGGTGCAAACGGTTGAGTTTTGAGCCTTGGAATGCCTTGAGAGCTCTCTCATCTCCTCTCCAATGGTCGTTCTAGTGTTTTGAGTTATCTAACCCTAGGAGATAACCTAGACATCTGATATAACCTCTTTAATTTTCGTGGGTTTAATTACCCAAAAATACAAAATGACTAAAATGCCCTCCTGGGGTACTAATTAGCCCTAAAAACACCCCGAGATCCAAATCGAACCCACGGGTATACTTTTCTGACCATCTCGACCCTTCCGGACGCGTTGGCTCACTCAAAACGACCATATGAACAACCTATAAAATATTCACTTTTATTAATCCACATTTAGTCCCGACACGACACATGCGCGTCCCGACTTAAATTTTCACAATTGTCATTTTATTCACACGTGACAATATTATAAAAATAAATCTCATATATTACTATACTCATCCAGTAATATGCAACAAATAATATATTCCCAATAATTACTAACTCTTTTCTCGCTAGTAAATATTTAAAACAACATTTCGGATTAAAATTAAATTAATTTATCTCAATTAAATTTAATAAATCCTTAAATTTAAAAGCCATGAAAATACGGGGTATTACAAACACCATTCGATTGAGGAGAGTAAGGAGCGGTAGTTTGATGAATAATCCCATTTTCAGAACAAAATTCCTCAAATGGATATTTATATTCACTTCCTCTATCACTCCTAATAGCCTTTATTGTTTTGCTTAATTGATTATCAACTTCATTCTTATATTGTTTAAATACATTAATAGCCTCATTTTACTATGTAACAAATATACATAGAAATATTTTGTGCAATCGTCAATAAAAGTAATAAAATACTTTTTCCCACCTTTAGTTTGAACAAATTTTAAATCACAAATATCGGTGTGAATTAAATCTAAAGGTTCAGTCATCCTTTCAATAGAATGGAAAGATAATCTAGCTAATTTAGATTCCACACAAATTTCACATTTATTATTTTTATCAATATTAAATTTTGGCAAAAATTCCAAGTTAATTAATCTACGCAATGTATCAACATTAACATGTCCCAATCTAGCATGCCAAATATTAGATGACTCAATCATGTAAGAAGAACTAACAATTTCATTCATTGAAACAAATGTTTTTGGGGTTACAGTAAGAACATTGAGTTTAAAGAGCCCCTCATTTAGGTAGCCCTTTCCTACATACATGTCATTTTTAGACAACACAAAGGGATCAGACACAAACACAAGCTTGAAACCATTTTTAGTAAGGAGAGATCCAGAAATCAGATTCTTTCGGATATCAGGCACGTGAAGAACATTGTTGAGAGTAAGTTCCTTTCCAGAAGTCATTTTCAGAGTTATCTTTCCTTGTCCCACCACCTTCGAAGTGGAAGAATTTCCCATAAAGAGATTTTCTTCATTTTCCAAAGGCTTATAGGTGGTGAACATCCATTTGTTTGCACAAATGTGTCGTGTGGCTCCAGTATCCACCCACCATTCCTTGGTATTTCCAACCAAGTTACATTCAGAGACCATGGCAGAAAGATTCATATCCGCCAAATCATTGGCGATATTCTCACCCTCGGTTACATTTGCTTGAGGGTTATTTTTATTTTGCTTCTTCGGCTTACGACACTCGCTTGAGCGGTGTCCAGGTTTACCACAATTGTAGCATTTTCATTTGAACTTTTTCTTGTTATGTTTGGAAGTGCCTTCCCCATAATACTTTCGTTTGTTCTTCTTAGGACCTTCAACGACATGGACCTTTATTTCCATCGGATTCTTCCCACTTTTCTTTTGAGACTCACGGTTGTCTTCTTCTATTCTTAGCTTGACCACCAACTCCTCCACATTCATCTCCTTACGCTTGGGCTTGAGATAGTTTTTGAACAAAGTCCAAGATGGTGTCAACTTTTCAACAATTGCAGCAACTTGGAAAGTTTCACTAATTGACATTCCTTAAGCATGAATGTCGTGGAGGATCACTTGGAGTTCTTGCACTTGCGAGATCACAGATTTAGAATCAACCATTTTGAAGTCCAGAAAATGCCCAACGATAAATTTCTTCATCCCAGCATCTTCAGTTTTATACTTCTTTTCCAAATAATTCCATAATTCCTTGGATGTTTTGATCGTGCAGTAGACATGGTACAATGTCTTGTCCAAGTAAGCCGGAATATAATTCCGGCATAGGTAGTCCGAATGCTTCCAAGCATCGACAGTAGCAACCTTTTCAGCGTCATCTCCCTCTTAAATAGAGCGGCAATCTTCATATACAAACCTGCCCAGTTGGCAGGTAGATAGAAGTACATTTGTCCTTGCCAACGTTTGAAGTCAGTCCTAATGAACTTTTTCGGTTTCTCCCCGTGTGGCATAGATACGGGTGCAGTCACATTTGTGTTGGTGACAATCATTTTCGTAGGAGTAGTGTTCGTACTTTGCGATTCCATTTCTGTTACAAAAACAGAACTTTTATCAATGATAAAATTCATATATAATGAATTAACCAAAACATAATACAAAATTCTGTGCACCAATTTCCTCCAAATATAATTCCCAATAAATGAATTCCAAAACAATTCCAAATAAAATTCAGAATTAAACTATAATATAAACAGAATTCCGTACAAAACAGAACTAAATATAAAATCTGTGTCACACAAATTTTTAATAATAAAAAGAATTCTGTACAAAACAGAATTATAATTTAAAGATTAAAAACTTTATATAAACAGATTTTAACAAGAATACACAAATAAAATTTTATTTTGTAAAACATAATATAAAAACAGTATAGAAATTAATTTCTGTACCAAAACTGTTTTTACTAATTTCTACAACAAAGCAATAACTTAATTCATTTTATTCTGTCAAAACAGATTTATTTTCAACAAATAAATTTCTGTAATAAAAAAAAATTATGTACACTAAAAAACAGCGAAACTTTATAAATTGTCTTAAGATTGTTATGTCTACTATTTATAAATAACAATTGTACAGAATTATGAATAATTAATATAATTATAGAATTAAAACAGAATTACAGAAATGAAACACTTACTTGAATTTGCAGAAATAATATAAGAATAAAAGAAATAATCCGAGCCTTGTTAAGAACAGTCTCCTTAAGATAATTTATTCCCTCCAATGTGCTCCGAGGTTGATGAATATTGTCTCCCAAGATAGAACGGATTTTCCAATTAATTATGTAGCACGACAATAATTAATTACAACGAACTCAAATTCTGTGTCTCATACTCAACAACAATGCAACAGATGCTATGCAGAAAAAGAATTTTCTGAAGAGGATATGACAGGAATTTTCAGGAAGAAAAATGACAGCAATTCTGAAGGAGGGAAAATTTTTCATTCTTAAAAACGGAGGGAGGCATCTGTATTTATAGCAAAGTAGGTGACGGTTGGCAAATAACTGTCAAAACAGTTAAACGAATTAACTGTTGACTGTTGACACTAACTGTCAACAGTTTATTAATTAATTAATTAATTTCATAATTAATTAATAATTAAAGCCCAAAAACTTAAATAAATTCGGCCCAAAAATGTAGGAGATTTTTATAAGCCCGAGCCCGCCGGCCGGCCGGACGCGCGCGCGTATGGACTTTTGACCGAAAGTCAACCCGTGCATAGCTTTAGTCATCTCCCCTTCAAAGAGTTGGGATACCCCAAGGCATCCAAGCCTTAGTCCATACTTGGGGTGTTATTAACTCATCAAATTTCCACTACTCTTCCAATGTGGGACAAGAGTTAAAACACACCCAATTCATTAACTTTCATTTGCTTTGTGAGTCACTTTGGGGACATATTTATCATTCATAACTTATTAAAATTGGACGTATGAATATACTACGTTAATCTCCTTGCGGAGGTGAACGCGTTCGTATATGGTCCCACGATTTTCGTAGTGTGGGTCCCACCTAAATTTGAGCTCAAAGTTGCTCAAAATTCTGTCCAGAAAATTCTGGACAGCTTTCTAAAACCCAATTCAAGTCCAATTTTCCAACATTATTTTAGTTCCCTTCTTCTTCTCCACCCTTCGCCGCTCCCACCTCTATAATTCCCTCCTAGCTCCCAAGTATGCCTCTTTATCTCTCTCTCTCTCACACACACACACACACATACATATTGTAACCCACACACGCATTTTACCTTACACGTGCAAAAGTTAGTACTTAATTTCAAACATTCTCTAAAGAGTTTATATTGTTGTTTTTAGTTAGTTATAGCAAAATTCTATTGGACTTTGATCACCTAATTTTTATTCGATATGAATTCTAGTTGATTTCAAAACTAGTATTAATTGCAATGAATAAGCAATGCAAATGGATATAGATATTATCTGAATCTAGCAAATCAGATAGGATACGAATATGAATAGTTGTTTTTACTATCCCGACGGATACGGATACGGATAGTGCATTCTGATAACGGATATGGATATGGATAGCATGGTATTCACTTTGTATCCGTCTGTTTACCACACCCCTATTGACAACAAAATCAAATTTTACAATGCCATTTACACAAGAAAAATCATAGCGGCTTGTAAGTATTTTATGTTTATTATTAAGGTATGTGATACAAAAGTGGACAAATGGCTTGGATGTCCATGACTAAAATTTTCATGACAAATTCTATAATTTTTCAAATTGGACTATTTGGTAGCATTGATTTTTTAGGGGACAAATCACAGTTTTTAATAAAATAAAAATAGTTCATAAAAAAAATTAAGAAAAAATAATTTTTAGCAAAACAAAACAGTTTCTATCAAAATAAAAAGAATAACAAAAAAACAGTTGTCAACAAAAACAAAACAATTTTTAACAAAATAAAAGCAATTTTTAACCACAAAAAATAATTTATAAAAAATGGTTTCCTAAAAAACAGTTTTAACAAATAGAAACAATTAAAAGAATAGTTTTTAACAAGATAAAAAATGTTTAGAGCGAAAAAAATTGTTTTTTGAGAAAAAATAGTTTTTAATGAAAAGATTTTTTTTTAACAAAATAAAAAAATAGTTGTTAACCAAATAAAAACAATTTTTAATGAAAAACAGTTTACTAAAAAATAGTTTTCTAACAAAAAAACATCTTTAAAAAAAAATGTTTTAACAAAAAAAAAATGTGACGAAAAAAAATCAATTTTTAACGAAAAATAATTTTTCAAAAAAAATAGTTTTTTCAAAATAAAAATATTTTTGATGAAGAACAAAATAGTTTTTACCAAAAAAAAAGTTTTAAAAAGGATGGTAAATTTTGTGAAAAAAAATGTCATGGTATATACGAAAGCAAATTTGCCCAAAAAAAGTAGGATGGTAAGTTTACATGTGAACATGGGTAACCATAAAAAAAATTCATGACAAATAAGGTCAATTAAACATATAAAATAGTGGACAAATTATTTTTTTGCCACAATTTGTCACATTTGTCATGAGAAATTAGGGGTATGAAACACACCCTTAGTATCTTATTATATCTAGTTTTAGTCTGGGATAGGGGAGTCAATGGATAGGCTCTAGACCCAAACCCGATCTCAACTCGAAAATTATAATAGGGTCTGAGCATTTTTTAGAGCCGAGACCTGAAGACCCCACCCGACTAGTACATTATTATTTTTTAACTATATATATATATATATATATACACACACACACACACACACACTCCATTAACTTATATATATTTATGTATATAAGTAATATGTGTTTTATTTATACTAATCATATACTAATACATTACAAAATATTTTAATATAAGATTAAAAAATAAAGAAGGGGGATAAAATAATAATAAATACAAAATAAATGTATATATCTGGCCAGATCCAAACCCGGCCACGATCTGATCCGATACGGATTCAGATCCAATAATCTAAATCCGATTAAGACCCGATCCAAACCCAAATTCAATTAAGTGCCTATTAAATGGATCTGAATCTCTCTAAATCCGATACAGACCTGACCCGTTGACAGGCCTAAGCTGGGAGAACCATGAGGACACATATTTAAGGTTAAATCACATATTCCCTTCCTCCCAAATTAAGAGTCGTCGTCCATTTTTTGTATTGATTAAGGATACGCTCAATCAATGATCAAAATCAACACTTAGTCATTAGTATCGAATTTGGTTCATTGATTATCTCTCGAAAATTAAATTGGACTATTAATTTGGAACGCTCCAAAAAAATAGTGGATTCTTAATTTAGGACGGATAAAGTATTAACAAATAAAGAATGTACACAATAGACATTTTTCAAATTGTACTTTAGTTACTCATCTCTTTTTGTAAATATCGGACGCTTGTACATTTTTGTTAAGTTTTACCTAATGGTTGCTTTGTCCAACACAACAGTTATAGTTTTAGATTTTTTTTCAATGAATTCCTTATAAACGGATTCAGGAATTGGACATTGGGGGGCAAAAGCGTGCATGAATAGTAACCAAATTTTTTTAGTGCGCTATTAATTTTTAATATGAAAAATAAAAATTTAGTAATAAAATGTAAAATATATACTTTTTGTACATATATACATTTAATTGAACACCCTGCGCATTCTGGCGAGAGAGGTGGCCAGCCGCCGCCGCCAACCTACGTCGGGCGTCACTAAATAAAATACCATTCTCAGCATGAGACAGAAATATGAGACATTTAAAACTTTTTTATAAGATATAATTTGAATAAATCCACCAAATATAAACATCCATGCAAATAAAATCCATCATCCTACTTACTCCAAAATAAATTCAATTCCAAATGATAGATTAAAACTTAAGATAAATAATACAACTAAAAATCTCTGACTGAAAACCACAAATAAGTTTGGAACCGAATGGCCCACAAATCCATAATAACTGTCTCGTAATACAAAGACGGACAAGAAATATTCTAAACTACTAAAGCAATAAAAGTACATCTCCAACTGCACTACGAAAATCTTCAATCCATTGTGTACAGCTACTCCAGCAACTATACCTAAAATGTTAGTCAACACAATGGATCAGAGCCCACCGCATGAACACTAGCTACTCCTCTCAATTAGGGTTAGAAAACCCATACATAAGCATCATACATGATAAATATCACAATAGATTATTTTAAACTAAACTATATAATTACGTGCGAGTATAATAACACCCACATAACTATGTCACTCCACTATTTAGGGTTAATAAATAAGATTACCACATTTTTCTTATAACAAAGCTATTAATTTAATTTAATGTGTTTAATCAAATTATAATTGAAGCAACACCACTATAGCCAGCCAACCTTTCTATGGATCCTACACATATTCGGGCCCGCTTAAAATTATCAATACATCACACCAATTCCCATTGCTATAGACAGCCGACCCAATTTCGTTAGCCCTGAATAATTTGGCGATGTTCCATGCACGACACGTTGCTATAGCCAGACAGCCCAGTTATCGTTAGCTCTGCACATATTGACGACGCCAACACACACACATCATTATAGCTAGCTAACCCAATTTCGTTACATCTACACATATTGGCGATGAAAATACATTTTAATACCCGTTCTTTGACTTAGACATTAATTATCAATTTATTATCAAGTTCTCGTTATTTTCAATTAGCCCAAGTCCTTTAGTGGGGTAATTCAGCCTAAACCTTCCCTAGTCTCATACCTAGAGATCACCAAAACCACTAATATTTCCTAGCCTATCACTTAGGACGAATACCTACCACAAATCACCACCTAGGCTAATAAAAAATACGTGACGGAGTACTACCTAATCCCACCCAGGAAATACCTAATCATACGAACCTACACTCACTAGTAGCTGTAATATCCCTTGACTTTGGGACTGAGAAATTAAATTTTGGGAGAAATAAAATTCTTATTTAAATTGGGGAATTTGGGAATTTGGAAATTTGGAAATTGAGGACGTTATAAAGTATTCCGGATGATGATTTTGAGTGCGCCATTGGTTCCGGATAGGTCGAGATAGTCGAAATGACTATCCTTGGGATTTATTTCGGTTCCGGAATATTTTTTTTAGTAAGTTTGACTCGAATTGGAGTAAACGAGTCGTTTAAAGTGTGTATTATAAATAAAGTTGGGTGTTTTGAAAGATTAGGCTTATAAAGCCTTTGGGGGATTTAAAAAATCTCATTCGTGAGATTGAAAGAGAGAAAGAATAGAGAGAAAATCCCTAGAGAAAGAGAAGAGGAAAGAAAGGAAGAAAGAGAGAAGAAAAAGCTTAGAGATTCCGGCCCGTACGCGATCTCAAGGATGTTTCAACCCCTACCAATCTGAGGCAAGTGTTAATCTTGCTAAATATTTCATTTGTGTATTTTATTTCATAAATTGTGGATAAAAGAAATGGATTTTGGGGTTACAAGTGAAACCCTAGTTTTTGGGTATTTTAACTTGAAATTGATGATTATGCATGGGCTTGATGACATACAAATTGATGGGATGAGATGTAGAATGAGGTTTAATGTTAAGATTGTGATTGAGTTAAATATTGGGGGTCATATGATGAGATTTAGGTGTTTGGGGAGTTAGGTCTTGTTTAAAGATGGAAAAATAGCCAAATATCTGGTATGGCCGGTCGACCGCGGCCATGGGACCAGTCGATCGCGCCTTGAGTAAAAAGCCTATTGCATTCTTCGTAGGACAAAATTTTGGACCCGCGGTCGTCCAGTCCTCTGTTTTTAGCCCAAGAATGGTATTTTCTTCTACTCCTTTCCTTTTGGGGTTAAAACTTCATGACCTTCTTAGTGGATGTTTTATAGAGGGGTATGATATAATATTAAGATATTGGTGCCTTAGGGTGATTAGGGGGCATTCGGACCTATATTGGAAATGGATTATGAGGGTGGGATGCCTCTTTTAGTAAGGAAGGGATTATGGGACTGAATGATAGGCGAATTATATTTGGGTGGGGGTGGTGACCTATCATGAAATAGTTATGAAAAGCAGAGATAGTCCCCTTATGCTTATGTTCGTATAAATAATAGTTGTTCCTAGGTACAGTGGGGGAACCCATTCAAGATGGGTGTTCTATCTAGAGGTCATAAGTGAGTTTAGATATGATTTAAGGTTTAGGACTCTTTGGGAGAGTAGTGAGGGTATGGCATGAATTAGTAGGCCAATAATTATGTTGAATCCTTATAGAGATAGGATTCTAATAAAGGTATGATTGGGGACCAGTGAGAGGTAGAGGTCGCGTATCCTTAGTGATGATAAACTCAAGGAATAAAATCGTAAACATGGCAATGTTAAGGGTTCATAGGAGAAATTGAGACGTAGTCAGAATTGAGAGCGATGGGATCATACTATCAACTAGACTATGGTGTGTTGTAAATCTAGTTGGGATAGTTGTTATATATATGTGTGTGATTAACAAAAGGGGAATACAATAATTGATGGGAATCATGGAATGAATTTAGGATGAAGCTTGGGGTTTGCAGATTATTAGTTAAGTGTATACTTATAGACGGGATTAATATTAGATATATCAATGTGAATTCGGATATAGATGGGATTGGTAGTGATTGCTACATGTATTAAACTTTGGGATAATAATCTTGAGGTTGGATATATATTGGAAGACTATTCATATCATAGGTGTAGTTGATGAATATGCTTCAAGTGAGGGATCGTATTTATGTAAAGAATTAAGTTAATATGATTGGAGTGACGGCTAGTACATTGAGGGATTATATACACGTGTAGCCAAGTTTATAAATTTCATACATACGGATTAGAGATGGTATGTATATATGTGTATATATATATATATATGTCTATAAAAATGTATATATATGTGTACATATGGCGTGAATACCTATGCCGTGCGCGATGTCATGTATATATGATGTGATCATATGCATGTATATATATAGTGTGAATGATATATATACTTAATGTGTGAAGCATACCCGGCAGATGCTATCATGGGAAGTTGCACGATGAGGGTGAGCCCCTGGCTTGAGGAGAAGGGTGTGGATATTCCCCAAGTCATAGTTGTCCATTTTATTTATTTGTGTGATTGTATATTTTGGGGGTGAGAAGTCTTGGGTATGAGTCGTTCTCACTTGCCGGTTATGAACTATGACCGCTTTCCATACGTTGTGACTTGGTTTTGACCACGAAGTAGGTGATATTTAGTCCTACCGATGGTCCCCATGATGATATGTGAGTGATGCCCTGGAAGATGATAGCATGGTGCAGTATTTTGGCAATCCTATAGCCGTTTATGTTATATGTATTGCCAAGTGTACATTATGTGTGTTATGCATGTTTTATGTGTTATATATATATATATATATATATATATATATATATATATATATATATATATATATATATATATATATATTCTATAGGTGAAGAGGATATGAAGTTTCTATGATGTACATTATGGGTGATTTTGGTGTATTAGTTCATTGGGGTCGAAGGATCGTACTTAGGGACAATTGCGGTTATGTCGACCCAAGGAATTAATAAAGATTTTAATTATGTTCTTAGATAGTAATATAAATATAGTAGTTGCAGTAATAGAATTGTGTGGATGACATAATGGATCCCTACGATCAACATTGTCAAGGAGTAGTGTCTAGGGGGGTTCCTTGTTTGGATTTCGCTTTGCGAGACGCCCCACGCACGAAACGTAGTGCAACATTGAGAGTAGAGAGAAGTTTTGTTCTTAATACTTGTATGCATGTTGTTTAGAGAATAAACTCTTATATTAAAGTAACATTATTGTGTGACGTGGTAAGACTTATAACTGGTGTAAGCTAGTAATTTGGAAGCTAAGCTTATGAAGGCTTATCTGTGTGTATATATTTAGGTGGGATTAAAATGGTAAGGATTCATGGGTTATGTTAGGATGGCAGGTTATAAGGGTATAGGTCATTCGTATGTTAAGGTAGGTTATCCTTATATGTGTCGGGTAACTTAATTAAGGTTCCCAGACACGATTAGGTGCTCGTTTTAGATGAGAGGTGAGTTTGGGATTTCACGAGAGTGCGACTCCACTTTAATTATGAAATAGTGCATTTAGATTTATTATGCACGGTTAACACACTTGCTAAACATTTTTACACCTCGGGCTCTGACCCGTCTATATTTCTATCCAGAGTCTTGGGAGCCGTAGCAAATGCGAACTATTGCGGTATTTAGATTGTAGTCGCTTCTTACTTCTTTGCAAATCTAGGTAGGACTCTTTTGTATATCGAGTTTACACCCAAGAGTTATATGTAGTGATTTATATTTCTTCTTTATGGATGTTGTACTGTCTGTGACCCGACATCTTATTCGAGAATATATTTCCTTGTATATTCTCATTTTACTTTAATGTTAGCATTTTCTTTTACCATTGTACTTATGTAAATTTTGTCTTTGCTAGATATTTATACTGTTGGTTTGTAGTCCGTTGCATGTTTTATTTAAATTTTGACATCCTCTTTTATGATTTCGAGTAGTTAGCCTTATCTAGTATTGTATCCTCTGTTAGTGCTGAGACTGAGCCATCTGAGATTCCTGATTTAATGTAGTATAAGGCTGTCCACCCATTATTATTTTAAGCGGGGTGTCACAGATGGTACAGAGCATCAGGTTCTAGTGTCTTTAAGATCTGTGTGGGTTTTCTGCGTTCCTCCGCAATTGTTCTTAATATAGAGCCCTATTATTAGGATTGTTGTGCTCACTACGTTTATTTATTTTTGCGAGGTGTACTCATTTGAATGATGTTCTGACGCGGTTGTTCTCGTATCAGACGTTGCAAATAATAAATCGTCCAGGAAGGAGAAAGCTAAGAGATGCAATGCCCATAATAGATTTTGGGTACGCTTTGATTTGAGGTATTTCTTTTCGTGACTCAGGCGGAGATAAGGAGGAAAATTCTAGCGGTGATCCCAGGTGATCTAACGGTGGTCGAATGAGAAGGAGAATTAACTCGAATGGAGAATTAGGTAATTGACAAAGTAAGTGTTGAGGATAAGCGGATTGTGAAGTCCTGGGGAGGTTTAGATTGAGGAATTAGCCAGTATTTGTTAGGAAAATCGATGTTGCTGACGTTTCCCGATGTGAGGTGTGTAGTGTTATTCCATTGTCTGGAGTATCATCTTCTTGGAAGAGGGAATAAGAAATTTAGAGAATTGGGTTCATTGAGTAGGATGGAAGGAGTTATCGGGGGTCGCAATAGCGCCTTATCCTTCAGAATGGTTAGGAAGGATTTTTTAGAGGATGTTTCTATAAGGAGATTTAGGACTTAGGAAGGAGGGCTTGTCCCGGAAGGAGTAGAGGGACCCAGGGATGAAGTGAAGAAATTGGATTATGGAAGTATAAGGTAGAATACCTTTCTTTGGGTTTAAGGTCACGCTTTGTGCGGTATTGGGAGCGTCACATCTAAGGTACAATGAGTGGTTAACCGCTATAACCATAGTGTGTATATAATTTCCTTCGAGGAAGGAGTGAGAAAGTGTGGTCTTTGTATGGCATCTTTTGGGATAATAGATTGCTTTGCGATGAGCTAGTAGAGAGTTGTGCTATTGATTTCCGAAAGTGCGGACTGTTAAGGTTTGTTGAGTGGTGGTTATAAGGTTATTGTCTTATAGATAGGCTAGGGCGGGTAATTGTAGTATTTTGATGAGGGAAAGACTTACCTTGTGGCAATGCTTTAACGTGATGTAAAGGATTGGTATAGTTGAGAAGGTTCAGAGTTTAGAAGATTAATTATTGAGCGAAGAATTTAGCTCATGGTTGTACTAGTTTTGAGAACTAGGTATTGGTGAGAGTATTGTATTTGTTAAGGCCTTGTGTCTTGAACATAAGGTGATGATTGGCATGTCGTAAGACATGGAATTACTTTATATTATATTGTTATATAGGCCTTCGGGCTAAATATTTGATTTGAAAACCTTTTATAAAACCTTAACCCTGGTTTAACTGATCTTAATCCCTAATATAACTACACAATAGTGTATTGGGAGGGTTTCTTGTTTGGATTTCGCTTGCGAGACCTCCCCCGCATGAAGGTGGCTTATGTCAGGAATTGAGAAGAGTTCAACCATTGGGAATTTCAAACTTTTTATATACTTAATATGTTGCTATAGATATTTGTTGAGAGTTACATTACGATTTGAGGGTAGTGGAGCCGGGTTATGTGTTGTTACGAGTTGAGCTCGAAAATCGGGTGTATGGGCGCCCTGGGTAGCTAGTATTACTTTAAAGTATATGGTTCGATGTGAGACCTGGTAGATATGGGTATAGTAACCTCGAGGGTAGATGTAAGGACTAGATGAAATTCGAAGTCCTGGGCATAACTTAAATTTCGCGGACGAAATTCTTATAAGGGGGGGGAGTATATACTACCCCGTGACTTTGGGACTGAGAAATTAAATTTTGGGAGAAATAAAATTCTTATTTAAATTGGGTAATTTTAAAATTTGGAAATTGAGGACAGTATAAAGTATTCCGGATGATAATTTTGTGTGCGCCATTGGTTCCGGATAGGTTGAGATAGTCGAAATGACTGTCCTTGGAATTTATTTCGATTTCGAAATATTTTTTTTAGTAAGTTTGACTCGAATTGGAGTAAACGAGCCGTTTAAAGTGTGTATTATAAATCAAGTTGGGTGTTTTGAAAGATTAGGCTTATAAAGCGTTTGGGAGATTTAAAAATCTCATTCGTGAGATTAAAAGAGAGAAAGAAGAGAGAGAAAAGACCTAGAGAAAGAGAAGAGAAAATAAAGAAAGAAAGAAGAAGAAATGAAGAAAGAGAGAAGAAAAAGCTTGGAGATTCCAGCCCGTACGCGATCTCGAGGATGTTTCAACCTCTACAAATCTGAGGCAAGTGTTTAATCTTGCTAAATATTTCATTTGTGTATTTCATTTCATAATTTGTGAATAAAAGAAATGGATTTTTGGGTTATATGTGAAAACCTAGTTTTTGGGTATTTTAACTTGAAATTGATGATTATGCATGGGTTTGATGACATACAAATTGATGGGATGAGATGTAGAATGAGGTTTAATGTTAAGATTATGATTGAGTTAAAGATTGGGGGTTATATGATGAGATTTGGGTGTTTGGGGAGTTAGGGCTTGTTTAAAACTGGAAAAACAGCCAAATATCTGGTATGGACGGTCGACCGCGGCCATGGGACCGATCGATCGCACCTTGAGGGAAAAGCCTACTGAATTCTTCGTAGGACAAAATTTTGGACCCGCGATCGATCGGTCCTCTATTTTTAGCCCAATAATGGTATTTTCTTCTACTCCTTTCCTTTTGGGGTTAAAACTTCATGACCTTCTTAGTGAATGTTTTATAGAGGGGTATGATATAATATTAAGATATTGGTGCCTTAGGGTGATTAGGGGGCATTCAGACCTATATTAGAAATGGATTATGAGGGCGGGATGCCTCTTTTAGTAAGGAAAGGATTGTGGGACTGAATGATAGGCGTATTGTATTTAGATGGGGGTGGTGAGCTATCATGAAATAGTTATGAAGAGCAGAAATATTCCCGTTATGCTTATGTACGTATAAGTAATAGATGTTCCTAGGTACAGTGGGGGATCCCATTGAAGATGGGAATTCTATCTAGAGGTCATAAGTGAGTTTAGATATGATTTAAGGATTAGGACTCTTTAGCAGAGTAGTGAGGGTATGGCATGAAGTGTTAGGACAATAATTATGCTGAATCCTTATAGAGATAGGATTCTAATTAAGGTATGATTGGGGACCAATGAGAGGTAGAGGTCGCGTATCCTTAGTGATGATAAACTCAAGGAATAAAATCGTAAACATGGCAATGTTAAGGGTTCATAGGAGCAATTGAACCGTAGTCAGAATTGAGAGCGATGGGATCATACTATCAACTAGAATAGGGTGTGTTGTAAATCTAGTTGGGTTAGTTTTTTTATATATGTATGTGATTAACAAAAGGGGATTCCAATAATTGATGGGAATCATGGAATGAATTTAGGATGAAGCTTGGGGTTTGCAGACTATTAGTTAAGTGTATACTTATAGTCGGGATTAATATTAGATATATCAATGTGCATTCGAATATAGATGGGATGTGTAGTGATTGCTGCATATATTAAACTTTGGGATAATAATCTTAACGTTGGATATATTTTGGAAGACTATTCATATCATAAGGGTAATAGATGAATATACTTCAAGCACTGTTTTAAAAAATTCGCCTAGGCACGCCTAGGCTTGAGGCTTAGGAGAAACGCCCCGCCTTAAGATTTTGACGCCTTATGCTTGGTACAACCCTTAAGGCGTACTTTTTCTCTAAAAATAGTAATGCTTTAGTGAAACGATATCGCCTTTTAAAGATTTTTTTACAACACGGACCATTATTTCTTCCAAAATAATCAAATAGTATTTTTATTTGCAATTATTCAGACGTATTTTTATGATATGTACAATTTTAGTATTTTAATAGCCTTGTCATGGTTAAAAAATATTAAAATATATTAAAAAGGCCTAAACGCCTTTTTACGCCTAGGCCCGCCTAGGCTTCTAAGGCTTAAGGCTTGGCCTTCACGCCTCAATCACGCCCCGCATTTTTTAGAACCTTGGCTTCAAGTGAGGGATCGTATTTATGTAAAGAATTAAGTTAATATGATTGGAGTGACGGCTAGTATATTGAGGGATTATATACACGTGTAGCCGAGTTTATAAATTTCATACATATGGATGAGAGATGGTATGTATATATGTGTGTGTGTGTGTATATATATATATATATATATATATATATATATATATATATATATATATGTGTGTGTGTGTGTGTGTGTGTGTGTGTATGTGTGTACATATGGTGTGAATACCTATGCCGTGCGCAATGGCTTGTATATATGATGTGATCATATGGATATATATATATATATAGTTTGAATGATATATATATACTTAATGTGTAAAGCATACCCGACACATGCTATCATGGGAAGTTTCACGATGAGGGTGAGCCCCTGGCTTGAGGAGCAGGGTGCGGATATTCCCCAAGTCATAGTCATCCATTTTATTTGTTTGTGTGATTGTATATTTTGGGGGTGAGAAGTCTTGGGTATGAGTCGTTCTCACTTGTCAGTTAGGAACTATGACCGCTTCCCATGCGTTGTGATTTGGTTTTGACCAAGAAGTAGGTGATATTTAGTCCTACCGGTGGTCCCCAGGATGGTATGTGAGTGATGCCCTGGAAGATGATAGCATGGTGCAGTATTTTGGCAATCCTATAGCCGTTTATGTTATGTGTATTGCAAAGTGTACATTATGTATGTTATGTATACGTGGTTATAGGGATGAATGATTGCTTATATATAGGTTAAGAAGATATGAAGTTTCTATGATGTACATCTTGGGATTTTGGTGTATTAGTTCATTGGGGTCGAAGGATCGTACTTAAGGACAATTGTCCTTATGTCGACCCGAGGAATTAATAGAGATTTTAATTGTGTTCTTAGATAGTAATATAAATATAGTAGTTGCGGTAATAGAATTTGTGTGGATGACATAATGGATCCCTACGATCAACATTGTCAAGGAGTAGTGTATCGGGGGGGTTCCTTGTTTGGATTTCTCTTTGCTAGATGCCCCACGCATGGAACGTAGTGCAAGGTTGAGAGTATAGAGAAGTTTTGTTCTTAATACTTGTATGCATGTTGTTTAGAGAATAAACTCTCATATTAAAGTAATATTAATGTGTGACGTATTAAGAATTATAACTGGTGTAAGTTAGTAATTTGGAAGCTAAGCTTATGAAGGCTTATCTGTGTGTATATATTTAGGTGGGATTAAAATGGTAAGGATTCCTGGGTTATGTTAGGATGGCGGGTTATAAGGGTATAGGTCGTTCGTATGTTAAGGTAGGTTATCCTTATATGTGTCGGGTAACTTAATTAAGGTTCCAGGACACGATTAGGTGCGCGATGTAGATGAGAGGTGAGTTTGGGGTTTCACGAGAGTGCGACTCCACTATAATTATGAAATAGTGCATTTAGATTTATTATGTACGGTTAACACACTTGCTAAACATTTTTACACCTCGGGCTCTGACCCGTTTATATTTCTCTTCTACTATATATATATATATATATATATATATATATATATATATTGTACTACAGGTGTCCTACCGCATGGATACCGGATGCTTTTCTATCCAGAGTCTTGGGAGCCGTAGCAGATGCGGACTGTTGCGGGATTTAGATTGTAGTCGCTTCTTACTTCTTTGCAAATCTAGGTAGGACTCTTTTGTATATCGGGTTTACACCCAAGAGTTATATGTAGTGATTTATATTTCTTCTTTACGAATGTTGTACTGTCTGTGACCCGACATCCTATTCGGGAATATATTTCCTTGTATATTCTCATTTTACTTTAATGTTAGCATTTTCTTTTACCATTGTACTTATGTACATTTTGCCTTTGCTAGATATTTATACTGTTGGCTTGTATTCCGTTGCATGTTTTATTTAAATTTTGACATCCGCTTTTATGATTTCGAGTAGTTAGCCCTATCTAGTATTGTATCGTCTGTTAGTGCTGAGACTGAGCCATCTGAGATTCCTGATTTAATGTAGTATAGGGTTGTCCACCCGTTATTATTTTAAGTGAGGTGTCACAGTAGCTTACCTAGAAAGTGTTAACAATAACGAGGTCTACATAGTAGTCACATACCTAGCAAGCAACCTACAAATAACTATCCAAAAATCTCAACGTCCCCGCGGTGTCGAAATATTAACACAAACAACATTCACGTAAAGCATATTTCCAATTATAGCTACAATTATTCCAATTAATTATTCCAATTAATTCTCCAATTACAATAATATCCAAATTACTTATATGTGATTATATAATTTAACAAGTCTCACCTATCATCACACAAGTTGTCAAAATTTACAATTTTCATTCAAGTGATATTTTACCAATTAACACAAGATTCCATTTTCAATAATCCTAGGCACAATATTACATAGTCATAAATTCATTCTACAATCTACACATAAAAATCGTGATTCTGCGAGTCGAAGCATTATTACGAATTAATATTTTTTAATTTTTAATACGCGAAACGTCCCACAATTCTATCGTAGTCCAAATCTCTAATCTAAGCATGCGACTATTTTGAGTCTTAAATATATTTTTTAGATTTGAATAAAAACAACCCCGAAATTGTTTTCACTTTCCCTAACTATTCTTTTTAGTTTAATTTAAGAAAGCACGATTTATTAAAGTTTAGGCAATATCTAAAATGCATAATGCTTAAGGGGAATAATAGAAGCATTCATACCTGTAAAGAAGTCGTCTTGAAAATATAATTACACAATTGTGTTCCTCTCGCAAAAATAGCAAAGACGTGTTCTTGAGAAAAATGGATTTAGATCTCAAATCTTGAGTTGAAACCTGTGTTTAATGGATTTAGGTTTTGTAGAAGAGGGGAGGTAAAATTATCGGAGGCTACTGCTTTTTGAAATGATGTAAAGGTGTTATTAAAAATCCTAATTCTAAGTTTAATTAATAGGAAAAAGTAAAAGAGTTTTAAGTTAAATAAAAACTCTAAAAAAATTAAGCCAACTACGCATCTGTTGTCAGCGCAAACTGGTTCACCCCCATAGCGGAACCGGTTCAGTCAGCCTGGCCAATCCAAGCTTCCCACGTTTTATATGTAATTCTAGAAAAAATCCAAATTTACTCCCAAATTAAATTCTATTTAAAACGTCATTATATATATATATATCAAAACCAAAAAAAATTCATCCTAAAAATAATTAAATTCCAATAATTGTTTTCTCAAAATATTTAATTTATAACAGGTTTTCACGATTCAAAATCACGGGCTGTTACACTCTCCCCCACTAATACAGGAATTTCATCCTCGAAATTCGGCGAAGCGTAAATGTCAAACATTAATCGCGCAAATAAAATAAGGCTTATATAAGCCTACTTGTAGAATGCTACGATTGGGCACCCATAAACCCAATCCTACATGCATCTACCCCACGAATAAAAATACAATATATATATATATATATATATATATATATATATATATATATATATATATATATATATATATATATACAAGAAAATAATACGTACCATGCTATCCCACTAGACACGCTTTATCTCCTACAGAGCTTGCCCTGCCTGAGGCTCCCGAGTCGGAAGTAAATACAGCTGAGGCATAATCAGTCCCTGTGCACCCACTATTGGTACTGTTGGCACTCCCTATGCACCTAATGTTTCCGGTGCTAGAAGGCCTTAGCCCTTCTAGCCCCGTGCTTTCGGACACCTAGAAGATCGATGCCCTACCAATCCACAAACGAAACATGAACCCCTAAAAGATCCCAAATGACTTCTTAGCGCTCGCTCAGCCAGCTGCCCCTGCCCCTGTCCCTGAGGGCCATGTCGGACGTCATTGCCTTGCTGAAAGTCTTATTTCTCCTGACCTCCTCGCTGCCTTTTCCACGGTTGGTCATTGAGAACCTTGTTCTCCCCACCTGTCTTGGTTCCATCTTGTCCACTCGACTTATATCTCTTACCCAGCTTCTTCTGATAATTCACCTTATCCCTCCATAACAAAAATGCTACGCCCACTACTTGAGTGTAAGTAGTGTATGCCAGATTCTCCAAAACCATCTGCTTAATCGACCATGTCGGACCCTTAATAAAACACTCCATCTTCTTTGCCTCTGAATTCACCTCCTCCGGTACAAATATCGAAAGATTCGTGAACTCTCGTTCATACTCAGCAACTGACTTGGAACCCTATTGTAAATCCATAAACTCTTTCTTCTTCACACTCCTAATCGAATAAGGAAAATGTTTGTCATTAAATTCCACCAAAAAGTCTTCACAATTTAGAAATTCTCTATCCTCAGATGTGGTGACACTCTTCCACCACTGGAACACATCCTCAGTCAACTTAAACGTAGCCAATATTTTCTTCTACACATCCATACAATCTACCATCCTCAAATGCCTCAACATATTAAGCCTCCATTAGTGGGCAACTGTTGGGTCAGATCCCCCTTCAAAAGGAGGAGGATTTCCCTTATAAAACAGGCCCTCACCTTGTCCCAAATTGAAGCGGGTGTACCCTGTTGTTGCGCCTCTAGATTTTTCCACCTATGTCTCCCTATCTCAATACCAATCGTCGTGGCCTCATGAACGATAGTCGTTAACTCTCCAGCACCTAAAACAAACTAGCCTTACCTCTCCTTAACTGTGGGATGAGAAACTGAACCCTCTCTCCTATCTCTAGATCTCCTAGTGTTCGCCATTTGAAAAGATAGGATCAAACAACATTCAGGCTCGGAATAACTAAAGAATACAAATCATCAAAAGGAACCAAAGATAGGTAATGCGGAAGCTAAAATGGACTCACAACCTACAAGACCTAATACCATGCTCTGATACCATCAGTAACACCCCGCGCATTCTGGTGAGTGAGGTAGCCAGTCGCAACCACCAACCTACGTCGGGCATCGCTAAATAAAATATCATTCTCAGCTTTTGACGAAAATATGAAACATTTTAAACTTTTTTCATAAGATATAATTTGAATCAATCCAATGAATATAAACATCCATGTAAATAAAATCCATCACCATGCTTACTCCAAAATAAATTCAATTCCAAATGATAGATTAAAACCCCAAATAAATAATCCAACGAAAAATCTCTGATTGAAAATCATAAACAACTGTAGAACCGAATGGCTCACAAAATCCATAATAATTGTCTCATAATAAAAGGACGGGATATAAATAATCTAAACTACTAAAGAAATAAAAGTAAATCTCCAGCTGCATTTTACAAATATCCAATCCATCATGTGCAGCTACTCCAGCAACTATACTTTAAATGTTAGTCAACGCAATAGGTTAGAACCCACCGCATGAGCACTAATTACTACTCCTCCCAATTAAGGCCCGTAAAGTTATACCTAAGTATAATACATGATAAATATCGCAATAGAGTATTTAAAATTAAATGACATAATTACGTGCGAGTAAAGTAACACAACACTAACTACCCATATAACTAATTCACCCCATTATTTAGATTTAATAAATATGATTATCACATTTTATTGTAACAATGATATTAATTTAATTTAATGCGTTTAATCAAATTATAATTAAAGCGACACCAATATATCCGGCCAAAATTTCTATGGATTCTGAACATATTCGGACCCGCCTACAGTCATCAATACATCACATCCATCCCCATAACTATACCCAGTCGACCCAATTTCGTTAGCCCATCACATATTATTGATGTACCATGCACGACACGTCGCTATAGCCAAACAGCTCAGTTATCATTAACCCTTCACGTATTGGCGACGCCAACACACACCCACATCACTATAGCCAACCAACCCAATTTCGGTAGTTCTGCGCATATTGGCAAATCAAATTCACTTTAATATTTGTTCTTTGTCTTAGACATTAATTATCAATTTATTATCAAGTTCTCATTATTCTCTAATAACTCCACCCTTTATTTGGGTAATCCATCATGAATCATACCTAGTTCCATACCCAGAGATCACCAAAATCACAAGTACTTCCTAGCTTATCATTTTGGAAGAATACCTACCATAAATCACCACCTAGTCTTGCACCTAGGCTAATGGAAAACACGTGACGGCGTACTACCTAGATCCACCTAGAAAATACCCAATCGTATGAATCTACACTCACTAGTCCCATACCTAGAAAGTTTTAACAACAACGGGGCCTACCTACTAATCTCATACCTAGTGAAATCTACAAATAAGGGTAAAGGCACAACTACCCAAAAATTCCATTATCCCCGCGGTGTCGAAATATTAACACAAGCAACATTCACATAAAGCATATTTTCAAATTATAGCTACAATTCTTCAAACTAATTCTTCAATTACAATATTATCCAAATTGCGTCCATGTGATTATATAATTAAAAAAGTCTCACCTATCGTCACATAAGTTGTCAAATTTCATAATTTTCAATCAAGTGGTATTTCACCAATTAACATAAGATTCCATTTTTAATATGCCTGCGCATAATATTACGTAATAAAAAATACATTATACAATCTACACATAAAAATCGTGATTTTGCGAGTCAAAATATTATTACAAATTCATATTTTTAATTTCAATATGCGAAACGTCCCACATTCTATTGTAGTTCAAAACCCTAATCTAAGCATGTGATTGTTTTGAGTTTTAAATATATTTTTAGATTTGAATAAAAACAGCTGTTGAATTGCTTTTACTTTCCCTAATTAGTCTCTCT
Organism: Sambucus nigra; assembly: GCA_949130495.1. Classification (NCBI taxonomy): domain Eukaryota; kingdom Viridiplantae; phylum Streptophyta; class Magnoliopsida; order Dipsacales; family Adoxaceae; genus Sambucus; species Sambucus nigra. Next base: position 91,537,028 of record OX422219.1, on the reverse strand, counting down.
AGTTTATTTTAAGGAAAGCACCATTCATGAAAGTTTTGGAAATATCTAAAACGCATAACACTTAAAGGGATCAATAAAAGCATGCATGCTTGTTATGAAGTCGTCTTGAAAATATAATTACACAGTTGCGTTCCTCTCATAAAAATAGCAAAGACGCATTATTGGTTGTTCCTAAGAAAACTTGATTTAGATCTTCAAATCTTGGGTTGAAACTTGTGTTTAATGAGGTTTAGGTTTTGTAGAAGACAGGAGGTATAATTATGGGAGGTTACTGCTTTTTGGAATGATGTAAAAGTATTTCTAAAAATTCTAAACCCGAGTTTAATTAATAAGGAAATGTAGGAGAGTTTAAGTTAAACACAAACTCTAAAAAAATTAAGCCACCTACGCACCAATTGCCGGCGCAAATCGGTTCTCCCCCAAGGCCTAACTAATTCAGTCGGCATGACGAACCCAAGCTCCCCACGTTTTATATATAATTCTAGAAAAAATCCAATTTTACTCCCAAATTAAATTCCACTTAAAATGATATTTTATATATATATCAAAACCAACATTTTTACTCTTAAATTAATTAAATTCCAAACATTATTTTCTTGAAATATTTAATTTATAAATATTTTTACGATTCAAAATCATGGAGTGTTACATTTAAAAATTGCAATTTTTTTCATAAATAACAACTAAATATTGACTTTTGATTATAAATTTACATAGATATACCAAATAATTCTTTATTTTCATATGGGGTGGCGACTCTTAATATTTTTTAAACAATTTTGAGGGGGCAAAATCTTATCATCTATACTAACTAAAATGTTGCTTAAACATAATTCACCACTTTAGACATTTATACCCCTTAAAGAACAACTAACCCCCAACAAACTTCTATTAAATAATCACTACAATGGGACGACCGATAAATCCACATGTATATCTACATTTATACATAGCCATGCCCTTTGATTTCCTCTCTCTCTCTCTCTCTCTCTCTCCACCAAATAGTTACACCTTCATCGGTCTCTCTTCAACTCCCTCAATCCAACGTGGTTATCTTTAATGGAAACATTGAATGGACTATGGCGCATGCCCTCCCTAAACACCAATATAAATGGACCTTGACTATTAAGAATTTCTCCTCATGGAGGAGTATTCATTTGCATACTTTACGTTGTCGTCGGTACGTGTGTCTGTTATATGTCCTCTCTCCCGTCTTTTATTAGAGTTGAGATAATGGTGATTCACAATTGGATTATAAATTTGAGTATAAGCGCATCAATATCAAGAAATTAGACTACCACTATAATAAAATAGATATGTTGGAAACTATTTATAACAACAATTTGACTCGTAAGGTTGCTTTCCATATAGAGAATATGAACCTGAGATCTTAAGTCCTGGTAAAGTGTTGGTATTTGCAGTTGTTGATTTTCACCGTTACTGCTACTATTGGAATCCATCGTGCATCTTAATTACAGTCATGGGTAGTAGGTATAATATAAAAGGTTACTTAGTGTCGTTTATTTGGATGTGGATTCCAAATTCTGAAAATGTATTCTAAAGGATTCTTTGATTTATTTGGCTTTGGATTTCAAATTATTTGTAATTTTTTTTTAGTAAAATGGCTATTAGATATCCTCATTATAGCGCATAGGCCTCACACACACGCGCGCGTGCGCCCGCACACACACATTTTGATCGAATTTTTTAAAATAGAAAAAAAATCACTTTAATCATTTTTTGTGAGGTTTCGTGAAATGGTTAAATATCTAAAAAAATTAACACAAAAAATATTCTTTTAGTATTTTATAAAAATTGATCCCCACAAAAGGTCCTCATTTGGATGTCGCAATAGACTTTATATATACACAAATAATTTGTAATGTTTGGGTACACACACGTGGTTTTGGGTGTATGTACCCAATGTTATTACTGATATTATAAATTCGAGATTAAAACAGAATATATAAATAGAGAAATTACATAAATAAATAAATTCAGAAACTTACTTGTAGTAGATTGAATTTACAGAAAATAAGAATGTTTTTTAGAAGAAAATAATTCGAGCCCTGTTTAGTGATAACTTGAACTTTTTATCTACCCAGCAACGACGCTATTTGATAACTTATTTTTTTTGTATGTTTGTCATTGTTGCAAAGCCAAGTTAATCAAAACCTTCAAATACCAACAAAAATATAATAAACTAGAGTGTAGAGGTAAGCAAGGGAATCAATCATAATATAAGGATGAAACATATGAGAGAGGAAAGATTTAATCCATTTTTATTTAATTTTCCTATGTTTAGACTTTTCACTTTTTTTTTTGGCTTTTTTAATATTAAAACAACTTTATGAAGAGGGTGAAATAAGACTAAACCAAATCAAAGATCTAAAGAACTAACTAAAAAGTGTAATGAAAAATAAGTGAAATCTAACTATATGAAAATGTAAAATATGATATGAGTGAGGAAATCAAAATGAGAGCTAACAAGCGATGGGATTACACCATCTATTCTAGTTAATCTTATCAATTAATTCATTCAAATTAAACCACCCAAGTTAGTATCAAAATTACAAATTTTCTTTTAATGAGCCTCCATTGCTTCTTTTATATCATAGCAAAATACGGCTAAAGGGTATAATTGGAATTATTGAGTGGCATGTGGAAGAAGTGAGTGTTGGGAGGTTAAATGGGGAAATAAGGTAGTTGGGGGTAATTTAGGGAGAGATAAAAGTGCATGTGGGTTGTGAGGTAGTGAGAGTGTGGGGATAAGTGTGAGGGGTAATTTTCAAGGTATAATAAAAAATGGGGTAAAATCTTTTAATACATGTGAGTCTTTTGTTTGGTTAGGGATTATATGCTGAATGGAATATTGGTTTCATGGGAAGTTGCTGGGTTGGTGGGTTTGGAATTCGGGTATAACAGTTTGTGGGTTTTTTAGCAGGTGAAGGGTTGGATAATAGGAATGGATATGTGTATATGGTTCTCGGGTTTTACCCGGAATTGGGTCAAAGTGATAAGGTCGGGTTTAGACCGTCGGAGTTGTGGTCCAACGGGTTTGGGCCTCAGGTTAAGGAACATAGGAGTTAGGGTTGGACGCATATGAGGTCGGGTTGTTGGTTCGGTTTAGTGCTGGGCGGAAAATGGGCAGTGGTCGGAGTTTTAGGTCGAAGGTTATAAGGTTGGTAAGGGATTCTGATAGGATGGGGCGCAGTTTCATTTTTGGATTACAGGGTATTGAAAGTTGCGATTGTGGTTGATGAGGGAGGAGAGAGTGAAGAGAGGTTAATGGGTTTTGGTGGGGGGGGGGGGGGGGGGTAATGGAGGATAGGAGAGAGAATATGGGTTGTTTTGGTAGAGAAGATGGGTTAGTTGTGTCTTTGATGTGGTAAGGTGTATTGATGTAGAGTGTGTGTGTGTGTGTCTGTGTGTTTATTTTGTTTGGGTGTAGGTGAGTGTAGTAGTTTAGGGGTGAGGGTGAGTGTGCGTGTGTCTAATTTGTGACCCTAAAAAAATAAACTAAGACTCAAAATAAAATCTATAAAAATTAAAATCCTATAAAAAATAAATATTCACAAAACTATAAAATAAAACTAAACAATATAAAGTCTAAAAAAAATAAACTTCTAATCCTAAAAATAAAAGACTTACAATAAAATAATACTAATAAACCTACCCTAATGAAAATTTTAATAAAACAAAATTAATAATGAAAACTAAAAAATAAAACGCACTCCTAAATTATTTACAGAGCGTAAAAAATATACAAGACTCTAAACAAAATATAAAATAAATCCTAAAAATTAAAAACTACACAAAATTAAAATTAAAATTAAACACACATAAGGCTCGGAACAGGTCAGGACTCGATTTAGGCTTAGGTTAGGGGATGGGGTAAGGCTGCGGGAGTTAGGGTTAGCACTTATTAGCCGCAATTTGCCGAGATTTGATCATTTGTCATGAAGTAGCAATTAAAAAAGTCTATTCGGGGTATTATTTAAACACTTTTAGGTGCTTATCATTGAAAACAGTCTCCTTAAGATAAATTTATTCCCTCCAATGTGCTAAAGGTGATGAATAATTCTAGCCCAAGATAGAACGGATTTATAAATTAATCAAGTAACACAAGTATGATTAATTTTTGCGAACACAATTCTGTGTTTTTGTACTTAACCAGACAACAGAAATAATATGTATGGGATGTATGCAGTAGAAGAGATTTTTTGGATAAAATGGAGTAGCATTTTCGAAAAAAATTTAGAGGGAGATTTTTCATTACTCTAAAATGGAGGGAGAGAAGATGTATAAATAACAATCGTGTTGATTGTTCAAATAAACTGTCAGGCAGTCAATTTTGAACAATTGACTATTGGGAATTGACTGTTTAAATAGTTTAATTAACTACGGAATTAATTTATTCGGTGTTTAAACATATTAATTAATTAATTCGGCCCAAAACGAAAAAAACCTAAAGCCCGAACCGAGCCGACAGGATGGTCGGTTGGTGCGCGCGCGCGTGTGGACTTTTGGCCCAAGCCCAACACTTGAATAGTGTAGGTCATCTCCCCCTTCAAAGAGTTGGGATACCCCAAAGTCATCCAAGCCTTAGTCCATAATTGGGTCTTATTAACTCTTCAAATTTCCACTACTCTTCCAATGTGGAACAACAGTTAAAACACACCCAATTCATTAACTTCCATTGCTTTATGAGTCACTTTGAGGAAATATTTATCATTCATAACTTAATGGAATTGAACATGTGAATATACCATGTTAATATCCTTGCTAAGGAGAACGCGTTCGTATATGGTCCCACGATTATCGTGATGTGGATCCCATTTAAGTTTGAGCTCAAAGTTGCTTAAAATTTGATGTCCAATACTCATTTTCTAACAATACCCCACATGAATGATATATCTCTATATAAAGATATGCAAGATGCAAATGCGAACTCGGGTTGATTAGAATTTGAAATTTATTGCATCGGGAGAAGTAGCCTAGTGGCCTTGAACTTTCCTTAGTGATATACTATCGGATTCACTTGGTTAATTGGTAAACTTTATGTCTTTTAACCATCAACCATTTCTGTAAACCTAGACAACAATATTCACACAATAATTCTTTAACACAGTTGGTTCTCACGTTTGTGTTCGTTTTGGTCATGAACACCACTTGGTTCCACGAGTATTTTAGAGAATTTGCCTTTCTTTATTCACATAGAAGTGACCCCTTCTTACTCACATAGGTGACTTAAATAAAGAGTATCCTACGATACCCCACTTAGACATACTAAGATATGGATGTCATTAAAAGAATAACTTATCCTAATTTCGTGACAGATGTGCATTGTCTCATATTTGGAATGGATATGATTAAATATCATCCACTGCTTACTAAATACAATGTAGTTCGGTTTTCCTATTGAACTTAGATGTTGGGATCTCCAGTCAGCTAAGTTGGGTTGCCACTATATTGATTCTTATATATTTATAGGATTTAGACCCATTCCTCTCGATGATCTTTCAACTTGCTCTTGGTTTAAACCTTTAGTTAGTGGATCCGCTATATTATCTCTTAACTTTACATAATCAATTGAGATAATTCTGTTTGAGAGAAGTTGTCTAAAGGTATTGTGTCGATGACAAATATGTCGTGACTTTCCATTATACATATGATTTTGTGCTCTTCTAATCGCTGATTGACTATCACAATGTATACATATTGCGGGCACATATTTCGATCAATTTGGAACATCCTCTAAGAAATTTTGAAGCCATTTAGCTTCTTCTCCAGCTTTGTCTAGTGCAATGAATTTATATTCCACTGTCGATCTAGCAATGCTCGTTTGTTTTGAGGATTTCCAAGATATGACTTCTCCTCCAAGGGTAAACACATACCCACTCGTAGACTTAGAGTCTTTTGTATTGGATATATAATTTGCATCGCAATGTCCTTCAAGAATAGTTGGATATTTTAAATAGTGCAGTCCATAGTTTTGAGTGTATTTTAAATAACCAAAAGCTCTTAATATTGCCTTCTAGTGATCTCTCCCTGGATTACTCGTAAATCGACTTAGCTTACTTATCGAGTATACTATGTCTGGTCGTGTACAGTTCATGATATACATTAAACTACCGATAATATGAGAGTATTCTAGTTGAGATATGCTTTCACCATTATTTCTTGCTAGATGTAAATTTGCATCTACAGATTTCTTGGTAGGACTGATATCACACTTCTTGAATTTTTCAAGTACTTTCTCTATGTAACGAGATTGAGATAATATAAGTCCATTCGACGTTTTAGAAATTTTAATTCCTAATATAACATCGGTGATACCTAAATCTTTTATGTCAAATCGACTAGCCAATATATGTTTTGTAGTTTTGACAATTTCTAAGTTACTATCTATGATTAGCATATCATCAACATAGAGACATACAATGACATGTTCATTTTGAATGCTTTTAAAATAAATACATTTATCGCACTCATTAATTTTGAAACCATTTGATAATATTGCATTCTCAAATTTTCCATGTCATTGCTTAGGTGCTTGTTTTAATCCATAAAGTGATTTCACAAGCTTACATACTTTTCCTTCTTTGTCGGGAGCAGCGTTGAACCCTTCATATTTCTCCATATAAATTTCCTCGTCTAATTCACCATTTAAGAATGCGGTTTTTACATTCAATTGATGTTTTTCAAGTCCATTAATGGAAGCTATTGCTATTACATTCGAACGTACGTGATTCTCATTACCGGTGAATATGTGCCAAAGTAATCCAACCCTTCCTTTTGCCTATAGCCTATAGTTATAAGTCTTTCTTTATATTTATTAATTGATCCATCGGCCTTCAACTTCTTTTTAAAGATCCATTTGTAACCTAACAGTTTTGAACCTGGTGGAAGATCCACTAGTTTCAATGTATGATTTTGCAAAATGGAATCAATTTCATTGTTAATTACTTCTTTCCAATTAGAATCATCGGGTAAGGATGTCACTTCTTTGTATGGTTAAGGTTCATTTCTAGCAATTATGTTAGAAAATTCATACCGAAGGAAGTTGAGGTTCTTGCTCTTTTACTATGTTTTAGTTCATCCTCTATTTGTTCAATAGGTTGATGAGTACCACTTGTAGTAGTTTGATTTAGAAGGACTAGATTCTCGGGTCATGATATACAAAAATTCATTATCAAAAAATGAAGTGTCCCTCGATTCAATAATCGTATTTATATGAATATCCAAAATCTCAGATTTACAAACTAAGAAACGATATGCACTGCACCATTACCTTTGCTAAGCACCCACACAGTCTTAAATATTTATAGCAAGGTTTTCGACCTTTCCATAACTCATAAGGTGTCTTATGAGTTTTCTTGTGTGGTACTTTGTTAAGAATGTAATTAGCAGATAATATGGCTTCCCCCCATAAGTTCTGGGGAGCTCCTTAACTTATTAACGTAGAGTTCATCATCTCCTTCAATGTACAGTTTTTGCGTTTAGCAATACTATTTGATTGAGGAGAATAAGGAGCGGTGGTTTGATGGATAATTCCATGTTCAGAACAAAATTCCTCAAAAGGAGATTCGTTTTCACCTCCTCTATCAGTCCTTATAGCCATTATATTTTTACTTAATTGATTCTCAACATTTTTATATTGCCTCATCTTTACTACGTAACAAATACACATAGCAAAATTTTGTGCAATCGTAAATAAAAATAATAAAATACTTTTTATCGCCTCTAGTTTGTAAAAATTTTAAATCACAAATATACATGTTAATTAAATCTAGTGGTTCGGTGTTCTTTTCAATATAATGAAAAGGTAATCCAGTTAATTTTGATTCCACACAAATATCACATTTATGATTTTTATCAATATTAAATTTTGGCAAAAATTCCAAGTTAATTAATCTACGTAAGGTATCAAAATTAACATGTCCTAGTCTATCATGTCAAATATTATATGACTAAATTAAGTATGCAGAACTAGCAATTTCATTCACTTGGGATGCCTTTGGCATCAATGTCATTACATTCATTTTAAAAATCCCCTCAGACATGTAGCCCTTTACCACATACACATCATTTTTGCACTTATTGGAAAAAAATACAAGTTTAAACCCATTCTTGCTTAAAAGCGATCCGAAAATTAGATTTTTACGGATGTCAAGCACGTGCAGCACATTGTTAAGAGTGAGTTCTTTTCCCGAAGTCATTTTCAAAATAATCTTTCCTTGTCCCACAATTTTAGAACTCGAATAGTTCCCCATAAAGAGGGTCTCCTCATTTTCCAAAGCTTTATAAGTAGTGAACAACCATTTGTTTGCACAAATGTGGCGTGTAGCACCAATGTCCACCCATCATTCCTTGGAATTTCCTACCAAATTGCATTCAAAGACAATAGTAGAAAGCTTTATGTCTGCGATACCATCGAAAATGTTCTCACCCTCCATCACATTTGCTTGAGCATTGTTCTTTTATATCATTCTTTGGTTTGCGACGCGATTCGACGCAAATATTGTATTTATTCACCCTTATACTTATGCATATCTAATCTATTCTTTCTAGCTTGGATAGGTGGGATTGTCGAGCCACTCCCTTTTCGTTATGATACCATCCGGGCAAAACCAATGGTACCTTAAATCCTATATTTATGCTCATTAACAAGAAAACCTCCATTTTATATGTAAACATGAAATGTGAGGTATAATTGAGCTTTTGTAACTATTAAAGTGCTTAGCGTGAAGTTTGGTCGCTTTTCGAAAAAGTTTCGTTGAATATTACAGATTCGAGGGAATTTTAGTAATTTTAGCATTCAGATTCTAATCCCGAACTCTCATGAAAATTGAATCCCTTCGATTTCTCTTCGCGTGGCCGTTGACGGTGCATAAATTAGAGTTGTATTGAAGGAGGGTTTAGGATGGTTTTGACTTCAAAATCACACTCAAGGGCACATTAAAGGGCATTTTAGTCATTTTATATTTATTTTTTTTGGCCTAATGTCATCTTGGATGTTGTATCCCTCTAAGTTATCTTCACGTAGCCTCTAACCGTGCCTAATTTCGAGTTATAACGAAGAAGTCATGGAATTTTTCTGTAAAGTTGAACAAAGCTGGGAATGGCAGACCTGTAGAGATGAATCGATTCGAACAAGTCTGAATCGATTCGATTTTCCATTGAAGCTATTTTTTTTGCTTCCCCTATTTTCGAATCGATTCGGTTTCTACCAAATCGATTCGCTCCCCTATTTTTCCAGCCTTCTTATTTACTAGTTTGCCACTAGGGTTTGTATATATAAACATTTCATCTCATTTTGAAGAGAGATCTTTCATTATATTAGATTTTAGGGTTTATATTTCGGAGCTTTTGCCCTTCTCCCCACTTTGGGTGTATACCATTTATGAAAGTTTACTATTCATTATCTTCTTAACTTGTTTAGCTTAATTTCCATTATTGTCTTTCATTTACATGCCTAGATAACTTGTTTTCATTTATTAATTTGTTATGTAATTTAGTTAATTATTGTTTTATTAGTTTATTCATGCCTAGTGAGTAGTTTATCGGGTTGGGATTGCGTTTTCGGCATTAATGGGCATTGAGCTCCGAAATTTAGATTTTGTGTAAAATTGCATTTAATTGAAACCTCGCGTATTAAAGTCGGATTGTTATGCGTTTAACTTTCTTTGTCATGCAACGTTAGTGTTTATAGTGATAATTCAAATTTAATCCGCGTGTGACCATTTTTGATTAAATGTTTTATCTCACAACTTTAGGTTAAATTCCTTCTTGCATGATGTTTATGCTTAATTGAAATGCTCGGTTAAATAGCTTTTGAACCAAAATTCTAACTATACATTGTTTATCCCGGGGTGGGAATGCGGTTTCGACTCTCATTTTAATTAGTTGTAATTTAGTTTTAACTTCTTATTTTTCCTTTTTCACGATATCACCTTTTACATTTTTATTCTTGAAGTAATAAATCAATTAAGTCTATCAAACATTCCCAGTGGATTCTTGATACCCGAACTAGCTGCTATACCCCCTTGTCGAGTGTAGTCCTAGTTTAGGTTTTTGCATTGAGGCGGTTAACCAAAAACAACGACAGTGCTTCTACACGGGCACACGGTTTGCCCTCGTTCAAAATGGAGCCGTTGTTGGGGAATGTTTTGTTATAGTTGTAGTTGATTTATTATTTCGTAATATTTCTTTTACTCATATTTGTATTCTTTATTTTCCCCTTTCTTTTTTACTTGTGCTAGATTGTTTCAAGAAATTGAAATTTTGGTGCTTGTTGCTCTTTTCTTGAATTACCTATTTTGAAATGTCTCGCTATAACTCTTTAGATAACCTTAATTGTTATGTGAATAGTTTCCAAGTTATACTCCCAAGATAATGAGAGAATGCCTATAAATTCTTGAAGATGAGCGCTTTAAGCGTGAAATTCAAGAATATGTATGTAATCCCCCATCGCCTTATGAGGATAATTTGGAAAGTGGGGAATCCGTTAACTATGAGCAAACCACATAAGAAGATGATATGTCTTCTTGTTGGTTTGATCATGAGTTAATGATTAAGGGATGGAATGATCGATCCGAGAGTTCTCAGGCATGGTTTTTAGAAAATAATGCCAAAGTCGATGAAATACGTTCGTTACAAAGTCCAGTTGAGGTTGAAACTTGCATTTCACCTCCACCCCTTTTTAGGAAGAAATGATTGAGAGTGATCCAAGAACTTTTGAATTTTAACCTCTTATTAATTCTTCCAATTGTATAGAGGTTTATGATCCTTCCTTTCCTTTATTCCCTATTATTCTCGAACCATTAAATTTATCATAAGAATCGGTTGAAAGTCTTGAGGACTTTGAACCGATTCTTGAACGAGAATGTTATTTTGAGATGCTTCATATCACGGGCTATTCTCTTGCTCTAGCCATACCTCCCCTTCCAATTGAAAAACCTTGGGGATGTTATTTTAATTTTCCCAAGATCAATGTGGTCTTGTTACCCTTAGTATCCAAATCCCCCATCGTCCGCCCAAAATTTTTAATCGGCAATGGTTCATTTCTTAGGCCTTACACATGCCTTCCATTGTTCAAACGGAATTCCTATTTTTCAGGAGGCATGCATTTGAGGGAGGGTCGACGGCATATCCCTCAAAGCCAAATCGTATTTTGGGCAGATCCTCCAAAATTTAGACTCTTAGTGTATTGTTAGTTAGGAGTCCAAATTATAGGTCGTACATAGTTAGTTTCTCTTTCTTTCTTTATTTTTACTTTTTAATTGTAGTCTAGTGTAATTAGTTAACTTTTTGGTTATTCTTTTTGCTATGATTGTTACTAACATGTTTTGTAGATTCAATGGACTCATACTTATCCGGAGATCATTCCAATTTTGGGTAATATCTTTCTTTTCCTCTCTTTATGTTGTATTCTTAATGCGCATTGAAGACAATGTAATATTTAAATTAGGGGGTGGGATACCCTATCCACTATTTGTTTCGTACCATTGATTTCATCACATTTTACTACTAAGCATGCTTTTCTTAATAAAATTGAAAATTCCAAAAATATTTTCTTTCTTTTTTCTCCTTTGTTGGACTTTTTGCCCTTGTTTCCGATGATAAATTTCAATAAATGCCTGATCCAATAGACAACTCAACGATGCATGTTCTTGATTTTAGAAGTTACTATACTTTAGTCCTCAAATCATTGATATTATGAATAACTTTATGAATTAAACTTTAATCCCATAAGCACATGCGTGTTTCTTACTTTATTGATGTGGTTTAAGATTTTTATTACTCGGTAATCTTTTGTTGCATAGTATATACTTACATAAGTGAGATTCAAGACATACCTTCATTTGTGAGTGTTATACACTACTCTTTCCTCCTTGAAAATGTTAAATTCATCTGTAATCTCACTATTCTTTTATTTGATCATTTATTAATTAAGTTCATTTATGAAATGTGTTACTAGATCATGATTTTTAAAGTTGTTTTGACTCGAGAATTTCTTAAACTTTAGGAAATGATCATAGGCCATCTTTTTTATATCACCCATATTGGCCTAAACCTCACCTTATATAATTTTCCCTCGTCAACCCCTTTGAGCCTTAATATAGCCTTTCATTTCATAACCCAAAATCCCATAACCAACTCCTTATTAGAGTTATATATCATACATATTACCTTCCTTACCTTTATTTGGAATGATACTTGGGATTGAATGATGTTATTATCTTGCGGTGGCAATTAAATGATGTTATTATCTTGCAGTTGCAATTAAGCATGGAAAGAGTGAGAAAAGTGAAGAAAGAAAAGAAGTGAAAAAGAAAAAAACAAAAGTGAAAAACAAAAGAAAAAATTAGAAAAAGAAGAAAAAAAAAAGAAAGAGAAATCTTGTATATGTTGTATATAGTGTTCAATAATCCTTGTCGCTCTCCAATTTAATATGTAATGCCAGTTATGAAAATCATTTTCCAATTTTGAAATTGCCCGTAAGATTCCATTATCCCAAGTTTTTCATCACCGGACACTTTGAATTCGTACGTATTTTCTTCATTTCATAACCCGAGCCTAGCCTACATCACAAACTTATAAAGTCCTATGTGATCCTAGGGTGAGTTCAACTTAAAAGTTTAAATAGTTTTGATAATCTCTGAAAATACATTTAGCCTCCTTAATTGAGCAGTATCTTTCATTGAGATTACACATTTTTCATTTTATATATAGCGTTCTTCATTAGCGACATGTGCGCGGTCTAGTTTTCATTTACATTTACTCTTTATGCCCGCATGTCCCATGTATTACCTCCCCATTCATAGTGATTTCATTTGTTGAGTGTAATACCCAGTGAGGATTGATATATGCATGCTTTTATATTTATCCAGTTTATATAAGATTTTTTCAAATTATATTTTGCATGTGCTCGCTCCATTCCTATTTTTAAGGTTTCAATTCGATGAAGTTCATTCTATAATATTAATAACTACGAACTTTTGTGTGAATTCATTCACATTGCTAATAACATGTTAAAATCTTATTCGTTACTGTTGAGTATGTCTATTTGGTTGGTTTGGGCATATTTTGTAGGAAACTTTGATATTTCTGGATTTTATCCCTAAAAATCCTCACGAGCTTATTGCATATGCTAAAAACAATCGTTCGCCCAGAAAAGTGGCATTTATCCCCTTTGTACATATCTCCTTTTTTGTGGTTTACTTGTAGTTCTTCTTGCTTTCTACTTCTTTTCTACGGACTAGCAATGTGTAAGTTAGAGGGTGTGATTCGGCACGAATATTGTATTTATTCACCCATATACTTATGCATTTTAGCCTCCTCGGGTACCTTAATTCCTATAATTATGATCATTAAACATACAACCTCCGTTTTATATGTTAAAATGTTGTATGAGGTATAATTGAGCTTTTGTAGGTATTAAAGTGCTTAGAGTGAAGTTTGGTCGCTTTCCGAAAAAGTTCCGTTGAATATTGCAGCTTCGGGGGCATTTTAGTAATTTTATAATTCGTATTTTAATCCCGAACTCTTCACAGAAGTTGAATCCCTTTGATTTCTCTTCACGTGGTCACCGACGGTGCATGAATCTGAGTTGTATAGAAGGAGTGATGGCATTTTTAGGATGGTTTTGACTTCAAAAGCACACTCAATGGCACATTCAAGGGCATTTTAGTCATTTAATAATTTTTTGGCCTAATATCTTCTTAGATGTTGTATCCCTCTGAGTTATCTTCGCATAGCCTCTGACCATGCCTAATTCCGAGTTATAACGAATAAGTTATGGCATTTTCCGTAAAGTTGGACAAAGCTGAGAACGGCAGACCTATAGAGGCGAATCAATTTGGGCAAGTCCGAATCGATTCAATTTTCCACATAAGATATTTTTTTCTCTTCCTTTGTTTTCGAACCGATTCGATTTCTACCGAATCGGTTCGGTCCCTTATTTTTCCAGCTTTCTTATTTACTAATTTGCCATTAGGGTTTGTATATATAAACATTTCATCTCATTTTGATAAGAGATCTTTCATTATATTATATTTGAGGGTTTGTATTTGGGAGATTTTGCCCTTCTCCCCACTAGGGTGTATACCCATATATGTGAGTTTATTATTCATTGTCTTCTTAACTTGTTTAGCTTAATTCCCATTGTTGTCTTTCATTTACATGCCTAAATAACTTGTTTTCATTAATTAATTTGTTGTGTAATTTAGTTAATTGTTGTTTTATTAGTTCATTCATGCATAGTGAGTATTTTATCAGGGTGGGATTGCATTTCCGCCATTACTGGGCGTTGAGCTCCGAAAGTTAGATTTTGTGTAAATTTTCGTTTAATTGAAACCTCGCATATTAAAGTCAGATTGTTATGTGTTCAACTTTTTTTGTCATGCAACGTTAGTGTTTATAGCGATAATCCGAATTTAATTCGTGTGTGGCCATTTTTTATTAAATGTTTTATTAAGCAACTTTGGGTTAAATTCCTTCTTGCGTGATGTTTATGCTTAATTGAAATGCTCGGTTAAATAGCTTTTGAACCGAAATTCTAACTATGCATTATTTATCCCGGGGTGAGAATGCGATTTCGACTCTCGTTTTAATTAGTTGTAATTTAATTTTAACTTCTTATTTTTCCTTTTTCACCATATCACCTTTTACATTTTTATTCTTGAAGTAATAAATCAATTAAAGTCTATCAAACATTCCCTGCGAATTCTCGATACCCGGACTGGCTGATATACCCCCTTGTCGAGTGTAGTCATAGTTTAGGTTTTTGCATTGAGGCGGTGAACCAAAAACAACAACAGTGCTTCTACACAAGCACACGGTTCGCGCTCGTTCACAACACTCACTTTCGCGATGTCCTGTCTTGCCACAATTGTAGCACTTGCTTTTGAACTTCTTTCTTTGCTTAGATGTGCCTTCCCTATCACGCTTACATTTGAATTTAGGACCTTCAACCACATGAGCCTTGGACTCCATGATGTTCTTCCCATTTTTCTTTTGAGATTTACGATTGCCTTCTTCAATCCATAGACGTACTACCAATTTTTCGAAATTCATCTCCATGCGTTTGTGCTTGAGGTATTTTTTGAACAAGTTCCAAGATGGAGGCAACTTCTAAATTATCGCAGCCACTTGGAAAGAGTTAGTGATCGACATTCCTTCAGTATGAATGTCGTGAAGAATAACCTGAAGTTCCTGAACTTGTGCAATAACTAGCTTGGATTCAATCATTTTGGAGTCCAGAAAATGGCCCATGGTGAATTTCTTCATACCCGCATCTTCAGTTTTTTACTTCTTCTCCAAAGAATTCATAATTCCTTTGCGATTTTCATTGTACTGTACACGTGGTACAACGTCTTGTCCAAGTATGTTAGGATGTAGTTACGGCACCAAAAATCAGAATGTTTCCATGCGTCAACGGCAATAACTTTTTCAGTCTCATCTCCCTCTTTCAAAGGTGGACAATCCTCATACACAAACATTTCTAATTGGAAGGTTATGAGATCAGAGCACATCTGTCCTTGCCAACGTTTGAAATCGGCCCCAGTTAATTTTTCTGATTTCTCCACCAGTGGCATGGTTACGGGGGCACCAACCGTTGCATGTCTCACATTCACGGTAGGTGGAAAGTTCACGGTAAGTGGTGGAATTGTGTTTGTACTTTTTTATTCCATTTATGTTATAAAAATAGAATTTTTATCAATGATAGTATTCATTTTTAATGAATTTATCAAAACTGAATACAAAATTTTGTACACCAGTTTTCTCAAATTATAATTAATATTAAATGAATTTTAACAAGAATTCTAAACACTGTTCAAAATTATATAACACGGAATTAAAAAAATAAACTATTCTAAACAATATTCCGAATTCTATAACACATAATTAAGCAAAAATAGTAAACACTATTTTTTATTAGTCTAATTAAATTAAAATTTGTGTCAAACTGTTTTTAATTAAGTTAAAAAAATCTGTACAAAACAGATTTTAAAAAATCCTGCGAGTAACAAAATTTATACAAACATATTTCCTAAAAAAATAGTAATGAATTTTTATTTTCGAAAACAGTATTCATATTATAAACAAAATGAAAAAAATAATTTATTGTAACAGAAAAATAATATTCCTGTACGAATTTACAAACCAGTAGAAAATATAAATTTGTCTTAAGATTGTTATTACTGATATTATAAATTCGAGATTAAAACAGAATATAGAAATTACATAAATAAATAAATTCAAAAACTTACTTGCAGTTGACTGAATTTACAGAAAATAAGAATGATTTTTTAGAAGAAAATAATCCGAACCCTGTTTGTAACAGTCTCCTAAAGACAAATTTAGTCCCTCCAATGTGCTAAAGGTGATGAATAATTGTCTCCCAAGATAGAACGGATTTCCAAATTAATCAAGTAGCACAACTATGATTAATTTCTGCGAACACAATTCTTTGTTTTTGTACTCAACCAGACAACAGAAATAATATATATGGGATGTATGCCATAGCAGAGATTTTCTGGAAAAATGGATTAGCATTTTCGGACATAATTTAGAGGAAGATTTTTCATTAGTCTAAAATGTAGGGAGAGAAGATGTATATATAACAATCGTGTTGACTGTTCAAATAAACTGTCAGGCGTTAATTTTGAACAGTTGACTCTTGAGAATTAATTGTTTAAAGAGTTTAATTAATTACGAAATTAATGGGCTTTTGGCCCAAGCCCAACACTAGCATAGTATAGGTCATCTCCCCTTCAAAGAGTTGGGATACTCCAAAGGCATCCAAGCCTTAGTCCATAATTGGGGTCTTATTAACTCTTCAAAATTCCACTACTCTTTCAATGTGAGACAAGAGTTAAAACACACTCATTTCATTAACTTCCATTGCTTTATGAGTCACTTTGGGGACATATTTATCATTAATAACTTAATGGAATTGGACATGTGAATATACCATGTTGATCTTCTTGCGAATGAGAACGCGTTCGTATATGATCCCACGATTATCGTGATGTGGGTTCCATCTAATTTTGAACTCAAAGTTGCTCAAAATTTGTTGTCCAATACCCATTTTCGAACACCCAACATACTTTTATTATTATTATTATTATTATTATTATTATTATTATTATTATTATTATTATTATTATTATTATTATTATTATTATTATTATTATTATTATTATTATTATTATTATTACTACTACTACTACTACTACTACTACTACTACTACTACTACTACTACTACTACTACTACTACTACTACTACTACTACTACTACTACTACTACTACTACTACTACTATTATTATATCAACTTGGTTTTATGAAATTCTCGGATATGAAAGATAGAATTAGAACGTACTTACTTCTCTACTTTGTTGATTTGTTTTCAATTTTTTTTATTTGATTTTTTTTGTGTTTACAATGTGAAAGTAAAGATTTTTGAATACATGAAAACTTTAAATATTTGAAAATTTTGAGATGGGGGTGTCTTTATGTGGGTTATATTTGTTTTT
Source organism: Sambucus nigra (assembly GCA_949130495.1). Taxonomy (NCBI): domain Eukaryota; kingdom Viridiplantae; phylum Streptophyta; class Magnoliopsida; order Dipsacales; family Adoxaceae; genus Sambucus; species Sambucus nigra. Next base: position 91,519,482 of record OX422219.1, on the reverse strand, counting down.
GAACTTCATGGGTGATCAAGACTATATTTGCATTTTGGACTTGCTTAGAGTTCTTATATAATAAGAACTAACTTAGAATGAAATTGAATTTCTTTTTAGGGTATATTTGTATCGTTAGTTTTTACTCGAGAAGCTGATGTCTTGAATGAAAATTTAAGTATTTTGATTATGAATACTTTAAGGTTCAAGTTCAATCCATTGTTATCGGTTTACTTGCTTTACATATTTTGATAGTTATGTAAATTATTTTATTATTTAGTCCTTCTGAAATTATGATTAGTTACACATTTAATATTATTGTTTAAATGAATTTTCATACATCTCAAAAATTTTGTATGCCTAAATCCAAATGTGACAATTAGTATTTTATGTAAAATATTTATGTGAAAAAATGTGAATCATTCACATAAATACTATTATTTCTAAATGATATCATTATATTGAAGCATAAGTCAATTTTCTTTTATAGTAACAGTATATATTCCACATAAAAATATATTAGAACAACATAATTGGTGCATTTATAAAAAGAATATAAATAAAAAAACACACCACAAACCAGCATCATGACGCCCTAATATATTTTTTACCCTCCAGATTAGAATTCCAATTTTTCAACCGAGATTTTTATCAAATATTTCTCGAAAAATATTTTTCCATTAAAATATATTCAATAACAATTCAAGTTTTAGGCACACGTAGAATATGAAAACCCCAATCAACCGCATACCAATATGATGAATATCTCACATTTTCAATCAAATTTCGTAATGTCATGCGCTTTCTTTATTGTAAATTTCTATCTACATCACTCATTCCCGAATTCAATCAAACACATTTCAAATGTGTGCAACACACGTGTGCGCTTACTAATTTCAAAAAAATCTTAAGACAATGCAAGTATAATAAGGAAATTTTCAAATTTTTTAGGGGGGCACCTGCAACACCCCTTGTTTTTAAAACATAAAAATCTATTGAGAATTTAAAATTTTCGGTAAAAATAAATTTTTGGAAATCAATTATTTTATATTTAAAAATGTTGATCTTGATTTATATAAAAATGTATTTTTATCGGAATTGGAATCGGATTCAAAATAGGAGAATTTTGCATTTTATAAAAATAAGGGGAAAATTCGAATGTTAGCGGATCTGAATGGGTTTGGATAGGGGCCGAACCGGCTCAGTTAGGTTGTTTTACTAAATTAAAACTCTTTAATTTCAGAGTTTGTGTGGGACTCAAATTCTTTTTTATATAAAAACATAAAGTGGAAGGTCTAGGGTTTTTAAAAAATATTTTAACCTTCTCCAAAAGTAAGAACCTCCCATAATTTTTATCCCCTCTTTTCTTCCAAATCTAAACACTTTAAACTCAATTTTCAACTCAAGATTTGAAGAACTTAACCAAAATTTCTCACAATCGTCCAAGAATGGGTTTTCATAGTTTCCTCGAAAGGAGTGCAACCATTAAATCAGATTCTTCAAATGATTTTTACATGCATGAATACTTCTATTGTCCACATTTAGTATTATGCATTTTAAATGTTACCTAAACACTAGTAATTATTGTTTTCTAAAATCAATTAGAAAGACTAATTAAGGAAATTGAAACTAAAGTTTAGTAGTGATTTTATTCAAATCTTTAATACGAATTAAGACTCAAAATCCTTGCATCCTTAGATTAGAGGTTGGGATTCCATTAGAATTTATGACGTTCGCATGTAGAATAAATCGTTATAAATTGTTTTCGACATGTAAAACCACGCTAATTATATGCATCTTGTAGAGTAGAGATTCATTGTTGTATGCTCCCAAAAATATGCATGTGAATAGAAATTCTATAAATTGATGAGAAAATGAATTATTTTAATCAATGTTATAATCAAATGGACATTATTTGGATAAATAGTGATCTTGCAATTAATTTAAAGAATTTTTGTGATAAGTTGAAAATATGCCATATATGATTCGTTTATTGTATTAATAATTTACACCGTGGGGACGATAGGATTTTTGGGATAGTTATGGCTTTCACCTTATTTTTAGATTGCTTGCTAGGTATGGGAGTAATAGGTAGGCCTTCGTTGTTGGTAACGCTTTATAGGTATGGGACTCGATAGTGTGAATTTTTACGGATGGATAATTCCGGGGTGGGGCAAAATTTTACGTTATTTTCATTGTATCGTGAGCCTAGGTGCAAGGCTAGGTAGTAGATATTGGTAGGTATTCTTCCTAAATGATAGGCTGGGATAAACTTGCGTTTTGAAGACCTTTAGGTATGGTACTAGGGGTAGTTTGACGAATTTATGCTCGATAAAAGGGTTTAGCTAATAGAAAATAATGAGAAATTTAGAATTCATGCCTAAGACTTAGAACTGGTATTAAAATGAATTTTCATCGCGAGTATGCGCAGGGCTGACAGATATCGGGTCAACTGGTTATAGCGACGTGGGTGTGCGTTAGCATCACGAGTATGTGCAGCGCTGACAGAAATCGAGTTGATTGGCTATAGTGACGTGTCGTGCGTGGAACCTCGTGAGTATGTGTAGAGATGATAGAAATCGTGTTGACTGGCTATAGTGAGGGGAATGGGTGCGATGTGTAGAACCTTAAGCGCGCCAAGAGTGTGTGCAGGACCGTTAAGGGGTTAACTGGCCATAATGGTGTCACATGAATAAGAATAATTTAATAATTAAAATTAAGTAAGAATAAGAGTTAATGCTTAAATTATAGTTGAAATGGAATAATTGGACTTACATAATTAGGGTGGATTAGTTATGTGGATAGATGGTAGTAGTTTATTTTCACTCGCATGTTAATATATATCTCGTTTAATTTAAAATATTCTATTGTGATGTTTATCATGTATAATGCTACTATCTGGGTTCACGGACCCTAATTGGGAGAAGTGGTTAGTATTCATACGGTGGGCTCTGATCTATTGCGTTGACTAATATTTCAGTTATAGGGCTGGAGTAGCTGCACAGGAGTGACTAGAGATATTTTGGGAGTGCAGATGGAGATTTATTTTTTCTCTTTTAGTAGTTTAGATTTACTCTTCATTCCATCGCTTTTATTATGAGACTTTCCTTTATAGATTTGGTGGGTCAATCGTTTTCACAGTTGTTTATGGTTTCAGTCAGATATTTATAATTGGAATATTTCATTTGTGTTTTATATTTAAATTGGAGTTGGACTTATTTTAGAGATTAGCATGGTGATGGATATTATTGGTTGGATTTTATATATTCTTGGATTTAATTGAATTATATTCTGTGAATTAAAGCTTTAAATGTCTCATATTTATGTCACGTGCTAAGAATGATATTTAATTTAGTGATACCCATTGTAATTTGGTGATGGTCAACGCCAGAATGCATGGTGTGTTACGGATGGTATCAGAGCATGGTCTTAGGTCTCGTAGGTTATGATTTTGTTTAGATTTTACGAAACCAATCTTTGATTTACTTTGTCAATTCGTACTCCTTAAGGTATTGGGTCTAGCATACGTGTTAGCGATGTTTCTTAGATATGAGGAGTTTTGTGTTAAAGACGGAGTAGGCATTGAGGTTAGAACTAATAATCTTGATATGAGGATACTTAGAATTGATTTTGAAGACGAGATTTATTCTGAAGATCGTTAATGCAGATGTTAAGTATCGTGAGTATCAATTTGGTGATGTGATTTGATTTGAGGACTTAAGTGTTACGATGACTTTTATAGAGAGAATCGAGTGGTGATTCATGGGAGAGAGTGGAACGTCGTTATTTTCATAGATATGTTTATATATATATAGTTAAGATATATATATATTGTTCGCGTGGTAGGTGCGTATAGGATTGGGCCTATGGATGCTCAATTGTGGCATTCCAGAGGTAGACTTATGTGAGACTTATTTTATTTTGTGCTTTATGCTTCGTTGAATTTAGAGGATGAAATTCATGTGCTAGTGGGGAAGTATGTAACCCCCCGTGTTTTCAAAACATAAAAATCAGTTGGTAATTTAAAATTTTGAGTAAAAATAAATTTTTAGAAATTAATTATTTTCATATTTAAAAATGTTGATCATAATTTATATAAAAAATATTTTTATCACAATTGTAATCGGATTCAAAATAAGAGAGTTTTGCATTTTATAAAAATAAGGGGAAAATTCGAATGTCAGGGAATCCGAACCGATTCAAATGGGGGGCGAATCAGTTCGCTTAGGTTATTTTGTAAAAATAAAACTCTTTAAGTTTAGAGTTGCGTGGGACTCAAGTTCTTTTGATATAAAAACATAAAGCGACGGGTTTATGTTTTTTAAAACATATTTTAGCGTTCTCCAAAAGTAAGAACCTCCCATAATTTTCATCCCCTCTTTTCTTCCAAACGTAAACCCTTTAAACTCAATTTTCAACTCAAGATTTGAAGAACCTAACTAAGATTTCTCACGATCATCCAAGAACGTGTTTTCATTGTTTTCTCAAGAGGAACGCAACCATCAAATCAGATTCTTCAAACAATTCTTACAAGCATGAATACTTCTATTGTTCCCCTTTAGTATTATGCGTTTTAAATGTTGCCTTAACACTAATAATTATTATTTTCTTAAAATCAATTAGAAAGACTAATTAGGAAAGTTGAAACTAAAGTTTGGTAATGACTTTATTCAAATCTTTTAAACGATTTAAGACTCAAAATCCTAGCATGCCTAGATTAGAGGGTGGGATTCAGTTAGAATTTATAACGTTCGCATGTAGTATAAATTTTAGGGATGTTATAAATTGATTTCGACATGTAAAACCACGTTAATTATGTTCATATTGTGGAGTAGAGATTCATTGTTGTATGCTCCCAAAAATATGCATGTGAATAAAAATTCTATAAATTAATGAGAAAACAAATTGTTTTAATTAATGTTATAATTAAATAGACATAATTTGGATAAATAGTGAACTTGCGATTAATTCAAAGAATTATTGTGATAAGTTGAAAATATGTCATATGTGATGCGTTTATTGTATTAATAATTAACACCGCGGGGACGAAGCGATTTTTGGGGTAGTTATGGCGTTCACCTTATTTTTAGATTATTTGCTAGTTATGGGACAAGTAGGTAAGCCTTCGTTGTTGGTAACGCTTTTTAGGTATGGGAGTAGATAGTGTGAATTTTTATGGACGGACAATTTCGAGGTAGGGGTGAATTGTACGTTATTTCTGTTAGATCGTGACCCAAGTTGCGAGTCTAGGTAGTAGCTATTAATAGGTATTCTTCCTAAATGATAGGCTAGGATGCACTTGCGTTTTGAAGACCTCTAGGTATGGTACTAGGGGTAGTTTGAAGAATTTATGCTCGATAAAAGGGTTGGGCTAATAGAAAATAATGAGAAATTGAGAATTCATGCCTAAGACTTAGAACGGGTATTAAAATGAATTTGCGTCGCAAGTATGTGCAGCGCTGATAGATTTCGGGTCGACTGGTTATAGCGACGTGGGTGTGTGTTTGCGTCACAAGTATGCACAGGGCTAACATAAATCGGTTCGACTGGCTATAATGATGTGTCGTGCATGGAACCTTACAAGTATGTGCAGATCTAATAGAAATTGGGTTGACTGGCTATAGTGAGGGGAATGGGTATAATTTGTAGAACCTTAAGCATGCCAAGAATATTTGCAAGACCGATAAGGGGTCGACTAGCCATATGGTGTCGCATGAATAAGAATAATTGGATAATTAAATTTAGTAAGAATGAGAGTTAAAGCTTAAATTATAGTTGAAATGGAATAATTGGACTTAAACAATTGGGGTGGCTTAGTTATGCGGGTAGATGGTAGTAGATTTTTTTTATGAATTAGATTTTATTGATGAGAAGATAGAAAAGCCCTCTCTATGGCTTACAAAAAGAAAATGAAAACTATTTATATTTAATTTTCCTTATATAAGGAACACTAAGCTCTTATAACTTAATATATCCTTTACTATGATAAGGAAGATCAGAGAAACAATTGAATTGAGATAACTTTTGAGAGGACATATCTTATTTTCAAAGTTGATCAACTACTTGGTTCGATTCTCTGTATAGATGATTAATTTTGATTTGGAAGGACTTCACTAACTTCTTGATATCTTCATTTTCTTCTTTGATCTTCCATCGAATTTTTGAAAGAAAGTTAATCCCATTCACTAGAATTTTAGAATCTTACATCACTTCCAATATACTAAAGTTCTCTCCAGTGCAGTGCATTGAACTATTTTTAAGAGCCAGAGCTTCAGCTTCTATACTTGTTGCTCCTGAGCCATGGTTAGCAAAATCCCAAATGAATCTTCCTTTGTCATCTCTAAGAAATGCTTCATACCCCATTTTCCCATATATATATCACGTGTCATATCTGTGTTTAGCTTTAAATTGGAAGGTAGATGCTTAGACCAAGTAGTAGGAATCAATTTGTAGATGATTTTCTTAGGAGGATCAATGTGAAAAAATGACAGAATATCTAGCATATGTTTAGAAACACCTGGATTGAAAGAGAAAACTTTAGCCATGTCAGAGCCTATAAGATACTCTGTGAATAATCCTCCTATCAGACATTTTAATCTCATCATACTTAGCTCTATTCCTTGCCAGCCAAATCTCATAAAAAATAACTGTAGGAATACTTTTATAAAGCCATTTAGATATATGGGAATGATCATCTTTGATCCACCAGTTTTAGGTAAAATAAACTCCCTGCTTAACCCCCATTAAGTTCCCATAGAAATCTCAGATTTTTGAAGCCAATGGACCTTTTAAGAAGAGATGGATGATGAATTCCTTTGAATTAAGGCAACAAGGACATCTTGAGGAAATAAAGACTCCTAATTTTTTAATTGAGATACCAAGAAAAACATTTTCATTAAGAATTCTCCAGGTGAAAGTAGAAATTATTGGAGGAATATTAGGGTCCCAAATGAAAGATTGAGTAGGAGAAGATATCTTAGATTGCCTGACCAACTGATAAGCAGACTTGAAAGAAAATTTACCTGTAGAACTAGGCTTCCATATATATTATCCCCCTATCACTGCTATGTTTGCTTCACTTATCTCCCAAAATTTGTTAATTCTTCTAATAACAAAAGAACCTAAAGGTCTAGGCAATGAATTGTACTTTTATCTCATAAAAAAAGGACCAAAGAGACTGACTCGTTTTGAAAGACTAGACAAGTTTAAGATTAGAAGCTTCAACAATAGATTCTAAGCTTCTTATACCTAACCAACCCTCTCCTATGGGAATACAGATATCTTTCCATCTAGACTAATGAAATTTCTTCCCAAATTACTTATTTGATCCCCCAAAAAAATTGCTACACAAAGAATTAATGATTTTCAAGGTTTTTTAGGAGAGCAAATAGCTGAAATGGTAAACAAATGAATAGATTAAAGAATGGATTTTATTAGGGTAATCCTTCCTCCCATAAATAAAAATTTTGATTTCTAACTGTTTAATTTTGAGTAAATACCTTGCACCATATGATCAAAATAAATAGATTTTTTCATCCTTTTAAAGAGAGGGAATCCCAAATACTTGATAACACCTCTTTCTTGCTTGAACCCAGAAGCTTCTGACACTGTTTTTTACTAGATGGAGCAGCATTCTTCCCCATTTTAAAACTAAATTTCTCTCTGCTAATAATGAGACCTAAATTCTTCTCAAAAATAGAAGAATTTCATTAGGGAATTCAAGCTTATTTTGAAACTATTAGTGAATATAATTAGATCATCTGCAAAGGTTAGATGTCTAATTAAATTACAACTTCTAGGGTGATAAAAATGTTTGATCTTTCCTTATTCCATCATATGGTGCAGCCCCCTGTTTAAAGATTCAGATGCAATAATAAATAGACTTAGGGACAGAGGGTCCCCTTGTCTCAATCCTCTCTCTAGTTTAAAAAATCCCATAGCTTGGCCATTCACTATAATAGAATACCATGGGGAAGAAATATTTTTCCAAAATAAATCAATGACACCAAAAGTCGTCAATGTCTTAACAATGAACAACCAATAAAGTTTGTCATAAGCTTTGTTGAAATCAATTTTAATCACAACATTTCCACCTTGCACTTTCCTATCCAATAAAGCCATCATTTCTTGCCCCAAAAGGATGTTGTCTACAATGCTCCTATTTTTTACAAATCCAGCTTAATATGGATTGATAAGAGAAGGCGGAAAATAAGAAGAATTTTAGAGATGATTTTGTAACTTACATTGCATAGACTTATAGGTCTGAAGTCTTTGCTATGAGAGGGATTAGGTATTTTGGAAATAAGGCAAATGAGAGAGGAGCTCCATGATTTGGGCAATTCAGCTCCTAAGAAGAAAGATTGGATTACTGAAACAAGATCCTCCTTTATGATATCCCAACACTGCATATAGAAAAATCCATTGAAGCCATCTTGACCTGCTGAGTTGTTCATGTTTATAGACTTTATTGCTTCCCAAAATTCTACTTCTTCTGGAACAGCTTCTAAAATTGAATTCATTTGGCTTGAAAGTATCTTGGGAATGAACTCAAGCATCTCAAACAACTCATAGGTACCTACAGTAAATAAATTTTGAAAATAAGAGAGAAATATGTAAGTAATGTCTTCTTAGTCCTCCTTTAAGTCCCCATTCTCATCCTTGATACCATGAATCCAAGTTCTCCTCCTGTGAGATTTAAACATAGAATGGTAGTACTTTATGTTCCTATCCCCATCAGATATCCATTGACATTTAGATTTTTGGAACCAGAATATTTCTTCAGTTTTAAGGGTTGCATTAAGATCAGCTTTAATTTTTTACATCGCCTCTTTGTTCACTTCACTCGGGTCATCTTCAAAACTACATTCAGTTATCTTCAATTTGTCCTCCAAGTTAATGGTATTTTAAAACATGTCCTTACAGACTAATTTGTTCTATTTATTCAGCTCAAATCTCAATCTTTTTAATTTGGAAGCAAATTTCTCTGATGGTCTGTCTGAATAATCCCCTGCGCAACTTTGTTTCACAACTTGAAAGAATCCCTCTTTAAAAGTCTAGAGGTTTAAAAATTTAAAAGGTTTAGGGATAGAATCAGCATGATTAGGTATAGAGAGAAGGAGTGGATAATGGTCAAAACAAAGTTTGCTTAGGTGACTCAAGGAAGAAGTGGGAAAGAGATCAAGCCAAATATTATTAATTAGGACTCTATCGAGTCTTTGGTGAACTAAAGATCCATTTGCCTCCCTTATCCAAGTGAATTTGGATCCTGAGAATCCTATA